>CAWUFW010010810.1:0-664772 GCA_963921515.1 Calotriton arnoldi | reverse complement strand
TACGGCGCACCTACAGCACGCTGTGCAGTGGCTGGATGAAGGTGATCATTGGAAAAAGCGTTTACTTGCCGGGCGAGTGCTGCCGGAGGATCTTCCCATGATTTTGATGGAAGGTGCTGGGGCAAATGCGGAGTTGCCGTATGTGGTTAAGCAAACAGCCTGTTTGTGGCAGAAAGTTTAGGAACGAGTGCTGGGGCGGGCTCCCTTCCATCCGGAATTGTCCATCTGGCAGTTAGTTCCGGTGCGCAGGATGGTGGAAAACATGTCCTTTCAGGCATGGAGAGAGGGTGGCTGCACGGTGTTGGCAGACTTGTATATTAATGACACCTACCTTACGTTTGAGCAGGCATGTGAGGGATTTGGCCTGGGTCAGGGGCAATAGCTTCAATATGCTGGCCTGATGGAAGTGGCTAAGGTGACACGGCCTGTGTATCCGGCCATGCCCCGGACCACAGAAACCCTAGATATATTGCTAACATGTGGCGGTGGGCGCAGATTGGTGTCTTTGTTGTACAAGGCTATGAGGGCTTATTCGGGTTCTTTGGCCCTTAAGGCGTGGGACACGTGGAATGTGGATTTGCAAGAGCCGTTGCAGGAAAAAGAGTGGGTGAGAGCATGAACGCTAACACGCAAGGTGTCCTGCAATGCCCGGCTGAAGTTGCTGCACTACAATTTTTTGCAACGGGTATACATGACTCCGGCGAGGCTTCATCGTATAGATGCCTCCCGCTCGCATAAATGTCCTAGATGTCATGGAGCCCATACGGGGTTCATGCATCTGGCGTGGAAAGCCCAGAAGTCCATCAGTACTGGCTTGATGTAGTAGCGCGAATCCGCGGAAGGGTGGGAATCGCACTGGAGGCCATGCCTTAGCAGTGTCTTCTAGGGCTGGTACCGCAACGCAAGAAGAGAAAAATGGCCAATAAGTTATTACAACTAGCGCTGGTGCTAGCTTTACGGAGGGTTGCCATTTGCTGGATGGGTGAGAGAGCTCCCTCTTTTGTGAATTGGCTGAGAGATGTAGGAGGGTGGTCATTGGCTGAGGAATTGCATATTAAGGCCTGCAGTAGAGACGAAAAGCTGGATGAGGACATAACAAATTGGAGAGAGTTGTGTAGGGAACTGTTGACTCCAACCGGGTCAGGCTGCGAACAGTCTAGTGAGTCCGATGGGGATAATAGTAATGTAAACGCTGGTGCTTGTGTCAATCCTAACTCTATTTGTTATATGTTGCTGAATCCGCTGCTAGGGCCACGAAAAGTGTAGAAGTATATTTACCTGTGCTAAGTGCTTGGGACTCTCATGCGTGAACTGAAGTTACGTCGTTGAGTATTGTCTCGAAGGATTCTGTATACGACTGTTCAAGTTCTTTGGAAATTTTATAAACAAAGTTCTTAAAAAAAAACAACAGTACATGCTTATATGTTGTGATAGAAGCCTCTTTTATCACTCACGTTTCTACAATTTTTGCCCAGGCTGTGGATAATCAGACTTGCAGTACAGTTACCCAAGAGCATCGCAGAAATCATGGACACATGGGTTCTCCAAATGGGCTATCCTGTTGTAACTGTAAATACTACAACTGGTCAGGTCACCCAGGAGCACTTTCTTCTGGACCCAGAGTCAAACGTCACTCGTCAATCAGAATTCAAGTACGTATTTTGCAATGTCTACTTAGTTAATTATGTTACTCAAGGATGCTATGCCTTACAGTTATGCTGATGTTTAGTAGTAGTTGGGCCCTTTCTGCAGGACACCCCAGATTTTTGCCTTCGTTTGCTGAACATGTCTTTATTGATTTTATGACTCTGTTCATTGTATTCCTGCTAATCCATGGTAAAATGCTTGTGCTCTTCCTAGTATGATTGGCCTCCACCCAATTGCTACATTTAAATTACTTCTAAATTCCTAGTAAATGGTACTGCATGTACCCAGGGCCTGTAAATTAAATGCTACAAGTGGGCTGCAGCACCAAAGTAGCCCTGTAATATATGTCTCAGTTGTGAGAAGTTGGCCTGGCATATGCTGTCCACTAATTATAGTGGGCACCTTGCACCAGTCCAAATCGACTCTTATGGTAGGTAGGTTAAAGACAACCTTATTGAAAGCTATCCTAGTGGTAGCTGTGGAGAGCAGCCTTCAGGCTAAGTCTTGAAGGAATGTAAAGCAGCTTGTTTTACCAGTCTATAATCTCTTGAGTGACCAAATGAAAGAGCACCACACCAGGTATATATTCAAAATATATGTATTTATTACTAAACACACCCCTCTAGTCTCTTTATGAGGCTAGAGTTCGAAGTACATAGGTTATAAGATCTTAAATCACAGTAATAGCACAAATACACGTTTGGGCCCTAGGGGCGTACCAAACCATATACCAATAAAGTGGTATGCGAACCACGACTGAACTAGACACTAGGCCTAGAGCCTCTAGAAGTGCTTGGACCACAAGGAACCACCCAAGGTAGTGACACAGGGGACCCACGGGAGACGCGTGCAGTGTAAATACACAACCGCGATACGCCGTTAACTTCTATGGAGAAAGTCGGGATCGGGAAAATAGAGGAAAGGGACACTTTAAAGAGGACTAGGACAAAACCCTTTGAGATCTAGGACTTTGAAGAGTCTCTACCCACGGGAGCACCGGAGTACTCGTGTTACCTCACCCAGGGAAGCCGGGTGCATAGGTGCCTTTCGGGGTCGGGTTTCGTCGTCGGTTCTTATGGCGATCTGCTGCAAAGTGCTGCTGGCGACCAGGAGAAAAGTGTCCGGGTGGATCCAAGAGTGGATCGGAGTTCTGAAGAACCTGAAAGCAGAGGGGACAGAGTCTGGGTCACTAGCCAGTGACCAGGGAGGCGATGGACAGATGCCCACCGATGTCGAGTGCTTCAGGTGCATTGACGGTCGTCTCGTTTCTGCAGCCACGAGGTCCAGGAGGCGTTGTCGGCGACCAAGAGCAGGATTCGGGCTGGTACACGATGTCTGTCGAGTGCTGCGGTGTCGGCGACCAGATTGGACCCAACAAGCCTTGGCAACGGCAAGTCTTGATGTAGCTGAAGATCGTCGATGGTGCAGACCAGCAAGGTCTGGGGAACTCACCCAGCAAGGGTAAGTGAGGGCAGGCCTGGAGCAACCAGACTGCCAAGTAAAGAAAAGATTGGCCTTCGGTAAGGGCTACTAGCCAACGGGCTAGCGACCGCGAAGGAGCCTCGTGACGCCGCACGTGGAGCTGGCTTACAGGACACTCGTGGAGTGGGGGCCAGTGATCTTCGGTGCAGGTGGTGCTGGAGGCTAGGGCTACTCGGAGCCCAAAGCACGACTTCTTGGGAGACCCAGAAGATGGTGCACTTGCAAGTGTGCTCGGTGTCCAGGGGTCACGGTCTCACGTTACCCACGATAGCCACGGGCCTCAGCTTTGCTGGGGACTCAGGGTAGCCTCGGGGAAGTCTGAGAATCCACCTCTGGTGATGCGATGACTTCGGCGTCCGACGGGAGCTTCAGTGATGCGAACCGGACAGATGCTTCTTTGGTGCCTGCCAAGCAGGGGAGTCACTCCTTGACCCCAAGGGAGATTCTTCAGTCCTCTAATCGTGAGTAGAGCGTCGAAGGTCCAGGATTCTGTTTCAGAGTTTCGTCCAGGTATAATCTAAAGTCCTAAGGACTGGGTTCCTACCTTTATTCCAAAAATAGGGGATGGACTACTCTGTGGCCCCACCTATGGGTGGGTCAGGGCAGAGGGGTGGCTACACCCCTTTCCCTTTGTCCAGTTCGCGCCAAAGCAGGGGCTGCAAGCCCCTGATCCGGTTTGAACTGGGGTATGCACAGGGACACCAAATGTGCCCCCAGTGCAGGACTTCAAAGCACCCGAAAGTGCTCCCGCCCAGCCCCAATACACATTGTCCTGTCTGGGGAGGTGGTCACACCTCCCTGGGACAGGAAACCTATTGTCCAGGCCTCCCCTGCCGGAGTTTCGTCCAGCAGCAGGAGGCCAGACTCGTGTCTGTGGCAGTAGCATCCATTTTGTGATGCCAGGCTCTGGAAAGAAGTTACCGGACTCGTCAGAGTTAACATGCCTTTCCCTCTAGAAGGGTGGAATGCTACCCCCGCCGCCAGAATTGGCGGGGGGTAGTATTCCAAGATGTTTGACACCAAACACGACATGTTTCGGTGCAGCCATTCCATAGTTAGCATTTTACCGCGAGGATATAATGCGTTTAAGAGTATATGGTCAGGCTGCACTACAAACAGCATCAGAGATGGCCTCCGAACGCTGCAGAGGGGCCCTGCTCATGCAGGGGCACCCTCTCACATAGAAACCATGCACTCTGCCTTTAGGATTGATAAGGCCTGCCTTAGGAGTGACTTATAGGTTTATATGTGTGTATGCATTTAGTGATATAGGTAACCTATACCACAGCAAGGGGTGCATGCACCACCTTACCCAGGCTGCAGTAGCAGACCTGTGGTGTCAGTTTGGATGGCCTACCAGGGGTGGCATAATATATGCTGCAGCCCCTGGCAGGCCTCTGAGGTACCTATGCCCTTGGTACATAGTATACCATATACTAGGGACTTACAAGGGCACTCCAGATCCCAATCAGAGATGTGCCTAAGGCACATGGAGACCCTTTTAAAGAGGAAACAGCTAGGCTGGGGTTCTGAATAGCAGGGCCCCAGCCAGACTAATGTCGAAAACCAGTGAAGTATCAGCAAAAAGTGGGGGTACCCCTGTGAAGCAGATCCTACTCTCCTACACAACCCCCCCCAAACGTAGGGACATTAAACTAACCTTGCCCAGTTAAGTCTTCATGTTCTAAGTGGAAATACCTAGAGAGTCCATCTGCATTCGCATGGTTACTCCCAGGCCTATGTTCCACTGTAAAGTCCATCCCCTGTAGGGAAATGGACCACCTAAGCAGTTTGGGGTTTTCACCCTTCATTTGTTTTAGCCATAAGAGGGGCTTATGGTCTGTCTGAACCAGGAAGTGTGTACCAAACAAGTATGGCCTCAACTTCTTCAGAGCCCAGACCACAGCAAAGGCCTCCCTCTCTATGGCTGACCAACGTTTCTCTCTAGGGGTCAGCCTTCTGCTAATAAAAGCTACTGGCTGATCCTGACCTTCTTCATTCAATTGTGACAGTACAGCCCCTACCCCCAATTCAGATGCATCAGTTTGAACAATGAACTTCTTGGAGTAATCAGGACTCTGCAGAATTGGAGCAGTGCACATGGCCTGCTTGAGGTCATCAAATGCCTTTTGACAGCTAACTGTCCACTGAACCTTTTTGGGCATTTTCTTAGAAGTTAAGTCATTCAAGGGTGTCACTATTGATCCATACCCCTTGACAAATCTCCTATAGTACCCAGTCAGGCCTAAGAAGGCTCTCACCTGAGTCTGGGTAGTGGGAGCAGTCCAGTCCATGATGGTCTGGATCTTGCTCTGCAAAGGTTGAACCTGGCCTCCACCCACAAGGTGGCCCAGGTACACAACCTGACTCTGCCCTATCTGGCACTTAGTGGCCTTGATAGTCAGGCCTGCCTTTTGCAGGGCCTGTAAAACATTCCTGAGGTGGACCAGGTGATCCTCCCAGGTGGAGCTAAAGACAGCAATATCATCTAGATAAGCTGCACTATAGGCCTCCAGTCCTGTGAGAACTGTGTTCACCAACCTCTGGAAAGTGGCAGGTGCATTTTTCAGACCAAAGGGCATCACCACAAATTGATAATGCCCACTAGGGGTTGAAAATGCTGTTTTGGGCTTTGCAGCATCAGCTAGTCTGATCTGCCAGTAGCCAGCTGTTAGGTCAAATGTGCTGAGATATTTGGCAGAGGCCAAAGTATCTATGAGCTCATCTGCCCTGGGTATTGGATGGGCATCAGTCCTAGTGACTGCATTGAGGCCCCTGTAGTCTACACAAAACCTCATCTCTCTTTTCCCACCACTGGTGTGAGGTTTAGGTACTAGGACTACTGGACTAGCCCAAGGGCTATCTGAGGGCTCAATCACTCCCAATTCCAACATCTTCTGGACTTCAGTCCTGATACAGTCCCTGACATGGTCAGGTTGCCTATAAATCTTGTTTTTAATAGGCAGACTGTCCCCAGTGTCCACTTCATGAGTGCACCAGGTGGTCTGACTGGGTGTCAGAGAAAACATATGTCTAAACTGATTGAGGACTTGCCTGCAATCAGTTTGTTGCTGGGTAGTGAGGCTGCCTGCCAAGGCTACACCATCAACTGACCCATCGTCAGGGTTCTGTGAGAGCAGGTCAGGGAGTGGGTCACTCTCTTCCTCCTGCCCTTCATCAGTAGCCATGAGCAAGCCCATGTCTGCCCTGTCCACATATGGCTTAAGTCTGTTGACATGGAGAACCCTGTGGGGACTCCTGGGTGTTCCCAGGTCTACTAAGTAAGTGACCTCACCCTTCTGCTCAACAATAGTGTGGGGTCCACTCCATTTGTCTTGGAGAGCTGCTGGGGCCACTGGCTCCAACACCCACACCTTCTGTCCTGGCTGGTAAACAGTTAGGACAGCCTTTTGGTCATGCCAGGCCTTTTGAAGTTCCTGGCTAGCCTCAAGGTTTTTGGTTGCCTTTTTCATGTACTCAGCCATCCTGGAGCGGAGACCAAGTACATAGTCCACTATATCTTGCTTTGGGGGCTTGAGAGGTAACTCCCATCCTTCCTTCACCAAGCACAGTGGACCCCTCACAGGGTGGCCAAACAGAAGTTCAAAAGGGCTGTAACCAACCCCCTTCTGAGGCACCTCCCTATATGCGAATAAAAGGCAGGGCAAGAGTATGTCCCATCTACGCCTAAGCTTTTCTGGGAGCCCTTTAATCATGCCCTTCAAGGTTTTGTTGAATCTCTCAACTAAACCATTGCATTGTGGGTGATAGGGTGTGGTGAACTTATAAGTAACTCCACACTCCTTCCACATTGCCTTTAAGTACCCAGACATGAAGTTTGCACCCCTGTCTGATACCACCTCCTTAGGAAAGCCCACTCTTGAGAAAATTCCCAGGAGGGCCCTTGCCACCACAGGTGCTGTAGTGGTCCTAAGGGGTATAGCCTCTGGATACCTGGTGGCATGATCCACTACCACCAGTATAAATCTGTGCCCAGATGCTGTTTGGGGATCCATGGGACCAACAATGTCAATCCCTACCCTCTCAAAGGGCACCCCCACCACAGGTAGTGGTATCAGGGGGCCTTTGTAGTGCCACCTGCTTTGCCACTGGCTTGGCAGGTTACACAGGAGCGACAAAACTCCTTACTGTCTTCAGACATGTGGGGCCAGTGAAAGTGAGGGACAATTCTGTCCCAAGTCTTGTTCTGGCCCAGGTGTCCTGCTAAGGGAATATCATGGGCTAGGGTCAATAGGAAGCCCCTGAACTTCAAAGGTATTACCAACCTCCTGGTAGCACCAGGCTTGGGGTCTCTACTCTCTGAGTACAGGAGTCCATCATCCCAATACACTGTATGGGGACCACTAGCTTTCCCAGCAGCCTCAGCAGCAGCTTGCTGTCTGAGGGGTTCAAGGGAGGGGCAGCTCTGCTGCTCCTGGCTCAGATCTGCCCTAGAAGGTCCCCCTGTCCCCAAGAACTCAACCTGGTCAGGCTCAAGTTCCTCTGGGACAGTTCCTTCTTCAGGGCTGAGATCATCCCCCTCAAGGGACTGATCTTCCTCCTGAGCCAAGGGGAAGGCACTGCCTTAACCCTACTACTCCTCCTCTTGGAAGGCACTTGGTCCATTCTTCCAGAATCCAAGGCCTGTTCAGTTTTAGACAGTTTAGCTTGTGACCTGGTCACAGCAAACACATCTGCAGGGATCCCCAGCATTTCTGCATGGGTCCTGAGCTCCACTTCTGCCCAAGCAGAAGTCTCTAAGTCATTGCCAAGCAAGCATTCGACTGGTAGGTTTGCACTTACCACAACCTTCTTAAGGCCAGTTACCCCTCCCCAGGAGAAGTTAACAACTGCCAGAGTATGGTCTGTTCTGACATTGCTAGCATTGGTCACTTGGTACATTTCACCAAGTATAACTTGCCCAGGTAGCACAAGGTCTTGTGTCACCATTGTGACACTTGCCCCTGTGTCCCTAAATGCCAAAGCCTCTCGTCCATTGATTAAAGGCTGTTGTCTGTACTTGCCCAGATTACTGGGACTCACAGTGGAGGTCACATCCATGCCTCCATCACAGACTAACACAGCCTGAGTCAGCTCCCTGACTAAGTCAGAGCCCAACTCAGTTCCCAGGGTGAACCCTACTAAACCCTTTGCTGGAGCACTTCCACCAACTGTACTAGGGGGAACAGGTGCCTTAGGGGCATTGGTGGATGCTGGACTGGAGTCTTTGGACTTGGTGCAATCACTGGTCCAGTGGGTCTTTTGCTTACAGACCTTGCACCATGGTTTTCTTTGGCCTTTACCCTTGGTAGACTGGGAATCCCCACCAGAAGAAGATTTTTGGGGGCCTGATGAAGACTTTTGATCTTTACCCTTCTCCCCACCCTTGTCAGAGTTCTTAGCATCTTGCTTCTTGGTTTCCCCACCTTGGTTCTGTACCTTCTGCTTCACCCTGGTTCTGACCCATTTGTCTGCCTTCTTTCCCAATTCTTGGGGAGAGGTCAGATCAGAGTCAACCAGGTACTGATGCAACAGCTGGTTTTGACAGTTATTAAGAATCTGCTCCCTCATTATCAGATTATACAATCCTGAGAAGTCACACACCTTACTGCCCATCAACCAGCCTTCCAGAGCCTTGGCAGAACAATCCACATAGTCTACCCAGTCTTGAGTCTGTGCTTTTTGGGTGTCTCTGAACTTCAACCTGTACTGTTCAGTGGTTAGGCCAAACCCATCAATAAGAGCACTCTTCAAGACCTTGTAATTGTCAGCATCCTCCTCTCTAACAGTGAGGAGCTTGTCTCTACCTTTGTCAGCAAAGGAGAGCCACAAGATTGCTGCCCACTGCTCCTGAGGGACCTTCTGTACCTTACAGGCCCTCTCTAAAGCAGTTATCCATTTGTGGATATCATCCCCACTCTGGTAGGGAGGGACAATCTTGCTCAGGTTCCTATGGTCATAGGACCTTTCCCTATCTCTAGGGATATGGCTGCCACCATGGGACTCTAGTCCCAACTTTCTTCTCTCTTTAAGGAGATCTAGGGATTCTCTATCTAAAGCCAATTGCTTCTTCCTGATCTCCAGTTGAGTTTCCTCATACTGGACCAGTCTCTTTCTTCTCTCATGAGAGGATTCCCTCCTGTGAGAAGAAACAGAGCTCCCTATTGAGGTGCCAGAGTGGTTAGACTCCTGAGAAGGAGACCTAGACTTTCTGAGCACACTCATAATCCTTCCTGGGGGGACAAAGGTGTGGTTCTCCAGATCCTCATCTTCATCTTCCCCAGAAGGGATTGGGTTTTCCAGGTCAGGGTCATTGTCACCCTCCTGGTCAGTTTCAGAGGGGGGCTGGGGGTAGTAGTACCCCTGGTCCCTTCCTCATCTGCTGGCCCACCCTCTGCTCCTACCCCTTCAGTCTCTGAGGACTTACTAAGATCATAAGCCACCAACAACTCCTGGAGGTGTTGGGTGGTGGGACTTTGGCCTGTCCTTAATTTCCTCACGTTACACAAAGCTCTCAGTTCCAAGAATGGGAGTGTGTCATACTTGGAGGGGGAAGCTCAATGGCTTCCTGCAGGGCATCTTTGGATCCTGCTTTTAAAGACATTACTAGTGTGGTGTGGTGTATGCACTACCTACTCTAGTGTGGCCTACTAAACTCTCTTGAGTTGTAGAAAGGG
This sequence comes from Calotriton arnoldi, assembly GCA_963921515.1. Classification (NCBI taxonomy): domain Eukaryota; kingdom Metazoa; phylum Chordata; class Amphibia; order Caudata; family Salamandridae; genus Calotriton; species Calotriton arnoldi. The sequence continues at coordinate 654,966 of CAWUFW010010810.1, read as the reverse complement.
TTGTGCTATCCCTTAACACACAACTCTAAGTTCAGTAGAACTTACTGATATTCTAAGCTTAAATTATATGTACCTTAGGTACCTTTAGTGGTTTTCAGTTGATCAATTCAATTGAGATTATCTGGTAAAACAATAGCAAGCTGGAATCCCACACGCTGCACACCAATGTGAGAAGTTGGCCTGGCATATGCTGTCCACTAATTATAGTGGGCACCTTGCACCAGTCCAAATCGACTCTTATGGTAGGTAGGTTAAAGACAACCTTATTGAAAGCTATCCTAGTGGTAGCTGTGGAGAGCAGCCTTCAGGCTAAGTCTTGAAGGAATGTAAAGCAGCTTGTTTTACCAGTCTATAATCTCTTGAGTGACCAAATGAAAGAGCACCACACCAGGTATATATTCAAAATATATGTATTTATTACTAAACACACCCCTCTAGTCTCTTTATGAGGCTAGAGTTCGAAGTACATAGGTTATAAGATCTTAAATCACAGTAATAGCACAAATACACGTTTGGGCCCTAGGGGCGTACCAAACCATATACCAATAAAGTGGTATGCGAACCACGACTGAACTAGACACTAGGCCTAGAGCCTCTAGAAGTGCTTGGACCACAAGGAACCACCCAAGGTAGTGACACAGGGGACCCACGGGAGACGCGTGCAGTGTAAATACACAACCGCGATACGCCGTTAACTTCTATGGAGAAAGTCGGGATCGGGAAAATAGAGGAAAGGGACACTTTAAAGAGGACTAGGACAAAACCCTTTGAGATCTAGGACTTTGAAGAGTCTCTACCCACGGGAGCACCGGAGTACTCGTGTTACCTCACCCAGGGAAGCCGGGTGCATAGGTGCCTTTCGGGGTCGGGTTTCGTCGTCGGTTCTTATGGCGATCTGCTGCAAAGTGCTGCTGGCGACCAGGAGAAAAGTGTCCGGGTGGATCCAAGAGTGGATCGGAGTTCTGAAGAACCTGAAAGCAGAGGGGACAGAGTCTGGGTCACTAGCCAGTGACCAGGGAGGCGATGGACAGATGCCCACCGATGTCGAGTGCTTCAGGTGCGTTGACGGTCGTCTCGTTTCTGCAGCCACGAGGTCCAGGAGGCGTTGTCGGCGACCAGGAGCAGGATTCGGGCTGGTACACGATGTCTGTCGAGTGCTGCGGTGTCGGCGACCAGATTGGACCCAACAAGCCTTGGCAACGGCAAGTCTCGATGTAGCTGAAGATCGTCGATGGTGCAGACCAGCAAGGTCTGGGGAACTCACCCAGCAAGGGTAAGTGAGGGCAGGCCTGGAGCAACCAGACTGCCAAGTAAAGAAAAGATTGGCCTTCGGTAAGGGCTACTAGCCAACGGGCTAGCGACCGCGAAGGAGCCTCGTGACGCCGCACGTGGAGCTGGCTTACAGGACACTCGTGGAGTGGGGGCCAGTGATCTTCGGTGCAGGTGGTGCTGGAGGCTAGGGCTACTCGGAGCCCAAAGCACGACTTCTTGGGAGACCCAGAAGATGGTGCACTTGCAAGTGTGCTCGGTGTCCAGGGGTCACGGTCTCACGTTACCCACGATAGCCACGGGCCTCAGCTTTGCTGGGGACTCAGGGTAGCCTCGGGGAAGTCTGAGAATCCACCTCTGGTGATGCGATGACTTCGGCGTCCGACGGGAGCTTCAGTGATGCGAACCGGACAGATGCTTCTTTGGTGCCTGCCAAGCAGGGGAGTCACTCCTTGACCCCAAGGGAGATTCTTCAGTCCTCTAATCGTGAGTAGAGCGTCGAAGGTCCAGGATTCTGTTTCAGAGTTTCGTCCAGGTATAATCTAAAGTCCTAAGGACTGGGTTCCTACCTTTATTCCAAAAATAGGGGATGGACTACTCTGTGGCCCCACCTATGGGTGGGTCAGGGCAGAGGGGTGGCTACACCCCTTTCCCTTTGTCCAGTTCGCGCCAAAGCAGGGGCTGCAAGCCCCTGATCCGGTTTGAACTGGGGTATGCACAGGGACACCAAATGTGCCCCCAGTGCAGGACTTCAAAGCACCCGAAAGTGCTCCCGCCCAGCCCCAATACACATTGTCCTGTCTGGGGAGGTGGTCACACCTCCCTGGGACAGGAAACCTATTGTCCAGGCCTCCCCTGCCGGAGTTTCGTCCAGCAGCAGGAGGCCAGACTCGTGTCTGTGGCAGTAGCATCCATTTTGTGATGCCAGGCTCTGGAAAGAAGTTACCGGACTCGTCAGAGTTAACATGCCTTTCCCTCTAGAAGGGTGGAATGCTACCCCCGCCGCCAGAATTGGCGGGGGGTAGTATTCCAAGATGTTTGACACCAAACACGACATGTTTCGGTGCAGCCATTCCATAGTTAGCATTTTACCGCGAGGATATAATGCGTTTAAGAGTATATGGTCAGGCTGCACTACAAACAGCATCAGAGATGGTCTCCGAACGCTGCAGAGGGGCCCTGCTCATGCAGGGGCACCCTCTCACATAGAAACCATGCACTCTGCCTTTAGGATTGATAAGGCCTGCCTTAGGAGTGACTTATAGGTTTATATGTGTGTATGCATTTAGTGATATAGGTAACCTATACCACAGCAAGGGGTGCATGCACCACCTTACCCAGGCTGCAGTAGCAGACCTGTGGTGTCAGTTTGGATGGCCTACCAGGGGTGGCATAATATATGCTGCAGCCCCTGGCAGGCCTCTGAGGTACCTATGCCCTTGGTACATAGTATACCATATACTAGGGACTTACAAGGGCACTCCAGATCCCAATCAGAGATGTGCCTAAGGCACAGGGAGACCCTTTTAAAGAGGAAACAGCTAGGCTGGGGTTCTGAATAGCAGGGCCCCAGCCAGACTAATGTCGAAAACCAGTGAAGTATCAGCAAAAAGTGGGGGTACCCCTGTGAAGCAGATCCTACTCTCCTACATCAGTCCTCCCACTGCAGCCTGTAGTGCAGTTTTCAAACTGCCAGTTTGACATAGCAAAACAAACCTTATTGCCAGGTCTAAACCAGGTCACCCCAAGGTAGGCCAGAAAGCTCATAGGACACGGTTCATGGTATTTAAAAAGTTGGACGTGTGTGTTTAACTTTTACATATCCAGACAGTAGAGAACCTTCTAAAGTCATTTCTTACTGTAATACGGCTATCTCTCCCATGAACTAACACTGGGTTACCTTATTACACTTAATAAGTGATAACTTCAGCTTGGGAATAGATTGAGAAATGCTTCATCCTCAGATTTGTGATTTGAATTGCAATTTAAACCCCTCCTTCATGGTAAAGTTGGATTTTAAGTAACTATTCTGAAAATGGCACTTTTAAAAAGTTGGCTTTTTTTGCCTAAACCAAATGCGTTTTTCTGCCAGTGACCTGTGAATGGCTCTCCTGGGGTGTGTTGTGTATTCCTTCTTGTTGGAAATGGCCCTTTTTGCAGGGTTATCCCCAAACTTTTAGCTTCTCCCTCCTATTTTTTACTGACCTGCTGTTGTTGGTTTTAGGACTCTGGGCACTTTACCACTGCTATTCAGTGCTGAAGTGCATATGCTCTCTTGGTAAATTGTATTATGGATTGGTGTTTCCAGGATTGGCATATTTGATTTATTGGTAAGCCCCTAGTAAAGTGCACTGTGAGCGCCCAGGGCCTGTAAATCAAATGCCGCTAGTGGGCTTGCAGCACTGATTGTGCCACCTACACAAGCAGCCCTTCTAGACCTGCCACTGCAGTGTCTGTGTGCAGTCTAGTACTGCCATGTCGACGTTGCAAGTGCACCCACTTGCCAGGCTCTAACCTTCCCTTTTCTTATATGTGAGTCACCCCTAAGGTAGGCCCAAGGTACCCCTGTGGGCAGGGTGCAGTCTATGTGAAAGGTGGGGCATGCCCTGATGTGTGTGGCATGTCCTGATATTGAAATACTGCTAATTTCGTTGTTCACTATTGAAAGGCTGTCTGGCCAATAGGAAAGCATGGGAGTTCATTTATAACATCTTATAAATATAACTTCCCATTGGTACCCAATAGGAAAATAAAGTTTGGTATGCCTGAACTCAGAATCTAAAGATGCATCTTTTAGTAAAGGTGATTTTTACATTCTGTGTATGAAAATTCCACTTTTAGAAAGTAGGTATTTTCTTGCTTAGCCATCCTGTGTGCCTCTGCTAGGATGTGTATTGACTGTCTGGATTTGGAGTGACAGGGCTGGGGATGTGCAGTGGCTCCAGAGTGTCTGGATGAGTTGGGCTGGGCTGAATAGACCTGGGCTCCATTTAGAGTAGTGGGATGAGATTTCCTTGCACCTGAATCGGCCTGGTCTGCTGTAGACAATGCTGTCTCCGCCTCCTGCTGGGAAGCTGGGCCAAAGAGGACCAAACTGGTTTGGACTAAGCACAGACACTCTCTGCCTGAGAGGACAAAGGAATTTGGAGTATAAATATTGGGGCCCAGACCCCAGAACTTTATAACTCTTTTGGACCAAAAAGACTGCCAAGAAGAAGAGCTGGAGAAGCTGTGAGGAGGAACTACCACTATGCTGGGTGCTTTGCTGTGTTGGCCTGCAGTGGCTGCTTCTGTCTTGGGCAGTGAAAGGACTGGACTGAACTTTCTGCAACTTCTTTATTGAGTTTCTCCAAGGGCTTGAGGTATAGCTTGCCCCCTGTTCAAGAAGTCTCAGGAACAGCAAAGACTTCAAGTTCTTCTGCCAATGGCACTGTGGACTGTGTGTTTTGTGCTGTAACAGAGGAAAAAGCAACCCGACGTTGTCTACGACGCAGCTGCTGACTCCGTGTCCTGAAAGCACTGCAGAGGGCACCGCCACACGCCACACCGCAACCCTGGTCTCACCGACGATGCCACCCGCCGCCGCCACCGAGCCGCTGCTTGCACCGTGACCTGTGGGCACCCCACTTTGCATGCCTCGCTTCACGACACCGCCTTGGTATCCTTGACGCCGCCGCTCCACACCGACATCAACGCCACTGCTTGCACCGTGGTTTGAGGGCACCGCTCGTAAGTTACACGACGCACCGTCCTCATCCCACACCGCAGCCTTGGCCTACTGACGCAAGCGCCATCGACTCCAGTTCGTCAGCCGACGACAGCGCTTCAGCAATGACGACGCTGCTGCTTGCACCGTGACCTGCCAGCACCGCGACGAGCACCTCATCCCTGCGCACGGCAGCCCTGATCTCACCAGCGCCGCAGGATGACTGTCACCGAGCCGCTGCCTGCACCCTGACCTGAGGGCACCACACGCCGCACCTCTGCACTTCGCACCGCAGCCCAACACCTGCCAACGCCGGCGCTCCCGACTTCAACCACAAGGAGTTCGATCTGCAACATGTGTGACTTCAAGGGCCCGACGACTCCTGCACCGACCTCTGGAACTGACACCTGCGGTTGCCAGCCCTTCAGGGCTCATGGAGAGGTCACCGACGCCCTACATTTCTAAAGGCACTCTTATGCAGGTCTTCCCGACACCATAGCTGGCCCCGTGATGCCGGGGTAAGCCAGAACTGTTTGAATTTGTTGTTCACGACGCCGTGATAGCCCCAGACGGAGCTATCAACTTCAAGGAACTGTATTTCAAGTCTATTTTATTTACTGAAGATTTCTGAGAACTGTATGGTGGATTTTGATCGTTTTTGGTCTTGTTTTGGATATATAAAAATAGTAGATATTTTTCTAAACTGGTGTGGTGTCCTTTTGTAGTGTCTTCACTGTTTTACTGTTGGCTATGTGCAAATGCTTTGCATACTGCCTCTAAGATAAGCCTGACTGTTCGTGCCAAGCTACCAAGGGGGCGAGCAGGGGTTATTTTAGGAGTGTAACTCCCTTATCCTGACTAAAAGGAAGGGTCTCTAATTGGACAAAGGTGCAAACCCTTGCCAACTAGAGACCCCCATTTCTAACACTTCTAGATATGGGGACCAAACAGGTGTCGGTGTAGAGGGAGTGGTCTTCCTGACAGGATGGCTGGGGAGGAGTTGTGTCCTGCCATGTTAACATTTCAAAGAACCTACCTGCAGGACACACAAAGGAACCTGGAATCGGGCCTGCCCTTGCCTTTCTCACCCAAAACAGTTTGGGGTCAAACTCAAGGGATGGGGAAGAACTGACCAGGATCAGTTTAGTAGTAGGCCAGAAATTGCCCTCAAATAAGGCTTGGCACTAGGTATAAGTGTGGCACCTTCTGAGTCTCTCATCATAAAACTCCTCGACCCGTGGAAGATTCAGAAGAAGGACTGCCCTGCTGTCTGAAGAAGGAAGACTGGATCTTTTTGCCTTGAATCAGGGATCCCCAGAAGTGGCTGCAAGGGTCATTTGACTGAGCTTCTGTTTGAGCTACAGAGGCACAACAAGCTTCCTGAAGCCTTTGCAGCAACTGCCCAGCTGACCTGCTGTATAAACAGGAGCTGCCTGAGCTCTGATGTGGCCTTTAATGGAGTGGGTCGTGATCCCCAGGAGGTGCTTTTTAGGTCCTTAACCTTTGGATGGCATCCTAATCTTCCTGCCTAAAAATCTACAAAATCTGCATTCCTGGTCAAAATCCAGATGTTTAGGGGTTCTACGCAACCTTGAGCAGACTCTCCATATCATCAACATTCACGGTGTCTCCTGCTAATGTGAAATTCTGATGGTAACCTGCTCTTTGTGCCAAAAACCAACTGCCTGCATCACCCATCAAGGAGAAGCTCCAGCGACGACTGCTCCCCACTGCAACAACGATCTCCTTACGCCCCCGCCAACGCAGAGCTCAGGCTGAGGCTCCTCGCTTGGACATGGGCTCAAAGAAGGTGAACTTTTCACCAGGATGATCGTTGTCCCTGTATCTGACCTGAACCTCCATTGCTGTTGGCCTGAACTTGTGACTTTAACCCAGGCCACTGTGATCTGCTACCTACAAGTGGTGCTTTGTGCTTTTTGGTGCTATTTTCAAAGGAAATCTTTTAAATTCATAACTCCGGTTCAACTGATTGGATTGTTAGTTCTTTGGTGTCATTTTATTTATTAAATGCTACTCTATTTTTCTAAATAGGTTTGGGATTTTCTTGTGTTGTGTTTTTACTTTATTACTGTTTGAGTGCTACATAAGGACTTTACACATTGCCTCTAAGTTAAATCTGACTGCTTTTTTGCCAAGCTACCAGAGGGTAAGCACAGGTTTATTTAATGACTTTGTGGTTCACCCTAACAAGGCTGCTGTTTATTATTTGAGTGGGGCTTCTACCCAAAATGGGCGATAACATTTTTTAGATTTCGAGAAATGTTTTTTGTTGTGTCCACTTATTGTGAATACGCAGTTAAACTAAATTGATATATTTTGGCTTTTCATAGCTACACGTGGACTATTCCGATCACTTCAATGAAAAATGGCATTAATCAGCCAGACATCTGGCTTCAGGAGACCTCAGGTACTCTTTGTTCAATTGTATTTCTAATGATTTAGTGTGCAATGGTCCGTGCTTGCTTTTAATGAAGTTATTACCACTTTCTTTTACTACCAATATATGAACAGATTGAGTAATGTAAGTAACATAATCACTCATTTATATAAAATGTAGTAAAATGAGTGCCAAAACGTACATAGTCATTCATGTCATTCTCTCCAAGTTGGAACATGGAGGAAAATAAAACATTTCCTGGCAGTAAAGACTTTGCTTCACTAATAGCCTTTTTAAACCTTAAAGCCATGTCACAGGGTCAAATTTGCATTTTTTTAGGCAAGGGTTGGCCCTTCCCTGTCTACATTCTCTGTGCTCCTTATTTATTTATCTATGTGTCCAGGAAAGATATTATAGACTGTTATGTCACCCAGTTTGTATTGTATTTTGCTAAAGGTCTCTTCTCAAGTCTTTTTGCATTCCAGTGCTGCCACATTTCTTCGGCCTGAACATGTGGGTTCTCATTCCTACTTGCCCGGTGACATACTAATTCTGTGTTATCCTTTAACTGTAGGAGGAGGATATTTTAAGGGTGTAGGTGGAGTTAGTGTTTGTTCCTTCTGCATTTAGAAAGTTAAACAAATTTCCTTTTTGGGACATTCAATAGATATAGGACAAGGGATGTAGCTACATGAAATCCATTAATGATGATACCAGCATCATTAATGGATAGCTTTGCTAGCGCATATGTAAACAGGATACCATAGGAAATCCTGATGAAATGATATGGCCCCAATCCCAAAGCAGGATACTCTATATACTTATGACTTCTTCCAGACGTTGTTGGTATCAAGAAGTCCCTTGATAAGCCTTCCAGATATTCCAAACAGGTTCTTGAAGGTCTAGCCAAATCTATCACAGGGATATATTCTTTGTAGTATTCCTTATCTTTATTTAATATTGTTAATGTTGTCTCTTAGGTACGCTAAATGCCCGTCCCTAGTTACTTATTTTTCCACTCTCATGTACCCAGAGTTAGGGGAGCGCCTCCCAAGAGAGAGGAGTTTTCCATTATACATTTACAACATAAGCTTGTTGATCCTTTCTTGGTCCTCTATGCATCTTTTTTATAAGATAGGAGGGAATGTCTAGACATGTTTTTCTGGTGCAACCTTGTCAGGTACAAGCTTCCTATGAGCCTGATGCACTGGCTACGTCATCCAGAGACTAATTTAATCCTGGAATGTACCTTTGTTTCCTTTTTAGTGTTAGATCCTCTCCACACAAGTACTCATGGAGAGAGGATGCTGTATCTTAGGGGTGTGCAAAATTAACATTTTCTTTGAATTCTTCTGACATTTTATAAAAAGACTAGAATATTGGAACAGTTCATTAAATTGAATTGTGGTATCTCTAATAAAAATTGAATGTAAAGTCATAGCTTATGTTCAGAAGTCACAAGAGATACAAGCAGGAGCCTGATGTGATTAGAAAAGATGCTGCTTGACTGCTGATTAAATGTGAAATTTCGCACCCATGATCTCTCGACATATTTCATCGAATTTCCATACAGCAAAAAACGTTTGAGATTTTTGTGGGCATAAAATTGTAACTGCAAACTAGTGACACTTTAACCTGAAAAATCCTTCTCTGTCGCTTTCGTGATAAGATCTTTTTATCCCAAATTTAAAAACTTTTATATTCAACAAAATATTTTTCTAGCGTGCACCCTACATAGTAAATGTCTCTTCTACTGTAGGGAGGACCAAGTCTCTAGTTGGGTACACCACACGTTTTAAATTAATGAGACTTATACCCTCAGATTTGCAAGAGGATTTACCATAGCAACTATTTCAGCCATGCTAGATTAACACTGGCCAACACTTCTATGTATTCATGGCCTATTTAAATGGATGGAACGATGGATGGATACACAGCTTTTAGGATGATGAACAACTTTAAAACAGCTGCAGATTTCCACTGATTTACTATTTGGTTGATCAAAGACATAATCATGGCCATGACCCGAAGAGAAAAAAATGGCTTTAATCTCTTTCTTTTAACATGGCCTCTTAGAACTTCATGACCATTCCTGCATTTAAAACTGTCTACCTTTTAAGCCACACCAAATTCCTCTCAGTGCCCAATTGAAACCAGAGTCTTGATGTTTAATTCCTGGAAAATGATGTATGATCTAAGATTCATTCTAACCTTCTGCAAACTAAAGACCTTATTATGACTATGGCGGTGGGACCGCCGTAGTCGTGGGGCTGTCTGACTACCCTCACACTGCGAGCCTGCCCGCAGTATTAGAAGTGTGGCTGTCGATCCACCACTAAATGCTGCTACCACCACGGATCAAGGATCCTGCAGCAGTCTGGCAGCGATTCGAGGCCAAAATATGCTGGCCGTGCCACAGCAGCACAGCCGAGCATATTTTAAGTTGCCTCTCCACCGCCCTTTTCATGGCAGTTTCAAAGGGTGGGAGGGAGGCAAAAAAGGGGGCCCTGTTGCCCCTGTGCACGGGGGTGCATGCAGGGGGGCACATGCTGTACCCCCCCTGTAGTTTGCACCCCCAGTACCTATGTGGGAGGGAAGGAACGAACAACATGGTGCATTCCTTCCCATGCAGGAACATGCACTGGCGGTCCAGCTGCAGTGCTATTTAAGGCTCACAACAAGCCTTTAAACAGCACCACCACAGGACAGCATTGCCGCCCATCCGCCAGACCACAAAATAACTTGCAGTGAGTTTCGTAAGTCCTGGAGCGGAGTGGTGGCTGAAACTCCTAATCAGGCCCAGTATCAACATTTGGTCCAAGAGCAACGTAACATGGTAATTATGGAAACAATGTTTTATTCTAGAGATGCAGGAATAATATAGTACATTACTAGGATGGGGGAGGTATTTAGATGCCTAACAAGTTCCAATGTTACTTTGCTATGACCTGAAGATTAAGCAAATTAATTTTACATAAGTTCCCAACAGTTCATCATGACATTTTTATTGCTGAGGTTAGGGAATAGTGGATGTATCCTACAGCTTAAAATGATATATGATACTTGCAAGACAATGACTGCCGAGCAGATTTCACAACTGTTCGTTCCTTGATGTTGGAAACTCTTCCTGGGCATCTAGAGGTGAAGGAAACACAACAGGGCACATGTTTATTGAACTAACATATCTACTACAATATACTTTCATTTTAAGGAAAGGTATGCATGTGAGAAAGTCTGAACCAGCATAGCTGGGCTCTGCAGAGTGTGTGTGGCAGAAACAAGCCCTCTTCATTGGCATTTCAATGGGTAGATGGGAATTGGAAAGTGGGGATGCAATCCATAGGAATTCCTTGTTGACCTTTATTTAGAACTTCTACCCAAGCTAGATATGCCACTGAGGTAGAGGTCTGAGTTGATTGTGGGCAATGTTCCCCTAGATGGTGCTCATAGTTTCTTCTTCAGACCCTATTTTTGTATTTCACTCTTTCCTAATACAGAGAGGGTACACTATTTGTGTTTTTTTTTGTATGTAGCTTCACCTCGTTTTATTATTTATTTATTTATGTTTTTATTTATAAATTTTATATAGTACTAGCTAGACCAGAAGGTATCAGAGCGCTTTACATATAATACAAAGTCATATGGAAGAAGTACATGCATAAATACAGACAAGGAAAGTCGTTTGGCAGCCATGGTAGTTACAGTATGCAGACATGGGAAACAGCATGAGCTAAAAAAGTACAAGACATAGTGGACCGCTGAAACAATAAATTTACCTCTGGACCTGGTCAAGTCTGAAAGTATGTGAGGTTAGGGCAGCACATCAGTTAGGGTGTGAGTTAAAGTATTTGTTGTGCAGTAGGTGTTCAATGTCCTGTTTGAAGCTGGAAAAGGAGGGGTTGCAGTGCAGGTTTCTCTGGAGAGAGTTCCAGATCATGGGGACATTTCCAGAAAAAGAGCGTGTCTTTGTGGATTTTTCAGTTTGGGAGGTATGAGAAGAAGTGCATTGGAGCTCCCTAGAGATCTGGCTCTTCCAGCTTTCGAAAATTTGTTCTCCAGATAGTTGGGGTTATGTGTGTGAAGGGCTTTATGGGTCTTGTAGAAACATATTCCTTTGATTGGGAGCCAGTTGAGGCTCTTGAGGGCCAGTGTGATGTACTCAAACCATTTGCAACCTGTAAGTAGCCGGACTGCCATGTTGAGAACTGAACTTAAGGGGGCAAGGCAAGTTTTCGGAGTTCCTGTGATGATAGCGTTACCATAATCCAGTTTTGAGAGGACTAGTGATTGCACTACCGTCTTAAAATCTTCAGGGGGAATGAAAGGTTGGACTTTTTTGAGGTGTTTTAGCATATAGAGTGGTCCTTTGACTGAGTTGTTGATGTGGTCCTTCAAAGACATGTTTTGGTCCAGGGTGATGCCCAAGGACTTGACAGAGTTGGACAGAGTTAGAAAACAATTTAGGGCAACCAAATTCTTGAGCCAAACTTGGATTGGTAGAGGGTTGTTTTTCAGGGAGAAAAGAAGTAGTTCAGTTTTGTTGGGGTTCAGCTTTAAGTGGTTTATATTAAGCCAAGCTTTTATCTTGATTAGTGTGGCATTCAGATGTAGGATGTCACTGGGTGACTTAATTTTGTAATAGAGTTGGGTGTCATCAGCGTATAGATGATATTTGACCCTTGCTTAGTTCAGGATAACAGTAAGGGGTTCCATGAAGAGATTGAAAAGGGATGGGGATAGAGTTGAGCCTTGGGGTACACCCTGATGAACCAGTGCAGGTTTCGAGAGGCAGTTGTTGATTTTTATTTGTTGCGAGCGATGTTGCACATATGAAGTGAACCATCTTAAGACTGTGCCCTTGATACCAGAGCGGTTCTTGAGTGTCTCCAGTAATGCTGGGTGATGTACGGTATCGAAAGCCGCAGACAAGTCAAGAAGTATTAGGCGGCAAGCATCACCTTAGTCTAAGGATCTGCGGATGTCATCCGAGATATTGAGCATCGAAGTTTCAGTGCTACAGCCTTTCCTGAACCCAGATTGAAAGGTGTCATGTAGGTTGAATACTTCTATATGTTGGTTAAGTTATTTTAGGATGCACTTCTCCAATGTATTAGCTAGGAAAGGGGAGGTTGGTGATAGGTCTGAGGTTATTGAGGTCATTGGGGTCGGCCCCTGGTTTTTTGAGTATGGGTGTGATTTGGCCTAGTTGTAGGGAGTCAGGAACACTGCCTGAGGAGAGAGATGAGTTGATGATTTTATTCCAGAATAGGGCAATGATATGGTTGAGGTTTTGTACTATTGTGGATATGAGAGGATCTGTAGTGTGGGATGTGGGCTTCAAGTTAGCAATTATATTGAAGCCTTCAATTTCTGTCATGGGTTTGAATTCTGACCAATTCGCTTTGTTTTTCAGATGAGAGAGATCCAAGTTGAAATTAGTTTTTTTAGAGGCCAAACAGTCCTTGGTTACGTCTAGAGGAGGGGCTGCCGTAAAGGGGAGAGAGACAGCGGGGACGGTTGGTAGGGATGTCGGATTTGTGACTTGGGTAAGGGATTGCTCAATTTTTGCAATGTTATCAGTGAAGAAGTTGGCAATTTCTTCACAGCGTTCCTTGGACGCTTTTGTTTCGTGTGAGGGGGAAATGGTAGTTTGCCGTTTAATAATGTTGAAGAGCTCCCTGGGTCTGTTCTTTGTGCGGTCAAGTTGGTTGCGAAAAAAGTGGCTTTTTCTCTAAAGATGTGTTTCTTATATGACAACCATGCCATTCGTAAGAGTGAGAGGTGCACTGTGGAGGGGTTTTGTCTCCATAACCTTTCTGACTGTCTGAGTAGTCTCCTCTCAATGTTAAGATCTGAGTTGAACCAGTATTTAGATTGGATAGTTCTAGATTGTTTAAGTTTGAGCAGTACCACTTCGTCGAGAACAGCAGATACCACAGTGTTCTGGTGGGTGGTGAGATCATACACTGTGGGAGTGGGGGGATGATGCTGTAGTTGGTTATGTTTTTGTTGCATTTAGTCTCTTACAATTTATGATGGGCTCTCCTTACATTTTAGTTACCCCTGACTAAGGGCCAATTATGCCCGAAATGTATTGGGTTCCCCAGGATGTGCAGTGTATTCCAATATGCCCCGAAAAACGCCTGGATGGGCATTTCTTGACATGTAAAGACAGAAGTTACGCTGTTCCTAGTATGAATGCGAAAAACATGGAGATAATGGATTAACATAAAGATTATGGATGAAATATTGGAATCTTGTTTGTGGATTCTTGCAGTCTTTTGCATAGCTGTGCAGCTTGATCATGGGGCGTGACGACGCACCAGATACTTCTGTAATCTACTTTCTAAAAGTGGCATTTTCAAACACACAATTTAAAAGCCATCTTTACCAAAATATGTGTTAATAAATTCTGAGTTCAGAGAGCCTAAATTTTATTTTTCATCTTGTCCCAATGGGAAGTTATATTTGTAAGATGTTACAAAGTATTTTCCATTCTATCCTATGGGACAGATAGCCTTCAATAGTGAAAAAACGAAATTGGCAGTATTTCACTATCAGGACATGTCACACACACCCATACATGTCCTACCTTTCACACACACTGGACCCTGCCCATGGGAGTTCCTTGGGCCTACCATAGGGGTGTCTTACATGTAAGAAAAGGGACAGTTAGAGCCTGGCAAGTGGATGCACTTGACAAGTCTACATGGCAGTAAACAGACTGTGCACAGACACTGCAGTGGTAGGTCTGAGATACCTTGTCATGTCTAATCATGAGGGTGGCACAATCATTGCTGCAGGCCCACTAGTAGTATTTGATTTCCAGGCCCTGGCACACTTAGTGCACTTTACTAGGGGCTTACCAGTAAATCCAATATGCCATTCTTGGATAACCAATCATGTTCACAATTTACACAGAGAGCATATGCACTTTAGCCCTGATTAGCAGTGGTAAAGTGCCCAGAGTCCTATAGCCAACAAACTCAGGTCAGGAAAAAATTAGGAGGAAGAAGCAAAATGTTTGGGGATAACCCTGCAAAAAGGCCAAGTCCAACATAACCTATTGTAATTCGATGTTTTTGTGACATCTCCTTACTTGTCTAGCACTTATTGGGGCTTAACAAATTATATGTACAATGTTGTGCATATTTCAGATCTTCAACACAGTCTGTGTAAGAAAAATCAGACTGTTAGACAATGCAACTGTTAAAAGAACCAGCTTCTTTTCCAAAACATAGCTTGGAAAACTTCCACAGTTGCAAAAAAAATCTAGGATGAATGCTAACTGTACCCCAACTACCATTTACATCTAAAAGAGCCAGAATAGCTCCTGTACATTTTCTGCCTAGTCAGATGTTTAAAATCTGATTCAGATCAGAAAGCCGTACACTACCTAGTTTAACATGTTTTTTTAATTTTAAAGGATTTTCTAATATAGGAATATGCTATCAGCTAAAGTTCAGCGTTCTACCACAAATCTTAATAATGTTATTCTGAACATTATATAATTTCAAATCAAATAGAGTACTTTTCCATTTTGTCCTAGTACTCAAAACGCATAACACTGACATCAGTGAGCTCACACTTAGACCTAAAAAAGGATATAAAATTGTGTTCCAAGGTGTACAAGTGACCAAAAAGGAACTCTGATTACTGTCATGGGGATCTATCTTTTACCATGCATCTCACTTAAAGACTGACCAGTTCAAAGAAAAGTGCAAACTCTACAGAATTATTATTTTATTGTACTAGTCCATATGCCCCTTTTGAAGTTGCCAATACTGCTAAATATTTATGCAAATTCATTTCAGCTGGCTACGATTCACATTTTGCCTCCTCAACTTTATTTATCAATGGCTGTTTAGGCTGTGGTAGAAAAATACTTCTATGTCCCTCAGTTTTATCATCACTATGCTGTGCGTTGTCCTGTAGATAGCCTAGAGACTGCACAGCATTAAGAGAAAGTTTAGAAATGGTGGCTGACCCATATTTTGCATTTATTGCCTTGAATATATTCATGCTATCCTTAGGTCAGTGAGCATTTCCCACCAAAGACATAACATCTCCATTAATGCAGCTCCATCAGCCATAACGCTCATTACTCATCCACTGTCATGTCAGGCACAGTCATACAAATATGCAAATTTACCCCATCAGGAACAGTCACTCTGATCAGTCCTAGTCTACCCATTAGTCAAAGGCATCCAATAAGTTACAACCACCTACAAATGCTCTGTGTGAAACCGTTCCTATTAAAGTAAATGACCTCACAGGACATCAGGTAAACTCTGACTGGAATGTAGATGGAACTACGCATGACATTACCACACAAGTGGTCATTGCAACATATGCATCTTTACCTTGCATTCCTTTACCCCTAAAGTTTTTATCATGCATATTCCTTTACCACACATGTCTTTACAACAAAAATGTAAGTATTTTACAGGTAAGTATAAATCCCTTCTATATATTTTTATATTTTTACATATATATACATACATAAATACATACACAAAGGGTTTATAGTTACCAGTAAAATACTTCCATTTTTTGTTGTAAAGGCATGAGTCCTAAAGGCATATAGGTGCTCAAGATTTTACATGTAAGTATATATATATATATCTATATCTATATATAGACATATATCTATATCTATATATATATATATATATATATATATAGATATATATATATATATATATATATATATATAGATATATATATATATATATCCTCCACAGCTTGGCTTGTCTTACATTTTTTGTTGTAAAGGCATGAATGGTAAAGGCATATATGTGCTCAAAATTTTCCAGGTAAGTATAAACCATATATATATATATCCTCCACAGCTTGACTCGTCCATGCTGGCGTCTACGGCGCTCTTGGCTGTGCGAAACCCAACGGCAGAGCCTCACCGTATCTCATCAAAAGAAAAACCTTCAAGAAGAAGAACGGGTCACACTCACGGGAAAGTTATAGTTCCTTTAATTCCTGAAGTTGTAATTCATACGGGCCAGTTTCAACAAACAACCCTACGTGTTTCGGTCTCGCAGAGACCTTGTTCACGTGTAAAAAACATGGTGTATTTTGAGCAATTAAATACGTTGTTATTCATTACACATTTGTGGTCCTATCCTGTTTTACACCGCTTCAGAGTTAATTAATCATCATTAAGTGCATAAGACTGTGTAATACAATAAGATTTTATGGGACAGAAAGATATGCAAGATAATATGCAGTGTAGCAGCTGTATAAATGTCCTCATATCAATTATATTATATATATCACCTCCTTTTACTCCTCATTAAGAACCACACACCAGCACTTCACAGGTCTGCAAATGGTCATTAATTAGCAAAGCTGACAATAATGTGTTTCAGCTTGGATGGGCCTTGGTTATCTATCTATCTATCTATCTATCTATCTATCTATATTCACAAAAACAAGCAAAGGTTACAGGGACGTTATAGTTGGGTTCAGATTTTGCAAGCACAAAAAATAGAAATTCCGCTCTTATAGTTAGTTATTTCAAGTAACTATAACTTGTGCCCTAAGGTAACAATAACTTGCGCCTTCGCCATGCACAGTTTTCTCATCAATAATTTTACTGCAAAGTTACAGTGATATTATCAATGATGTCATAGAAGATGTCATGAGTGATGTAATATCTGGGGTAATTAGCAGTGCATGGCGAGGGCACGAGTTATAGTTACCTTAGAGCACGAGGTGTAGTTATTTGAAATAACTCTAACTATAGCAGCTGAATTTCTATGGTTTGTGCTTGTCAAATCTGAACCTAACTCTAACGTCCCTGTAATCTTTGTTTTTTTGTGTGAATTTCTAAGATTTAAAAAAAATATTTTCTAACTATAACGTCCCTGTAACCTTTGTTTTTTGTGTGAATTTCTAAGGTTTTTTAACATTAAGTAAAATGCCCATCACAATGCACAGTGGAGATGGGGGCGGAGTTTAATGCATGGCCTAGCCTGACATTCTGCTGCCCCCACCCAAGCTTGCTGCTCCTCCCCCCCTCCTTGCCATTCATTGTTCAATGCTCTCTCATTACAGCTCTGTGTGGCCATTGTTGTGCCACTGCCCTTTCCGCCTGCCATGAACAGTTAGCTTGCTGCCCCATACACCTCCTCCCTACCATCTGTTGCTTGAGTCCATGCACCAGCTCCCTCCCTTCTGCCCTGCCTGGTCCGATGTGCTGCCACTGCCCTCCATTTAGATTGATGTCCCTGCCCACTCCTCATCCCTTCCATTGCCCAATACTATGCCCCATCATTGCCCTACTGCTTAGCCTCTGTGCTTAGCTTGCTGCCCCTACCCTCCTTCCCCCGCCCTCCAATGTCTGTGTGCTTGCCCCTGCTCCCTCTTTTTGTTCACCATGTTACATGACCTGACACTGCCCCGCCTATCTACTCTGAGTGTTCTGTTGTGTTACCACTTGCCTTCCCACCTGCCTAGCATCATCAGAAGACTGTGGCCTGTCCCTGCCACCTCCACCCTGCCTGTCCGAGTTCCATTTCCCTATCCCCTTCCTCCTGTTCTCCATGGTTCATTTTGCTGCCCATCCCTTCTGCCCCCAGGTTCTGTTGTGCTGTAACTGCTCCTCCTGCCTACCCCACGTGGTCTGTTGTGAAGCCCCTTCCCCTGCCCCCTTTTGCCTGTGTCCAGCCCCTATCCATCCCTTCTGTCCTCCATGGTCCTTTGTGCATGCCCCTGCCCCCTCCCTCTTGCCCACCTTGGCCCTTGTGCTGCCACTAACCCTCCTGCTAGCAATGCATGGTCTTCTGCCCTCCATTTTCCATGTGCAAGCCCCTATCCCCTCCATCCGGCCTTGTATGGTCCGTTGTCGTGCTCCTGCCCCCTCCCTCCTTCCCTTCATTTTCCAGTATGCTTCAACTTCCTCTCCTGTCTGTACGGTATGGTCAGTCTGCTGCCTTTGTTTCTTTCCCCTCTGCTCTCCGTTGTCAAAATCTATGTTCCTCTCCCCTCCCTATTGCTTTCCATGGTCTGTTGTGCTGCACTGCTATCCCGCTTGCCCTGTGTTGTGTATTGTGCTGCTGTAACTCCTGACGCCTTCCCTGTAAGGTCAGTTTGGTGCCTCAGCCCCTCTCCCTCCTGCCTTCTGTTATCCAAGTCCATCTCCCTACCCAATTCCTCCTGCCCTCGGTTATCCAATATATCGTACTTGCCAACATTTTGAACTTGGTAAAAGGGAGATTTTGAAAACAAACCCATGGGAATTGATTTTTCCTATTGACTTACATTCAAAAAGAAGATATTTTTGCCTGAATTGGGTCTGTTGGCATGTATGTTTTTTTTTTTTAAACAATAAGAAACAACTTTAGCAATGCATCTTCCGTATACATAATGTAAGTTGTTGCACACATTGATCATATCACAGACGTTGGCATTTCCCTTTGCGGGGTAGTCCATAATGTATGTATAAGTCCCACATGGTTGTAATGTATAGTAACCATCATTTACATCGTTTAATACAGGACATCAGGGTGTGTAGCAGTGAATAGTAATATTGTCCATGGTAGTGAAACATGTCGTAGCGGATAGGCTGATAGGGGTATTGACAGACTCAATGCCGGAACACCGTTACACTGTCGATAAGCGAATATATATCTTGTATGGCGCACAGTGTATATGTGGTGCTTAGTGATGGTCTGGTGCTGTGGAGTGGGAGTCGGAGGCATCATTTGGGAAGGAGAGGAGATAGCTTCTAAAAGGGTCCCATATGTCTTTTGGCCTAGAAGCTGGGGGAAGCAATTCTGCATAGGTGTTGAGTTGGTCTTGGCAATATATTAAATCAGTAAGCCAATCCTTAAATTTAGGTGCCCGCCCTCTTCCCCATCTGCAAGCAATTTGCCTTTTGGCCATCAGCAGCGCTATGGCAGTGTATCTGCGATAAGGTTTGGCAATGTGTGCAGTGTATCCTAATAGGGCAATTAGTGGGGTGCGTTCCAGTGATGCCATGGTCATGAGGTCTAGTGCGATGAAAACCTGATCCCAGTATGCTCGCACCCCAGGACATTCCCAGGCCAGGTGTAAAAAATCTGCTGCGGAGGCGCCACATCTGTTGCAGCAGTCAGTGTCTTGTAATTTATATTTCTTCATTTTGGCTGGGGTGTAATATAACCTATGCAAGAATTTGAAGTGTATGATGCGTAGTCGGGAGCTAGCTGAAATAGTTTCTGTTTGGAGGCAGCAGTACGTCCATTGCTCGTCTGTGAGTTCGTATCCTAGCTCCGCGTTCCAGCGTGTGCGGGCACGGCAAGGTGGCCTCTCCAACAACGTATATATAGCATGGTACAGTGTGGAGACCATATGTCAGGGGGAGGCTGCTTGGAGCAGCTGTTGTAAGGGAGCTAACGGGGAAGGCTCTTGGGGAAAGTCCGGGGTGATAGAACGAATGCCCTGTCGGAGCCTGATGTAAAGGAATACATCTAGTGATGATGGCTGGGTATCATGAAATAGTTGGTCTAGTGTCCGAAACCGCCCATCACGGTAAAGGTCGCCCCATGTTTTGACTTGCGTTCGTTCTAAAAGTTTGTGGAATCCCCCTCCCTGGAGCAGTTGCATATGCGGGTGGTATGATAATGGAAGCAGTGGAGAATAGAGCATGGGGCAGTGCAATAGATTCTGAATACGTTTCCATGCTGTAGTTGTGCAGGTCACCGTGGTTGGTGCCTTATCCCTTGGTGGGGGGTTGTTGTAAATCACGCCGTTTAGGGGTATTGGGTCAGCCAGCCAATGTTCCGCTGCTATTTGTGGCATATAACGAGGGGGATGAAACCAATAATAGGCATAATGCGCTTGGGCACAAATGTAGTAGAGCTCAAAGTTCGGGACATCAAACCCTCCCTGGGAGTATGGTCTAGTGAGAGTGTTTCCCCGGATAGTAAGGAATGTTAAGGAATAAATAAAGAGCCGTGGCAGGACTACCATTTTGATCAAGGATGTACGACCTGTCAGGGAGAGCGGTAAGGCTATCCATCGGGAGACACATCCAGCGATGTGGGTCAAAGTGACGCCGTAGTTAGATCTCATGAGTTCTTCCCTATCCGTGGTTATGCGAATGCCGAGGTATCGCATATCCGAGTGGCACCATTCCAGCGGGAAGTCCAGGGGATAGGGCTGGGCCGCGGCAGTAAGGGGAAAGACCTGTGACTTACTCCAGTTAATATGGATCCCAGACAGCTTCCCAAATACAAGGAATTCCCTTAAGAGCGGGTTTATGTTTGCTTGCGGGTCTCTAATATAAAGGGTGATATCGTCCGCATAGAGCGAGATCAATATCTGGTGTAGGTTGCAGCGCAGTGCTTTATCTTGGTGATGCTGGCGTAGTTTAGCTGCCAATGGCTCGATAGCCAGGGCGAAAAGGAGGGGGGAAAGGGGGCACCCCTGACGCTTGCCTCTGGTGATGGGAAATGCTGTAGATAAGTGGCCGTTAATGAGGACTTTCGCTGTGGGGAGCCGATAGAGCAGCTGGATCCAGGAGAGGAACAGGGGAGGGAAGCCCATCCGGCAGAGAACTCCCAGTAGGTAATCCCACTCAACCGAATCAAACGCCTTGGTGGCGTCCAGGAAGACTGCAGCCAGCGGCAGGTCCGGGTCCACATTATGTAGGACAGAGAAAAAAGTGCAGAGGTTGTGTGTGGTGGCTTGCCCGGGTATAAAACCCGCTTGATCGGGAAGAACCAGCAGCTCCATGAGCAAGTTTAATCGATTGGCTATGATCTTGGCTAGTATTTTTGTATCACAGTTTATAAGAGATAACGGTCTGTAGGAGTCACAGTGGAACGCGGATTTCCCCAGCTTGAGTAAGGAAGTGATGAGTGCCTCCCTCATAGACGGGGGTAACGTGCCTGCTTCAAGAGAGGCTTCGTACACCTCTCGCAGGATGGGAGCCAGTAAGTCTATATAGGCTTTATAGAATTCGATGGGGATTCCGTCGAGGCCTGGGGCCTTGCCAGATTTCGTATGCATAATTGCCTCTCGCACCTCATCTAGCTCAAATGGGGCACATAGAAATTCCCATTGCGAGTCTTCAAGCCACGCCAAAGCCACGTCATGCAAATAACTGTCCAAGTCTAGGGTATCACGTCTGTGAGATGCGTACAGTGTGGAATAGTGCGTGGAGAACGCCTGCAGTATGTCAGTAGTGTCTCTATATAAGATTGACCCCGGGCCTTCTATCTCCAAGATGTATCCGGAAAAGCAAGGCTTTCTTATTATTTCAGCCAGAGCCTTCCCGGGACGTTCCCCCTCGCCATATCTGCGAGCTATCCAGTATTTCCCTCTGAACCGCGCCTCTCGGTCTGCAGTGGTTGTGTATTCTGTGAGCTTGTCTCTAAACTCGCGATGTACTTGCCCGTCCGTGTCCATGGGGAGTCTGGCCTCCAACGCCCTGAGCTCAACCTCTAGTTTTTTCAGTGTTCCCTGTATATCTCGCAGGACGCCTGCGCTTTTAGAGATGCAGAAGCCCCACATTGTGACTTTGAAAGCCTCCCAGACCGTTTCGACATTATCGACTGTGCCTTTATTTCTCTGTAGGAATTCTTGTATTTCTTCCCGTAGCTCATCTTGAAAAACTGCATCAGTCAGTGTTAGAGGAGGAAGCCTCCACAGCCTGCGCGGAATGCCGAAGACCGGGGCCTAAGTGCTATTCTGACAGGGGCATGGTCGGAGTATGTCCTCGCTAGATGCTTTGCCTCACTCACTGATGGGCCCAGCCCTTGTGTAATTAGGAGATAGTCTAAACGGGCCCAAGATGCACATTGTGTAGTGAAATGAGTGCCTTCAGTGTCATGCTGGTGTAAGTGGCGCTAGGAGTCTATCAGTTCATGGGCAGTCACTATACCCCGTAGGGCATGGTACGATCTGTTGTAATGGTGTGGTGCAGGGTTAGACCTGTCGACATCGGGGTTGAGTGCGACATTGAAATCTCCACGTCAGATTATATGAGTGGATCCCTTTGCTAGGGTCCTTCCCCAAAGCATGGTGAAGAAGTCGGGAGAGTCGATGTTGGGACCATAGCAACTGGTCAAAGTGACTGATTCTGTGCCAAATGTGCCCCATGCAATACAATATCGTCCCTGTGGGTTCTGTTCAGTCCCAGCTATGGCAAAGGGGGTCTGCTTTTTGACAATGATGGCCGTGCCTCGGGAGTATGAGGAATAAGAAGAGAATACGCGATGATCAGCCCATTTGAGCGCAAAGGTGTTCGCAGTTTTGGGGTTGATGTGGGTTTCTTGGAGCATCGCAATGTGGATTTGATGCCTGTCTAAGTATGCCAGTATTTGTCGGCGTTTCCGTGGGTCTCCTAGTCCCCTGACATTCCATGTAAGTATGTGTGGATTGAGGGTAGACGTTAGATTAGCCATGCGTGACAACTGGCTGTGGGTGCTGAACATGTGAGTAATCTGTGGCTATATATCAGATAGAGAAATACACAACGTTGCGTCTGTTTGTTTCGTGTGTCATGTGCGCTATGAGTGAAGTTCAATAACAACCCCCATCCCTCCCCCACCCACTGAAACATCCCAAACATGCCAGTACTATGTCCCACCCTCCTCCCAATTTACCCGTAACGTCGAAAAAACAGTCTGCGTACTAATTCGCAGTACAATATGAAGGGGGAGCGCCCACTAAGGGGATCTCCTAGGTAGAAGCACGGTCACACCTCGTCCTCTGAGAGCTAGTGGGATGTAGTAACCAGGCTCAGAGAGGGCGTTGGTGCTCGGTGTCAAGCATCTCAGTGTCCCATTAAGTCACTTATCCAGTGTGCAATGTTTGGTGATCTTCACAAGTGGGTGTAATCATCCGGTCTTGCCAAAGCCATCGTCGTGAAGTTGCTGTGGAGCCTATGGAAGATGTTCATGACGAGGCGGCGAGGGTTGGCTATTCTGCATCTGGGGATCTCGACCTTGGTGATGAGTGCGGAGAAACTGACACATTGTTGGTACGCTTGAGGCGTTTCAGGAACTCATCTACTTGATGCGGTTTTGTGAAGAAAGCTTGCCTGCCTTGGTGCGTGACCGTGAGGCGTGCTGGATATAAGAGGGCGTAATCAATTTGGGCCTCACGCAGTTTTTGTTTTGCAGGCAGGAACTTGCGTCTCTCCTCCGGGACGGTAGCCGTGAAGTCAGGATAGATGGTAAACTTGTTCCCTTTGAATTTCAGCTGGCGTTTCTCCCGGGCTGCCTTGAGGGTGACGTCTCTGTCCCGATAATTGAGAAGCCGGGCGATAATGGGCCGTGGTGTGCTGCCCGGGGGTGGCTTGGGCCCTAGGGACCTATGCACCCTTTCGACAATGAAGTGGGGTGAGAGGGACTCGGCGCCAAGTGTGCCACGCAGTAGCTTCTCTATGTACTCCTCCATCTTTCCAGTATTCGTGCTCTCGGGGATACCAAGAATTCGGATATTGTTTCTCCGACTGCGCGCCTCCAAATCCTCATTTTTGGAGGCGATGATTTTCAACAATTTGTCCATTTGCGACACAGTGGTTTGGAGTTGAGACGTGCAGTCTTCGGAGTTTGAAATGCGATGTTCTGCGTCTGTGATGCGCTCCTCGTGCCCGTCTAGTTTGTGAACTATAGTGTCAAGGAGGTTGTGCATGGTGTCCAGATGGTCGTTGCCTGCTATGCCTGCCTCGTCCTGCTGCACGCGGTTGGTCCTCTTGTTGTCAAAAGTCAGCCGTGGCTGTCTTATATCTGTTTTCCCCATGCTGGTCGGGTATAATCGCCAAGAGTGGTGCCAAATGTATTGCGAGGTATATACGGTCTTTGCAGGCACCCTGAGGCAGGTATGAATTTCTTCCACCGTTTCCCGCCGTCCAGGAGGGGTGGTTCAGTGTGCTGTTCTTGATGTGTAGCGACAACATGATACTTGATGAGTTAGTATGTAGAGTTGAGCCACCGACTGCCACATGCGCGGTTTAGTGCCTGGTAGGCCAGATAACTAGGGTTGCAGTGATTCCTTCCGCCGCGGCGTCGGTCCAACAGCAGGTTGCGGCGGACAGCCAGAATTATGAGCAGAGTTTATGCATGGGTTCAGCAGGGGAAATGGCTATTGGGAGATAGTTGAGCCATATAAATTTGAAGGACGTACAATAGTTACTATATTGTGCAATTTCTGATGGGGCGCAGAGTGACCTCCTCAGCGGTTGATACGCCCGGACCACATTGCACCCGTCTGTTCCTGGTCCCGTCAGGAGCGGTGGAGGGGAGAGGCGAGCGCTTAGCTTGTGGGCCACGCACCTTTTCAATCGGTGAGGCAGGCAGCGCAAGGGTGGCACGTGCTCTGCCGCCTCCTCCACCTTGCAACACGCCCGTTGTTGTTTCGTATGGATGGCGCCTCGCGATGACAGGCAAGCAAGGTATTTGTAGCAGCTGTGGTAGTTTTTGGGAGAGGCAAGGCTTTCAGCTGTGCATTCAGTCCAGCGGCAGTGCAGGCAGCAAGGATCACTGTGCTAGGGATCGGCTATGCACTGTGTTATGCGCGGGTAGTGGAGTTATCGGTCTAGTTGTTCTTGGCCTAGCCGCCTCGTGGGCACCGCGGCTCTTGTGTTATAGCGCCCGCCGGGCAGCGCATGCAGATCTGACAATGTCTCTCCGGGCAGTCTGTTGAGCACAGGCACACCGGCAGTAAGCACTCACCAGCAACAGTGCGTCGCCGGGGGAGCGGGATGTCTGCGACACCTGGATGTGGGATCTCCTCCTCGACTCGCAGGTCCAGCGATGGGGCGGCCGGTAAGCGCCGGCGGCCGGGGGTAGCGAATGCCTTGCGCTGCAGTTGTGTGCCGCGTTTGGGGTTGTTTTTTTTTTTTGTGTGCAGCATATAAGGTCAAGCCTGTACTCGAGCCCCTGATTCTGCTCGGTAGCGCCTGTGTCCGACCTCAGTTCCAGGCCTGATGGTTCATCGCTGGGGAATGCAGTGACAGTGGCCCGGTGATTGTTGGCGCTGAATTATGCTCCTGTGTTTGTATAGGAGCAAAGGTGATGCGACCTCGGAGTTTATTCATAGGTCTGGCGTCTGCGGTATAGTGAGTGCCGATAAGTAGGGAGGACAGCGCACTCACCGCGATTGACAGCAGGGCCGAGGATTGTGATCTGGTCCGGCGTGAGGCCTAGCCGACTCGTGGGCACCGCGGCTCTTGCGTGGGCTCCTCTGCCGGGCAGCAGCCTCCAGCCGGTCAGTCCTCTATTGAGCCGCTGGCACCTCGAGGCTGTATTGGCAGTTTGCGACGCTCTTTTCACTCCAAACTTGCACCGTCGATGCCTTAGGGCTGAGTCACCATGATACTATGCTTTTTAGTCGAGTGTGACCATTAGGGCAGGATCTTTGAGCGGATCAATGCGCCGAGCTGCGGGAGCCTCACTCCAGTGCGGCCTTCTTGCTTGTGCGCCACCTAGCGCCCCCCTGTTGGCATGTATGGTTGTACTTTCATTGCCTCTTCCTTCTGCCATTGATGGTCTGTTATGTTCTGACATTACAAAAATTCATTACAAAAAGACTTCACTCCACCCCTTTGTCCCTCCACTAACAACGATGCCACCCTAGGCAAAGACAGACCGACTTTGCAAACATTTAAGCCAATTAGCCTTAACCAATCTCGTCAGGCAATTCTTGCTATTAAATCGGGCTCCCCCTTTGACCCTGTCCTCCTGTGGTCCTACACACCATTAATCGACACCGTAAACCCAATCATAAATGAAATAATTAATGCTTCCCTGTCATCAGCAAAGATCCCCGCAGAATGGAAGCTCGCAGTAGTCAAACCGCTACAAAAGAAACAACTCGCGGACCCCTCTATCCTCACCAATCTTTGACCTATTTCTCTACTACCATGCCTCAGTAAGATCACGGAAAAACTTGTTAACACCCAACTCATAACATACCTGGAAGAAGCTAATATTCTAGACCCTAACCAATCCGGTTTCAGATCCCAGCACTCGACAGATTCAGCTCTACTGTACACAGCTGAATCTCTCAAAGCTGCCATTGATCAAGGAAAGAACGCAGTTCTGGTTTTATTAGATCTGTCAGCCGTGTTTGACACGGTCTCACATGTCATCCTTCTACATTGTCTCGAATGCTACGGCATTTCCCACACAGCCCTGGCCTGGCTTAAAGGGTTCTTACAGAACCCCAGACAAGTCATCACTCTTGGTCAATACAAATCAAAAGAAAAACCATTGCTCTCTGGCATCTCTCAAGGATCCATCCTTAGCCCTATGCTCTTTAATGCCTATATGGCTCCGCTGATCAGTTTGATATTGTCCTTCAACATAGAGACCATCTCATATGCGGACGATACACAGTTAATCCTGGTATTGGACAAAAACTCCACACAGACGGACGAACATTTCCGCCTATGTCTCACTGCTACCTTCCAATGGATGAAAACCAATCATCTAAAGTGCAACTCAGAAAAGACGGAAATACTACCACTAGGACAAGGGAACACTTTCTCTCCTAACATATGGTGGCCAGCTGACACTCCCCCTCCTCCAAACATCGTGAAAGTGGTTAGAAATCTGGGAAACAAATTTGATGCCACGCTTTCCTTCAGACAGCAATCACTGGTAGTTGCTGGAACTTGCTTCAATATCATAAAATCACTCAAAAAGTTTTATGATTTGCTTCCCATCTCAGCCAGACAGACAGTTGCTGTGGCCCTAATCACTTCTAGATTGGACTACTGCAACAGCCTCTATGCAGGTGCCAACAAGTCAGTTTTACACAAACTTCAAATGGTCCAACACGCAGCAGCACGTCTAGTGCTGAAATGGCCTAGGAGGTCATCTGCATCGGTGGACCTAGAAACACCTTCAGAATATTTCACTCTTCAGGTCCACACTACCTCCGGGCCAGATTCACGTGGAATATACCTTCCCGAAACCTTAGATCTTCTAATGCTAACCTGTTAAACCCACCCGCATTTAGATATGTCTCAAAGGGAGGAAAATCGTTCGCAGTGCTAGGCTCCAAAGCATGGAACCAACTCCCTAACCAGCTCCGTCAGATCCAGTCTGAAACGCTTTTCAGGAAAGCCCTAAAAACTTGGATCTTTTCAGCCCCTGACGCTCTATGCAGAACACTTATCTAACTCCTTTTCCTCTCCCGCAGCCACCCAGTCCTGTTCCAACCCTGGGATCCGCATAGCACCATGATGCTCCTCGGAGTGATAGTTACGCTTTACAAGTGCCCAATTACATTACATTACATGTTGCATCAGCCTCATTTGCCTGTCCTGCATGGTTAGTTTGTTGTTCCTACCCCCCTTTCCCATGTCCTCCATGGTCCGTTGTGCTGTCACTGCTCCCCCCAACGCCCAGCGTGGTCAACTTGGCATCTGCACCCTCCTTCCTGCCCTCAATTATCTGAGTCCTTGCCTCTGGCATCTGCCTCCCCACAGTATTCTAATGAATAACTAGATTGCTAACATTCTATATTTATTACAAAAGTGTGGCACACCTTACCCCATCTTCATGTAATCAAAACTGTAAAACCTAAAGCATTTCCTTTAGAAATTAAAAAAATAGAGAATCTTATCCCTATAGAAATTATGGTTAGTGTTCTAAAAACTAAAATGGAGACTTATTTTCTTCAAATAGCAACAAAGCACTTTTAAATTATTTGGTATCCTGATTTTTTTATCCAGTTGATCACTTGATTATATGTTGCACTTAGGGGAGAGAATGTGGTGTTATGGCCAGAGCTGCAGACTTTGCAACTGGGGAACCAGGTTTGAGTTTCAGCGTCAGCTCGACATCCTGAGATACTGGGCAAATCACTTAATCTCCCCATGCCTAAAGCCCAAAGAGATTGTGTTCTTGTGTAATGTAAATGATGCTCATGTAAAGCACTCCAACACCTTCAGATCAAGTCTGCTCTATATAAAACTGCAACAAAACAATTAAGTATTTTGCACACTTCTGTCATTGGGCTATAACTTTGGGCTACATTTGGGTGATATTTGTGCTACATTTGGGCTCATTTCTCTCCGGTAGCCATCTTGTGAAACTTCTGTGTTATGAAGCTCTCTAATTTCCTCATTTAATGCAGTGTCCTCAGTAGAAAATGCTTTCAGTTTTCCACTTCAATTCCATCGATGGTGGTCAGACATGCCACACGTTTGGCATCAATTCCAAATGTTAGCACTGTAGGTGCTCATTAGAACAATGTAGTAAACTGCTGATCACCAGGGAGTTAACTGGCAGTCAGCTGTTGGTGTTGAAAGTGCATGTTTCAGTCTACATGTCAGAATGTTTTAATGAAATAGAAGGGGAAGATATTTGAGAACTCACTTGAAACGTGTTCTAATTTTTCTTTCTAGCCACTAACCATAATTTCTATGACAAAATGAACTATCTCATTTTGTTTCTTCCTAAATTAAATGTTTTAAGTTTTACTAGTTTGAATAAATCAAGATAGCTTCAGGTGTACCATACTTTTGTCAAAGGTAGTACATTTAGCACTCTAGTTGTTCTTTAGAACACTCTGGGAGGCTGCAGTAGAACACAAAGGAATCAACTGACAGGCTGCTCCTGTTGGAAGTGCATGTTTTACTGAGAATGTCAGACTTCATTCACATGTGGCTGAGAAAGGTAGTGTGAAGTTACAGTAAATATGCTCTCAATTTAGCTTCTGGAGCAACTTCCTCATCTTCAATGGGAAATTCATGAAAAAACAGCTTTTTTCTCAATCATGATTCATGAAATCCAAGCACAAGGCTTTTTCACAGGGTAAAATCACCTTAGCAACAAATGATTTATATTGTAACTAAAATCTGCTATCACTCTTTATACGCTCTCCATTTTGTGACCGTCAAAACCTGCCATTCACTACAATGCATTTCAATGGGGTGCCATGATGTATATTGGTCCCAAGATGGCTGCCATCACTTTTTGGTTGAAGTGCTGACATCCAGTCAGATTTCACCATGAGATCTGTGCTTAGGCTCGGTCCAGATATACAAATTTGGATTTCCTTCAATATCTCATAAACTACTGAACTGATTTACACCAAATAACAAAAAGCACAATCTGCGGACCAAAAGCTAGTGTTCTTCCAAATTTGGTGTAATTCAGTCCAGCGGCTCAGACTGCAGGCATGTCTAAAGACTCTATAGAAATTAACATGGGAAACACACTTTTTTTTACCTAACCCCTTTTCTCAGCCCCTGCTTGATGGATTGCCCTAGACTTTCCAGGCACAACTACAATCACTGGGGCACTTTTTTGAAACTTTCGTGAAGTTTCTTCAAACATTGCCAAAGTTATAGGCAAGTTAAAAAAACGCTTTTCCTATGGAAACATGGTCATAACTATAACTACCTACTGGCGACTGACAGTAGGTTATATATATTACCTACTGTTGATCTATAGCTACCTACTGGCGCCCAACAGTAGATAATATATATATATATATATAGTAGATAATTAGTAGGTATTATATATACATAATGTATATATTACCTACTGTCGGTCACCAGTAAGTAGTTATATTTTGGCGCAAGTTTCCATGGGAAAAGTGTTTTTTGACTTGCCTATATCTTTGGCGCAGCTTGACGAATCTTCATGAAATTCCCCAAAAAGTGCCCTGGTGAATCTTGTACTGCATGGAAAGTTTTGGGGTGATCTGTGAAGTGGGGGACAGAGAAAAAGGTGGGGGGGGGGGTAAAAAGTGAATTTCCTATGTTAATTCCCATAGGACCTTTAGTTGAACCTGTAGCCCCAAGTCATTGATGGAATTACACCAAAAGTGGCAGAAAAGTAGATTTCGTTATGCAGATCACGCTTTCAGTTATTTGGTATAAATCCATTCAGTAGTTGTTGAGAAATTTAAGAAAATCAAGATAGTGAGATCTGTGGCCACGGGGACTTCGCAAATAATAACAAGCTTGTGCAGGGAAATGCAGAGATCTGATTGGGTACCAACACTTCAACCAGAAAGTGTTGACAGCCATCTTGGGACTTGGCTTCAGACCAAGTCCAACTAAAAATTAAAAAAATGTTTAAAAGGGAGCAGGGTAGGAATACCCTGGGCCCCAAGCCTTGGTCTTGCGGTTCCCCTGGAACCCTGTTATGGCATAATTCCACAAATTTCTCTGGCTTTATACGAGTGAAGTGTGATCTTAACTATGAAGTCCCTGTAACCCTTGGTTTTTTCAGTGAATTTCTAAATGTTTTAAAATTTTATTTCCTACGTTTAACATCCCTCTAACCTTTGTTTTTTTCAGTGAATTCTATGATTTTTTTAAATCCTAACTGTAACCTGTCACCTTTGAGAGTAGGTGAGTGAGTGGCTGTGTGGGTGTGTGAGTGTTTGTGAGTGGAAATGTGAGTACCTGTGTGAGTGGGTGTATGAGTGCCTGTGTGTTTGTGAGTACCTGTGTGAGTGTCTGAGTGGGTGTGAGAGTTCCTGTGTGGCTCTGTGATTGGGTCTGAGACTGCCTGTGTGGGTCTGTGAGTGTTTGTGAGTGCCTGTGTGGGTCTACGAGTGGATGTGTAAGGACCTGCCTGAGTGGATGTCTGAATGCCAGTGTGAGTGCCTGTGTGGGTCTGTGAGTGGGTGTCTGAGTGCATGGGTCTGTGAGTGGATCTGTGAGTGCTTGTGTGAGTGTCTGAGAGGGTGTATGAGTGCCTGTGTGGCTCTGTGAATAGGTTTGTGAGTTCCTGAGGGAGTCTGTGAGTTGTTGTGTGAATGACTGTGTATGTCTGTGAGTGGGTTTGTGAATGGTGCTATGCAATTTAGGAATTTGCATACTTAGGGTTCTTCAAAGTGAGAATCTTAAACTCAGGTCTCACAAGGAGACAATGAGAAAAGAAATCACTCTTCACAGTCACCCCAGATCAGATTACGCTCTAATAGATCAACAATGCAGTCACCTCCATTAAGGATATATATATATATTTTTATTATTTTAATTGGAGAGCGTAAAAACAGTCATAAATACAAATAATGCCATTTTGGCCATCAGTTTTCGGGAAATTTCATATATATACATTTCGTAGAACACAGACAGACAAGGAAAAGCAATGAAAGAGGTAGAAGAATGGGTAAATTCTAATATAACATAAAAACATAAAAAGAGAAAAAAAAGGGATAATAATACAAAGCGGCCCCAAAGGGGGGAACAGTAGATACACAATTTTCTCCTACGTTGACATACCTAGAAGGCCTTTCTATTAACCCATCTGTTCTTTTATCCTCCATCCTAGGCCAGCCAGTCTCTCCCACTCTTATGCCTTGTAAGCCATTTGCTCATTGGTGCCCAGATTTTACGGCATCTCCTGCTTTGGCGCCGGCCCTTACAATTATACAGGGTTCTTTCAATGTTATATATGGCCGACAGATGTCCCAGCCAGGCGTGATACGTGGGAGGATCAGCATCATTCCATTGTGTAGCAATAAGGAGCTGAGCTATGGCCACCACAATAAAGACAAAGTTGTTCTGCGATGCATCAAGTTGTTCCTTGTTGTTATAGCCCAATAGCATCAGTGATGGAGTTATACGAACACTGCACCCCAATGCCACATACAAAAATTCCTCTATCCCTTCCTTTAGCTGCACCAGTTTCCCACATCACAAAAAACATAAGTATTATATCCGCCGGTCCTTGATCACACCGAGGACATTTATCGTCCCCTCTTTTGCCCCAGCAGAAAAGCTTTGCCGGAGTTAAATAGAGGTCAAAAATGGTTTGACAATGCTGGGCTTTTAAATTGGCTGAGAGAAATATTCCCTTCCCTAGTGCGATCGATTGGTTTAGATCGACATCAGGGTTTCCCAATATCATGGCCCATTTAGTTTCTACCTTTTCCAAGTCATCAGGAACTGTATCCATTAAGATTTTATATATATATTTGATCCTAGTCTGAGGATAAGTTATAACTTCCACTAATGAAATTTATTTTTGGAAATCTTTTCAGTCCCTAATTGACTTAAGAAACTAGTGATCTGCCTGTACTTGAAGTGAGTCCCTGCCGTTATTACATACCTCTGTTGCAGATCTATAAATGAGCACATTTGATTAGTTGAGTATAAATCCCCTACCTTCGTTATACCCCTTTCCTCCCATTGCCTACCCATAGTATCATACAATGTTTTGGGAAATAAGGGGGATCGCCACAGGGGTGTGTACCTATTGTATTTGTGTATCTGCATGATTCCGCCCACTTTACTCAAAATTTTCCAGATCGCTATTATCACCGTAAACCGTGTCTTCTTATAATTACTGGCCTCTACTTGCCAAAGGAGTATGCCATGCGCCGATCTGCCTATAGCCAGCTCGTCTATAGAGGGGATATCCCTGCTGACCTCCTGATTCCTGGTAGTCACATTACCGTTTCCTGGTGATAATAGTACCGCCATCTGCTGCAAGAAAGCTGCATATTAATAAAATCCTAGATTAGGAACCGCCCATCCTCCGCGTTCTTGCGGCAGAGTTAACAATTTAAGGGATCGACAAACTTTCTTATATCTCCAGATGAAGTTACTGAAAATCGAGTCCAGTTTCTTTAAGAGTTGGCCTTCGATTTCAAGAGGGATAGATGTGAATAAATATAGTATCTTGGGGAAAATTCTCATTTTAAGTACATTGCACCTTCCAATTATTGAGAGATGGAGCCTATCCATGTACCTTTGGTCCATGCTGATCTTATTTAACATGGGGGTCAGATTTATTTCCCAAGTGGAACTAACCCTGCTGCTAACCCTGATCCCAAGATAAACTGCTGCATCCTGTCTTCGGGGATCCTCACAGGGGGTATTCGAATTACAAACGATCTGCATTTTCCCTGCATTCAATAGGTAGCCTGACTTCCGGCCATACTCCCCAGCCAGCATTTGTATTTGTATTATCGCTGTTTCAGGGTCTGTGGTCACTAGGTGATATCATCGGCGTATGCCATTATCTTGGTTTCAAAGCCATTGCTGCAGATTGGTTTAATTGTCTGATCTTGGAGGATTTGCTGGATAAATAAATCAATATATAGGGCAAATAAAATTGGAGAGCAGGGACAGCCCTGTCTTGTCCCCCTGGCTACCTCGATACAACCTGATTCCTGGCCCATAATTTGTAGTCTTGCATAAGGTCTAAAATACATTGCCCGTATGGCCGTTATGAAACCTGGGCCAAACCCTTTTTGCGCCAAGATACCACATAGATAATGCCAAGAAACTCGGTCAAATGCCTTCTCTGCATTCAGGAGGATCATGGCCATCTTCTCTCCTGTTACCTCTGCTATGTCAAATAGCGCAATAGCACGCCTGATATGGTCGGTGGTGCCTCTTCCAGGTGTAAACCCATGTTGCCATGGTGAGACAAGATGGGCTATGATCCTCCTTAACCGAGTAGCTAAGATTTTTAGAATATAGCTTGGCGTCCACATTCATGAGAGGTATGGGCCGATAGGATGCAGGGTTGCCTGAGAGCTTCCCCTTTTTTAAAAAGATAACTATATCTGCGCCCTGCCAAGATTCTATATTGTACCCCTAGAAACAAATCCAGAAGTAGGGGTGCAATCTCTACCTGAATTGCCTTGTAAAGTGCCAGAGGAATTCTATCAGGAGCTGCCGCTTTCCCTGAGGCCATAGAGTGTAGGGCATGGAAGACCTCTTCGATTGTTATATCCCTTTCCAACTCCTGCCTTGTCTCCTCGTCGACCCTCCGTTGATCCCCCATGATTCTTTCAATCTCATCGGGAGTTATAAGGTCAAGATTATCATGCCGATATAGGTCCTGAAAGAATCTCTCAAAAACTTTAATAATATCTTTTACATTTGTGGCCGTTCATCCTGTTCTTTGACCCCAGTGATGTTATTCCTGGCGGCCCTCTGTTTAGTACGAAGCGCCAGCAGCTTGCCCACTGACCCCCCGTATTCATAGCTCTCATTTTTATATGTTTGAAATCCTGCTGGACCCTTCCTACTATAGTAGCTGCTGATTTCAGCTTTCGCGACCACTGTTTTTTGCCGTAATGTTAACTCAGCCGCTTCTTGATTTTGCCTAATGGCTAGGGTGTGCTCCTTTTCTAACGCCCCCAGACTTTTAATCAGGCCATTAATTTCCTCTTTTCCTTGTTTCCTGGCTTTTCTTACAAAACTGATTGTTTCTCCCTGCAGGCCCACCTTGAAACTATCCCAAACCATGCCTCGTGATGAGCTATACCGCTTCACCTCAAAATACTGTACTGCCCACTGCCTAATATGTTGAATATACAGCTTATTAGTGAGTAGTTTTCTATCGAATGTCCATTTAGATCAGGCCTGAACTCCCACTTGTGATACCAGATCCATAATTAGCGGGTTATGATCGGACAATAATTTAGGTAGCTTCTTGATTCCTACCGCCATGAGCATGGAGGAGGAGACCAAAAAGTAGTCCAGCCTGATATACTTTTTATGAGTACAAACAAATAGATGGTCGCGACTGTGAGTTTAATTCCATATACCCCCCAAAAGGGCCGAGTGAACAGCGGATAACTTCCTGCTGTTTCCCCAAGTAGGTATATGGTACCTGATTTGTCTTTAGCTCTCACCTTGTATATAGACACTTTCACTTTCTCACACTCATTTTTGATTATTCATAGGTGCTCTTTTTAGCTTGGTCCTGATGAAGACCCCACTGTGAGGACCCAATTTACCCTCCTTCCCAGGGGTCGAAACGTTGACAATATAAACGTCCTTCACAGGCTCTGATATGGAATTAAACTCACAGTGGATGTTTACTCAGAGTCATGTGTAATGTTAGGAACAACTGACCTTTGTTAGGCTGAAGAGGTTTTATATTGAAATACGGTTGATGTATACATGTCACTATACCTTTTCCTTGTCCTTCACCCACACATTCACTACCCTTCCCTTATTTCTACACTTCTGTCCCCAAACCAAGAGCACTGTATATATGTATTGTACTATGAATTAGATTGAACAATTAGGTTGTCTCCATTTAATGCTTTGACTTGAATTGCATTTACTGTTCAGAATTTATTAATTAAACGGATATATACGTTTGAAGTAAAACCAGAGTGGTGATTGCTACATTATATATATTTTTTACTGTGCTATAGAAGTTGCTACCGCGACCATCTATTTGTTTGTACTGCAATATTTACCCAGGTCGGGTGGTTCTTTGTGGGTTTACCCCGTTAATACTTAACATACTTTTTATGAGGGCATGAAAAATATGTATACCCTGGGTCAGTAGGATATTTAGCGGGCCATACATCAGCCAGGTCATGACTGGCCATTAAGGCGGACAGAGCCTTATACACTTGTGGCTTCCTTCCAAAGTATTTTTGTGTTTGGTCTCTGCTCACCTCATAATTTATATTCAAATCCCCACAAACTACTAGTGGGCCCAGCCATGATGCCAACTCAATTTCTAGGTCATTAAATATCTTTGCATCATCCTGATTTGACCCGTATATAGTACAGACTGTCAGCCCTATGGGTAGCGACACAATAGCCCATCTTCCCCATTTATCCTCCAGAACAATGCCATTCCTTACACGAATAGCTACCCCCCTTATGGTGGAAGTTTGCGTAGAACATGCTGCAAGAGTATACCCTTTAATCGTTAGGGTGTCCCGTCTCCCCCATGGAATATGTGTTTCTTGCTGGCATATTCTGTCGGCTCTTTGCATTCTTAAAGCATGCATACGTTTCATTTTGTCATTTAAACCCCCCACATTAATTGAACATATACTTATTTTAACCATTTACATAATACAGGTTGTTTGCTATTCTTCGTCCTCTCATTTTTCCTTTCCTGATTGGATTTTTTCCTCCAAACTTTAGTTTGCACTCTCTCCAATTTCAACCACCCCTTCCCCCACCCCCAGCACCCAGTGAATCCCTGCCCCCCCCACTCTGGCCCTCCCCTCTCCATAGTGACCCTTCCGCCCTCCCCCACCATATCCCACGCTGATAGGCAGCAAGACTGATCTCAGTCTGTAGTGATGAGTGCTGCTTCCTGACCGATATTCCAGCCATTATTTTTGTGACAGCATAATACAAAAGAAAACCCAGCCCAAACAATAATACCAAGAAAAGGGAAACAAAAAAGGGAGAAACAATGGGAGAAGGCTAACATCCAATAAAATAGTGAATAGTGAATGTCCTACCCTTCCCTAGTAATTTCGTGGTCCGTGCTGCCCCCTACACTACTCAAACCTGTTTAAGGGTTTGACCCCCAAACCTCTAAGTACTCCTTAGCCTTAATCTCTGAGGTAAAAAACCGAGTTTGATCGCCCTTTATTACTTTAAGGCGGGCTGGATTTAACAAGAAAGCTTGTCCCCCCTTATCTTGAAAGGGTTTGATCATCTGGCGCAAACGCCAGCGTCTCTCAACCGTGAAATGGCAGAAATCCGGCCTGGCAAAAAAGAAAAAGTCTCCCTCATTCCGCTTTGCTTCTGGCCTAGCCTTCTCATAAATGGTCTGCCGCAAAAGAAAATTGCCAAAATAATCAAGAATGGCGCGGGGCTTCGTGTCTGGCCTGACTGGTTGCCTTAAGTTAAATGGCACCCGATGTGCCCTCTGTACTTCCAGTGACCAGTTCCTGCCTTCCAAGTCAGGGAATGCTTTAGCCAGCATATCTGCCATGTATGCCCGGGCATCCGACCCTTCTTTGCCCTCCGGAACTCCAAGAACCCGCAAATTGTTGCGGCACTGCTGATTTTCCTGGTCCTCCAACTTCCATTGTATGTCAATCAGCTGTGCCGCATGCGCCGTGGTTTGTATGCAAGTGTCAGCCAAGTTGCTCTCCAGAGCCTCTGTTCTAGTTTCAAGATTTGTCAAGCGCTCTCTAATTGCACTTCAGGTTTTCGCCACTTTCCTTACTGCCCCTTGAAGTTTCCACCTAGCTGTCTGTGCCCGCCGACGGGTTTCCTCACGGTGGGAAAGTATGCATTGTAGGACAGTATCTAGGGTTGGGGGTGCTGGAGGGTTAGTGGTAGTGTCTTGGGGGGGCGATGTTGTGGTGCTACAAAGCAACTCTGCCCCTGCATACTCCCATTTTAAATATTTTTTGTGTGGGTTAGACCGACCTGCCTTTTTAGGCATTTTATGCATTGTGGCCATTGGATCATTTTTGTCTGTATCTGATATGCTCCCATCCTCGGTAGATTCACACAGTGAGCCTGACCCAGACTCCGACCATACCCCGTCCGACAAGGAGAAGAAACAGTCATTGGTCTCAGGGTCCTGTTCACTATGATTTGAGGCGGTAGTCTGTTTTTTTGGCTGCGCACTGCCCTGCAGGGAATGTAGGGCATTGGCTTCAGTATCCATCTCTATAGGAACATCATCCTCCACTGCCCCCATCTGCCCTGGAGGATGAGGCCCAGAATCAGCCAGCTCTACCCGACCTCCCCCAGACATTGCTTCCATGGAATGAGGAAGGGGTAAAGTTACCTCTTTCCTTGCATCTGGTCCCGTCTGTTCAATTGCAGTGTCCCCTGTAGAGACATTGCTGTTCTCCACTTGGTTTTTCTTTTCCTGCAGCTCTGGTAGTTCTTGTGGCTGCGCTTGCTGCTCTGTAGTCCGACTCCCTCCCGTGGCAGTTCGCAGCATTTCCAGGACGGATGGCTCGATCGAGCTCTGCTGGGGCGGAGCCCCGCTTTTGCCTTCCTCTCCTCTGCAATCACCTTCCGGGTCACGGAGTTCCCTGCCGGCTGCTTCCTGCTGTTTCCTTTCGCCTGACCAGTGGTGCCAGTTCCTGCCCCGGCGCCTCTGAGAGGGGCCAGCAGCGTCCCCAGTTTCGGAGAGGGAGCCGCTGCCAAACCACTCCGTGTCTTCCCCCTGGTATTTCCCCCGACGGGGATCTTTGGCTCCAACTCTCGCTGAGGGAACAGCCGCCGGCACCCCTGACAGCCTCGGCAGCCTCCACGCTCCTTGCCGCTCACCAGTGACCCAGAAGACGCTGCAGCACCCAGACCAGCTCAGCGTGACAGATGGCAGACCCACACCAACCGGGACCGGGACAGAACTGTAAATAGGTTGATACAGTTCCCACTAGCACTTTAAATTCAATTCAGGGGGTTCTTGCACGTTGCTTCATTATGCCGCCTTCCTACATTGCTGTATTGCACCCGAGGTCAGGGAGCTGCTGTGCGACCGACTCACGCAGTCGCCATCTTGCCCATCTCCCCAAAGTGTTGCCATTAAAGATTTCAGATTGTTTTTCAACATGGAATACATGAGGAAACACACCTGCTTTGCTTTCGCCAAGCCCAAGAAGTTAGGATCATTTGTGCTTTACTGAAGTTGAGCTTCCACTGGGGCACCTGCTATGTTTATATTTGTAAGTGCTTCCCGTTGAGGTTTAATTTCTGTGAAATGCACACCAGGGCCTGAATGGAACCTCATTTTTTCCAAAAAGAGTCTCCAGTTCTGCCGAAAACATAACCCAACTCGAGTACTTTTATCTGGTTAGTTAGTAAGTGTTTCCTCGTTGGGTAAATGTCTTGTGCACATTCTGCACTACAGCTCTGTAAAGGACCACAAGGTAATCTTTCCTGTGACCTCATGTGCATGTAATTTCAGCAATGTGATTGTTCCTCGAGCATCTTCATCCACAAATCTGTGATACGGTAAATCTGCGTTAAGGAAAGTCGTCGAGACTACATAGAGGTGAAACTCCATCAAACAAGGGTGCTTCCTTTAAACTAAATGAAGTGCTTCTTTACTTGGTGGCGTTGTCCTCGTATTCTTCTGCATCAACAACATGTCACCAAAATCGTCTGGAAACGCACTCGGGGCTATTTGTTAAACTGTCCATCAATGTGGGAAAAGGTGGGAAGACCTTTGTATACTACTAAGGAATATGGGGAGGGGTGCTGTGCAGCCCCCATTTCAGGGACGGATCCCTTCTGCTGGGGCCCGGCCATATTTGAATGGGGAAGGGGGACCATGCGCATACACCTCCCTGGGCCGATTTTGGCCTCAGAGACCCCATCACCCGGGGCCCAGCCACAAATCAATGGGGGAGGGGACCCCATTGGCCAATTTCTACCCCAGGGATCCCATTTCCTGGGGCCCGGGCATGTGTCCATGGGTGCCCTAGTCCCACCCAGGGCACCCAATATTGTTTGATGGCCTTGAGGTTCCCCCGCGGTCCCAGTTGGCTCATTGGCTTCTGCGGGAGCCGGCATTGCTCCCACATACAGGAGCTGGTGCAAATGTAAATCCCTGCATGAGAGAGCAAAAGTTTCATCTCTTTCCCTGCCTGCATGTTTGTTGGCAGTGAAAGAGCTGAATCATCCACTTATAGCAAGCGGGAGAATTTTAACAGCCACTGCTTGCTGGAAGCGGAGTGTTTGGTTTTGCTTAGCAGAAGCTGTCAGCTCCTTCCAAGCAAAAGCAAGCAGCTATTCCAGAGAGTGGACACCTCAGTTTCCAGGGCCAATAATGGCTCCAGGAGGGGGGTCACTTGGCCCCACTCCTTTACTTTTCATGGGCTGGTCCCGGATAGGTGGTGGTCCCCTGAGCCGTATATGGCCCGGGAGGGAGGCCATGCATCCCCCCACCCACTTTTTAAAGTTATTGCCCTGGGAGGTGGTGGTCCCCGTGGCCTTGGGGGGTCATGGTATCCATCATCAGATCACATGGACTCAACAATCCAGCCGCACTCTCCCCACAATTCCAGCGAAGGTGACACATGTAATCCGGATGCTAAGTTGATTTTTATTTTTTGTATTTCAACACATAGCAACACAAACACAGGACGTCAACTTGTTTCGGCTTACGCCTTCAACCGGGCAAATATAATACACTTACCTGCGTATTACTCATGTTTTAGTTGTAAAGGCATGCATGGTAAAGGCATAGACATTGTAAACGTTTGCATGATAAAGGCAAGCTTGGTAAAAACCCATGCTTTGTGAAAGCTTGTGTGGTAAAGGCATGTGTGGTTCCGGCCACGTTGTAAAGGCTGTTTCCCTTCTGACTGCTCTGAGGCAATCCCTCTTTCAATGTTTCAGGTCCACCACGAGGCAACGTCACTATTCCGACCAGAAGTCTGATCCCAATATCAGGGCTCTTCTCAGCTGTTTCCCAAGCTATTGTCCCTGGCAGCCTCACACCTGCATCCTTCCGAACCCCACTTCCATACGCCCTGCAAGCCCCTCCTTTCACTGAAGCCCTCTGTACCTGCACAACTTTCTGCTGGTAGGAAAATATTTTCTGGTGCAGAATATGCTGCTCACGGGACATCCTGCAGTATACAAAAAGTATACAAAAAAGTGATGGATGGATTGCTTGAATTAATTTGTCACTGATAATCACTCTGGGCCGCACCCCTGTCCACAATTATTTTGCCCACAATGCCGCCTCTGTTTGGACCCAACCATATGCAAATCTGTCTTAACACTGCTCCAATGGAAACAGTCCAATCTGAACTGCCAGGCCAGGTCCTCTCTGATTCAGAAAGCAACCCAGGACTGGTTTCACCCTAGTTAGGGCACATTGGCCAGATATAGCTTAGTTCTAGTAACACAGTGTGTATGGAACCTAAGACGGGACAAACTTGTCCCAGTTAGGGCTACACACTAAAGTATACAAAAAAGTGATGGATGGAATGCTTGAATTAATCTCAGCCACTGGTAATTACATGAGCCGCATCCTTGTCCATCATAACTTTTTTGCATACTTCAAAGTGTCTACATGCTAGTGGGTAAAAAGGTACAGAAAAGCCATTAGGCAACTCAACTAAATATAGTGCTTCAAGTGATTTGTGTTTTTTAACAGGAATTGCTTATTTCCTGCCCCTACAACCAAAAAGCTTTGTGCTAATACCCCATCTTCTAGACACCATTAGAGGAGATAAATGGCAATCTGCAGTGTTATTAGAGAATGCTACACATGAATGTGTTCATTTCACTTGCCAAATATTTTATTATGACTTAGACAAGAAGAAATACTTGACAGGTATCACTAGATGAAATTATAATAAATACAGTTAGACTACAGAACAAAAGAACACATACCTTTAACACATGAAATTTCCATAAGCTCATTGTAGAAAGAGAAAGTAGAAGCTCTCAGAAAATGCACCCTGCATCATACATTTGCAAAACATTCCAGAAAGCCATCAAAACATCTTCTGAAACTGCGGATTGACCCGCTATTCTATATATCTTCCCCTCTGAACTATGCAATCTCTTGAATTCTCATATCCGAGTTGAATTTTGCCTTGTTCTTTCAATTTTGTAGAACTGATGTCATGCAAACCATCGAATTCCCTGGAAATCACAGCTTCTCCCACTTTCCATAGAGCAGGTGTGAGAAACTGGTCTGTTGATGGCCTGAGATGTTAGCCCTGGACAAGCAACACCCACAATTCCTGGCATGGTGAACAACAAAAAGTCACTAAATTAATCTGTTTTTAACCCTGGGTAGTTTGGCACAAAAAACTGTCAGGCTTATCCTAGAAGCAATGTGTAAAGTATTTATGTAGTTTACACACAGTAATAAAGTGACAACACAACACAAGAAAAATCCCACACCAATAGTGTAAATTTCAATAAATTAGTTGCCACCAAAATGACACAACTCAATCAATAAGACCAGAGTTATAAATCTTTAAAGTTTTTAGTAAGAACTAGTGCCTAAAAGATAAAAGCGCCAACCGCTTACATCTAGTCGTAGAAGAAAGGGGGAAAGTCGAAAAATATGGCTAACCCCGATGGAGTGCGGGTCGCATGCAAGACATTCCTTGGTCCTGTTTGGCACTTACATTCGGACTTAGAAGTAATTTTGGAGATGAAGTTCTGAGAAGGTAAAGTTCAGCTGGGCAAGGCTGCAGGAAGTGTCTGAGGAGGGAGCGTCATCATCAGGGAGCTGCTGGAAGAAGTTGCAGTGAAGATTTCTACGTTCAGACTTAAGTCCAAATCTCCAGTGGGACAAGGCAGGAGGCTCTAGAGGAGCCTTTGGCGCAGTATCACTAAAAATTATTTACTGCTGTGAAGAGAAAAGTAGCAAGAGCTACTGAGAAGTTCGGACGATAGGCGATCCTCCTTGGACTGATAGACGAGCAGGTTGGCCCAATTCTCCCTAGGTTCTCAGAGTAGTTTTTAGCCAAAAACTGTCTAAGTCCCATATTTGGGATTTTGGCTGTCTGGTCACATTTAGCACCACCACCAAGGGTCCAAGACTAGAGGGGCACCAATTGAGGATGGTCAAGACACACCCATGCTGGCATGTGGGTTCAAGATGATGGGAGCCTGTTATGTCCGTAAGGCTCTGAACAGCAGGCCAGCAAAATTGCCTGTGGAGTCACTCTGATAGTCCTGGGTTCAGTGGAGGAGCAGTGCTCAAGCGGCAGGGTTGGCCTCTGAGGGTTCAAGGCAGGCACCAGGCAGGAAAGCAGTCCTTCCAGGTGCAGCTAAGCAGTCTTATGAAGTACACAGCAGGCCACAACAGCAGCCAGTCCTCTGAGAGACCTTCCGCAAGTCCAGAAAGTGAACTGAAGAGTGTGTCTAAGAGCCCTTTCTTATACCTCGTACCTTTGTTGAAGTGGGAGAAGTTTGTAGATCTTTCTCTTTGAAGTCCTTGGAGTTTCCTGACTCCCCTGCCCTGGCTCCAAACTGGGTACAGAGAAAATATGGAGGTGACAGGCCCTTTGAGTGAAGGCAGATCACAGCCTATTCAGTTGCAAGAGGAGCTATGCCCAGCCCTCCCCCCATCCTGCCAGCAGATGGCCCATTTAGGCACACCTAATTCTTCTATTGTGTGACTGTGTGGGAAGAATTCACAAAGTCCTAACTACCAACTACACCCAGTCAAGTGACCCCGGGGAGGAAGCAGCACCAAATGGGGAGGAAAATGCCAACTTCCTAAAAGTTGCATTGTCAAAATTACAATTCAAAATATGACTTTACCTTTAAAAAGGATTTTAAATTACAATTTCATAAATACCATACATAAAATGCGTATCTGCCCCCAATAAAACGTTAGCACATATTAAATATAGTAAGACAACCTAGTGTTATCCTATGGGACTGGTAGGCCTCACAGTAGTAAAAAAGTAATTTAGAAGTTTTTCACTATCAGGACATGTAAAACTTAAGCTACATGTCCATCCTTTTCATTACAATGTAACCTGCCCTATAGGCTACCAAGGGCCTACCTCAGGGAGACATATATGTAATAAAATGTGAGTTTAAGGCTTGGCAAGGGGGTTACATTGCCATGTCGAATTGGCAGTTTTAAACTGCTTTCAGGCCACTATGGCAGGCCTGGGACATTTCTAAGGGGCTACTTAATTGTGTGGCACAATAGTGCTGCAGGCTTATTAGTAGCATTTAATTTACAGGCCCTGGGTTTACGGTGTACCTCGCTACAAGGGACTTTGAAAAGTAAA
The DNA here is from genome assembly GCA_963921515.1 of Calotriton arnoldi. NCBI lineage: Eukaryota > Metazoa > Chordata > Amphibia > Caudata > Salamandridae > Calotriton > Calotriton arnoldi. Next base: position 611,197 of record CAWUFW010010810.1, on the reverse strand, counting down.
TTACATGTGCCAATCAGGTGTAAGCCAATTTGACCCTGTTTAGAGGAAAGAGCACAAGCACTTTAGCACTGGTTAGCAGTAGTAAAGTACACAAAAGTGAACCTCAGCAAAAAAATGTAGAAAAACAGGCAAACATGTTTGGGGGAAGACTACCCTAAGACTGAGAGGTCTATCAGTAGGCTATTTTAAAGTATGTGTGGCATCTGGAGCTTGCTTTGCTTGCTGTGCTTCTGATGCCATGGTAACCTGGTTATACATTCTCTACTGGTGGTATCCTAGATACTTAGAATGTTATAGTTCAAATGAAGAAATGGTCTGTTTGCATCCAGTGGCTGGGACCTGGATGGGTCTTCTTACTATGGAATAAACCTGAAGATTTACTGCTAATCTGCTTTGCGTGATCCTTTCTACTTCAAACAAGGATCTTACACTGGTGTAGTCGGCAGCTTCATTAGCAAGAAGATCCCAACAAGCCTCAACAACAACAACATAATTTCATCCTGCTGGAACTTCTGATCTCTACAAGTCGTGAGTGGACAAATACCTTTTTTTAACTTCATCTTTCCTCCTGCTTTAATTTGCGCTGCATACGTTTTTGATTAACTTTAAAGAAACTCCACTCGTTTTGGCAGTGAACTTTTAGACTGAAGGGTGCTTATTTTTATCACCTTCTTAGTTGGGTGAGGCGATCTTTATGTCTTTCCATTCCACTACATGGCCCTGGGATTGGGAGCTGCCGCCGCGTAACTCACCCTTTCTGATCTTTTAAGGGTTGGGCGCTACCGACGCGGGCTCGTCCCTCTGTTGCTTTGGCGATCTTTCTGTTTTTTTATTACATTACATGGCCCTGGGATTGGGAGCTGCCGCCGCGTAACTCACCCTTTCTAATCTTTTAAGGGTTGGGAGCTACCGACGCGGGCTCGTCCCTCTGTTTACTTTTAAATATAAACTCCTCACCTCGCTCCACTAGCGCGTGTCCTCTGCAGCATTCACACTTGGCAACGGCACGTGGTGAAGTTCTCTTCAGCCATTCTCCTCCTGCCTACTAACAGCGCGTGGTCAAGTTCACTGTGTTGTTCCTGTCTTTGAGCGCTGTCTCCAGTTCTTCGCCCTCGCTCTCTCCGACGCTTGTGCCTGCCAGCAACGTGACTTTCTTCGGCCTTCGGAGTTCTTCACGTCACGTTGTGCGAGAGGCTTTAGCGGTGTTTTGGGCCGTTAGGAAACTTAAAAAGTTTCTCTGGGGTACCAAATTTGTAGTCAAAACAGACCATAAGCCTCTTTGTGAGATTTTCACTTGGGGTGGGCGGAATTTGCGTAGTCGCGCTACGAAAAGCTCCGCGAAACGGTAAAAAATCTCCGCGAGCTCGCAAAAGTTCTGCGAACACGCGGAATTGCTTGTTCCGCCCGTTCGCAATGCTTTTTTCCTGTTCGCGAATGCTGTTTGCGTGCTCGGGGAGAAATTTCTTGCGAACACGCATTTTGAAAGCGCGAATAAGCAAAAAATTCCGCGAAGCCGCGGATCGCGGAATTTTTGGCAATTCCGCGTTCTCCGCAGAACGCGAAATTACCCAAATTCCGCTAATTCCGCGAGCGGAACGGAATTTACCGCCCAGGTCTAATTTTCACCAAGAAGGTTATTGATATTGTTTCGAGCAGGATAACTAAATGGGTGATTGCACTTCAAGAATATGATTTTGACAAAAGGTACATTCCGGGAGTAGAAAATGGTATAGCAGACATGTTATCGAGATTAGTTGAGAAAATCGATGAGAGTGTGTCTGATGAGGATAGTGAAGAGAGTGATATCCATGTGTGCATAGTTGGTGAGGAAATTATTTCTGAAGATCAGTGGCATCTGGAATTGTTCTCTGATCCAGTCCTCACTGAAGTTCAATCTTTTGTTCACAAAGGGTGGCACTCAAAAAACAAGCGTCTGAGGAGGCTGCTAAGTTTTGGGGAGTGAAAGATGAGTTGGCTGTTTGTGAAGGTTTGTTACTTCGTAGGACTAGGTTGGTTCCTCCCCTCAAACTTCGTAGCAACTTAATTGATCTGGCTCATAGCTCCCATTTGGGGATGTCAAAAACAAAAGAGAGGCTTCGCTCCTCTTATTGGTGGAAAGGGATGGATTTGCACGTGGAAAGGGTTGTCAGAGATTGTATGGCATGTGCTTTGTGTGAAAAGTCCAAGGCAGTGAGAGTGCAACCCATGGTTGTCAGGGGATTACCCTGTGGACCATGGAAAGAGATAGCTTTAGATATTCTTGGTCCTGTTCACTCTGAAGAGCAACAAATATTTATCTTGGTAGTCATAGACATGTTTTCAAGATGGCCTGAAATTCACTTCACAAGTGGGATTGAAACTGCAAATGTGATAACATTTTTAGAAAATCTCATGGCTAGAGAGGGTTTCCCTGACACCATCCTTACTGATAATGGGGTCCAACTGGTTTCACGGGAAATGGAGGCTTTTCTCAAGAATCGTGGTATCAAGCACAAAAGATGCTCCCTTTATCATCCTGAAACCAACGGCATGGTTGAAAGGTTCAACAGAGTGTTGAAGGAAACCATTTCCTTAGCAAAAGTTGTGGTCTCAATTGGAAAAAGGAAGTTTTAAAAAAAAGTAGGAGTTTATAGATTGACTCCTCATAGTACTACAGGGAAGTCTCCTTTTGTTCTATTCAGAGGCAGATCTCCTTGTACTATTGTAGAGCTGCCATGGGTGAGAAATTTAGAGAAGTCTACTTCTGCATCATAGTCAGAGAATGTTGGTAGTGAGTGGCGCAAAAGAGAAGTGGAAAAAAGCCTAACAAGGAAAGCCCACTTTGACTCTAGAAAAGCCACCAAAAATACTGTGGTTGCTGTTGGTGACATGGTGGTCATCAAACAATCTGGTTTTAGTGCCAGGTTTTCCAAGCCTATTCGTGTGATCAAGGTGTTTAAAAATGCAATAAAGACCCAAGATCATAGAATTTGGAACTTGGGTAGGGTTGCCCTGTACAACGGGCCAGTGAGCCTCACTGATTCTCCTGTGGGAGAGAATGCTGATTCCTCTCTTATGGCACATCTACGTTTGTCCTCTAGAGTCATCAAGAGGCCGTCCTACTTGAAGGATTATGTACAGTAAAGCTTAAGGTGCATGCCTTTGTACAATTGCTTATTTACAGTATTGTTTTACTTTTTGCCATTTGTTATAGTTTGCTCTAAGTCTCTCAGTTCTATTTTGTTTCTCTTACATCTTATACTCTTCCTTTACCCTTTCCCATCTTCTTCTTTTCCCTCTCTCTTTCTGCACCTTGTTTTTTTTTATGAAAGGGGGGAGGTGTGTGGCATCTGGAGCTTGCTTTGCTTGCTGTGCTTCTGATGCCATGGTAACCTGGTTATACATTCTCTACTGGTGGTATCCTAGATACTTAGAATGTTATAGTTCAAATGAAGAAATGGTCTGTTTGCATCCAGTGGCTGGGACCTGGATGGGTCTTCTTACTATGGAATAAACCTGAAGATTTACTGCTAATCTGCTTTGCGTGATCCTTTCTACTTCAAACAAGGATCTTACAGTATGCAGACATTCCTCACCTTCAAGTGTGTTCCTGCAATTACAGATACTACTGGAATCAGCATTTCTGGGATCTAAAAGTAGCCTACCATCAAACTTAGTGGGGAATTTGTGGGGGAAATCTGAGTTACCACAACATTTTCCTAAGGCAGCACATTCTGTGGATATATTCCTATAGGTAAAACCTCACAAAATGCCCTCAACCAACACTAAGATTGCAGTACCTCTGTATGGAGAATTACCACAGAATTTTGAATTCCAGATTCTGGAAGTAACTCCCTTTATCGAACAAATTGGGAAATCCTTTACACTCAGAATGAGACCCATAGTGAGATACCCACCAAAAAGATAATAGAGGTTGTGCTGGTGTTTGAAATGGCTTTATTTCTGATGTCATGAAGTGGGGTTAGTAGAATCCACTGAAATATACTAAACATGTCTAGCGCGCACAGTGGGAGGATTACCTAGACCAGTAGTACTAGTAGTAGTATGTTTAGTTATTTAAAACCTAAATGATTTTTGCATAAATCAAAATAAATACAATAAAATATCTTTAGGCTGTACACCCTTGATCCTTGTAATCGGTAGTGTTCATGTACATCCGATAATGTTCCTGATCCTAGGTGATAAAATCCAATAGCGCCAGAGACAGAAGTCACGTAAAACTTTGTTCTTGATACAGGATAATCTAAAAATTGTTCAGTGATTGATTTATTTTTAAAATCGGCAGATCTTTTCTGTGACAAGCAGACATCTTTTTTACTTTACTTTATAATAAAAACTGCATAGTAAAATAGGATATTGTAGAAGTTGGGCAAATTGAATGATCATTTCTTCTAATGTCAGAGATTTGAGACTGCTGGCTTACAAAGTATATAATTTACATATTGCTTTTTGTTTTCTCAGGCATTGAAGCCAAAATATGCCACCATTTCTGTTAAAAAGATACAATCAATGCTCGTATTGGGCTATGGTTTTCAAAGCCTGATCGTGGAGACTGAGACATTTTATAAGCTTGCAGTTCATTTGGGGATTTGACGGATCTAGTCCTTGCATTATAGCAGCTCTGCATGCCCTCATTCCTCTGATAATAAGGGCTTTTCTTAATAAAGTGACTTTTGCTGTAAAAAAGTTTGGGGCATATACTGATGAAATGGATGAGGTCCTCTTTTTTACTGCCACAAAGTCGGCATACTGTAGGCCCTTTATGTACCCAGCTCGACTGGTCCGCAATTGATGGCAGTTTTTTGAAGCAGAGGGCCATCAATTGGCTTTTTAGATGTGCCAAAAATGTGATGTTTAAGGAAGGTGCTGGTGTGAGGGTTTTGTACATTTTAATCACCATCTAGACATGTGATCTATGGCTGAAGGTGTTTTTATCAAGTAGCGAGGAATAAAATGTTGCTGCTTTGTTTATGGCATTTTTAAAAGTTGTGAAAGGGAGGTTGTTGTTCCATAACTCAGCAGTGCATGTAGTTGTTAACGCTTTATGGAGATATTGATTGTACACTGATTTTTTGTCATTTTCAAGTTCTGTCTAAAGGGCCTTGTTAAGAACATGCTGAATTTTGTTTCAGTCAATACCAAAGCTTTATTGTGGTACACATTCTCCCTATTGTTTCATTTATAAGCCCAAATTTAAGTCACACCTGAGCCGGTGATGCTGACTGGGGTAGCTGAAAGACCTTTTTGTAAGTTGTAACTTGCAGCTTATTCAAGAATCTTTGTTGTGTAACGCAATGCTAGCGTAAGATATCGTTGGCAGCATTTTTGCCGCTATCACATAAGAATTGGTTTGTATGATGGGCCCTTCAGTTTTTTGGGCGGGGTCCTAAGGGAAAAAAAATGTGCAGGTTCTCAGTGACATATAGATTTTCTGCTCTTGATGATTTAATCTACTGTCCATGTAAAACCCCTGGTTACTTCCTCTAGGGGTTTACCGTCTATCCAGATAGTCTGCTTGGTGCTAGGACGATTGCTAATGAGCATTGTTTTGCTTTTTGATGTATTAATTTCTAGTTTGTTAGCTGTAATATATTCCATCATTTCAGTAAGTGACCTTCAGAGGCCAACCTTAGTTAAGCTCATTAGCACCACATGATCTGCATATGAAAGATGCGATATTGATAGCTTGGAGTTGATCTTGTTAAACCATTGCGTCAAGTCAGACATAAACAGATTAAAAAGGTGCGGCACCAACATGCCTCCTTGTTTCAAGCCTTTATTTGTGTGCAGATTTCTTGATAATCTGGAGCCATCACTCAACTTTATTCTTATCCAAGTTTGGGAGTAGAATAACATTATGCTCCTTAGTATTCTATCAGGAATGTTCCAAGCTCTCAGTTTTTTCGACAGGTAGTGATGATCCACACTGTCAAAGGCTGCTTTTAGATCTATGAAACAAAGGTGCAGTTGTTGTTTTTTCCGCTTGTATTTTTCTGCTATTAAAGAGAGAGTTAGAATATTTGTGGTGGTTCCGGTCCCTTTTCTGAAAATTGTCTGGTTAATAGGGATCATGTTCAACTTGTCCAACCAGTCAATCAGGTCTGCCAAGATCAAAGAGTCGTGGTAGTTTGCTTCTACATCTAGTAGCGCAATAAGCCTATACTTTGATGGGTTAGTTCTGTCTCCGCCTTTGTAGATTGGTGTAATTATTGAGCCTTGCCAACTAGATGGTATCCGATTTTGTAATTCTACTTCTTTAAAAAGTGTGGCCAGATGTTTGCTCCAGAAAGCTGGATTGTGTTTGAAAATAGCTTGAGGGATGCCATTAGGCCCTGCGCTCCATCTCCTCTGCCTTTTTGTATTATGTTAATTATTTTCTCTGCTGAGTAAAATGACAAATCTGTTTATTCCTTTGGAATGCAAATACCCTCATTTCTGCAGTTAGAATTTTCTGCTTTTCCAATCACCGTCGCTGGGTCTTGTTGATGAAAGCCCTCCAGGTACTTAAAAGACTGTTGTTCAGGATCTGTGTTCTCCAAAAATCTCCTTGTTACAAAATTCAGCCCAATCGTGTTCTTGTACGTTTGAGGTTATGGCATTCACTGGCCTGTTCAGGTTGTTTATTATTTCCCAAAGGTGCTGGAGTTGGTTTGCCTAGCGCTGAGCAGTAGTTTTGACCAGAATCTGTCATTTCTATTTCTTTTGTTTTCCCATAATTTCTTTTTGTATTCTTTTCTCAGATGACGAGCGGAATCCTATGCCGTTTGGTCAGGGTCCGTTGTTCTTAATCTCCTGATGGCTTTCTTTAGTTCACGTTTCAGGATTTGAACTTCGCTTGTTGTTTCCATACGATTTTTATTACATTGTGCCTGTTTTAGTGTTTCTGACATTAATGATGTCAATTTTGATGTAAAGTCTGTCCAGGCTTGTATTGTATTGGGACCCTCATAGCCACTGGCTTTTGTTAATTCTGTTACTGTATTGTGTAGGTCCTGTAGGGTTTCATTTGTCCATTTAAGGTGCTTTAGATCAATCGAATAGATGTTTTCCTCCATTAAGGGGGTAGCCTGATGCTATATAAATTTAGGTTGAAGTAAATGGGTTGATAAGGTCGCTCAGGGTGGTGTATTCAATAGAAAATTGAGAAAGAAATGACATCAATGGTAGAGAAATTACCATAAAATCAAGGCTGGTTCATGCCTTCACTTCATGGTATGTATACTTAGCAGGGGTATCTTCCATCGATCTGCCATTTATCACTCTCATTCCTAGATACTCTTATGCCTTTACTAACTGATGTCCTGTACGGTCAGGAGAAGTTGTCTTTAATTGACTTACTTAGGCCATGAAGAAGAGCACCTTAAGCCTATTTGGGAACAGGACTATGAATCCCAAATAAGTCAAAATATGATATTACATATAATTCACTGTTATTATAATTAGTATGCCATTGTAATATATATGTTAATCTGTTTTACCTCCTCACATCTCTAATTGCAATGCACATTTGTATTTTATTAATTCATTGAAAAGTTTACCACTATTTAGAGAGCAATAGAAAAAGTGTTATCCTGTTTGATATATTTGGGTAGTGTAAGTACCACAATGCTTCACAATGAGAGCTTTAAAGATACTTGTACATATGTAAGCTACACCTGAACCAGAAAGATGGGGGGTGGATGGGGTGAAAGGGTGTTTCATTTTTTCCACCTTATCCAGTTCTCTTAAAATGTATAATTTTGTTATGACCCATGATTATCATCTAGGCTACCATATGCGTAATTAAATGTGCATAAAATAGTTTCCATAAAGTGTGTTACAAGAAGTATGAGCATACTAAAGCATTGCGATTGAATAACATTATGGGCTGAAATTAATAATGTCAAAGTCTGCAAAGACAAGATAGTCCACTTGCTAATTTTTGTGCCAACCAGTTTATTTTAAAAACAAATGTTGAAGTGCTCATTTCCCATTTATTTATCTGGTATTAAGCAACGCGATATTGCCCATATTGTATAACATTACCTTGTTTTCTGCCAGCTATCATTGAAGCATTTAAAGTAGATGCTGGAAGTTGGATTTTGCTGAACATCAAAGCAACTGGATACTTCAGAGTTAATTACGACCAAGAAAACATGAGGAAGCTTCTTAAGCAACTGGAAACCAATCCCAATGTAAGTTCAAATTTTGATAACAAATTAAAACATCTCACCCTGCCTACATTCATGTGTTTTAAATGCATTCAGAAAGCAGTATTTACACAAAAATGGCTGGTAAAGCAATCAGTTTTTAGAATTCCCAGAATAAGAGATCCAGAGGCCAGATGCAAACATTGAGAAGACATTGTCACCAGTGCCAATATTCATGAAACACATAGCATAATGCATTTCTTGTAGCTAATCTTAAAGTATTAATTATTGGATTATTTGCAATACAAACACAGCAATATAAATTGTCTCTCAGCTTTTATGTCATTATTTTAGGTATAGTAAGTAAATTCGTAGGTCATATCAGCTAGCCATAATGTAGAGAGACATAGAGTGACTGCTATATATAGCTGTCCAAAGTTAAAAGATTTTGAGAAGCTTTCGGTTATCCCAGTCTGGAGTATACAAATTAATTTTAGGAACCTCAAATGTCTTGGAGATATTATTCCATAAAACAATTGGAAGGAGTATGCCCCGAGGAGCCAAAGGCTACTACAAGAAGCACGGAAGATGAAGAAATACCCAAGAAAATTTCTTTGGTTTCAAAAGACCCCTCACTCACCAACCTGGTTGGTGACATGCTTCATCATTGGGGTCCCACCCGAGCAGCCGAATGCCACTCGGGTGTGCTGCAACACCTGATTACAGTGGAGCAGGTTTGGTGAATCAGTGAAGTGGTGATTGTAAAATTATCTTTATTGTACTCCGTTATTTTTATTATGGAGCAATAAGACAAGGTTAAAAATGAATCCACAAGAATATTTCCGTGATGGACCTAATTGTCCACAGGTAAAAACTGTGGGTGGTGACAAGGTGAAAGGTGAAAAGCGGGTCTACATGTTTCAACCTATAGTGTGTATTACTAGGTTTTCATCAGGACCTAGGACCCGGGCGGTATACACACGCTAAGGTGTACCCAACCCTCGGTCACAATTAAAATGCCATACCGTGTACTCACAGGATGGAAACCCTTTCAGTCTTCATGAAAGGAAACAAAATTCTGGAAAGATAAAAAACATAAAAGAGCACATAGATAACACGCAACAAATAAATCATGTATCCATGAGTCAACATATCCGTGCACTACGCACACACGTGGCTCCCGTAGTAAAAACGTGTGTGGCTAGTATCAGTGCCAATCTTGCACCCAAATTGTGTGAGATCGCACTCATGATGGAAACATACAGTACATTGCGGCAAGTTCCTAAGTGCACCCAACCAATGCGCGGTGCCGTACTTCATTTGTCAATGGTGTGCCAGGTATCTGGGTACGATTAACCTAGTGAATTCAAAATTAGGAACAAAGTTCCTCTGAGTTAAACGTAGTACACACACTCCAATTAAACTAATGAATGGGGAGAGAGATATATCAAGGCAGAGGCTTACACAATGACGATATTACGTCTGGCCTCATGGTTACCGTGGGGATGGATGCTGACTTTAGTCAAACTCTGCGGAGAAGCACAAATCATTAGCGATAATATGACTGTTTTTATTGGGCAGTTTAAGAGCGTAGTGCACGGATATGTTGACTCATGGATACATGATTTATTTGTTGCGTGTTATCTATGTGCTCTTTTATGTTTTTTATCTTTCCAGAATTTTGTTTCCTTTCATGAAGACTGAAAGGGTTTCCATCCTGTGAGTACACGGTATGGCATTTTAATTGTGACCGAGGGTTGGGTACACCTTAGCGTGTGTATACCGCCCGGGTCCTAGGTCCTGATGAAAACCTAGTAATACACACTATAGGTTGAAACATGTAGACCCGCTTTTCACCTTTCACCTTGTCACCACCCACAGTTTTTACCTGTGGACAATTAGGTCCATCACGGAAATATTCTTGTGGATTCATTTTTAACCTTGTCTTATTGCTCCATAATAAAAATAACGGAGTACAATAAAGATAATTTTACGATCACCACTTCACTGATTCACCAAACCTGCTCCACTGTAATCAGGTGTTGCAGCACACCCGAGTGGCATTCGGCTGCTCGGGTGGGACCCCAATGATGAAGCATGTCACCAACCAGGTTGGTGAGTGAGGGGTCTTTTGAAACCAAAGAAATTTTCTTGGGTATTTCTTCATCTTCCGTGCTTCCCGTAGTAGCCTTTGGCTCCTCAGGGCATACTCCTTCCAATTGTTTTTTCAGTTAACCTTAGGGGACTAGGAGTATCCCCTTTAAAAACCCTCTCTCTCTGATTGTTTAACTTAGTTCAGGCAGCGCACAGCTGTGAGAGTTTCTCTTTCTCTTTCTTTCTCCCTTTATTCTTCCCATTTGATTGCTATCATGGGTGAGAACCAAGGCTTATCTTTTTCCTTTGAGGAGGTTGAGGCCTTATTTGGCAATCCCTCACTCTTTGCAGACGCAAGCATAGCACAGACGGTCTCACAAATCACGGACTGGGACAAACTTACAGAAATGAAAAAGAACAGGGTAAGAACCATATTACATGGAACAATACTCACTGAGTATCTGCGTAACAATACTGCACCTAAGGGCTTGTTGGTCACTAATGCGCCACGCATTTTTCTTGAAGATCCAGCTTTCCGGAAAGACTGGGCACAGATCGCATGGCGATGCACACGCGACTGGATCGTTTTAATCATAAAAACAGCACTTAGACTATCAGAGGCAGTGATGATAGAAATATCACTTACTGAAAACCAGATTAAAACGACTATCACTGGTTACAAAAGGAAATTAGATGAACTAAATAAGGAGATCAATGAGTATAAGGAGAACTTAACTCAAAAGAAAGTACAGAAATTTCAAAAGGATCTCAAAAAGTTCTCCTATTCAAAAGTCTACCCCTACTCTGAACCTGACTATATCGCACCATCTCATAGCGACAGGGTCTCTGATGTATCAAGCAACGATTCCACTGGAAGTAGCGGTTCCAGCACAGGCAGTGGGAGGTCAAGTGGACAAAGAAGACAATATAGACCACCTGTTCCTTGGCCTAATTACAACGGCCCACCCGCTATGGGTTTTCAAGGCCCCTATAATCCCCACCTGCCCTACCCTATGTTTGGCTGGCAACCTCCAATCTCGCAATCCCTATTCCAACAGAATTCTTTTAGGCCGCCTTTTTTAGGCAGGGGCAGAAGAGGAAGGGGTCGCAGAAAGGGACAAAATCAAGCACATTGGGAGGAAGAAGACCCAGTGGGCAATCACACGAGGAGCAGGACTCGGGAACCACAGGCGGGGCCAAGCAACCTCAGGGCTTAGTCACTAACCTTTCATCGAGACCACTCTCTATTGTTGAAGAGAGGGTTTTGAATAAGGGATTGGGATTTGTCCCCACTGCCAATGTTGATAAATTTGGTCTCCACTGTGAATTATCTGGTTTCTTCAGAAAATTGAAACTGAAAGCTTTTTTGGAGGGCCAGACTGATTCCACCTCCACACAAAAGACTCATGACACAGGTTTCCGTTTAAAATCTACCTTCGTACCTCCAATTCACACTACTCCCATTGAGATTCTGTCATTTGAACAAGCTGTGTTCAATGACGTGGAACGTATGGAGACAAAAAAACTTTTTTTCAATATGACCAAAGAGGAGAACTTAGCATTGGCAGAACTGAGAAATTGTGATACAATCATAATCAAATCAGCAGATAAAGGGGGAGGCGTTGTGGTGCAGGACAAGTCAGCTTACCATGCGGAATGCTGTCGGTTGCTAGCAGACACAGTAAATTACACCCCACTTATTGCTGACCCCACACAGGCTCTTAAATTGGAGATAAACACCTTGGTGGCAAGTGCCGAGTCCAATGGTTTTGTTTCTAAACATGAGGCAGAATTCTTGACCAAGTGTGATGAGAAGATTCCATATTTCTATATACTGCCTAAGATGCATAAGAACAGGGACCCTCCTCCAGGCAGACCCATTGTGTCAGGAATAGGCTCTTTGTTAGAGCCTCTCTCTCGCTTTTGTGATTTTTTTCTTCAAAACGATTGTACAAAAGACAACTACCTATTTACAGGATACTAAAAGTTTACTAAATCTTCTCAAAGAAGTAACGGTTAATGAATCCACGATCTTGGTATCTTTTGATATCGAGAGTCTTTATACGAGTATTCCCCAGGATGACACTTTGGAGGTACTTAGGAAAGCCTTAGAACACAGTGAATGGCCTTTTAATACCCCAAGACAATTCATCCTTGAGTGCGCCACACTGGCACTGAAAAAGAACTATTTTGAATACGAGGGAAAGCTATACCTCCAAATAGGAGGAACATCTATGGGTAGTACCTTTGCTCCCAGTGTGGCCGGACTGTATGTCTTTGATTTTGAAGAAAAATATATACTGAATGTAGCTAATCCATTTGCACCACACTTGATCTTCTGGAAAAGATATATCGATGATGTCCTTGCCATTTGGCAAGGACCTAATGAGAGCTTTCTGGAATTTATCGCATGGATCAACACCTGCGATGGGAACCTTAAGTTTACCCATTCATTCCACAATGAAAGCATGATATTTCTTGACATTGTCATCACCAAAGAAAATGGGAAACTAGAGACTCGTACTCATCAAAAACCAACGGCTAAAAACAATCTGCTTAGGTTCGAAAGTTTTCACCCCAGACCTTTGAGGGAGAATCTTCCATATGGGCAGTACCTTAGACTAAGAAGGAACTGTAGCAAATTGTCGGATTATCGGAACCAAGCAGCTGACTTATCTAACAAACTCACCGAGAGAGGTTATCCTGAAAAATTGATCAACACATGTCAGAAACGTGCACGCAGTCAACACAGGGATACACTTCTGGAAAACAGGGCGAATTCTGACTCCAACATCCCCCTTACCTGTGTTACTACATATAGCACAATTTCTAACCAGGTATCACGTGCTATTAATAAACACTGGCACATTATCAACACAGGGAACCTTAATTGGGCTAAACCTATGTTCTTATTCAAGAAGGCAAGAAGCCTTAAGGACACTCTGGTTTCCACTCGCCCCAGGACAAAAGAGCAGGTACGCCAACCAACTGTCCTTAACGCATGGGGGATGCCGAACGTCACAGGCCACTTCCCATGTGGTAATTGTAGTGTGTGCCATCTGACCACGGCTACTAAGACTCTAACTTTGGAACCAGGCAAGGTCTGGACTCAGAGGGCACACACGAATTGTAACAGCACTAATGTGGTCTACCTAATCACCTGCCCCTGCGGGCTACGATATGTTGGCATGACTGGGAGAAAAATTAAACAGCGAATTTGTGAGCACCGTAGCACCATTAGGTGTAAGAAAGTGACAACTAGATTGACCGAACACTTTCTCCAAAGTGACCACACTACTAATGACCTGAGATGGACAATCATTGAAGCTGTGAGACCCGGTGATCAAACTAACAGATATCTGTTCGAAAGGGAACAGAGATGGGTCTACAGACTGTCAACCCATAAGAACAGGTTGAATGATGGTATTCCATGGAACACTGTTCTATCCAGATAGATAGACTGACAGATCTTGACATTGTTACATTGCGGTATCCTTATTACATTCAAGCTTTGTTTTATTTACCTTCACTTATTGTTTCTATTTATTTATTTTCTAGGGGTTTGCCCCAGATACTCAAACATTATGTCCTTTTGTGACATTTGTAATCAGTCTGTGTAATTTCTTTTCCGCTTGGGTTTTACACTGGCATGTCAGTGTACCCTTATCAAGTTCCCCTTTCCTTCCCCCCTGTTTTACTGTTTGGTACCACCTTGAGTACCCTCGGTGCATCTATGGCATGATTATATGCCTTTTTTCACATTCATGAACGTATGTCTCTCCCTACATAGCGACTCCGTGATGGTACCACCTTGAGTACCCTCTGTGCATCTATGGCATGATTATATGCCATTTTTTACATTCATGAACATATGTCTTTCCCTGCTTTACAATTCTGTGATGACTCTCTGCACATTCACGGCACAAATACATGCCGTTTTCCTTAGTCGTGCACATATACAGCTTCTTACGGCATTCTGCTTTGTCGAATTTTTCCCTGGTTACCATAGATACTGTACTCCCCGTCTCCAAACACAGACGGTCACCATTTCTTTGGCACGCCCACTTGGCTTTCCCTGAGCCAGTACTTGTGCGTGACATCATCACGCAGCACGCCTCTAACCCTAACATGTGACACACCCGGAAGCTTCAGGGTCTGTAATAGACCGCGAGGACGCCGGGCTCACTATCCTCGGGTTTCCTGATGGGGCTACATCGCAGGTTTGAGTAGTGGATGGCATGACTTGACGAAGTGAGTACGCGGGTGGGCTCCGCTCTTAAACTGCCCAATAAAAACAGTCATATTATCGCTAATGATTTGTGCTTCTCCGCAGAGTTTGACTAAAGTCAGCATCCATCCCCACGGTTACCATGAGGCCAGACTTAATATCGTCATTGTGTAAGCCTCTGCCTTGATATATCTCTCTCCCCATTCATTAGTTTAATTGGAGTGTGTGTACTACGTTTAACCCAGAGGAACTTTGTTCCTAATTTTGAATTCACTAGGTTAATCGTACCCAGACACCTGGCACACCATTGACAAATGAAGTACAGCACCGCGCATTGGTTGGGTGCACTTAGACACTTGCCGCAATGTACTGTATGTTTCCATCATGAGTGCGATCTCACACAATTTGGGTGCAAGATTGGCACTGATACTAGCCACACACGTTTTTACTACGGGAGCCACGTGTGTGCGTAGTGCACGGATATGTTGACTCATGGATACATGATTTATTTGTTGCGTGTTATCTATGTGCTCTTTTATGTTTTTTATCTTTCCAGAATTTTGTTTCCTTTCATGAAGACTGAAAGGGTTTCCATCATGTGAGTACACGGTATGGCATTTTAATTGTGACCGAGCGTTGGGTACACCTTAGCGTGTGTATACCGTCCGGGTCCAAGGTCCTGATGAAAACCTAGTAATACACACTATAGGTTGAAACATGTAGACCCGCTTTTCACCTTTCACCTTGTCACCACCCACAGTTTTTTACCTGTGGACAATTAGGTCCATCATGGAAATATTCTTGTGGATTCATTTTTAACCTTGTCTTATTGCTCCATAATAAAAATAACGGAGTACAATAAAGATAATTTTACGATCACCACTTCACTGATTCACCAAACCTGCTCCATTGTAATCAGGTGTTGCAGCACACCCGAGTGGCATTCGGCTGCTCGGGTGGGACCCCAATGATGAAGCATGTCACCAACCAGGTTGGTGAGTGAGGGGTCTTTTTGAAACCAAAGAAATTTTCTTGGGTATTTCTTCATCTTCCGTGCTTCCCGTAGTAGCCTTTGGCTCCTCGAGGCATACTCCTTCCAATTGTTTTTTCAGTTAACCTTAGGGGACTAGGAGTATCCCCTTTAAAAACCCTCTCTCTCTGATTGTTTAACTTTGATATTATTCCATACTCTGTCTGTCTGTACTGTCTTTGGTCATTTTAAAAAAAAACCTCATGAATGAATATACTTGAAATATTCGCTTTGCATTGATGCGCCGTTTAAACCAAAACATTGTTGAACATGGGCAGTGCCAAGCCTCCAGAATTCAGGATCATCACAACTGATGTGGCTATCGTAGTAATAAAAGTGAAAATCTGGAAGGCCTAATTCACCCCTCATAAATACCTGAAAAAGGCACTGAATTGTCCATTGTTTTCTGTTTTTCCCAGAAATAAAACCTATTATTAGGAATTAAGCTTGAAGAAAAAAAACTGCTATGGGAGATAACAGACCATAGCTCTCGCATGACAGAAAATTGAGAAACAATTAAGCATTAAGCCCAACCAATCAATGATAGAGGCAGTGCAAACTATCTTTTATGGGGTCTTGCTACCGTGTCCAGCTGCAGCTGGAAACTGAGCTCATAAAATATGTCAAGACTACTTCTGAATCCGATTCCAAAGTATGTCATGAAGGGAGCAACTGTATGGTAGTTGATTGTTTAAAAGGTGCACTCTCTGGGTGTAGGGTTTCGGTGGCATTAAGTAGATGTTCTGTTATTTTACCATACTAAATTGCATGCTTCCCAGCGGAGACCAAGATTATACAGGGATCTCTATTGTCTATCGTGTTTGACATCCCCGAGAAGTAGTTTCATGTTCAAATTGAACCATGGTAGCATCCCTATCAAACGACTGGCAATAGTTAAAGAGCAAACAGACGAAGGAAGTGTGTACACGATTGTTGTGTCCCACAAAAACTCCTAAGGGGTGTCCTTCTTCCTATTTAGAAAGACTAGGGCGGTTGATAAATCATAAAGTGTAAGGATTTCCTAAATATAATCACTTTGAAATCTCATTTTGTCCACTATATAAATACCAAATCATGCATACATATAGCTGGCTAAAGTTTCATGCACTTAAGTAGGGGGAAAGCATACCAAATAGAAACAGATATATTGGAATTTGATTATCATATTCATGTTATCTCACCATTATTATTATCACTGGGGAGCAGTAGCAGCTGCTACAGAATAAGTGTGGTCGGGTGGGGGGTGGAGGGAGGGGTTGGGAAATAATAAAGAAAAAAGTAGCACTTACCTTTATACTGCCGACAGTCGACCACTGCCTCTTCTTCCTCCGTCTACCTGTCTGTACTTGGCTGGAAGCACACAGGCTCCCAGAATACCCTGACCAATCACAATGTTGCCTTACATGGTTTGGCGCTCAGACAGGGGTTGGCAGGCTGTGCACGTTCTCCACCCAGGCTTTTAATGCAGCCTGGCGGAGAACATGCAGAGTGCGTATGACCGTTTGGCCTGCCCAAGGCAGCCGGCCAAACCATCATACACACTTTAGGTGCTGCCACGACTCCTCTCCCTGTGACGCAGCGAGCCCAGCCCAGCCCACCTGGCTGCAGCTGAAAGCTGTAAACAAAAAACAAAATGATAATAACAAACGTTATTATCATTTTATTTTTTGTATTCAGCTTGCAGTTGAAACAGTGGGGTGACACTCACTGCCGGAAGGAATATGAAGTAGATTTGGATACTGTTATGCCTGATATACTTGGTGTGGTAGTACCCAAGACGTTCTGTTTTCACACCTCATGTTTGCTGAACAAATTTTTTATTGGTGTTAGAACTATGTGCACATTACCCCTGCTAACCTGTGGTAAAGTGCATGTGCTGTCTCTCTAAAACATGGTAAAATTGCCCTACACCTTATTGTTTCATTTAATTTACTTATAATTCCCTAGTGAATTGTATAACATGTACCCAGGGCCTGTAAATAAATGCTACTAGTGGGCTGCAACATTCATTGTGTCACCCACTAAAGTAGCCCACCAAAACATGTCTCTTGCCACTGCAGCCTGTAGTGTAGTTTTAAACTGCTTTTTTAACCTGACAAAATAAAACTTTTGCCAGGCCTAAACCTTCCTTTTTATTACTTCTAAATCACCCTTAAGGTAGGCCCTAAAGGCTCCTAGCAAACACAAGGAGATGATGGACGGAGCGCTGAAACTTCAGACACTCACCCCCAGTCACAGATCTGGGTTGAATCCATCATCATTCTTTAGCTCACTTCGCCACCCCAGTTGAGACACAGCTATATGCAAATCAGTCTTGACCCTGTGCCTCATGGGAACAGTCCAGCCCGAACTGCCAAGCCATGTCTTCCCTGGACCGGAAACAAGCATCCTGGGACCGGTTTCGGGCTAATAGCCCTCATCAGCCAGGCTAGCTTGAATTCAGTGGCAAAGTGAGCAAGGGACCCACGTCTGGGCATACCCTGCCTACTTAGGGCGAACAAAGCAAACACAAGGAGATGATGGACGGAGCGCTGAAACTTCAGACACTCACCCCCAGTCACAGATTGGGGTT
Source organism: Calotriton arnoldi (assembly GCA_963921515.1). Lineage (NCBI taxonomy): Eukaryota > Metazoa > Chordata > Amphibia > Caudata > Salamandridae > Calotriton > Calotriton arnoldi. The sequence goes on along the minus strand of CAWUFW010010810.1, from coordinate 593,144 downwards.
GAATCCATCATCATTCTTTAGCTCACTTCGCCACCCCAGTTCAGACACAGCTATATGCAAATCAGTCTTGGCCCTGTGCCTCATGGGAACAGTCCAGCCCGAACTGCCAAGCCAGGTATTCCCTGGACCGGAAACAAGCATCCTGGGACCAGTTTCGGGCTAACAGCCCTCATCAGCCAGGCTAGCTTGAATCCAGTGGCAAAGTGAGCAAGGGACCCACGTCTGGGCATACCCTGCCAACTTAGGGCGAACAAAGCAAACACAAGGAGATGATGGACGGAGCGCTGAAACTTCAGACACTCACCCCAGGTCACAGATCTGGGTTGAATCCATCATCATTCTTTAGCTCACTTCGCCTACCCCAGTTCAGACACAGCTATATGCAAATCAGTCTTGACCCTGTGCCTCATGGGAACAGTCCAACCCGAACTGCCAAGCCATGTCTTCCCTGGACCGGAAACAAGCTTCCTGGGACCGGTTTCGGGCTAACAGCCCTCATCATCCAGGCTAGCTTGAATCCAGTGGCAAAGTGAGCAAGGGACCCACGTCTGCGCATACCCTGCCAACTTAGGGCGAACAAAGCAAACACAAGGAGATGATGGACGGAGCGCTGAAACTTCAGACACTCACCCCCAGTCACATATCTGGGTTGAATCCATCATCATTCTTTAGCTCACTTCGCCACCCCAGTTCAGACACAGCTATATGCAAATCAGTCTTGACCCTGTGCCTCATGGGAACAGTCCAGCCCGAACTGCCAAGCCATGTCTTCCCTGAACCAAAAACAAGCATCCTGGGACCGGTTTCGGGCTAACAGCCCTCATCAGCCAGGCTAGCTTGAATCCAGTGGCAAAGTGAGCAAGGGACCCACGTCTGGGCATACCCTGCCAACTTAGGGCGAACAAAGCAACCACAAGGAGATGATGGACGGAGCGCTGAAACTTCAGACACTCACCCCCAGTCACAGATCTGGTTTGAATCCATCATCATTCTTTAGCTCACTTCGCCACCCCAGTTCAGACACAGCTATATGCAAATCAGTCTTGACCCTGTGCCTCATGGGAACAGTCCAGCCCGAACTGCCAAGCCATGTCTTCCCTGGACCGGAAAAAAGCATCCTGGGACCGGTTTCGGGCTAACAGCCCTCATCAGCAAGGCTAGCTTGTATCCAGTGGCAAAGTGAGCAAGGGACCCACGTCTGGGCATACCCTGCCAACTTAGGGCGAACAAAGCAAACACAAGGAGATGATGGATGGAGCGCTGAAACTTCAGACACTCACCCCCTAGTCACAGATCTGGGTTGAATCCATCATCATTCTTTAGCTCACTTCGCCACCCCAGTTCAGACACAGCTATATGCAAATCAGTCTTGACCCTGTACCTCATGGGAACAGTTCAGCCCGAATTGCCAAGCCATGTCTTCCCTGGACCAGAAACAAGCATCCTGGGACTGGTTTCGGGCTAACAGCCCTCAAAAGCCAGGCTAGCTTGAATACAGTGGCAAAGTGAGCAAGGGACCCATGTCTGGGCATACCCTGCCAACTTAGGGCGAACAAAGCAAACACAAGGAGATGATGGACGGAGCACTGAAACTTCAGACACTCACCCCCAGTCACAGATCTGGGTTGAATCCATCATCATTCTTTAGCTCACTTCACCACCCCAGTTCAGACGTGGGTCCCTTGCTCACTGTGCCACTGGATTCAAGCTAGCCTGGCTGATGAAGGGTGACATACCCTGAAACCAGTCCCAGGATGCTTGTTTCCTGCCCAGGGAGGACCTGGCTTGGCAGTTCGGTCTGGACTGTTCCCATGAGGCACAGGGTCAAGACTGATTTGCAAATGGCTGGGTCCAAACTGGGGTGGCATAGTGGGCAAAAGAACGATGGATTTAACCCAGATCTCTTGACTGGGGTAGAATGTTTGAATCATTCAGCATTCCGTCCATCATTTGTTGCAGTTACACTTTTCGCCCTAAGTGGGATGGGTATGCCCAGACGTGGGTCCCTTGCTCACTGTGCCACTGGATTCAAGCTAGCCTGGCTGATGAAGGGTGACATACCCCGAAACCGGTCTCAGGATGCTTGTTTCCTGTCCAGGGAGGACCTGGCTTGGCAGTTCGGTCTGGACTGTTCCCATGAGGCACAGAGTCAAGACTGATTTGCAAATGGCTGGGTCCAAACTGGGGTGGCATAGTGGGCAAAAGAACGATGGATTTAACCCAGATCTCTTGACTGGGGTAGAATGTTTGAATCATTCAGCATTCCGTCCATCATTTGTTGCAGTTACACTTTTCGCCCTAAATGGGATGGGTATGCCCAGACGTGGGTCCCTTGCTCACTGTGCCACTGGATTCAAGCTAGCCTGGCTGATGAAGGGTGACATACCCCGAAACCGGTCTCAGGATGCTTGTTTCCTGTCCAAGAAGGACCTGGCTTGGCAGTTCGGTCTGGACTGTTCCCATGAGGCACAGGGTCAAGACTGATTTGCAAATGGCTGGGTCCAAACTGGGGTGGCATAGTGAGAAAAGAACGATGGATTTAACCCAGATCTTTTGACTGGGGGAGAATGTTTGCATTGTCAGCATTCCGTCCATCATTTGTTTGCTGTAACACTTTTCGCCCTAAGTGGGATGGGTATACCCAGATGTGGGTCCCTTGCTCACTGTGCCACTGGATTCAAGCTAGCCTGGCTAAAGAAGGGTGACATACCCTGAAACCGGTCCCAGGATGCTTGTTTCCGGTCCAGGGAGGACCTGGCCTGGCAGTTCGGTCTGGACTGTTCCCATGGGGCACAGGGTCAAGACTGATTTGCATATGGCTGGGTCCAAACTGGTGTGGCGTAGTGAGCAAAAGAACGATCGATTTAACCCAGATCTTTTGACTGGGGGAGAATGTTTGCATTGTCAGCATTCCGTCCATCATTTGTTTGCTGTAACACTTTTCGCCCTAAGTGGGATGGGTATGCCCAGACGTGGGTCCCTTGCTCACTGTGCCACTGGATTCAAGCTAGCCTGGCTGATGACGGGTGACATATCCCAAAACCGGTCTCAGGATGCTTGTTTCCTATCCAGGGAGGACCTGGCTTGGCAGTTCGGTCTGGACTGTTCCCATGAGGCACAGGGTCAAGACTGATTTGCAAATGGCTGGGTCCAAACTGGGGTGGCATAGTGGGCAAAAGAACGATGGATTTAACCCAGATCTCTTGACTGGGGTAGAATGTTTGAATCATTCAGCATTCCATCCATCATTGGTTGCAGTTCCACTTTTCGCCCTAAGTGGGATGGGTATGCCCAGACGTGGGTCCCTTGCTCACTGTGCCACTGGATTCAAGCTAGCCTGGCTGATGAAGGGTGACATACCCCGAAACTGGTCTCAGGAGGCTTGTTTCCTGTCCAGGGAGGACCTGGCTTGGCAGTTCGGTCTGGACTGTTCCCATGAGGCACAGGGTCAAGACTGATTTGCAAATGGCTGGGTCCAAACTGGGGTGGCATAGTGGACAAAAGAACAATGGATTTAACCCAGATCTCTTGACTGGGGTAGAATGTTTGAATCATTCAGCATTCCGTCCATCATTTGTTGCAGTTACACTTTTCGCCCTAAGTGGGATGGCCATGCCCAGACGTGGGTCCCTTGCTCACTGTGCCACTGGATTCAAGCTAGCCTGGCTGATGAAAAGTGACATACCCCGAAACCGGTCCCAGGATGCTTGTTTCCTGTCCAGGGAGGACCTGGCTTGGCAGTTCGGTCTGGACTGTTTTTTCATGAGGCACAGGGTCAAGACTGATTTGCAAATGGCTGGGTCCAAACTGGGGTGGCATAGTGGGCAAAAGAACGATGGATTTAACCCAGATATCTTGACTGGGGTAGAATGTTTGAATCATTCAGCATTTCGTCCATCATTTGTTGCAGTTACACTTTTCGCCCTAAGTGGGATGGGTATGCCCAGACGTGGGTCCCTTGCTCACTGTGCCACTGGATTCAAGCTAGCCTGGCTGATGAAGGGTGACATACCCCGAAACCGGTCCCAGGATGCTTGTTTCCTGTCCAGGGAGGACCTGGCTTGGCAGTTCGGTCTGGACTGTTCCCATGAGGCACAGGGTCAAGACTGATTTGCAAATGGCCGGGTCCAAACTGGGGTGGCATAGTGGGCAAAAGAACGATGGATTTAACCCAGATCTCTTGACTGGGGTAGAATGTTTGAATCATTCAGCATTCCGTCCATCATTTGTTGCAGTTACACTTTTCACCCTAAGTGGGATGGGTATGCCGAGACGTGGGTCCCTTGGTCACTGTGCCACTGGATTCAAGCTAGCCTGGCTGATGAAGGGTGACATACCCCGAAACCGGTCCCAGGATGCTTGTTTCCTGTCCAGAGAGGACCTGGCTTGGCAGTTCGGTCTGGACTGTTCCCATGAGGCACAGGGTCAAGACTGATTTGCAAATGGCTGGGTCCAAACTGGGGTGGCATAGTGGGCAAAAGAACGATCGATTTAACCCAGATCTCTTGACTGGGGTAGAATGTTTGAATCATTCAGCATTCCTTCCATCATTTGTTGCAGTTACACTAAAGGCTCCTAGGGCAGGGTGCTTAGTATTTAAAAAGTAGGAGATGGGTGTTTACATTTCACATGTCCCGGCAGTTAAAAACTCCGAAAGTCTTTTTATCACTGTTGTAAGACTATGGGTCACCTTATTACACTTAGTAAGTGCTAACTTCCTTTTAAGACCAGATATAGTAATGCTGTTTCCGCTGAAGTCAATTGTAATTTAAAATCCTCTTCAATGGTAAAGTCAGATTTTAAGTTACTATCCTTGAAATGCCCTTTGTAGTCGCATGTTTCTGCCCTAAACCAAAATGTGCCTTTCTACCAGTTTCTAGGGTCATGTTGACTGTGAATGGCTCTCATGTTGTGGGCTCTGCCCTGATTGCACTTCAAAGGACCTGACGGCAGTACACACAAAGGAACCTGACATCAGAACTACCAATGTCTTTGTCACCGTAGACAGTGTGGAGCCAGGGCTAAGGGAAAAACTGACTAGAGCCAGTTTGAGTAGTAGGCTAGGAAATTCTCATACACAAAGGCTGGCACCAGGTATAAATGTAGCAACTTCAGAACTTTTCATCAGAACACCCCTGGGCCTGGGGAAGATTCAGAAGAAGGGCTGGCCTGCTGTATGCAGAAGGAAGATTGGGCTTGCTTGACTTGAACCCAGGCTCCCTAGAATTGGCTCCAAGGGTCAGTTAGCTTACTTCCTGTTTGATCTACAGGGATACAACAAGGTTCCCGAGGACTCCCTGCAACTGCTCTGTTGACCAGCACCAGCTGGACCTGTCTGAGCCCTGCTGCTGGCCTCTGCTGGAGTGAATCCTGATCACCTAGAGCTGTCTCCCAGGCTCTAGACCCTTGACTGGCATCATAATGTACTCCATATGGTTAAAACACATGTTTTGGGCTCCTTGTGACCAAGGAGTGACTTCTTTGTGCTGAGAAATGTCAGTCCACGGTGAGTGCCGAAGCAAAACACAAGCGAGACCTGCACTTCGTGCCGACATCAACTGTCTGTGACAAACACCGGCACCAGGTTACAGCGAGATATGCACTTCTCACTAACAATGACAGCCCATGTTGACCACCAGTATGAAGCTACAGAAATTATTGGTTCTTCATGCAAATAAAGCAGCTGTCCATAGTGCCTGAACTGCTGCTTGGACTGACAATGACCTCCTCGCGGCACCAGTCTACAGGAACAGTAGCTCCTCACACAGACTTGAGAAGGTAATTCTTCATCAGGGCGAACCTGGTCTCTGTATCCAACTGGCTCTCCATCATGGTCAGCCTGAAATTGTGACTTTACCCTGGTCCATTGCAACCAGATAACTGCAATCTGTGTTTGTGCGTTTTAGACTATTTGCACCTGAAACTTTAAAAAATCACATCTCTCTCTCCACTGATTGAATATTTGTTGTTTTGGTGTAATTTTATTTATTATAATTTACTGTATTTTTTCAGATTGGTCTGGAATTGTTATTGTCTTTTTTTTCTTTATTACTGCTTGAGTGCTGCATAAAATACTTTACACATTGCCTCTAACTTAACCCTGAATGCTTTTGTGCCAAAATAATTCAGACTTAACCACCAGAAGTTTAAGCACAGGTTTATTTAGTGACTTTTGTGGGTCACCCTGACAAGCATTTTGTTTATTATTTGAGTGGTGCTTCCACCCGTCTCAACCAATAACCCAATTTTTTACAGGTATTGTCAGCAAAAAAAATCATATGAGAAACTGAAATAGGCCATGATGGCAACACAGCGAGAAGGTGCAGCATGAGAGCAGCAGTGTCTCCGGGACAGAACCGTTTGGGACACCCACATCGAGTGGGGAGAGTGAAGGCAGTGATGAGCATGAAGAGACAGAGTGATGAGATGGTATGGTGAGAGCTAGAAATGTAGAGAGATTGTAGTGTCCAACTGAAATAAATGAACTATATTGTGAATTCAGCAGAAGGGTCTAGTAGAATCTATACAGAAGATTCATCAGGAGGTTGAAGAGGAGCTTCACCCCACAGGAAAAATAAAATGATAATAACAGCATGTTATTATCATTTTATTTTTCAGTCCTCATCTGTAGGGGCGGGCGGGTTGGACTGCCCATAGAGTAGGTTTGAGGAGTGGTGGGTACTCTCTAAGTGCACATGACAGTTTGGCCGGCCGTCTTGGTCCGGCCCTACTGTCATACACACTTGGCATGTTCTCCACTGGGCTGTGTTGCACAGCCAGGGTGGCGAACATGCCCAGTCTCCCAGTCACCATCTGAGCACCAAACCCAGCATTTAGCCCAATTACAATGCTGCTATCAGTAGCGTTGTGATTGGCTAGAGAAGTCTGGAAGCCTGGGTGTTTTCTATTCCTTCTTCCTGTGTGGACGGAAGAAGAAGAGAACGGAGGAGAAGCTGCGGCCAGCAGGTACGTTTATTTTTTTTTCCTTTTTTACTGGGACCAGAGTTGACCTGGCTGAAACATTAAATGTAAATGACTCAATGAAGGAAGATGTTGAAAAAGGGTTGAAAGACTAAAGAATGCAGGAGCAGAGTTTAAGTGGACAGAGATAGTCATAGAGTGAGAAGCCATCTTCAGAATGGGAAAGAGTTCTGTCAAACCTGTTGCTCAATGTGAGGAAAGAAACAGAGTGAATATTTGTGTGAGGAGTGGATATTATGTTGTGATTGGGACCTAGTGCACAGAGGCAATAGTGGACCAGAGGAGCTGTTATTTGCTTAGAGATCACAGAAAGTGATGGTGATGCGAGGGTGTGAAAGTAATGATAGCAATGTCTTGGCTATTCGTTTATTGTGGAATTTTTGCAAGTACTTAGATTTCCCTTTGTTGAGATTAGAGGTCTGAAAAGAATTTGCCCTTATCGAAGGCAGGCAAAGTTTACAGACTTTAGACAATTTCAATAAATTCAGATTTTCCATTTTTCCCCCTTAGCCTAATTTCATGCCTCAGAAGGGTGCAATGTGGACAGCTAGGAACAGACTCCCACTTTTCCCATCTACAACTCGGGCATTCTATTAGCGCTGGGTGGCAGGGAAGAAGCACTGCTGCACTATACAATTCCTTCATGTCTAGCAAATGGGACTGAAGGCCGGCAGATAATGTTGCCAGCCAGCTACTCACAGGTAATAAAAAAGATAAGCAGTCATCCGGCTGCTGTGGAGAGCCTTACGGGCCTTATCGGCAGTATACATTTGTTATTGCCCTATCTCAGGGTCATAACGTTCATTGCAGGAGTGCCTTTAGGCTGCACATTCTCATCTAGGGAAGCTGGTTGAGTCTTTTTAAGTCGAGCCTAGAGTCAGTGTGCAAGCGCTGCTCTAGGGAAGATCTGGGGTAGTTCAGTATGTGAGGGAAGCCCCACCCACTGCCCCGCCCTTTTTTTCATTAGCTTGAGTCTTTGTCCTTTGTAAATGCTGTCTTATGATTCATTATGAGGCTTGTTAGTCCCTCCTTATGATGGCCATGTCGTCATTTGTCACCTCCCATGGCTACTGGCCCCTTTACTGCGAGTGTTACACGGTACGTGGACTGTGAGCACTACTTTGTAGTCCCCTTCTCCCCCCTCCCCCCACCGGCACTCCCGTCGTCCATGCCTTCTTCCCCCCACCCTCCCTCCCATTGTCCGTGCCTTCCCCCCCACCATCCCTCCCGTTGTCGGTGATGCATTAGGACTCGCGTAAATGCGGGTCCTATTGCATTGCAAATGCTTGTTTTCCTTTCCATTCCTGCCTTGTGCCTTCCTTCTTCCCTCCCCGACTCCCTTCCCACCCTCCTCTTTGCTCACCGCACCTCCACCAGCCACTCTCGTGTTTTGCAGCGCCTGCTCGAGGTGCCCGCCCCTCCTTGGGCACATCGCGGTGTGTGTACTGAGAGGACGTTTTTACGGCTCGCAGCCCCGCGCTTCTCAGAGGTGCTAGACGTGTAACAAGGGCGCGGTCGGCTCGGCTTTCTGACATCTGAGCCCTCGGATCACGGAGCAACTCAGCACCCTGATTAGGCAGATCTCTTGTAGGGCAAGTTACTGCTGACAGGTTGTGGGACCCAACTCACTGGAAGGCGTAATAAACAGTCTTCTAGCGAGTGCACCATATAAAGCATTTATCCTCAGAGGTTTACATGGCCGGAAACGTATAACTCTCACGTCACAACTCACAATTTCCTTCATGTCTGCATAATAAATATAGATATTTGTAATTCCAAAACTTTAAATTGGAGAAACTATTTATTCACAGGCTGTTCGTTATTCTTTTTTTTTATTTTATTTTTGGCATTGACATACACACACCTGGCAACGTGAAAATAAAATTCGTAGTGTGATAAGGGGGTGTGCCCTTGGAGGGTGCGGGGATTTATGCTGAACTACCTTTGATGCCCGTCTGCCCCTGTGCCTGCCCCCTTTGACCTCCTCCCCCCTCTGAAAAAACAAAAACACAAAGGCTGCTGGGGCTGCAGCCTATGTCCCGGGGTGTTTCACACCTCTTAATGGACGTCGGCTGTTACAATCTCCAAAGAGAAGCTGGGAACCCACACTCCTGCAGTGATTTTCAGCTTCTCTTCCCTGTCACCCTGTGATTTCGACTCCTCACGGGTGACCATGTGAAGAGATCCGACATCGTGTGACTCATGGTCACTAGGCCTGGGCGTTGAACTCCGCTCCGTTCGCGGAGTTTGCGGAGTTTTCTGCACTCCGCACTCCGCGGAGCTCGCGGAGTGCAAGAAAACCCCGCTTCGCGTAGTGCAGCAGAGTTTTTTCCCGCTCGTGAACGGTAAGTTCGCGAGCGCAAGCTACTGCTCGGGTAGAATTTCTACCCGAGCTGCAGACAGACCAGCGCAAACAGCAGTTCGCACTACACTCCGCCACTTGCGGAACTTCGCGGAAGTTTTTTGTAACTTCGCGAAGTTCCGCGTAGCAAAACTCCACGAACTATGCCCAGGCTTAAGTCACACCCTGTGAGTAGGTCTGCATATACGTTCTAAAGTGTTAATGTCCCCCGAATTATATCTCTGGTGGCCCATTGGTGGCTCGTTGACACCAAGCAAACTCACTCAACAAGCAGACAAGCTTCCAGCAAATACATTACATTTTCACATAAGACCCCAAACCAGATACACACATTGAAGCCTTCAATTTGAAAGGATGGGCTCTCTGCGGTAACACGACAGACAAGTCACTAATTGTGTTAGCACCCATACTAATGGGCATATTACTGCGCTGATTGAATTATGTGGAATGATGTGCAGACAGTATAATCATCAACTTTGTGCTTCTGCTACCGGACATGGCTCTCCTGTGCAGTGTAGCAGTATTTCTGCATGTTTTAACGCCACAATAACCACATTTAACACTATTTTCTACACGTCTGAATGTTCTCAGTGAGGACCTGAAAACCATATATTATCCAGACTTGCTGCATATTTCAGACATTTGCATGTAAAGAATGACAAGACCCTTATTCTACCAACCCCGGTGTGGTTCAAGATGAAGCATGACGTGCGTTCCTCACCTGGGAGAAGTTGAGCCCATTCAGAAGGTGGCATTGTTCCTCCACCCACTCCACCGCTCTAGCCCGCTTCCGCATCCGCTCAGCCTCCTGCGCCAGGTGCAGGTCCAGCACCGGCACTCCTCGCGACCGGATGTCCATCTCGGTCAGAGAGTTGACCATCAGCATCACCCACACAGGCCTCTTCCTCGCCCAGTTGCCCGCGATGTAGTTGAAGAGGTAATCGGCATAGAGTTCTTTGCCCCTCTGGTCAGGGGTCCTCCAGTAGGGCATCATGACCTTGACGTAGTCCAGGTGCCTCTTCAGCCTGTGGTACAGGTCGCACAGCAGCACGTCCTGGAGGTTCTCTCCGTGAGGCAGCATTTGGCAGCTCGCCAGAGCCGAGATGGTGTAGGGGTCCGTGAGGTCCAACTCGAAGTAGACACTCGAACTCTCCAGAAAGGCTCGTTTGGAGTTATTAGGGATGAAGTCCCACACCCTTGTGTAGGGCACATGGATCGCTCCAAACATGTAGGCTGGGGGGTCTCTCTTAATGGTCCACAGAAACGAATTCAAGTCACTTTGCTGGATGAAAGCAGAAGGGACAATCCATTGGTTGATAGGCAAGACAAGACACAGCAATGGGCATTTTTTATTATAAAAGCAATAATGGGGAGCCTCTTTCCAACCAGTTCCAATTGTGCCAGATAAAGTAATTCAGGCTCAGCATATGGAAATTTTCTGAAGAGGATTAATTTACTCAAATGTTGAAGCCTGGTTTAGAGTTCGTAGCTCGTGCAGACTGAATGTATGCCACTAAGAGAACAAGGCAGGTAGCTAGGTTGAAAGATTGATTGGAAGACAGACAGCTGGACAGTCAGATGTATGAAGAGACAGATAATTATATGGAAAGTCGTATGTGTAGGTAGGTAGAGAGATGAGAGAGAGTGAGACAGAGGGGGTTGGGTAGATAGACAAATAAATGAAATGAAATGGAAATTAAACTTGCAGAGCGCTCTACTACCCAGTGGTGTCTAGGTGCTAAAATGCCAGATAGAAAGAGACTGACGGAATAGATAGGCAAGCAGGCAGGAAAATAGATAGATAGATAGATAGATAGATAGATAGATAGATAGATAGACAGACAAATACATGTTTTGCAAATGAAGGACCCTTTTTGGGTTGAGCATTCGAGACCTCTTGTATATACTTTAGTATATACTTATATGTGTATGTACTTTGTGGGCTCTGGAGATCAGCCCTAGGACTTGTCTGCTTCCACTTAGGGACTTTTTTTTTCTGTTCAACTGCCTCTATTTAACTGTCTTGATAGAAAACGACCAGTAGAGGTCAGTAAAATACCAGAATTGCTTTCTGCTGAGGGACTTTCTTTTTTTTATTTTTCTGGCAACTGCCTCTATTTAACTTCCTTGATAGAAAACGACCAGCAGAGGTCAGTAAAATACCAGAATCACTTTAGCATTCTCTAGATTCCAGTCCATAGAAATTGTCTTCCACAAGCACTCGTAGACAATAATATTTTTTTCAAATCTTGTATTTTCAGTGAAATGACCACCGAAGGCCCTGATTTTATATTAAAACCAGAGCTTTGGACTGTACCATTTCCTGCTGAAAGGCAATATTTCTCTCCATGTGTTCCCATACCTGGCGTGTCACGCAGTTTGGTGCTTACTTTCCCTCCATGTTCATGAACAGAAGATGTTTCAGCACCCAGGCTAATGTGCTGCATAGCTAAATACATATAAGGTCCCAAAGGCGAGACCGATTGCATTGCAAATGCTTGTTTCTTAGGCCACTGCCTCGTTCCACTTATTCTCTAAGGGTGTAATTACGGGACTGGCGGTCCTCGGACTGCCAGACTTGTGGTGGGGAGGTGGGGGCGTTCTTCCGACTGCCACACTATGACCTTGCCAGTCGTGCCGCCCTTGGACTGCCAACTCCACCAGGGAACTGCAATTCTCTAGCGGTGGTGGGACGGTCAGGAGGCATCAATATGCTTGACAGGACCGCTGCAGTCCCATCATGCATATTATGACTTTCCTCACCTCCACTGATTTCATGGAGGTCTTTCCTCCATGAAAACATTGGCGGTGTGGAAAGAAAGGGGGCCCTACAGAGGCCGGTTGTGCCTAACTCCATGTGGATGAACCCAGGGGGAACAGCATGTGCCCCCCTGTGTGCATGCACCCCCAGTTCCAGAATGACATGGACTTCACAGTCCATGCCATGCTCAAACATCATTTGACGGCAAAAGAAATGCCTGCCAATGACTAAAAAAATCTTTATATGGGGAGTGGTTTTCATACAGGTTTGGCGGTGCGGCGGCGGGTAGGTCCCGCCGCTGCAACGTCAAACTTGTAATCTGGCCCTAAGGGTTATTTTCAGACAGCTGTGGCTCGGTGATAACATTAATGCCATCCTCTCTTGGATTAGGCTTTTAAAGATCTGTTACTTCTTAGTTTGAGATCCACAGATAGAACTTGTTTCTATGTCAAAGCACGCAAATTTTTAATATTAAGAAGACGTTTCAAAACGTTTCGCCCACTTTTCAATAAAAAAAAGTTTTTATTCCTTACGAGCAATAGGTTGAAAATTAACTATATGAATTGTGCCCATAGAAATTAGCTCTATAAACGTGCAACCTTCTAAGAAGTAACTTTTTGATGGATACATCTAGATGAAAGGCCAAATCCCTCAGAATTAAGAAGGATGTGATAGGTTTAAGGATATTGGTAGTTTCACAATGGAAAGTCTTTGGTCAGCCTTTTTGTTATTTTACGTTATTTATGTGTATATAGATGTTTTTATGATTGAATTCCACATGAAAAATGTATAACACACTTATTCACAAAAGCTGCAATATACCATATAACAAGACATTTGTATTTGATATTTTCATTTGTTAGAAATTAAATGTGTTGTTTTACTGCTTGTTGTAGGCGATTTCCCCTATTGACCGGGCACAGATCATTAATGACGCCTTTAACCTGGCAAGGTAAACTGACAATTCTTCTTTGCATTTATCTCAGTGATATCTCATGGGGCACTCTCCAGTATCATTAATGGCTTTAAACGTGCACTATGAGCTGCTTGTTTCCAATGAATTCCTTAAGGTAAATGTGAAGATATTTCCTACTTTGCTTTGGCAATTCACTGTGCAATTTATTGGTATATCACATTCATTTGGGTGTGGCTCCTGAATTCAACTCAAGAATATAGGGCCTGATTATGAGTTTGGCACAGTTGTGCCGGCTCTCTGCCGGCACAGCTGCACCATACCCCCGCAAGGACCGCCCTCCATATTACGAGTTGAACTCTTGTAGGGCAGACCGTCCATCGCCTTTCCCAATGGCAGTGCCTGGAAAACAAGCACTGCAATGGGAAGGGCAAAAAAGTTCCGACATGGATGGTGATGTCCGTGCCGTGCTGGAACTTTGGGGGTATACAGAAAAGGGGGCACATGTTGTGCCCCCCTGAATGTATCTCCATGACGGGGGGTTGCCTCCTTTGTCCCTCCACCGCAAGCCTTTTCATGGCGGAAATCCCACCATGAAATGGTCTGGCGGTGATGGAACTTGTAACATGCTCAGTGGGACTGCACTAGTCCCGATGAGCATACTACAATGTGATGCTCCTCCGCCACCACCAGGGAACGACTGTTCTTTGATGCAGACAGCGGTACTCCAAAAGCGGCAGATGGACCACTGCCCCCGCGAGTCTGGCGGTCACAAGACCGCCAGGCTCGTTATCAGGGCCATATATTCACCATGCTATTGAGGTCAAAATGTCAAAGAAGGGGCTATTCAACTGTGGAATATATAATTTTTAACAACAATCTTCAGTTTGAAATACTGATTACTAAAATAATATTGTATAGTTAATATTGTTTTATGGTCTTCAATTGATTTCATTTGGGTTGTAGGTTTACTGGGGGCCTGTGTGGGCGGTGTTTAGGAAAACATTTGTATTTTGGATACATTAATTATGACAATGTTTCCTTTTTTATTAATTAATTTAATTAATGTATTCATTTTACTTAATTTGTTAATATTTGTTGGGTATTTGGGGAGGTTAGAAAGATTGGCTTTTGAAAATAAATGTTGTGGGTATGTTCTTTTTAATGTTTTAACTAAGTATTTTAATTTTCAATTCATTATTAACGTGCTTTAATATTGCATCACTTTTTAATTGTTTTTGTAAATTATAGCGCTGGATTTGGATTTTCATAGGAGAGTAGGCGGGATTGTATTTTGAAATAAGAGTGTTTAATAAAACATGTATTGTTTTGTATGTTGGTTTGAAGTTGTAATTACTTATGTTACCTATTAATAATGTGATAATTTGTTTAATATTTGAATTTGTAGGTAATATATTAATATCTTTCCCAGGATTTTTATTGTTATTGGGGGATTATGTTGGGTAGTATTTTAAAATAAATAATATAAATATTCATAAATTATTAAATATTTCGTGTGCAATTCTATCTTTTAGATCTTAACAAAAAAATTACAACCATATCAACTGAGCATTCAGGGCATATCCAGTCCTGAATGAATACAGAGCTTATTTTCACATTAGTATATGAAAATGATTGTGAGTTCCAACAAAATAGAAGGAAAAGAAACCCTAATATAATTAAACTCCTGCTCCGACTTACTACAGCTAACCCAAGCCCATCATCACTCACCCAACCCCCCCCTGAAAGTAGAATGATCTTACATTGAGTTATATTGTAAATATTGTCCTCATTAATCCTCTGCAAGCTTGCCAGTCCATGACTTTAAAATAGCCGACCCTCCAAAAAGGGGAGTTACATTGTACCTTTTAATCGAAGAGGCCCAAGACCTTCCTTTACGGAGGAAGAACAGTGCTTGCCAGGACGCTGCTCCAATTTTTTTTTTTATACCGATGTCCACTCACCCGCAAAGAGGGGTGCTAAGAATATTGTTAGCTATTTGTTCAAGTGTAAGTATAGACCAAAGTCTATACAATTTGATAAGCAGGGTAAGCAGTGGCATGTCTTTTTCCTAAATGTAACCTATGTTCAGCTTGGCCGCACCCAGGCACTACATTACTATATGAAAATTGTTCTTGGCCATTGCTTTAAATTCAGTGAGGTTCAGACCCAGTAGCATCATTTACGAAGAGGAAGGTAGAGGGCATCAGAGTATGTCCTTCTTTGTTCTTGCCATATCCTCCCATAAAGGACAAACCACTAGGCAATGCCACCAAATGTGCAAAGCTTCCCCTATGGCCCGCATTCTCTCCAGCATTTAGGGATTGTATTTTGGGAACAATAAGTGCAAGCAAAGAGGAGTGTAGTGCCAGTAATACCACAGTTTGTAATGAATTTCGCTACCCAAAACTGACATAGATGAAGAGTGTGTATCTCTCTTCAAACTCTTTGTGAGAAGGTGGAGTATTAGTTGTGCCTAGTCCACCACAAGTGATAATGGCACTATTCTTGTTAGGACCAGTAAAGATTTCAGTAATTAAAACCGGAGCATAACCCCTGGTATGTATGACACAGAGCAGAAAGCTTAACTTATGAAAATGTGTAAAGCATTTTGAAGTACCAAAACAGTTAAAGTTGAAAACACAACACCATAAAGATCCCACTTCAATTTGTAAAAATAGAGAATAATTTTAAGAGGAAAATTACATCAAAATAACAAAAATCCAATAAAAGGAACCACAGATCTGAATTTATTTTAAATAGAAATAGTGTCAAAAAGTGTAAAGTGCCAACCGAATGCAACTGATCACACTAGACCGGGGGAAGTGTAAGTTTTAGGGCCGACTGTGATTGAGCAGTGGTCGTATACATGGGGGGGAATTGGTCCCACCATTGATGCACCCTTAGTGGATCGGCTGATAGATTGGTCCCAGTCCCATGATGGATCTCCAAGCAAAATGTTAGCAAAAAGTTTCTCATTTCAAGGTTTCTAGGAATAGGCAGGAGGAGCACACTCTAACCCCAGCCAAGGGTTCCAGGACCTCAGGAAAAGCTCTTGGGGGTCAGGCATCACTCCAATAGAAACTGGTCAGCTGGGCCCTTCAAGGAATGTGGGCATCTGCAGTTTTTGTGTCCGTAAAGCTTAACATGCTGTCAGCCAACTGCCCCTTTGGAGCCCACTTCTTATCCTGGGTACAAGTATGAGCTGGTCCATTCCTTGGAGTTCTCCTGACAGCTACCAACAAGAGATGCAGTGCTTCTTCTGTCTTCTACAGGGCCAAGAGTATGCCCAGGGTTTCCACATTTATGCCTGGCAATAGCCTGTGGGCATGGGTAACTCCTGGCCAGTCCCTAATCAATTGGGAAAAGTTCCCAGGAGTAACCCAACCTACTTTTGCAGCACTCCCTCTGTTCCCTACTGCAGACAATCCCACGGTCCCCTTCTCTACCTAATTCCAGCATGGCAGAAGTTTTCTTTCCCTGTGCAAAGCTCCTGTATCCATATGTTTATTTGATGTGTGTTTTTGTTTGGATGGGGGGCTGTTGCCTTGCTATCCTGGGGTCAGGATGTTTGTTTTTGGAATGATGTGGTTATCTGAATTTTTTCTAGGTTCTGCCAGGGTGTGATTTGGCGCCGTCCTTTCTCCACGTGAGGTGGGTGGGGTTCTTTGGCCTCTAAGGACTGCCGATGGGGAGTAACATTGATGGTTACTGTTAGACCTGGCACCATTGGCGTGGGTCTCCCTTCCATTTTTTGCTGTTGCCTCTTATGTTTTTGCTGGTTTTAGATGCTGTTGGGCACTGTGCCACTGCTGTCCAGTGCCACAGTGCAAGTGCTCCCTATGGTAAATTGATGTATGGATTAGTGACTCCATGATTGGCTTGTTTGGCTTACTGTCAGACCCTAGTACAGTGCACTGCGTGTGCCCAGGGCTTGTAAATCAAATGCTGCTGGTGGGCTTGCAGCACTGGTTGTGCCACCCACCGGAGCAGCTTGTAAAGTGTGTCTCAGGCCTGCCATTGCAGGGCCTGTGTGCAGTCTGGTACTGCCATGTTGACTGGGTAAGTGTACCCACTTGCCAGTCCCTAAACCTTCCCTTTTATACATATTAGTCACCCCTAAGGTCGGCCCAAGGGCAGGGTGCATTGTAGGTAAAAGGTAGGACATGCCCTGGTGTGTGTGGCATGTCCTAATAGTGAATTACAGCCATTTTCGTTTTTCACTATTGCAAGGCTACCTGTTCCCCATAGGCCAGAATGGGCAGTTAGATTATAACATCTTATAATCCTAACTGACTCAGGGAACTAGGTAGAAATTCGAGTTTAGTATGCCTGAACTCAGAATGATAAAATACATCTTTTAGTGAAGTTGGTTTTAACATTCTGTGTTTCAAAATACCACTTTTAGAAAGTAGGTATTTTCTTGCCTAACTATCCAAGCCTGCCTCTGCTAGGTTGTGTATTCCTTGTCTGGACTTTGAGTGACAGGGGCTGGGGACTTCCAGGAGACAGGGTGAGTCAGCACAGGGCTGAATAGAGAGATCTGCATGCAGATAGGAGGGAGGAGTTGCACCTGGGACCTGAATAGGGCTGTGCCTTTCCTCCACAATGCTGGCTCCACCTCCTGTGGTGTGTCTGATGTCCCTGGCCTACACTGTGAAAGGAAAGAAGGAGTCTTGTCAACAAAGTGCTCCAGGACTGACCAGAACTGGTTTGGACTAGGCAAAGGCCTCTCTGCCTTCAGAGAACAAAGAGAAAAGTAGTATAAATATTGGGACCCAGACCCAAGAACTTTAGATCACTTCTGGGAATGAAGACGAACCTTTGCTGAGGAGAAGAACCAGGAAGCTGAAGGAGGAGACTACCCCTGTGCTGTGTGTTTGGGGGTTGGCCTGCAGTGGTTGCTTCATTACCAAAGAGAGGAGAAAAGGACTGAGTGTGCTTTCTATGAACTTGAAGAAGAATCTCCAAGGGCTTGAACTAGAGCTTGCCTTCTGCCTGAAGTCTCAGGGAAACAAGACTTCACCAACCAGCTCCCCCCTGAATATCCTTCCTGGGAATTGAAGTGCCTGCTTTTGTGCTGGGCCTTCTGAGAGACTGCGTGTTGCTGGGAGCTGGAAGCGCAACACAACGACGAGAAGCGTGTCGCCGCCGCACCCTCTGTCATCGCATCGCCGAGGAAGCGAGACGCCGCTGTCATCATCTCATCGCCGAAGCGCGGCGCATCGCCGGAGAAGCGGGACGCTGCCACAGAGGTCATCGTCGCATCACCGGAGAAGCGCGTCGCAGGGCCTGTAGCGGCTCCAAAGATCACCGAGTCGCCGCACGGCCGTCGGGCGTGCACGCATCACACCAACGTTGTTGCATCGCAACCAAGACGCCATTTTGTCGCATCACACCGGAGAAGAGTATCGCATCGAGGTGCCATCTTGTCGCATCGTACCGGAGAGAAGTAAGAAACCGACGCATCAACTCCCCACACAGTAAGGAAGCGAGCATCAACTCCCCTGCGCAGCAGTAAGGAACCGACGCATCCACTTCCCTGCGTGTAAGGAACCGACGCATCACCTTCCCTGCGACCCTTTTGTTTTCTTTGCGTTATGCATTCAAGGTACATTGAGAGTAAAGTGTCGCATTTACAACTTGAGAGAACTGAGCTATTTTATAACATTTTAAAGTCTATTTTTGAGTACAGTATTGTGGATTTTTGTCGTTTGGTCTTGTGTTAAGTCTATATAAAAATACTATTTTTATAATACAACCTGTGTGGTGTCCATCTGTAGTGTTGTCACTGTATTACTGTATGTGTTCACAAATGCTTTACACACTGCCTCTGAGATAAGCCTGCCTGCTCGTGCCAAGCTACCCAGGGGGTGAGCAGGGGTTATTTTAGGAGTGTAGCCCCTTACCCTTACTAGACGCAAGGGTCCCTATTTGTCACAGGTACCTACCTATGCCAACTAGAGACCCCCAAATCTAACATTGGTGGTCAGCGGTGAGGATTTGGACTTGCATTTGTGATTTATATACAGTGATTGGTGTACACTACTAGTGAGTGCAGACCATAACGCGACCACATACTTTTTGAGAATTTTTCCTTGGAACTTCTTTTCTATTTTTGATTCTTGAGAACTGCCAGTCTTTTTGCTACCATGAGCAAGTCAGCATCCATAGTATCTGTAGACATTGTTTTGGAAGAAGAGAGAATTGATACTTACACTGTGCCTTATCTCAAAGCTTTGTGCAAGAAATTTAAAATCTCTGTGAAAGGCCTCACCAGGAAAGAGGAATACCAGAAGGCGCTGAGGGCCTGGGTAGAATCTAGGAATGCCAGTGAGCATCCTGAGGAGCCAGTAATGGAGGCAGAGGATTTAAATGAGCAACTTGAGGGGCCAGTGGGCCCAACTGGAGGGAAAGTACCTTCTGGGGCGGGCAGCAGTGTTTCTTCCAAAGGATTGTCCCCAGGAGAGCTGGAGGACAGAGCAAGGGAGAGGATGCATAAATTGGAGCTAGCTAGGCTCAAAATGAATGGTCAGAAAGAAAATAGAGCTTGGGATGGAGTTAGAAATGAAGAAGTTAGCCTTAGAGGAAAAGAGGATGCATTTTGAGCATGAGAGAGGATTGAGGGAATTGGAACTCAAGGCCAAAAAGTTAGAGGTTCCTCCCTCTGGTGGCAGCACACCACCAGTGCATGTAGAAGCAAGAGCCTACATTCCCAAAGATGTTAAAGATAAAGATAAAGATAAAGTTAAAGATTTCCACAAGAATGAGGATATTGGTCAACGGTTTAGGGCTTATGAAGCTGCAATGTTGGCCCACCGGGTCCCTGAGAAGGATTGGGGAGCGGGGTTGTGGGGCTGCTTTGTTAGTGATGGGAGGGACACTTTGTTGGATTTGCCTACAGAGGAGCAGATGTCCTATACCCACATGAAGGGAGCCCTAATGTCCAGATTTGGTTTGACCCCAGAGCTATATAGACAAAGGTTTAGAAATTGCAGAAAACTGGAGTCTATCACTTGGGTGGAATATGTGTCTTTCTTTTGCAGAGCATTGGATGGTTGGGTGAAGGGTAGCAAAGTGGATAATTTTGAGGTGCTCTATGATTTGCTTGCATGGGAGCACTTGTCAAATAACTGTTTTCCAGAGCTACGCCAGCATCTTATTGATAGCAAACTGACTAACCCTAGGAAGCTTGCTGAGGAGGCGGACCGCTGGGTGAGCACCCGGGTCCAAAAGGGTCATGTGGGAGACTTTGCCAAAGGTGGGCAGGGTCCCCAGCAGAAGAGTGGGGGGACAAGGGTAAACAGAGGGAGTTCCAGAAAGGGCCCCAAAGTAATCCCCAAGGGAACCAAGGGAAGGGTTCCCAGCCTCCCCTGAGAAGAAGGCAGTGGCCCCGACAGATAAGCCTGTTCACAAGGGGCCCAAGACCTGTTTTAAGTGTGGTCTAGTAGGCCACTGTTCTTATGATGCTAGATGTCCCTTGTATGGGAAGACAGCACCCACTGGTGCACCACCCCGGCAGTTGGCTAGTGTAGCCCTGGGGGAGGAGATGGGTGCCCAAGGTGGGTGGGGTCCCGCAGAGATGTCCCTTGTCTCTTTAGGAGACTGTGAGGTGGTCCCCAGGACCCAGCTGCCTGATAACACTAAAAAATACAGGCAGTGGGTGACCATCAATGGCAAGAGGGTGGAAGCTCTTAGAGACACCGGAGCCAGTGTGACAGCTGTCAGTTGTCGGTTGGTGTCTGAAGAGCAGGTAGTCCCCAATGCATTTTACCCAGTTGTTGCCGCTGACAACATAGAGAGCCACTGCAAGGTGGCACAGGTTCCCTTTGAGTGGGGGGGGTCTCAGGGACTCTTCAAGTAGCTGTGAGGCCAGCCATGCCTGTTGAATGTCTGTTAGGTAACGATTTGAAGAGCTTCCCTTGGGCTAAGGTGGAGCGGGGAGCTCATTTGGAGATGTTGGGTTTGTCTGAGTGGGCCTGCGTGACCACTCGGTCTATGGCAGCCAGTAAGGGTGTTCAAGAGGACCTGGAGCCTGAGAAAATGGCCCAGGTGCCTGCCTTAAAGAGAAGAGGTAGGGGCACGGGAAACCGGCCCCTGAGTTTCCCACGGCCCAGGAGGAGGCGGACCCTGAGGGGGATGCCCTGGAGCCTACCGGGGAAGAGATTGCTGAACTGGGAGACCTGCCTGAGCTGACCCATTGGCAGCAGGAAAGAGGTCCCTCCAGGGAAGAGTTCTGTGAGGAGCAGAACAAGTGCCCTTCTCTTGTGGGTTTGCGGCAGCAGGCTGCAAACCAGGCAGCAGGTGATCAGTCTGGATCACATTGGATCTACTGGGAGAATGGTCTCCTGTATAGTGAGCCTAAGGTTGCTGAGCCTGGGTCAGCCCGTGTGCTGGTGGTACCCTGGCGCTTCAGAGCCTTCCTACTGGGGCTGGCTCATGATGTGCCTTTAGCAGGACATTTGGGGCAGGACAAGATCTTTGAAAGGCTTGTCACCCATTTTTATTGGCCCCAAATGCGCAAGAGTTCAGACACTCATTGCAGGACCTGTCAGACTTGCTAGGCAAGTGGAAAGAGTGGGAGGAAGCACAAGGCTCCTCTCCAGCCATTCCCTGTGGTCAGCACCCCCTTTGAAAGGGTGGGCATTGACATTGTGGGGCCTCTGGATCCCAAGACAGCCATGGGAAACAGGTTCATCCTGGTCTTGGTGGACCAAGCCACCCGGTACCCGGAAGCCATCCCTCTCAGGACAGTGACGGCCCCCGTGGTGGGATGTGCACTGATGGGGATTTTCTCCTGCGTGGGGTTTCCCAGAGAGGTGGTGTCAGACCGAGGTACCAACTTAATTTCCAAGTATATGAAGTCCCTGTGGCAGGAGTGTGGTGTAACCTACAAGTTCACCACTCCTTACCACCTCCAAGGTAATGGGCTGGTTGAGAGATTCAACCGGACCCTCAAAGGCATGATTATGGGTCTTGAGGAACGCATGAGGCGTAAGTGGGACGTCCTCTTACCATGCCTTCTCTTTGCTTACCGTGAGGTGCCACAGAAATTTCTAGGGTTCAGTCCCTTTGAGCTTCTCTATGGACACCCAGTGAGAGGCAAAACACACAAGATGATGGACGGAATGTTGCACAATGGCAAACATTCACCCCCAGTCACAGATCTGGGTTTAATCCATCGTTATTTTGCTTCACCACGCCACCCCAGTTCAGACATGGCCATATGCAAATCAGTCTTGACCCTGTGCCTCATGGGAACAGTCCAGACCGAACTGCCAAGCCATGTCTTCCCTGGACCGGAATCAAGCATCCTAGGACCGGTTTCGGGCATTCAGCCCTCATCAGCCAGGATAGCCTGACTCCAGTGGCGCAGTGAGCACGGGACCCACGTCTGGGCATACCCTTCCCACTTGGGGCGAATTGCAAAACACACAAGATGATGGACGGAATGTTGCACAATGGCAAACATTCACCCCCAGTCACAGATCTGGGTTTAATCCATCGTTATTTTGCTTCACCACGCCACCCCAGTTCAGACATGGCCATATGCAAATCAGTCTTGACCCTGTGCCTCATGGGAACAGTCCAGACCGAACTGCCAAGCCATGTCTTCCCTGGACCGGAATCAAGCATCCTAGGACCGGTTTCAGGCATTCAGCCCTCATCAGCCAGGATAGCCTGACTCCAGTGGCGCAGTGAGCACGGGACCCACGTCTGGGCATACCCTTCCCACTTGGGGCGAATTGCAAAACACACAAGATGATGGACGGAATGTTGCACAATGGCAGTCATTCACCCCCAGTCACAGATCTGGGTTTAATCCATCGTTATTTTGCTTCACCACGCCATCCCAGTTCAGACATGGCCATATGCAAATCAGTCTTGACCCTGTGCCTCATGGGAACAGTCCAGACCGAACTGCCAAGCCATGTCTTCCCTGGACCGGAATCAAGCATCCTAGGACCGGTTTCGGGCTTTCAGCCCTCATCCGCCAGGATAGCCTGACTCCAGTGGCGCAGTGAGCACGGGACCCACGTCTGGGCATAAGTGGGAAGGGTATGCCCAGACGTGGGTCCCGTGCTCACTACGCCACTGGAGTCAAGCTATCCTGGCGGATGAGGGCTGAAAGCCCGAAGCCGGTCCTAGGATGCTTGATTCCGGTCCAGGGAAGACATGGCTTGGCAGTTCGGTCTGGACTGTTCCCATGAGGCACAGGGTCAAGACTGATTTGCATATGGCTATGTCTGAACTGGGGTGGCGTGGTGAAGCAAAATAACGATGGATTAAACCCAGATCTGTGACTGAGGGTGAATGTTTGCCAATGTGCAACATTCCGTCCATCATCTTGTGTGTTTTGCATTTCGCCCTAAGTGGAAGGGTATGCCCAGACGTGGGTCCCGTGCTCACTACGCCACTGGAGTCAAGCTATCCTGGCTGATGAGGGCTGAAAGCCCGAAACCGGTCCTAGGATGCTTGATTCCGGTCCAGGGAAGACATGGCTTGGCAGTTCGGTCTGGACTGTTCCCATGAGGCACAGGGTCAAGACTGATTTGCATATGGCTATGTCTGAACTGGGGTGGCGTGGTGAAGCAAAATAACGATGGATTAAACCCAGATCTGTGACTGGGGGTGAATGTTTGCCAATGTGCAACATTCCGTCCATCATCTTGTGTGTTTTGCACCCAGTGAGAGGACCTTTGAGTTTGGTCAAGGAAGGCTGGGAGCAATCTCCCAGGAAACCTCCCCAGGATGTATATAGCTACATGCTGGCCTTTAGGAACCAAACTAGGCGATTCAGAAAACTCGATGAGGCGAATCTGGAAGCCAGCCAGAAGGAGATGAAGCGGTGGTATGACCAGAATACCACTCTGGTTGAGCTTCAGCCTGGTCAGAAAGTGTGGTTCATGGCCCCAGTGGAGCCCTGTGCGCTCCAGGATAAGTGGACCGGACCATTTGAGGTGGTGGAGCGCAAGAGTCCGGTTACCTACTTGGTGGACTTGTGGTCTCCCAGGAACCCCTTGCGGGTCCTGCATGTCAACCGCCTGAAGCCCCACTTAGAGAGGTCCGAAGTGGGCATGCTCCTAGCAACAGATGCTGGAATGGAAGAGGAGACTGAGCCTCTTCCTGACCTCCTGTCTGCAACAGAGCAAGATGGGTCAGTGGATGGAGTGAACCTCTCTTCCACTCTGACCCCTGAGCAGCAGAATGACTGTCACCAGTTGCTGGGACAGTTTTCTGACCTGTTCTCCCTGATTCCCAGTGTCACTGATTGGTGCGTCCATGATGTAGACACTGGGGACAATCCTCTTGTCAAGCACAAAACTTACAGGGTGACTGACAGGGTGAGACCTTGCATCAAGGAGGAGGTCTCCAAGATGCTTGCGTTGGGGGTGATTGAGTCCTCTAACAGTCCTTGGGCCAGCCCAGTGGTCTTGGTCCCAAAGGCTGCCGCACCGGGTGTCACGCCAGAACTGCGGTTCTGTGTGGACTACCGAGGGCTCAATTCAGTCACCAGGACTGATGCGCATCCCATCCCCAGAGCTGATGAGCTCATTGATCAGTTAGGGGCTGCCCGGTACCTCAGCACGTTTGACTTAACGTCTGGGTACTGGCAGATCGCCTTGACTGATGGGGCAAGAGAGAGGTCAGCATTCTCCACACCAGATGGGCACTACCAATTCCGGGTTATGCCCTTTGGGATGAAGAATGCCCCTGCCACCTTTCAGAGGTTGGTCAACCAGGTGTTGGCTGGACTGGAAGAGTTCAGTGCCGCCTACCTGGATGACATCGCAGTGTTCAGCGCCAGTTGGGAAGAACATCTGCGCCACCTCTGGGAAGTGTTGATGGCGCTGCGGAGAGCAGGCCTCACGATCAAGGCGAGTAAGTGCCAGATCGGGCAGGGTTCCGTGGTGTACTTGGGACACCAGGTTGGGAGCGGCCAGGTGGCGCCCTACAGCCCAAGATTGAGACCATCCTGACTTGGGAACCCCCAAGACTCAGACAGAGGTGAGAGCCTTTTTAGGACTCACCGGGTATTACAGGAGGTTTGTCAAGGGGTATGGCAGCATTGTTGCACCCTTGACAGAGCTGACTTCCAGGAAGCAGCCCAAGAGAGTGATTTGGACTGACACCTGTCAGAGAGCTTTTGATGCCCTGAAGACTGCCATGTGCACGGCGCCCGTGCTCCTGGCACCCAACTTCTCAAAAGAGTTTATTGTGCAAACAGACGCTTCAGAGCATGGTGTGGGGGCTGTTCTATCACAGATTAATGAGGAGGGCCTAGACCAACCTGTAGCCTTCATCAGTAGGAGGTTACTTCCACGGGAACAGAGGTGGAGTGCAATTGAGCGCGAGGCATTTGCTGTGGTCTGGGCACTGAAGAAGTTGAGACCATACTTGTTTGGGACTCACTTCCGGGTTCAGACAGACCACAGGCCCCTCAGATGGCTGATGCAGATGAGGGGTGAGAATCCAAAGCTGTTGAGGTGGTCCATATCCCTACAGGGGATGGACTTCACGGTGGAACACCGCCCTGGTACAGAACACGACAATGCTGATGGTCTGTCCAGATTTTTCCGCCTTAGTGATTAGAACTCCCAGGAGGTAGGGTAGTTCTCCCCACATTTCAGCTGGAGGGGACACGTGTTAGACCTGGCACCATTGGCGTGGGTCTTCCTTCCATTTTTTGCTGTTGCCTCTTATGTTTTTGCTGGTTTTAGATGCTGTTGGGCACTGTGCCACTGCTGTCCAATGCCACAGTGCAAGTGCTCCCTATGGTAAATTGATGTATGGATTAGTGACTCCATGATTGGCTTGTTTGGCTTACTGTCAGACCCTAGTACAGTGCCCTGCGTGTGCCCAGGGCTTGTAAATCAAATGCTGCTGGTGGGCTTGCAGCACTGGTTGTGCCACCCACCGGAGCAGCTTGTAAAGTGTGTCTCAGGCCTGCCATTGCAGAGCCTGTGTGCAGTCTGGTACTGCCATGTTGACTGGGCAAGTGTACCCACTTGCCAGTCCCTAAACCTTCCCTTTTATACATATTAGTCACCCCTAAGGTAGGCCCAAGGGCAGGGTGCATTGTAGGTAAAAGGTAGGACATGCCCTGGTGTGTGTGGCATGTCCTAATAGTGAATTACAGCCATTTTCGTTTTTCACTATTGCAAGGCTACCTGTTCCCCATAGGCCAGAATGGGCAGTTAGATTATAACATCTTATAATCCTAACTGACTCAGGGAACTAGGTAGAAATTCGAGTTTAGTATGCCTGAACTCAGAATGATAAAATACATCTTTTAGTGAAGTTGGTTTTAACATTCTGTGTTTGAAAATACCACTTTTAGAAAGTAGGTCTTTTCTTGCCTAACTATCCAAGCCTGCCTCTGCTAGGTTGTGTATTCCTTGTCTTGAGTTTGAGTGACAGGGGCTGGGGGCTTCCAGGAGACAGGGTGAGTCAGCACAGGGCTGAATAGAGAGATCTGCATGCAGATAGGAGGGATGAGTTGCACCTGGGACCTGAATAGAGCTGTGCCTTTCCTCCACAATGCTGGCTCCACCTCCTGTGGTGTGTCTGATGTCCCTGGCCTACACTGTGAAAGGAAAGAAGGAGTCTTGTCAACAAAGTGCTCCAGGACTGACCAGAACTGGTTTGGACTAGGCAAAGGCCTCTCTGCCTTCAGAGAACAAAGAGAAAAGTAGTATAAATATTGGGACCCAGACCCAAGAACTTTAGATCACTTCTGGGAATCAAGACAAACCTTTGCTGAGGAGAAGAACCAGGAAGCTGAAGGAGGAGACTACCCCTGTGCTGTGTGTTTGGGGGTTGGCCTGCAGTGGTTGCTTCATTACCAAAGAGAGGAGAAAAGGACTGAGTGAGCTTTCTATCAACTTGAAGAAGAATCTCCAAGGGCTTGAACTAGAGCTTGCCTCCTGCCTGAAGTCTCAGGGATACAAGACTTCACCAACCAGCTCCCCCTGAATTCCCTTGCTGGGAATTGAAGTGCCTGCTGTTGTGCTGGGCCTTCTGAGAGACTACGTGTCGCTGGGAGCTGGAAGCGCGACGCAACGACGAGAAGCGTGTCGCCGCCGCAGCCGCTGTCATCGCATCGCCGAGGAAGCGAGACGCCGCTGCCGCTGTCATCATCTCATCGCCGAAGCGCGGCGCATCGCCGGAGAAGCGGGACGCTGCCACAGAGGTCATCGTCGCATCACCGGAGAAGCGCGTCGCAGGGCCTGTCACGGCTCCAAAGATCATCGAGTCGCCGCATGGCCGTCGGGCGTGCACGCATCACACCAACGTTGTCGCATCGCAACCAAGACGCCATTTTGTTGCATCGCACCAGAGAAGAGTATCGCATCGATGTGCCATCTTGTCGCATCGTACCGGAGAGCAGTAAGAAACTGACGCATCAACTCCCCACACAGTAAGGAAGCGAGCATCAACTCTCCTGCGCAGCAGTAAGGAACCAACGCATCCACTCCCCTGCGTGTAAGGAACCGACGCATCACCTTCCCTGCGACCCTTTTGTTTTCTTTGCGTTACGCATTCAAGGTACATTGAGAGTAAAGTGTCGCATTTACAACTTGAGAGAACTGAGCTATTTTATAACATTTTAAAGTCTATTTTTGAGTACAGTATTGTGGATTTTTGTCGTTTGGTCTTGTGTTAAGTTTATATAAAAATACTATTTTTATAATACAACCTGTGTGGTGTCCATCTGTAGTGTTGTCACTGTATTACTGTATGTGTACACAAATGCTTTACACACTGCCTCTGAGATAAGCCTGCCTGCTCGTGCCAAGCTACCAAGGGGGTGAGCAGGGCTTATTTTAGGAGTGTAGCCCCTTACCCTGACTAGACGCAAGGGTCCCTATTTGTCACAGGTACCTACCTATGCCAACTAGAGACCCCCAAATCTAACAGTTACAAAATAATCTCCTGTAATGTACATGGCTTAAATGATATGACTAAGCGCTACAAAGCACTGATATATCTAAAATTGCATAGGGTCCATATAGCATTACTACAAGAAACTCATTTAAATTCACTGGCGGGAGTGGCCTTCAGTAGAAGGTGGCGAGGCCATGGCGTCCACACTACGTTTTTGGCCCTTGCTAGGGGGACACTCATCTGGGTGAAGCCAGGTGTTCTCGTTCAGGTTACTAGTGAGAAGGTGGAGGTGGAAGGGATATAGTCTATTGTAACGGGCCGATTGGTGGCTTGAGATATCTTCATTGTCAATATCTACGCATCTAATGGAGACCAGGCTGCATTCTTCAATACTTTGTGCTGTACTCTAGCTCCTCTAGTGGCCCAGACCCTTATTATCTGTGGCAACTTTAAGTGAGTGGCCGATGTGGAAACGGATAGACCGCATCCCCAGTTGCGGGACTCCCCTACCATCTGACTGACTGGGAAATTGTCTGACTGGCAGCACCACTGGGGGCTGGTAGATGTGTGGCACCATCACCACCAGCGAGAGCGGGACTACTCCTTCTGCTCCGCTGTACACACACTGCATGCTCGACTGGATACTTTCCTGTACTCGCCCAATAAGGTAGGTGCAATTTCGGATGTTGAGTACTTGTCTAGAACCCCCTTCTATTATCCCTGCAATGGGGAGGCATGTGTAGTTGTATCCCAAGTTGGCAACTGAAGGCCGCAAGTTTGGAAGATACATAAATCCAGGAAACCATTCAGGAGGAGATCCAACATTATTTTGCAAAAGACCCTGTTTCAGCATCTTCATTGCTCTGAAAATGGGAGGCCTTCAAGGTCGTCATCCGGGGCCAGTGTATATCAGAGTTCGCTTGAGTCCGCTGGACACTGCTGACTGTTACCTCAAATACCGGGCCTTATCCACACTGATCAGTCAGATTTGATCCCTGGCTGCAATATGGCTGCCAACATCCGGAGATTGCTGGCTATTTTGAGGGATTGCCCGATCCTCCTGGAGTGGACTGGCTGTATGTTTGTTGACATTGAAAATGCTTTTGACCGCCTGGAATGGGACTTTCTCCGAGCCATCTTGCTCTGGCTGGGATTGGGATTTCGGTTCATGGAGTGGAGCAGCTTGCTTTATGCATCTGCTGCGGCTTGGGTCAACATGGGGGGGCTATTCGGCAGTATAAGGTGGAGAGGGGCACTCGGTAGGGCTGCCCACTGTCCCTGCTGCTATTCTCCATAGCGGTGAAGCCACTGGCATGCAGGGCCCATACTGTCATGCTCTATGCTGGTATTCCATCTTGTACGGTTACTCATTATATTTCCCTATATACCGATACCTGAGGATCCTGATGTAGCAAGCTGCCCCTGGGCTATTGATAGGAAATGTGGGAGCAGCAGTGGCAGTATTTTGGGCTAGTGCGGTCGCTTCCAATCTAAGTGGGTGGCCAGATAGCGATACCTAAAATGATCCCCTTGCCCCACCTTCTTTTTCTTTAATGTACTCCCAGTATTTGTGCCTGAGCTGTCTTTCAGGAATTTGACTATTCCTGATTGACCTAATTTCAAACAGGGGACACCAGCGAGTGGCATTGTCTAAACTTCAGCACAACTCTGTGGAAAGGGGGGATGGGTGCCCCCTGACTTTGAGTCTTACTACCTGGTGGGCCAAATGCCCCAGGTTATGGAGTGGCTTTCCAGGGCAGGGACACAAGGAGGTGCCACGCCTCCTGGACACACCTGATTGGGCCCTACTCTGGGCTCTGTTGCTTAACCAAAAATGGTCACCTACTGCGGGCCATCAGGACATAACTGTACTGCAGACTTGTTGGCTATGGGCTCTCTGCCAGACACAGACGCATGAACCCATTTCCCCTGTGGCTGCAACTTCAGGCAGTGCTTACGTGAGTCAGGAGGATCAAGCGTGGTCGCCTGCAAGCCCGGGTGGCGACATGTGTATACAACATGGGTGCGCTTTATACAGTTTGAGTGTTGCGCTCCTTTGAGGACCTACAGCAGGAATTTGACCTCCCAGCAGGGCAGTTTCTGCTGCATGGGACTCTGACCACAGTGATGCAGAGACTATGGGAGGGGGGAATTCTGAACCCCGACACATTGTAGTTGTCAATTTGTTTGTGACATTTCCGCCACTAATGGTTGGTGGCTGATGTTGGGGCATTATGGGGAGCTACGAGTGGACATGGTATTGCCTCTCATTCACCTGCAAGAGAGAAGGGAGGCTGATTAGAGTTCTCCCTTGACAGATGGCTACTGGATAAAAATGTGAGAAGCTGCCCCTAGAGTGTACCGCAATGCCTGCTTCAGGTTCATTTACTATTATATTCTCCATTTGGCATATCTTACCCCCCAAAAGCTTTAACACCTACTTCCCACTTACAGTGAGTGTCTTCTGTGTCATGTGGGGGCAGCGGCCCACGCTGTGGACCTGTGTCCACCTGATCTCCTATTGGTCTGAGGTGTTTACAGGCTAAAGTCACCGAGCACTCACTGGACCTCTTCCCTAGGTTATATTTGTTGGGGATCTTTGCCCAGCTGGCTAAATACAGAGTAACATCCAGGTTTATTGATCTAGCCCTTGTGTTGGCCAAGCAGGGGAAAACAATGCAATGGAAGGACACTTCTGGCCCTAGAGGGGAGCCCTAGAGGGCTGACCTGCTTTGGTGGGAGGGGGGCGCGTTGCTGAGGAAAGTGCACCAGGGCAGGAGACCTATGGATTTTGCCTGGGCTTGGGAGGCATTGATAGATGCATTGAATGCAGAAGCGGACAGGGAAGGGGATAGTGAATCTTATTAGTTACCCTATGCTTCAGCCTGAGGATGAATTCTGGCTGCAGGAGGCCACCGGGAGATGTCATTTAGACATGGCAGGCCCAGCTGGTGCCCGCACTGAGTTGTGTGAGGTAGAGTAATGCCCACATGGTGCCCCCACTTGATTGAGCAGGTTGTCGCCTCATTCCACATGTCCTGGCACAGCACATGGAAAAGAGAGGGAGGGAGGTGGGTACCCCAGGGTTCAGGGAGGAAAAAGGAGCGGGTTGTTTGGTTGTTCTACATGACCAAGGGGCCATTCTCCAATTGCAAGGATGTGTTCCAAGCTTGCCCAATTATTTGGCTTTGGCTGAGTATGCAACTCAGGTGGAGTGATACTATCTTTATTGAGGTAATTGTACTGTACTACTGGTGGTACAATGTGGGGGGTTGTAGGCCCCCTTGATGTGGGATACTATGTACTCCCCTTTGTACAGTGGATGACAATGGCCAATGTTTCAATTAAGGGCCTAATTACAATGTTGGTTTGAAAGCCTCCAACCGACCGCTGGTTGGAGGCTTTCCGACTGACAATGTGGGTGTGAACTCCGACCGCCGCGTTCCAATGCCTTCCAATGACAGCGGTTGGAGTTTAAACCAGCCGGGGAATCCGACTCTGTTCGAACGGGCTCAAGGAGCCAGTCGGCCAGTTAGAAAGGCCTCCTAATCCCTGAAAGTCTGCGTTTCCGTCGTTGGGATTATGATGGCACTTTCCAACAGCTGTTCCAATTTGGCCTTTCCGACATGGCCTGCCCTCTGCATGTGGCCCTGTGGGGCACCTATGTTGCCCCCCTTCATATCCCTGCACTGTGTGGCAGACACAATGAGGTGCCCGCCACACGGCACAAGCTCCCATTGAAACAAGGAAGTTTGCGACTGCACCATGTGCAATCGCATTTTAATTGCACTGTCGGAACCCCCGACCTGAGGTCGGTCGGTTCCTTATCCGCAGCAATGTCCGTCGCAGGCAACTCCGACCAACATCGTATTCGGGGCCAAAGTCTGTTTGCAAAGAAAATAAAATTGTGAGTGGGTGGGAGTATAAGGCAAGGGGTCACTAACCCTCTGGATTCTATAAAAGTATCCCAGATCCTCAAAGCTGTGCTCATCAGTGTGCTCAGGAAGATATTCGGTGGCCTATGTTTTTTGTCAAGCCGAACTAAATCCTACCCAGGTCTGAAAACTACGACATGTTCTTTGTGTATCCAGTTCTTCTCGACTCTGCCATGGACCACTCCACTGCCACCCTCAACTGGGCTGCCCCATAGTAAAGAGTGATATTAGGTCAAATCAGATCACCTGCTTCTTTGCTCTGTATTAAAGATTTTTGAGGGATTTCAGGTGCTCTTCCCCTCCACACAAACCTCAGTAGTTGGTGCTGAATCTGTCTCAAAACACCTCTGTCCACCCAAATGGAGAGAGCCTGGAACATGTACAGGAGTCTCAGGATGCATTCATCTTAATAGTATTGATCCTGCCAATCCTTGAAATAATCAGATTCCCCCAAGACTCCAAATGTTGCCTTATACTGGCCAGTAAAGAAGAGTGATTAGCATGAAATAGTTCTCAAAGGGTCCTAGTAATCCATACCCCAAGATATTTTATAGATTTCATAACCCAGCAGAAAGGAAACATTTGGTCTTATTTGGCGGTTTTTGCATCTGATAAAGTTAAGTTACAAATACCAAAGGCATGCAGCAGTGAATTCCAGTATTAGTAACACTGGCACTTTGGATACTGAAACTAAATGCCCCCTACTGAGTAAGAGGTAACAAAGGCTAATACAGAGGGTAACAAAGGCATGAAATGTATGGGAAATAAAAAAACTCAAGAGTACTAGACACAGTCTTCTCATTAAAGCAACTGTTAAATGAGCAGGCAGATGAAAGATTATTACCAGATGCACCAATTATACTGACTACATCTTTTGGAGATCCAATAATTTTAACAGATATTGCCCCTGTCACTGGCAAAATCGACATATTCCTAATTTTTCCTGCAAAAGGTAAACAACAGTCACTCAGGATTAGGTTTGATCTTAAATATGATGACAAAAGGAGGAGAAGCTTCTGAACCTATTGATGTACACCAAGTATTAATAATCGACATAGCAGCTATTACACAAAGAACTCCAAATGTATTATCTGCACCAACTTCAAACCTAAACTCCCTCATAGACCTCTTTCACCTAGCTATCAAACACAGCTCCAAAATCCTCAGAGAGAAGAACCAGAAACCCACCTTGTTACTGCCCAGAGAATAAACCTAGATATAGATCATTGTTGTTGGATTACAATTGAGTTATTCCCTGATATATTTCTCAACCTACCGTTAATCAGATTGTGCATACTTGACCATTTATATGGTCTGCCTTCTTTTTGACTGCTTAACTGTGAAGGTTGTGAGACCTATGGTTGACGATAATAAGCATGACTCCCCTGTTACTCATGTAGAATCCACAACCATTAATACAATGAGGCTAGCTATGACCAGTGCTGAAGATAAGCGGATATGGAAATAGATATAGCTCCTTCTCACCTACCATCTAGGTATGATCATGGTGCTCCTGAATGCTAAACATTGTGAAATCAATATTTTCCGACATCCGATTTCCACCTCACCTAATTTACCACCAATAGTTATAACAGACACTAAACAGATAGTAATACCTAGGAAAGAGGGTGAGATGTTGATTTACAATTGGTCTACATGAAGAGTAGTAGCTAACCATTGTTATAATTGCAGCACTCACTCAGAAGAAAACTCTTAGGTTTGGATACCTGCAATCGTAGTTTACTCTCATGGTACAATCACCTTGATAGGAAAATATAAGTGGGTTTAGCAGTATTTACCCACTCAAGCTCTACCAGAGTGGGAATAAACATGTAGAAGACAGTAGTAGAGAAAATAAGCCATGCTTTATAAGAAGAGTTAGCTGGAACATATTTGCCTTAAGGACTCAAGTATATGACCTAGAATGGCAAACATTTATAAAGCAGACCAATATTTGCTACTTACAAGAGATAGGAGCTCACTACTGAAGTAAATACTGAAGGGTACATGTCACATCATGCTTGAGCAACCAAACTTAAATGTTGCTGCCCATTTGATGGGTTAGCCACCCGGTTCTCCACAAAGTTGAAAACTACTGTACAGTCCTTAACAATATTGAGTATAGCCTCTAATATAATTCATACTAGATTAAGTGAGGACAGCTACAATGGAGAACTTCTTGGTGCATTAAATGTTTATATTCCCCTAGGGGTTAAGAATAGAGTTGAATACATTTTAGGAGCCATTGAAGAGCTGCTTTTAGAAATTAGATTTGCCTGCAGAGAATTGCTGCATCATAAAATAATAATCAATGGTGACTTAAATACCTCTCTTGGTAGGGACAAGCAAGGGAGCTCAATCACTGAAGAAGATTCCATATGTGGAATAGCTAAACCTGTCATGAACCACAGTAGAGAAAGCAGGAGCTGGGGAAATGCTACACACTTAGATGATGTAATGTGGCCTAAAGCACTTTAACTGCAATTTCCTATTTGATACCTGAGCAAAAACCTTTAGAGGATGCAAAAGGCCCACCTTCATGGATTGCATCCTGATTAATATTGAAGCTTGGATGTCAGTTTGAGACGAGCGGATAATCTCTCACCCTCTCAGTGATCACTATCCACTTATTGCCTCCCTTAATAAAGCAAAGCTAAAATCTGTTTTTCATGATGAAGCTATCCTAAACCTCGATCAACTTTCTCAGTTAACAGGAGGGCAGTAAAGTGGAGATTAGGAAACTGTAATGCTATTGCACCAACCTTGATTGACTCCATCCAGGCTGCTCTGGAAGAATTATTAATTGATCCCAGAGCAGCTGATGATGGGAGAGTTGTAGACATATATGAGGAAATTATTAAGAAGGTGAACACATTAAACCATGCGAGTGGTGATAGTATATATGGCTATTGGTGATGAAGAGTACTGGGCCAGGAAGAGAAAGCTGTCACAAACGCTGTGGCCTGAGACAGCAGGAATTGAGACAATCTTTGCCAAACTAAAACAGGATTCTAAACATCTGTTTACTGCAAAAAAACTTGCAATGCGGCAATCGATTTGTCATCATGTTAAACATGCTGTAATTGGGAACAATTCAAAAAGATTTTGGCTGCTCATATCCTAGAGGTATAATGACCCCAGAAATCACAATGAAATGAAATGTGTATTCAGGCACAGGAAGGGGTCAGGAATTTTAGGAATCTCTATTCTGTTGTTCTAACAAAGAATAAACTTGTAGAACTAGCCCAACATTTGCCTGTTGAGATCAACAAATTGGATATAACTGTTTCGGAGATGGAAAATTCTGTTTCCAGTCAAAAATAAATTAAACTCCTGGCTCTGATTTAGTCCAGTCAATCTCTTCAAAGCTGAACCAACAATATGGGGCCCAGTCTTCACTAAGGTCTTTAATTTTATCCTAACGAGTGGCTTCTCGCTTAAATCATGGCATACTGCAACAATCTTTTTGAAATTTAAGAAAAGCTCTTGAGATAATCCTTTCAGTTTCCAACCTATATTGTGACTAGATGGAGCTGGTAGGATATACGGATGAGTGCTGTTCAATCAAATACAAGACTGAGCCAACTTATAAAATATCCTTGCAGATAACTAGGATGTGTTGCAGAATGGTATCAGAACAATAGAACAGGCCATAGCGCCTTGACACCTCAGAGTAATTGTTTGCTCTGAATAAATCTTAATAACATAGCATAACATAACATGTGCCTACATTTAGTACCAGTATATCTCATATTTATTAACCTAAAGTTTGCTTTTGATTTGGTCCTTAGGGAAAAATTGTGGTTATCATTAGAATTTCAGGGAGTAAGCCAGCCCTTGATAAGAGTCGTTCAGAGCTTTAATAAGGATACAACAGGCAAAGTACATTCTGGGTCAAATGGGGAATGTACTGACAGCTTTCTAATTTTAAAAGGTCTGGGCCAAGGGTGTGTTTTAGCCACTCTAGAGTATACATTATTTGTTAATGATGTTGGTCCATATTTGAAGGCCTGAAGTTCGGTGACCCAAGACTACGCAATTCAAGAATTCTATTACTACTATCGGCAGACATTGCTGTCCTCCTCTCCCCGAATGAGCTTTCCATGCACAAGCTCATCAAAGGTTTCACTGAGTGCCATTTCAAACAACGACAGTCAATAAACATGCCAAAAACTATGATCATGAAACAAAATACTAACCTAAGATGGTGTAAAAGTCTAATTATTTAGGAATACGATTTTGTAACATGTTGAATTAGAGTCAGAACATAGAGGGAAACAGAGTGATGGTGCTGAAACAAGTTGCAAGATGCAAACAAATGATTGGAGGCCAGTTCTTGAGTACCTTATTGCATGTATAGAGATCGAAAGCAGTAACCGCAGCCATCTTCACTGTAGAAATTTTGGGCAGTGCAGATGCGTCCGCCCTGCAGATAATAGAGAACCACTTTTTGAGGTCACTTGGACATCTGGGCACCTAGTACACCTCTAGCTGCCCTCTACTTTGAGCTGGGGGTAAAATCTATCTCCAACATTATTGCATTTATTCTAATTTTGTATTGGGTTGGTTTACATAGGACCCAGTCAACATGTGTTTATTGAAAATCTTTGGTGGAGATTGTAACCCATATTGGATTATCTAAATTACATTGTTTATCCCATATATAAAGCACCTTAAAGCTAGTTGACCTCAAAGATATCACCAAAGACTCCTCCACGTTTAATGCAGATATAGTTAGGAGAATCAATGAGACATGATGGCAGTATAGAATTAGAGTTATTTGAGATAACACCAATATTGACTCCCTGAAGATCAGGTTGGTTTTGAGACCTATTAGATAATATCTATCCTGCATTCTTTTTAGGCTTAGTACGCTGCCTCTAAAAACATACACAGCCACGTAGGAAAAAGGAAGCACATGTGACGAATGATGTGATTGCGCTATCGGTGATAGCGAAACCACTGTGCACTCTGTCCTTTTCTGCTCTAAAACAGTAACTGTGTTACAAAATAGCTTGCTGCCCTACTCAGAATGTACAAGGTGCAGGACTATATTGAGGTGAAACTGCTTCTAATATTTGGGCACCATGGATTGCATCAGGCAAATTCTCATTTTTATTTGAGGAGATTAATGAGGAGCAGCCTTGCTTGCTAAAATCCTGCTTTGCAGGCCCCTTCTATATTTGGTTATGTGAATAATGTTTTAGTATATCATCAACTTAGTGAATTGCCTATTTATTCTTTTTATTCTTACCCCCATTAAATGAAGTAGACCATTGATTATACTTAATATGATGTATATTTGTTGTGTAGTGTTGTAAATGTATGTTTAGAATTTGATTTTATAATGGTTTGATTTTCTTTAAATTTGCATTGCATGACTTTTTAAGGCTTATACTAGAACAATAAAATGTTTCCTATACTTGATGGACTGGAGTTAGAATAGTAATTGTTCCCTCCCTCCAAAATATGCCATCTCCCCAGTGTTAGTTGGACTGGTGCTCAAACAGTAAAGTTAAGGCCACCAAATATGTTCACTTTCCCCAATGTTTGTAGGACTGGAGTTAGAATAGTAAATATAAGTCCAACCATTCCTCCAATTATGTGCACTTTTCAGGATGTTTTTGGATTGCAGTTAGAATCTTAGCTATGGCTCCTGTGAGAAGTTGGCCTGGCATATGCTGTCCACTAATTATAGTGGGCACCTTGCACCAGTCCAAACAACCCCTTATTGGAGATAGGTTAAAGACAACCTTTAATGAAAGCTATCCTAGTGGTAGCTATGGAGAGCAGCCTTCAGGCTAAGTCTTGAAGGAATGTAAAGCAGCTTGTTTTACCAGTCTATAATCTCTCGAGTGACCAAATGAAAGAGGACCACACCAGGTATATATTCAAAATATATGTATTTATTACTAAACACACCCCTCTAGTCTCTTTATGAGGCTAGAGTTCGAAATACATAAAGTATAAGTTAGTTATCTACAGTAATAGCATAAATACACGTTTGAGCCCCAGGGGCGTACCAAACCATATACCAATAAAGTGGTATAAGAACCACGACTGAGCTAGACACAAGGCCTAGAGCCTGTAGAAGTGCTTGGACCACAAGGAACCACCCAAGGCAGTGACACAGGGGACCCACGGGGGTCGCGTGCAGTGTATGAACACAGCCGCGAACCACCGTTAACTTCTATGGGGAAAGTCGCGATTAGAATTTAAAAGAAAAGGGACACTTAGAGGAGGACTTGGAGCAAACCCTTTGAGAAATAGGCTGTTCTAGTGTCAATACCCACGGGAGCACCGGAGTACTCGAGTTACCTCACCCAGGGGAGCCGGGTGCATAGGTGTCTTTGGGGTCGGGTTTCGTCGTCGCTTTCTATGGCGATCTGCTGCAAAGTGCTGCTGGCGACCAAGTCGAAAGTGTTCGGGTGGATCCAAAGGTGGATCGAAGATCTGAAGAACCTGAAAGCAGAGGGGACAGCGTCTGGGTCACTAGCCAGTGACCAGGAAGGCGATGAGCAGATGCCCACCGATGTCGAGTGCTTCAGGTAGGTTGACGGTTGTCTTGACTCTTCAGCCACGAGGTCCAGGAGGTGTCGACGACAACCAAGAGCTGGATTCAAGCTGTCCCACGACGTCTGTCGATTGCAGGGGTGTCGGCAACCGGATTGGACCCAACAAGCCTTGGCATCGGCAAGTCTTGTGGAAATAGAAGAAGGACGATGTTGCAGACCAGCAGGGTCTGGGGGACTCACCCAGAGAGGATAAGTCAGGGGACACCTGGAGCAACTAGGCAGCCCAAGCAGAAAAAGATTGGCCTTCGGGAGGGCCTACTAGCCAATGGACTAGCGACCACGAAGGAGCCTCGAGACGATGCACGTGGAGCTGGCTCACAGGACACTCGTGAAGTGGAGGCCAGTGATCTTCGGTGCAGTTGGTGCTGGAGGCTGGGGCTACTCGGAGCCCAAAGCACGACTTCGTGGGAGACCCAGAAGAGGATGCACTTGCAAATGCGTTGGGTGTCCAGGGGTCATGGTTCCACGTTACCCACGACAGCTACGGGCCTCAGCTTTGCTGGGGACTCAGGGCAGCCTCGGGGAAGTCTGGAAATCCACCTCTGGTGATGCAAAGACTTCAGCGTCCGACGGGAGCTTCAGCGATGCAGACCAGACAATTGCTTCTTTGGTGCCTGCCAAGCAGGGGAGTCACTCCTGACCCCAAGGGAGATTCTTCAGTCCTCTAATCTTGAAGTAGAGCGTCGAAGGTCCAGGATTCTGTGTCAGAGTTTCGTCCAGGTAAATCTAAAGTCCTAAGGACTGGGGTCCCCTACTTATACTAAGGTAGGGGGTTGGACATACTCTGTGGCCCCACCTATGGGAGGGCCAGGGCAGAGGGTTGGTTACACCCCTTTCCCTTTGTCCAGTTTCGCGCCAGAGCAGGGGTTGGAAGCCCCTGAGCCGGTTTGAACTGGGGTATGCACAGGGACACCAAGTGTGCCCCCAGTGCAGGATTTCAAAGCACCCGAGAGTGCTCCCGCCCAGCCCCAATACACACTATCCTGTCTGGGGAGGTGGTCACACCTCCCTGGGACAGGAAACCTATTGTCCAGGCCTCCCCTGCCGGAGTTTCGGTCAGCAGCAGGAGGCCAGACTGCGTGTATGTGGCAGCGGCATCCATTTTGTGATGCCAGGGCTCTGGAAAGTCAGTACCGGGTATACCGGTGTGTACATGTCTTTCCCTCTAGAAGGGTGGAATGCTACCCCCGCCGCCAGAACTGGCGGGGGGTAGTATTCCAAGATGTTTGACACCAAACACGACATGTTTCCGTGCAGCCATCCCAAAGTTAGCATTTAACGCGAGGTTATTATGCGCTTAAGAGTATATGGTCAGGCTGCACTACAAACAGCATCAGAGAAGGGTCTCCGAACGCTGCAGGGGGGCCCAGCTCATGCAGGGGCACCCTCTCACATAGGAACCACGCACTCTGCCTTCAGGATTGATAAGGCCTGCCATAGGAGTGACTTATAGGTTTATATCTGTGTATGTATGTAGTGATATAGGTAGCCTATATCACAGTAAGGGGTGCATGCACCACCTTACCCAGGCTGCAGTAGCAGACCTGTGGTGTCCTTTTGGCTGGCCTTCCAGGGGTGGCACAATACATGCTGCAGCCCCTGGTAGGCCTCTGAGGTACCTATGCCCTGGGTACATAGTATACCATATACTAGGGACTTATAAGGGCACTTCAGATTCCAATCAGAGATGTGCCTAACGCACATGGAAACCATTTTATAGAGGAAGCAGATAGACTGGGGCCCTGAATAGCAGGATCCCAGTCCAACTAAGTCATAAACCAGCAAAACACCAGGAAAAAAGTGGGGGCAACCATATAGTCAGATTCCACCTTCCTACAGCTCCCCTTAGTTATATGCATTTTCTTCAATGTTTGTAGGACTAGACTTTGGAATAGCAAATATGACTCCCATCTATAGCCATGTTCCTCAGTGGTGGTAGGACTGGAGTTAGAATAGAAATTATGCCTTCCCTCCAAAGTATTCCTTTTCCACAATGTTTAATGTTTCTATGATTGGATTTCGAAGAGTAACCAAGCCCCCTTCCAAAATTATGCTTGTTGGACTGGGGTTAGAATAGTAAGTATGTCCTTCTCCAAATATATACACATTTCTAAATGTTAGGGGTTTGTAGTTTGAATAGTAATACTGACTTCAACAAATATACTAGCTTTCCCCAATATTTAAAGGACATCAACCATCATTTATATGCACTTTCTCCATTATGATTGGAGTTAGAATAGTAAACCTGACCCTCACCAAATAAATGCACTTTCCCCAGCATTATTCAGTTTTCGAGTTCAGATCCCCAAATATATGCATGTACTCCAATGGTTGAAAACATGTAGTTAGATACATAAATATGCTCCCTCTCTATTATGTGCATTTGCCCAGTGTTTGTAGGACATGGATTAAAATAGTAAATATGTCCTCCTTTTGATATATGCCTTTTACACCATATTGATGGGATTGGCGTTAAAGTAATAAAGTTACATATATATATATATTCACTGAAAAAACCATAGGTTTCAGGGGCGTTATAGTTAGTTGGACATTTCACTCGTACAAAACCCGTGAAATTCCCCCGTTATAGTTAGTTCAGGTAACTATAACTCGCGCCCCCGCAATGCACTGCTGATGACGTCACATATTACATCACTCATAACATGGTCAGTGACATCACTCATGACATCACTGATGACATCTCAAATGACATCACTGATGACATCACTGATGACATCATCCTTGTGATAGAGTGGCAGACCTCCTCTCACCCTAATATAACCTTTGATACACACACTCAAAAATACAAACTAACATTTTCAAAACAATGGACATACCAATACCAGTTACAACACACCTATTCATTAATTCCAAGATCTACACACACATCCACTCATTCACCAACAGTCCCTATACACTCACTCATACATGTACTCACTCATCATATGTACTCATACACCTATACATCCTGTTACACACCGCCACTCATCCATAGAGTTACTCACACACATAGTCACACATGCAAACAAAGTATCAAACATCCATTTACTTGCATATACAGTTATACACACACTACCACACTTACTTCTACAGAAACTTACACATACTTACTCTCTTAAACAATCACTTATAGAAACACCTACTTATTTGTACAGGAACTCTTCCAATCTCTCACTCTCACATATACTCACTTATATACACCAATACTCACATATACTAGTTTAAAACATATGTAGTTACTCATAAAGACACTATTGAGACAGTCATTCACTCACTAACACACCCATACACATACTCATCCACCTATACAGTCCTGCACACATGCTGTCTTCAACACATACAAACAGTGAGTCACTCATTCATGCATCTATGCACTAAGTAATACCCCCACCGAACCATACAGACACTCAGACACTCATACTGATACTCAAAAAACCAACTATTAACCCATATAGACACTCATGTAGCTACTCACCAACCCATGCAGCCACTTATACACAAAGTGAGAGACTGATACAGATATTTTCATATTTAAAATATTACTCACTAACCCATGTATTCACTAAGATACACTTAGTCAGTTATACAATCAATTTTACAAAAAAAATCATCCATTTAGACACTTATATACCCATTTATTCTTCCATCGACCTTGAAATATATACATATATAAAACATATTTAATTTTCAGAAAAACACACATTCACTGGATGATGTCATCAGTGATGTCATGAGTGATGTCACTGACCATGTCATGAGTGATGTAATATGTGACGTCATCAGCAGTGCATTGCGGGCGCGCGAGTTATAGTTAGCTGAACTAACTATAATGGGGGAATTTCTATGGTTTTGTACGAGTGAAATGTCCAACTAACTATAACGCCCCTGAAACCTATGGTTTTTTCAGTGAATTTCTAAGGTTTTTTAAATGCTAATTTCTAACTATAACGTGCCTGAAACCTATGGTTTTTTCAGTGAATTTCTAAGGTTTTTTAAATGCTAATTTCTAACTATAACGTGCCTGAAACCTATGGTTTTTTCAGTGAATATATATATTTATTATACTATGTATACATGTGAAAATGTCTCGGTCCCCTGTTTGCCTCGGTGGCACGGAAAAAATGGGTGGAACTGACGTCAGCACGCCGACAAAGTCCTCTTATGGCTCCGATGACGTCATGCGGTGTCGCGAGCGGAGCAGTGCTCGTTGACGTGGGAGAGCTAGGAAAGAATTTCCGTGGAATGCTGGTGCAGGGGATATTCACCTAAGTGTTCAGGCTAGTCCTTTGGGAGCAACTGTTTATGTTGCCACTCCAAAAACCGAAACCAGTGATCCGAGGGCAGAGGCCCTGCAGATGGCACACGAGGTGGGGTGCCCAGTCGTGTGCACCGGCGGGGCAGCGAAGTGACAAGCACCACAACCCACAAAAAAGGTAACGAGGGCACTGAATAACACAGGATCTTCTCTTTGTATCTGGCAGGAACAACGAAGTTAAAATTCCCTAGTACCAAAATGTAGAATTAGTGCTACAACGGTCTTCAAGAGGACCTGCGATGCCGCTTCTGCCTCCCGTACCCTGGAGGCGGCACATGGGTCACGCGGTACGGTCATACTGCGGTGGGACACACACTCGTTGACCTCTCATGGCACTGCTCCACACTTCATGGAGGACGTTTTCCATTAGCTATGTTTTCTGATGACATGTCGCGCCGGCCCCGTCCAACAACAGAACTCCTTTAGATCCAAACAGACTCTTCCACTCTCTCACCGGAAGTGAAACCAGGCCACGCGGACACTTTCACAATACAACACCCGGGAATGCACTTTTCGGTAAAAAAACCACATTCCTTCCTCCTAATTAATCAAATAAACGTCTCACTGAAGAACAGGGGCCAGCTTCGATTGGTAAACAGCCATTACAACGACTTTTTTACTTTGCGATACCATTACAACGCATGCATTACCACACATGTGTTGTACATCACGAAGTCATTACTACGCATTTTTTTAGAACGCATGGTCATTTACCACGCATGCCTTTACAACGAGTTTTGTTGTAAAGGTATGTATGGTAAATGACCAAGCGTTCTAAAAAACATGTAGACGATCCATGTCATTGTAAGGAAACAGAGGCTGTTCTGTTTCCTCACAACGACGTGCACCGCCCCTCAGAGATGACGTGAAGCAGGAACCACGAGGAGAGAGGAACCATGAGGAGTGAGAGGTAAGGGGGATTGGGCATGGGGTGGGGGTTTCTTTTCTAGGGTTTAGGGTAGTGCAGTGGTGTTTGGGTGGTGTAGGGGGTCGTGCTGGGGTAGTGCTTTAGGGTTTAGGGTAGTGCAGTGGTGTTTGGGTAGTGTAGGGGGTCATGCTGGGGGTAGTGTTTTAGGGTTTAGGGTAGTGCAGTAGTGTAGGGGGTCGTGCTGGTGGTAGTGTTTTTGGGTTTAGAGTAGTGCAGTGGTGTATGGGTAGTGT
Source organism: Calotriton arnoldi (assembly GCA_963921515.1). NCBI lineage: Eukaryota > Metazoa > Chordata > Amphibia > Caudata > Salamandridae > Calotriton > Calotriton arnoldi. The sequence continues at coordinate 549,252 of CAWUFW010010810.1, read as the reverse complement.
AGGGGGTCGTGCTGGGGTAGTGTTTTAGGGTTTAGGGTAGTGCAGTGGTGTTTGAGTAGTGTAGAGGGTCATGCTGGTGGTAGTGTTTTAGGGTTTAGGGTAGTGCAGTGGTGTTTGGGCAGTGTAGGGGGTCTTGCTGGGGGTAGTGTTTTATGGTTTAGGGTAGTGCAGTGGTGTTTGGGTAGTGTAGGGGTCGTGCTGGGGGTAGATTTAGGGTTTAGGGTAGTGCAGTGGTGTTTGGGTAGTGTAGGGAGTCGTGCTGGGGGTAGTGTTTTAGGGTTTAGGATAGTGCAGTGGTGTTTGTGTAGTGTAGGGGATTGTGCTGGGGGTAGTGTTTTAGGGTTTATGTTAGTGCAGTGGTGTTTGGGTAGTGTAGGGGGTAGTGCTGGGGTGGTGTTTTAGCGTTTAGGGCAGTGCAGTGGTGTTTGTGTAGTGAAGGGGGTCATGCTGTGGGTAGTGTTTTAGGGTTTAGGGTAGTGCAGTCGTGTTTGTGTAGTGTAGGGGGTCGTGTTTTAGGGTATAGGGTAGTGCAGTGGTGTTTGTGTAGTGTTGGTGGTCATGCTGGGGGTATATTTAGGGTTTAGTGTAGTGCAGTGGTGTTTGGGTAGTGTAGGGAGTCATGCTGGTGGTAGTGTTTTAGGGTTTAGGGTAGTGCAGTTATGTTTGGGTAGTGTAGGGTGTCGTGCTGGGGGTAGTGTTTTAGCACTTATTTTTCTTTCTACAGCACTAACCATAATTTCTATGGCAAAATGAACCCCCTCATTTTGTTCCTTTTTAAATTAAATGTTTTAAGTGTTACCAGTTTATTCCAATCAAGATGGCTTCAGGTGTGCCATACTTTTGTCATAAGTAAGACTGTTAGCGCTCTAGTTGTTCTTTAGAACACTCTGGGAAGCTGCAGTAGAACACAAAGGCATCAACTGACAGGCTGCTCCTGTTGAAATATAACAGGAAGATATTTGAGATCTCACTTGAAACATGTCCTAATTTGTCTTTCTACAGCACTAACCATAATTTCTATGACAAAATGAACCCCCTCATTTTGTTCCTTTTTAAATTAAATGTTTTAAGAGTTACCAGTTTATTCCAATCAAGATGGCTTCAGGTGTGCCATAATTTTGTCATAAGTAAGACTGTTAGCGCTCTAGTTGTTCTTTAGAACACTCTGGGAAGCTGCAGTAGAACACAAAGGCATCAACTGACAGGCTGCTCCTGTTGAAATATAACAGGAAGATATTTGAGATCACACTTGAAACATGTCCTAATTTTTCTTTCTACAGCACTAACCATAATTTCTATGACAAAATGAACCCCATCATTTTGTTCCTTTTTAAATTAAATGTTTTAAGTGTTACCAGTTTATTCCAATTAAGATGGCTTCAGGTGTGCCATAATTTTGTCATAAGTAAGGCTGTTAGCACTCTAGTTGTTCTTTAGAACACTCTGGGAAGCTGCAGTAGAACACAAAGGCATCAACTGACAGGCTGCTCCTGTTGAAATATAACAGGAAGATATTTGAGATCTCACTTAAAACATGTCCTAATTTTTCTTTCTACAGCACTAACCATAATTTCTATGGCAAAATGAACCCCCTCATTTTGTTCCTTTTTAAATTAAATGTTTTAAGTGTTACCATTTTATTCCAATCAAGATGGCTTCAGGTGTGCCTTAATTTTGTCATAAGTAAGACTGTTAGCGCTCTACTTGTTCTTTAGAACACTCTGGGAAGCTGCAGTAGAACACAAAGGCATCAACTGACAGGCTGCTCCTGTTGAAATATAACAGGAAGATATTTGAGATCACTCTTGAAACATGTCCTAATTTTTCTTTCTACAGCACTAACCATAATTTCTATGACAAAATGAACCCCATCATTTTGTTCCTTTTTAAATTAAATGTTTTAAGTGTTACCAGTTTATTCCAATCAAGATGGCTTCAGGTGTGCCATACTTTTGTCATAAGTAAGGCTGTTAGCACTCTAGTTGTTCTTTAGAACACTCTGGGAAGCTGCAGTAGAACACAAAGGAATCAACTGACAGTCTCTGCCCTTGTTGGATGTACATGTTTTACTGAGAATGTCAGACTTCATTCTCACATGACTGAGAAAGATAATGTGAATTTACAGAAAATATGCTCTCATTTTAGCTTCTGGAGCACCTTCCAAAACTGTATGGGACAAGCATGTGAAAATAGTTTTCTCTCAAACATGATTCATGATATCCCAGCAGAAGGTTTTTCACAGGGTAAAATCACCTTAGAACACACCACAATTCCTGAAATTAGTATGGTACCATCAACAAATGAATTCTAATGTAACTAAAGTCTGTTATCACCCTTTATAGTTCTCCTTTTGGTAACCCTCAAAATCTTCGATTCACTACAATGCATTTCAATGGGGTACTATCATTTATATTGGTCCCAAGATGGCTGCCAGCAATTCCAGGATGAAGTGCTGACAGCCAATCAGATCTCACGATGACATGTGTGGTTAGGCTCCGCCCAGATATATATGTGTTTTCTTTTTCAAATTTCTCAGGAACTACTGAACGGATTTACACCATTTAAGTAAAAGGCACAACCCTGAACCAAGGGCTACCTTTTTGGCAAATTTGGTGTAATTCCGTTCAGCAGTTCGGGCTGTAGCGGCGACTAAAGGTTCCTATGGAAAATTGCATGGGGAAAACACGTTTTGGGACCCCCCTTTTTTCTCGGCCCCCGCTTGCCGAATCACCCCGAGACTTTCAGGATAGGAGCGGACCGGAGCGCCCCAACAAGTTGGAAAATTTCGCGAAGATTCATCAACCAGCGCCAAAGTTATTTCAAATAGAATGGTGCGGATTTCCTATGGAAAATAGGTCCTAACTATAACTATCTACTGGCGACCGCCAGTAGATAATGTATATAATATATATATATATATATATATATATATATATGTGTGTGTGTATATATGCAGTTTAACATATTTTTGTAGGACTAGAGTTAGAATAGTAAATATAAACATCAGTGATTTAATTTGAGATGTCATCAGTGATGTCATCAGTGATGTCATTGACCATGTCATGAGTGATGTAATATGTGACGTCATCAGCAGTGCATTGCGGGGGCGTGAGTTATAGTTAGCTCAGCAAACTGTAACGTCCCTGAAACCTGTGGATTTTTCAGTGAATATCTAAGGTTTTTAAATGCTAATTCCTAACTATAACGTCCCTGAAACCTGTGTTTTTTTCAGTGAATTTCTAAGGTTTTTTATATGCTAATTTCTAACTATGCCTACATAGGTAGGACATGTACAGAAAGAGGAAGAAAGGCGCAGACAGAAGCAAGAGAAGTGCACAAAGAGGCACAAGAGTTACAGAAAGAGGCAAGTGAGGTGCAGAAAGAGGCAATGGAGGTACAGAAAGAGGCAAGAGAAGTGCAGAAAGAATAAAAAAACTGAAGAAATATGCAAGAGAAGTACAGAAAGAGGCAAGAGAGGTGCAGAAAGCAGAGAGTGGGGTGCACAAAGAGGCAAGAAAAGTTTAGAAAGAGGCAAGAGAGGTACAGAAAGAAGAGAGGAAGGTGCACAAAGAGGCAAGCGAAGTACAGAAAGAGGCAAGAGAGGTACAGAAAGAAGAGAGTGAGGTACAAAAAGAGGCAATTGAGGTACAGAAAGAGGCAAAAGAAGTGCAGAAAGAGGCAAGAGAGGTGAAGAAACAAGCAAGAGAGGTGCAGAAAGAAGGAAAAGGGGTGCAGAAAGGGGATAGAGGGGTGCAGAAAGAGGCAAGAGGGGTGCATAAAGTAGCAAGAGAGGTGCAGAAAGAAACAAGAGAAGTGCTGAAAAAAGCAACATAGGTGCAGAAAGAGGCAAGAGCAGTGCAGAAAGAAGCAAGAGCAGTACAGAAATAAGTAACAGGTGCAGAAAGACACAAGAGAAGTGCAGAAAGAGGCAAGAGACATGCAGAAAGGGGCAAGAGAAGTGCAGAAAGATGGAACAGGGGTGGAAAGAGAGGGAAGAGGGGTGCAGAAAGAGACAAGAGGGGTGCAGAAAGAAGCTAGAAAATTTAAGGAAGAAGAAACAGAGGTGCAGAAAGAGGCAAGAGAAGTGCAGCAAGAGGCAAGAGAAGTGCAGAAGGGGGCAAGAGAAGTGCAGGAAGAAGCAACAGAGTGCAGAAAGAGGCAAGAGAAGTGCAGAAAGGGGCAAGAAAAGTGATGAAAGAAGCAAGAGAAATAGAGAAAGAGGAAAGAGAAGCGCTGAAAGAGGCAAGAGAAGCACAGAAAGAGGCAAGAGAAGTGTAGAAAGGGGCAAGAAAAGTGAAGAAAGAAGCAAGAGAATCGCAGAAAGAAGGAAGAGAACTGCTGAAAGAGGCAAGAGAAATGCAGAAAGAGGCAAGAGAAGTGCAGAAAGAAGCAAGAGAAGCACAGAAAGAAGCAAGAGAAGTGAAGTAAGAGGCAAAAGAAGTACAGAAAGAGGGAAGATATGTGCATAAAAAGGCAAGTGAGGTGCAGAAAGAGGCAAGAGAGGTGCTGAAAGAGGCTAGAGAAGGACAGAAAGAGACAACTGAGGTGCAGAAAGAGGCAAGAGAGGTACAGTAAGAGGCAAGCGAAATGCAAAAAGAGGCAAGAGAGGTGTAGAAACAAGCAAGAGAGGAGCAGAAAGGGGGAAAACGGGTGAAGAAAGAGGCAAGACGGGTGCAGAAAGAAGCAACAGAAGTGCAGAAAGAAGCAACAGAGGTGTCGAAAGCGGCACGAGAAGTGCAAAAAGAGGCAATAGAGGTGCTGAAAGAGGCACGAGAGGTACAGAAAGAAGCAAGTAAGTGCAGAAATAAGCAACAGAGGTGCAGAAAGATGCAAGAGAAGTGCAGAAAGAGGCAAGAGGTGCAGAAAGAGGCAAGAGAGATGCAGAAAGATAGACCAGGGGTGGATAAAGAGGGAAGGGGGTGCAGAAAGAGACAATAGGGGTGCAGAAAGAAGCAAGAGAAGTGCAGGAAGAAGCAACAGAGGTACAGTAAGAGGCAAAAGAAGTGCAGAAAGAGGCAAGAGAAGTACATAAAGGGGCAAGAGAAGAGCAGAAAGAAGCAAGAGAAGTGCAGAAAGAGGCAAGAGAAGTGCAGGAAGAAGCAACAGAGAAGCAGAAAGAAGCAAGAGAAGTGCAGAAAGAGACAAGAGAAGCGCTGAAAGAAGCAAGAGAAGCGCAGAAAATGGCAAGAGAAGTGCAGAAAGAAGTAAGAGAAGCATAGAAAGAAGCAAAAGAAATGCTGAAAGAGGCAATAGAAGAGCAGAAAGAGGCAAGAGATGTGCAGAAAAAGGCAATTGAGGTGCAGAAAGAGGCAAGAGAGGTACAGAAAGAGGTCAGAGAAGTGCAGAAAGACGCAAGAGAGGTGCAGAAACAAGCAAGAGAGGTATAGAAAGAGGCCAGAGAAGTGCAGAAAGAAGTAAGAGAAGTACAGAAAGAGGCAAGAGAGGTACAGAAAGAAGAAATTGAGGTGCAGAAAGAGGAGAGAGAAGTGCTGAAAGAGGTAAAAGAGGTGCAGAAAGAAGAGAGTGAGGTGCAGAAAGAGGCAAGAGAAGTACAGAAATAGGCAACTGAGGTTCAGAAAGAGGCAAGAGAGGTACAGAAAGAGGTAAGAGAAGTGCAGAATGAGGCAACAGAGGTGCAGAAACAAGTAAGAGAGGTGCAGAAAGAGGGTAAAGCAGTACAGAAAGAGGCAAGAGGGGTGCAGAAAGAGGCAAGAGGGGTGGAGAAAGAGGTAAGAGTGGTGCAGAAAGAAGCAAGAGAGGTGTAGAAAGAAACAAGAGAAGTGCAGAAAGACGCATCAGAGGTGCAGAAAGAGGCAAGAGGGGTGCAGTAAGAGGCAAGAGAAGTGCAGAAAGAAGCAACAGAGGTACAGAAAGAGGCAAGAGAAGTGCAGAAAGAGGCAAGAGAGGTACAGAAAGAGGGAAAAGGGGTGCAGGAAGATGCAAGAGAGGTGCAGAAAAGTAGCAACAGAAGTGCAGAAAGAAGCAACAGAGGTGTAGAAAGAGGCAAGAGAAGTGCAGAAAGAGGCAAGAGAAGTGCAGAAAGGGGCAAGAGAAGTACAGAAAGGGGCAAGAAAAGAGCAGAAAGAAGCAAGAGAAGTGGAGAACGAGGCAAGAGAAGTGCAGAAAAAAGGAACAGAGGTGCAGACAGAAGCAAGAGAAGTGCAGAAAGAGGCAAGAGAAGTGCAGAAAGGGGCAAGAAAAGTGATGAAAGAAGCAAGAGAAGTAGAGAAAGAGGAAAGAGAAGCGCTGAAAGAGGCAAGAGAAGCACAGAAAGAGGCAAGAGAAGTGTAGAAAGGGGCAAGAAAAGTGAAGAAAGAAGCAAGAGAATCGCAGAAAGAAGGAAGAGAACTGCTGAAAGAGGCAAGAGAAATGCAGAAAGAGGCAAGAGAAGTGCAGAAAGAAGCAAGAGAAGCACAGAAAGAAGCAAGAGAAGTGAAGTAAGAGGCAAAAGAAGTACAGAAAGAGGGAAGAGATGTGCATAAATAGGCAAGTGAGGTGCAGAAAGAGGCAAGAGAGGTGCTGAAAGAGGCTAGAGAAGGACAGAAAGAGACAACTGAGGTGCAGAAAGAGGCAAGAGAGGTACAGTAAGAGGCAAGCGAAGTGCAAAAAGAGGCAAGAAAGGTGTAGAAACAAGCAAGAGAGGAGCAGAAAGGGGGAAAACGGGTGAAGAAAGAGGCAAGACGGGTGCAGAAAGAAGCAACAGAAGTGCAGAAAGAAGCAACAGAGGTGTCGAAAGCGGCACGAGAAGTGCAAAAAGAGGCAATAGAGGTGCTGAAAGAGGCACGAGAGGTACAGAAAGAAGCAAGTAAGTGCAGAAATAAGCAACAGAGGTGCAGAAAGATGCAAGAGAAGTGCAGAAAGAGGCAAGAGGTGCAGAAAGAGGCAAGAGAGATGCAGAAAGATAGACCAGGGGTGGATAAAGAGGGAAGGGGGTGCAGAAAGAGACAATGGGGGTGCAGAAAGAAGCAAGAGAAGTGCAGGAAGAAGCAACAGAGGTACAGTAAGAGGCAAAAGAAGTGCAGAAAGGGGCAAGAGAAGAGCAGAAAGAAGCAAGAGAAGTGCAGAAAGAGGCAAGAGAAGTGCAGGAAGAAGCAACAGAGAAGCAGAAAGAAGCAAGAGAAGTGCAGAAAGAGACAAGAGAAGCGCTAAAAGAAGCAAGAGAAGCGCAGAAAATGGCAAGAGAAGTGCAGAAAGAAGTAAGAGAAGCATAGAAAGAAGCAAAAGAAATGCTGAAAGAGGCAAGAGAAGAGCAGAAAGAGGCAAGAGATGTGCAGAAAAAGGCAATTGAGGTGCAGAAAGAGGAAAGAGAGGTACAGAAAGAGGTCAGAGAAGTGCAGAAAGACGCAAGAGAGGTGCAGAAACAAGCAAGAGAGGTATAGAAAGAGGCCAGAGAAGTGCAGAAAGAAGCAAGAGAAGTACAGAAAGAGGCAAGAGAGGTACAGAAAGAAGAAATTGAGGTGCAGAAAGAGGAGAGAGAAGTCCTGAAAGAGGTAAAAGAGGTGCAGAAAGAAGACAGTGAGGTGCAGAAAGAGGCAAGAGAAGTACAGAAAGAGGCAACTGAGGTTCAGAAAGAGGCAAGAGAGGTACAGAAAGAGGTAAGAGAAGTGCAGAATGAGGCAACAGAGGTGCAGAAACAAGCAAGAGAGGTACAGAAAGAGGGTAAAGCAGTACAGAAAGAGGCAAGAGGGGTGCAGAAAGAGGCAAGAGGGGTGGAGAAAGAGGTAAGAGTGGTGCAGAAAGAAGCAAGAGAGGCGCAGAAAGAAACAAGAGAAGTGCAGAAAGACGCATCAGAGGTGCAGAAAGAGGCAAGAGGGTTGCAGTAAGAGGCAAGAGAAGTGCAGAAAGAAGCAACAGAGGTACGGAAAGAGGCAAGAGAAGTGCGAAAGGAGGCAAGAGAGGTACAGAAAGAGGGAAAAGGGGTGCAGGAAGATGCAAGAGATGTGCAGAAAGAAGCAACAGAAGTGCAGAAAGAAGCAACAGAGGTGTAGAAAGAGGCAAGAGAAGTGCAGAAAGAGGCAAGAGAAGTACAGAAAGGGGCAAGAGAAGTACAGAAAGGGGCAAGAAAAGAGCAGAAAGAAGCAAGAGAAGTGGAGAACGAGGCAAGAGAAGTGCAGAAAAAAGGAATAGAGGTGCAGACAGAAGCAAGAGAAGTGCAGAAAGAGGCAAGAGAAGTGCAGAAAGGGGCAAGAGAAGTGCAGAAAGAAGCAAGAGAAGTGCAGGAAGAGGCACGAGAAGCACAGAAAGAAGCAAGAGAAGTGCAGAAAGAAGCAGGGGAAGTGCAGAAAGAAGCAAGAGAAGTGCTGAAAGAGGCAAGAGAAGTGCAGAAGGAAGGAAGAAAAGTGCAGAAAGAGGCAAGAGATGTGTAGAAAAAGGCAAGTGAGATGCAGAAAGAGGGAAGGGAAGTGAAGAAAGATGCGAGAGAAGTGCTGAAAGAGGCAAAAGAGGTGCAGAAAGAAGAGAGTGAGGTGCAGAAAGAGGGAGAAGTGTAGGAAGAGGCAACTGAGGTACAGAAAGAGGCAAGAGAGGTGCAGAAACAAGCAAGAGAGGTGGTGAAGGAGGGAAAAGGGGTAGAGAAAGAGGCAAGAGGGGTGCAGAAAGAGGCAAGAGGGGTAGAGAAAGAGGTAAGGGGGTGCAGAAAGAAGCAAGAGAGGTGCAGAAAGAAACAAGAGAAGTGCAGAAACACACATCAGAGGTACAGAAAGAGGCATGAGGGGTACAGAAAGAGGGAATAGGGGTGCAGAAAGAGGCAAGAGAAGTGCAGGAAGAAGCAACAGAGGTACAGTAAGAGGCAAAAGAAGTGCAGAAAGAGGCAAGAGAAGTACAGAAAGGGGCAAGAGAAGAGCAGAAAGAAGCAAGAGAAGTGCAGTAAGAGGCAAGAGAAGTGCAGGAAGAGGCAAGAGAAGTGTAAAAATTGGGCAAGAGAAGTGCAGAAAGAAGCAAGAAAAGTGGAGAAAGAGGCAAGAGAAGTACAGAAAGAGGCAAGAAAAGTGCAGAAAGGGGCAAGAGAAGTGCAGAAAGAAGCAAGAGAAGTACAGAAAGAGGCAAGAGAAGCGCAGAAAGAGGCAAGAGAAGTGCAGAAAGAAGCAAGAGAAGCGCCAAAAGAGGCAAGAGAGGTGCAGAAAAAGGTTAGTGAGGTGCAGAAGGAGGCAAGAGAAGTGCAGAAAGAAGCAAGAGAAGTGAAGAAAGATGCAAGAGAAGTGCAGAAAGAGGCAAGAGAGGTGCAGAAAGAAGAGACTGAGGTGAACAAAGAGGCAAGAGAAGTGCAGAAAGAGGCAATTGAGGTGCAAAAAGAGGCAAGAGAGGTGCGGAAAGAAGCAAGAGGGGTGCAGAAAAAGGCAAGAGAAGTGCAGAAAGAGGCTAGATGGGTGGAGAAAGAGGTAAGAGGGGTGCATAAAAAAGCGAGAGGTGCAGAAAGAAAAAAGAGAAGTGCAGAAAGATGCATCGGAGGTGCAGAAAGAGGCAAGAGATGTGCAGAAAGAGGCAAGAGCTCTACAGAAATAGGGAAAAGGGGTGCAGGAAAATGCAAGAGAGGTGCGGAAAGAAGCAACAGAAGTGCAGAAAGAAGCAACAGAGGTATAGAAAGAGGCATGAGAAGTGCAGAAAGAGGCAAGAGAGGTGCTGAAAGAGGCACAAGGGGTGCTGAAAGAGGGAAGAGGGTGCAGAAAGAAGCAACAGGGGTGCAGTAAGAAGCAAGAGAAGTGCAGAAAGAAGCAAGAGAAGTGCAGAAAGAAGCACCAGAGGTACAGAAAGAGGGGAGTGGGGTGCAGAAAGAAGCCTGAGAAGTGCAGAAAAAAGCAACAGAAATGTAGAAAGAAGCAAGAGAGGTGCAGAAAGAAGCAAATGAAGTGCAGAAAGAGGCAGGAGAAGTTCAGAAATAAGCAACAGAGGTGCAAATGAGGCAAGAGAAGTGCAGAAAGAGAGGTACAGAAAAAAGCAAGATAAGTGCAGAAAGAATCAACAGTGGTGCAGAAAGAGGCAAGAGGGGTGCTGAAAGAGGGAAGAGAAGTGCAGAAAGAAGCAACAGAAATGTAGAAAGAGGCAAGAGAAGTACAGAAAGAAGCAATAGAGGTACAGAAAGAGGCAAGAGAAGTGCAAAAGAGGCAAGAGAGGTGCAGGAACGGGCAAGAGAGGTGCAGAAGTTGGGAACAGGGGTGCAGAAAGAGGGAAGAGGGGTGTAGAAAGAGGCAAGAGGGGTACAGAAAGAAGCAAGAGAGGTACAGAAAGAAGCAAGAGAAGTGCAGAAACAATCAACAGAAGTGCAGAAAGCAGCAACAGAGGTGCAGAAAGAGGCAAGAGAACTGCAGAAAGTGGCAAGAGAGGTGCAGAAACAGGCAAGAGAGGTGCAGAAAGAGGGAACCGGGATGCACAAAGAGGCAAGAGAGGTGCGGAAAGAGGGTAGAGAGGTGTAAAAAGAAGCAACAGAGGTGCAGAAGGAGGCAAAAGAGCTGCAGAAAGAGGCAAGAGAGCTGTAGAAACAGGCAAGAGAGGTGCTGAAAGAAACAAGAGAAGTGCAGAAAGAAGCAACAGAGGTGCAGAAAGAGGCAAGAGGGGTGCAGTGAGAGGCAAGAGAAGTGTAGAAAGAAGCAACGTAGGTGTGGAAAGAAGAAAGAGAGGTGCCAAAAGAGGGAACAGGGGTGCAGAAAGAGGGAAGAGAGGTGCAGAAAGAAGAAAGAGAGCTGCTAAAGAGGGAAAAAGGGGTGCAGAAAGAGGCAAGAGGGGTGCTGAAAAAGGCCAGAGGGCTGCAGAAAGAAGCAATAGAGGTGCAGAAAGGGGCAAAAGAGGTGCAGAAAGAGGGAAGAGGGGTGTAGAAAGAGGCAAGAGTGGTGCAGAAAGAAGCAAGAGAGGTGCAGAAAGAAGCAAGAGAAGTGAAGAAAGATGCAAGGGAAGTGCAGAAAGAGGCAAGAGAGGTGCAGAAAGAAGAGATTGAGGTGCACAAAGAGGCAAGAGAAGTGCAGAAAGAGGCAATTGAGGTGCAGAAAGAGGCAAGAGAGGTGCAGAAAGAGGCTAGATGGGTGGAGAAAGAGGTAAGAGGAGTGCATAAAGAAGCAAGAGAGGTGCAGAAAGAAAAAAAAGAAGTGCAGAAAGATGCATCGGAGGTGCAGAAAGAGGCAAGAGATGTGCAGAAAGAGGCAAGAGCTCTACAGAAATAGGGAAAAGGGGTGCAGGAAAATGCAAGAGAGGTGCAGAAAGAAGCAACAGAAGTGCAGAAAGAAGCAACAGAGGTATAGAAAGAGGCGTGAGAAGTACAGAAAGAGGCAAGAGAGGTGCTGAAAGAGGCACAAGGGGTGCTGAAAGAGGGAAGAGGGTGCAGAAAGAAGCAACAGGGGTGCAGAAAGAAGCAAGAGAGGTACAGAAAGAAGCAAGAGAAGTGCAGAAACAATCAACAGAAGTGCAGAAAGAAGCAACAGAGGTGCATAAAGAGGCAAGAGAACTGTAGAAAGTGGCAAGAGAGGTGCAGAAACAGGCAAGAGAGGTGCAGAAAGAGGGAACCGGGGTGCACAAAGAGGCAAGAGAGGTGCGGAAAGAGGGTAGAGAGGTGTAAAAAGAAGCAACAGAGGTGCAGAAGGAGGCAAAAGAGCTGCAGAAAGAGGCAAGAGAGCTGTAGAAACAGTCAAGAGAGGTGCTGAAAGAAACAAGAGAAGTGCAGAAAGAAGCAACAGAGGTGCAGAAAGAGGCAAGAGGGTGCAGTGAGAGGCAAGAGAAGTGTAGAAAGAAGCAACGTAGGTGTGGAAAGAAGAAAGAGTGGTGCCAAAAGAGGGAACAGGGGTGCAGAAAGAGGAAAGAGAGCTGCTAAAGAGGGAAAAAGGGGTGCAGAAAGAGGCAAGAGGGGTGCTGAAAAAGGCCAGAGGGCTGCAGAAAGAAGCAATAGAGGTGCAGAAAGGGGCAAATAGGTGCAGAAAGAGGGAAGAGGGGTGTAGAAAGAGGCAAGAGTGGTGCAGAAAGAAGCAAGAGATGTGTAGAAAGAAGCAAGAGAAGTGCAGAAAGAATCAACAGAGGTGCAGAAAGAGAGGAGGGGTGCTGAAAGATAGATTTAGAAGTGCAGAAAATAGCAACAGAAATGTAGAAAGAGGCAAGAGAAGTACAGAAAGAAGCAATAGAGGTGCAGAAAGAGGCAAGAGAAGTGCAAGTAGAGGCAAGAGAGGTGCAGGAACAGGCAAGAGAGGTACAGAAGGAGGGAACAGGGGTGCAGAAAGAGGGAATAGGGGTATAGAAAAAGGCAAGAGGGATGCAGAAAGAAGCAAGAGAGGTACAGAAAGAAGCAAGAGAAGTGCAGAAAGAAGCAACGGAAGTGCAGAAAGAAGTAACAGAGGTACCGAAAGAGGCAAGAGAACTTTAAAAAGTGGCAAGAGAGGTGCAGAAACAGTCAAGAGAGGTACAGAAAGAGGGAGCCGGGTTACACAAAGAGGCAAGAGAGGTGCAGAAAGAGGGAAGAGAAGTGCAGAAAGAAGCAACAGAGGTGCAGAAGGAGGCAAGAGAGCGGCAGAAAGAGGCAAGAGATTTGCAGAAACAGGCAAGAGAGGTGCAGAAAGAAACAAGAGAAGTGCAGAAAGAAGCAACTGAGGTGCAGAAAGAGGCAAGAGGGGTGCAGTGAGAGGCATGAGAAGTGTAGAAAGAAACAACAGAGGTGTGGAACGAAGAAGGAGAAGTGCAGAAAAAGGCAAGAGAGGTGCCAAAAGAGGGAACAAGGGTGCAGAAAGAGGGAAGAGAGGTGCAGAAAGAGTCAAGAGAGCTGCTAAAGAGGGAAGAGGGGTGCAGAAAGAGGCAAGAGGAGTGCTGAAAAAGGCCACAGGGCTGCAGAAACAAGCAATAGAGGTGCGGAAAGAGGCAAGAGAGGTGCGGAAAGTGGGAAGAGGGGTATAGAAAGAGGCTAGAGTGGTGCAGAAAGAAGTAAGGGAGGTGCAGAAAGAAGCCAGAGAAGTGCAGAAAGAATCAACAGAGGTGCATAAAGAGACAAGAGGGGTGCTGAAAGATGGATTACAAGTGCAGAAAGAAGCAACAGAAATGTAGAAGGAGGCAAGAGAAGTACAGAAAGAAGCAATAGAGGTGCAGAAAGAGGCAAGAGAAGTGCAAAAAGAGGCAAGAGAGGTGCACGAAAAGGCAAGAGAGATGCAGAAGGAGAGAACAGGGGTACAGAAAGAGGGAAGAGGGGTATAGAAAGAGGCAAGAGGGATGCAGAAAGAAGCACGAGGGGTACAGAAAGAGCAAGAGAAGTGCAGAAAGAAGCAATGGAAGTGCAGAAAGATGCAACAGAGGTGCAGAAAGAGGCAAGAGAACTGCAGAAAGTGGCAAGAGAGGTGCAGAAACAGGCAAGAGAAGTGCAGAAACAGGCAACAGAGGTGCAGAAAGAGGTAAGAAAAGTGCCGAAAGAGGGAAGAGCAGTGCAGAAAGAAGCAACAGAGGTGCAGAAGGAGGCAGGAGAGCTGCAGAAAGAGGCAAGAGATTTGTAGAAACAGGCAAGAGAGGTGCAGAATGAAACAAGAGAAGTGCAGAAAGAAGCAACAGAGGTGCAGACAGAGGCAAAAGCGGTGCAGTGAGAGGCAAGAGAAGTGTAGAAAGAAGCAACAGAGGTGCGGAAAGAAGAAAGAGAAGTGCAGAAAGAGGTAAGAGAAGTACAGAAAGGGGCAAGAAAAGAGCAGAAAGAAGCAAGAGAAGTGCAGAAAGAGGCGAGAGAAGTGCTGAAAGAGGCAAAAGAGGTGGAAAGAAGAGAGTGAGGTACTGAAAGAGTCAAGAGAAGTGCAGAAAGAGGCAAGAGAGCTGCAAAAGAGGGAAGAGGGGTGCAGAAAGAGGCAAGAGGGGTGCAGAAAAGGCCATAGGGCTGCAGAAAGAAGCAATAGAGGTGCAGAAAGAGGCAAGAGAAGTGCAGAAAGAAGCAACAGAGGTGCACAAAGAGGCAAGAGCAGTGCAGAAATAAGAAAGAGAAGTGCAGAAAGAGGCAAGAGAAGTGCAGAAAGAGGCAAGACTGGTGCAGAAACAGGAAACAGAGGTGCAGAAAGAGGGAAAGGGTACAGAAAGAGGGAAGAGGGGTGCAGAAAGAAGCATGAGTTGTGTAGAAAGAAGCAATAGAACTGCAGAAAGAAGCAACAGAGGTGCAGAAAGAGGCAAGAGAGGTGCTGAAAGAGGCCAGAGGGCTGCAGAAAGAAGCAATAGAGGTGCAGAAAGGGGCAAAGAGGGGCAGAAAGAGGGAAGAGGGGTGTAGAAAGAGGCAAGAGTGGTGCAGAAAGAAGCAAGAGAGGTGTAGAAAGAAGCAAGAGAAGTGCAGAAAGAATCAACAGAGGTGCAGAAAGAGAGGAGGGGTGCTGAAAGATAGATTTAGAAGTGCAGAAAATAGCAACAGAAATGTAGAAAGAGGCAAGAGAAGTACAGAAAGAAGCAATAGAGGTGCAGAAAGAGGCAAGAGAAGTGCAAGTAGAGGCAAGAGAGGTGCAGGAACAGGCAAGAGAGGTACAGAAGGAGGGAACAGGGGTGCAGAAAGAGGGAATAGGGGTATAGAAAAAGGCAAGAGGGATGCAGAAAGAAGCAAGAGAGGTACAGAAAGAAGCAAGAGAAGTGCAGAAAGAAGCAACGGAATTGCAGAAAGAAGTAACAGAGGTACCGAAAGAAGCAAGAGAACTTTAAAAAGTGGCAAGAGAGGTGCAGAAACAGGCAAGAGAGGTACAGAAAGAGGGAGCCGGGTTGCACAAAGAGGCAAGGGAGGTGCAGAAAGAGGGAAGAGAAGTGCAGAAAGAGGCAAGAGATTTGCAGAAACAGGCAAGAGAGGTGCAGAAAGAAACAAGAGAAGTGCAGAAAGAAGCAACTGAGGTGCAGAAAGAGGCAAGAGGGGTGCAGTGAGAGGCATGAGAAGTGTAGAAAGAAACAACAGAGGTGTGGAAGGAAGAAGGAGAAGTGCAGAAAAAGGCAAGAGAGGTGCCGAAAGAGGGAACAAGGGTGCAGAAAGAGGGAAGAGAGGTGCAGAAAGAGGCAAGAGAGCTGCTAAAGAGGGAAGAGGGGTGCAGAAAGAGGCAAGAGGAGTGCTGAAAAAGGCCACAGGGCTGCAGAAACAAGCAATAGAGGTGCGGAAAGAGGCAAGAGAGGTGCGGAAAGAGGGAAGAGGGTATAGAAAGAGGCTAGAGTGGTGCAGAAAGAAGTAAGAGAGGTGCAGAAAGAAGCCAGAGAAGTGCAGAAAGAATCAACAGAGGTGCATAAAGAGACAAGAGGGGTGCTGAAAGATGGATTACAAGTGCAGAAAGAAGCAACAGAAATGTAGAAGGAGGCAAGAGAAGTACAGAAAGAAGCAATAGAGGTGCAGAAAGAGGCAAGAGAAGTGCAAAAAGAGGCAAGAGAGGTGCAGGAAAAGGCAAGAGAGATGCAGAAGGAGGGAACAGGGGTACAGAAAGAGGGAAGAGGGGTATAGAAAGAGGCAAGAGGGATGCAGAAAGAAGCAAGAGGGGTACAGAAAGAGCAAGAGAAGTACAGAAAGAAGCAATGGAAGTGCAGAAAGATGCAACAGAGTTGCAGAAAGAGGCAAGAGAACTGCAGAAAGTGGCAAGAGAGGTGCAGAAACATGCAAGAGAGGTGCAGAAAGAGGGAACTGGGATGCAGAAAGAGGCAAGAGAGGTGCAGAAAGAGGGAAGAGAAGTGCAGAAAGAAGCAACAGAGGTGCAGAAGGAGGCAAGAGAACTGCAGAAAGAGGCAAGAGATTTACAGAAACAGGCAAGAGAGGTGCAGAAAGAAACAAGAGAAGTGCAGAAAGAAGCAACAGAGGTGCAGACAGAGGCAAAAGCGGTGCAGTGAGAGGCTAGAGAAGTGTAGAAAGAAGCAACAAAGGTGCGGAAAGAAGAAAGAGAAGTGCAGAAAGAGGTAAGAGAAGTACAGAAAGGGTCAAGAAAAGAGCAGAAAGAAGCAAGGGAAGTGCAGAAAGAGGCGAGAGAAGTGCTGAAAGAGGCAAAAGAGGTGGAAAGAAGAGAGTGAGGTGCTGAAAGAGTCAAGAGAAGTGCAGAAAGAGGCAAGAGAGCTGCTAAAGAGGGAAGAGGGGTGCAGAAAGAGGCAAGAGGGGTGCAGAAAAGGCCATAGGGCTGCAGAAAGAAGCAATAGAGGTGCAGAAAGAGGCAAGAGAAGTGCAGAAAGAAGCAACAGAGGTGCACAAAGAGGCAAGAGCAGTGCAGAAATAAGAAAGAGAAGTGCAGAAAGAGGCAAGAGAAGTGCAGAAAGAGGCAAGACTGGTGCAGAAACAGGCAACAGAGGTGCAGAAAGAGGGAAGGGGTACAGAAAGAGGGAAGAGGGGTGCAGAAAGAAGCAAGAGATGTGTAGAAAGAAGCAATTGAACTGCAGAAAGAAGCAACAGAGGTGCAGAAAGAGGCAAAAGGGGTACAGAAAGAAGCAAGAGAGGTGCAGAAAGAAGCAAGGGAAGTGCAGAAAGAAGCAACAGAGGTGCAGAAAGAAGAACCAGAGGTGCATAAAGAGGCAAGAGAGGTGCAGAAGAAGGGAACAGGGGTGCAGAAGGATGGAAGAGGGGCGTAGAAAGAGGCAAGAGGGGTGCAGAAAGACGCAAGAGAGGTACAGAAAGAAGCAAGAGAAGTGCAGAAAGAATCAACAGAAGTGCAGAAAGAAGCAACAGAGGTGCAGAAGGAGGGAAGAGAACTGCAGAAAGTGGCAAGAGCGGTGCAGAAACAGGCAAGAGAGGTGCAGAAAGAGGGTACCGGGGAGCACAAAGAGGCAAGAGAGGTGCGGAAAGAGGGTAGAGAAGTGCAGAAAGAAGCAACAGAGGTGCAGAAGGAGGCAAAAGAGCTGCAGAAAGAGGCACGCGATTTGCAGAAATAGGCAAGAGAGGTGCAGAAAGAAACAAGAGAAGTGCAGAAAGAAGCAACAGAGGTGCACAAAGAGACAAGAGCGGTGCAGAAAGAAGAAAGAGAGTGCAGAAAGAGGGAAGAGAAGTGCAGAAAGTGGCAAGAGAGGTGCAGAAACAGGAAACAGAGATGCAGAAAGAGGGAAGGGGTGCAAAAAAAGGGAAGAGGGGTGCCGAAAGAAACAAGAGAGGTATAGAAAGAAGCAATAGAACTGCAGAAAGAAGCAACAGAGGTGCAGAAAGAGGCAAAAGGGGTACAGAAAGAAGCAAGAGAGGTGCAGAAAGAAGCAAGGGAAGTGCAGAAAGAAGCAGCAGAGGTGCAGAAAGGAGAACCAGAGGTGCATAAAGAGGCAAGAGAAGTGCAGAAGGAGGGAACAGGGGTGCAGAACGAGGGAAGAGGGGTGTAGAAAGAGGCAAGAGGGGTGCAGAAATAAGCAAGAGTAGGGCAGAAAGAACCAACAGAAGTGCAGAAAGAAGCAACAGAGGAGCAGAAAGAGGCAAGAGAACAGAGAAAGTGGCAAGAGAGGTGCAGAAACAGGCAAGTGAGGTGCAAAAAGAGGGAACCATGGTGCAGAAAGAGGCAAGAGAGGTGCGGAAAGAGGGTAGAGAAGTGCAGAAAGAAGCAACAGAGGTACAGAAGGATGCAAGAGAGCTGCAGCAAGAAGCAAGAGAAGTGCAAAAAGAGGCAAGAGAGGTGCAGAAAGAAACAAGAGAAGTGCAGAAAGAAGCAACAGAGGTGCAGAAAGAGGCAAGAGGGGTGCAGTGAGAGGCAAGAGAAGAGTAGAAAGAAGCAACAGAGGTGTGGAAAGAGGAAAGAGAGGTGCAGAAAGAGGCAAGAGAGGTGCCAAAAGAGGGAACATGGGAGCAGAAAGAGGGAAGAGAGGTGCAGAAAGAGGCAAGAGAGCTGCTAAAGAGGGAAAAGGGGTGCAGAAAGAGGCAAGAGGGGTGCTGAAAAAGGCCAGAGGGCTGCAGAAAGAAGCAATAGAGGTGCAGAAAGAGGCAACGAGAGGTGCAGAAAGAGGGAAGGGGTGTAGAAAGAGGCAAGAGTAGTACAGAAAGAAGCAAGAGAGGTGCAGAAAGAAGTAACAGAGGTGCAGAAGGATGCAAGAGAGCTGCAGAAAGCGGCAAGAGATTTGCAGCAACAGGCAAGAGAGGCGCAGAACGAAACAAGAGAAGTGCAGAAAGAAGCAACAGAGGTGCAGAAAGAGCCAAGAGGGGTGCAGTGAGAGGCAAGAGAAGTGTAGAAAGAAGCAACAGAGATGCGGAAAGAAGAAAGAGAAGCGCAAAAAGAGGCAAGAGAGGTGCCAAAAGAGGGAACAGGGTTGCAGAAAAAGGGAAGAGAGGTGCAGAAAGAGGCAAAAGTGCTGATAAATAGGGAAGAGGGGTACATAAAGAGGCAAGAGGGGTGCAGAAAAAGGCCAGAGGGCTGCAAAAAGAAGCAATAGAGGTGGAGAAAGAGGCAAGAGAGGTGCGGCAAGAGGGAAGAGGGGTGTAGAATGAGGCACGAGTGGTGCAGAAAGAAGCAAGAGAGGTGCAGAAAGAAGCAAGAGAAGTGCAGAAGATTTCAACAGAGGTGCAGAAAGAGACAAGAGGTGTGCAGAAAGACGGATTAGAAGTGCAGAAAGAAGCAACAGAAATGTAGAAAGAGGCAAGAGAAGTGCAGAAAGAAGCAACAGAGGTGCAGAAGGAGGCAAGAGAGCAGCAGAAAGAGGCAAGAGATTTGCAGAAACAGGCAAGAGAGGTGCAGAAAGAAACAAGAGAAGTGCAGAAAGAAGCAACTGAGGTGCAGAAAGAGGCAAGAGGGGTGCAGTGAGAGGCATGAGAAGTGTAGGAAGAAACAACAGAGGTGTGGAAGGAAGAAGGAGAAGTGCAGAAAAAGGCAAGAGAGGTGCCGAAAGAGGGAACAAGGGTGCAGAAAGAGGGAAGAGAGGTGCAGAAAGAGGCAAGAGAGCTGCTAAAGAGGGAAGAGGGGTGCAGAAAGAGGCAAGAGGAGTGCTGAAAAAGGCCACAGGGCTGCAGAAACAAGCAATAGAGGTGCGGAAAGAGGCAAGAGAGGTGCGGAAAGTGGGAAGAGGGGTATCGAAAGAGGCTAGAGTGGTGCAGAAAGAAGTAAGGGAGGTGCACAAAGAAGCCAGAGAAGTGCAGAAAGAATCAACAGAGGTGTATAAAGAGACAAGAGGGGTGCTGAAAGATGGATTACAAGTGCAGAAAGAAGCAACAGAAATGTAGAAGGAGGCAAGAGAAGTACAGAAAGAAGCATTAGAGGTGCAGAAAGAGGCAAGAGAAGTGCAAAAAGAGGCAAGAGAGGTGCAGGAAAAGGCAAGAGAGATGCAGAAGGAGGGAACAGGGGTACAGAAAGAGGGAAGAGGGGTATAGAAGGAGGCAAGAGGGATGCAGAAAGAAGCAAGAGGGGTACAGAAAGAGCAAGAGAAGTGCAGAAAGAAGCAATGGAAGTGCAGAAAGATGCAACAGTGGTGCAGAAAGAGGCAAGAGAACTGCAGAAAGTGTCAAGAGAGGTGCAGAAACATGCAAGAGAGGTGCAGAAAGAGGGAACCGGGGTGCAGAAAGAGGCAAGAGAGGTGCAGAAAGAGGGAAGAGAAGTGCAGAAAGAAGCAACAGAGGTGCAGAAGGAGGCAAGAGATTTGCAGAAACAGGCAAGAGAGGTGCAGAATGAAACAAGAGAAGTGCAGAAAGAAGCAACAGAGGTGCAGACAGAGGCAAAAGCGGTGCAGTGAGAGGCAAGAGAAGTGTAGAAAGAAGCAACAGAGGTGGGGAAAGAAGAAAGAGAAGTGCAGAAAGAGGTAAGAGAAGTACAGAAAGGGGCAAGAAAAGAGCAGAAAGAAGCAAGAGAAGTGCAGAAAGAGGCGAGAGAAGTGCTGAAAGAGGCAAAAGAGGTGGAAAGAAGAGAGTGAGGTGCTGAAAGAGTCAAGAGAAGTGCAGAAAGAGGCAAGAGAGCTGCTAAAGAGGGAAGAGGGGTGCAGAAAGAGGCAAGAGGGGTGCAGAAAAGGCCATAGGGCTGCAGAAAGAAGCAATAGAGGTGCAGAAAGAGGCAAGAGAAGTGCAGAAAGAAGCAACAGAGGTGCACAAAGAGGCAAGAGCAGTGCAGAAATAAGAAATAGAAGTGCAGAAAGAGGCAAGAGAAGTGCAGAAAGAGGCAAGACTGGTGCAGAAACAGGCAACAGAGGTGCAGAAAGAGGGAAGGGGTACAGAAAGAGGGAAGAGGGGTGCAGAAAGAAGCAAGAGATGTGTAGAAAGAAGCAATAGAACTGCAGAAAGAAGCAACAGAGGTGCAGAAAGAGGCAAGAGGGGTGCTGAAAAAGGCCAGAGGGCTGCAGAAAGAAGCAATAGAGGTGCAGAAAGGGGCAAAAGAGGGGCAGAAAGAGGGAAGAGGGGTGTAGAAAGAGGCAAGAGTGGTGCAGAAAGAAGCAAGAGAGGTGTAGAAAGAAGCAAGAGAAGTGCAGAAAGAATCAACAGAGGTGCAGAAAGAGAGGAGGGGTGCTGAAAGATAGATTTAGAAGTGCAGAAAATAGCAACAGAAATGTAGAAAGAGGCAAGAGAAGTACAGAAAGAAGCAATAGAGGTGCAGAAAGAGGCAAGAGAAGTGCAAGTAGAGGCAAGAGAGGTGCAGGAACAGGCAAGAGAGGTACAGAAGGAGGGAACAGGGGTGCAGAAAGAGGGAATAGGGGTATAGAAAAAGGCAAGAGGGATGCAGAAAGAAGCAAGAGAGGTACAGAAAGAAGCAAGAGAAGTGCAGAAAGAAGCAACGGAAGTGCAGAAAGAAGTAACAGAGGTACCGAAAGAGGCAAGAGAACTTTAAAAAGTGGCAAGAGAGGTGCAGAAACAGGCAAGAGAGGTACAGAAAGAGGGAGCCGGGTTGCACAAAGAGGCAAGAGAGGTGCAGAAAGAGGGAAGAGAAGTGCAGAAAGAGGCAAGAGATTTGCAGAAACAGGCAAGAGAGGTGCAGAAAGAAACAAGAGAAGTGCAGAAAGAAGCAACTGAGGTGCAGAAAGAGGCAAGAGGGGTGCAGTGAGAGGCATGAGAAGTGTAGAAAGAAACAACAGAGGTGTGGAAGGAAAAAGGAGAAGTGCAGAAAAAGGCAAGAGAGGTGCCGAAAGAGGGAACAAGGGTGCAGAAAGAGGGAAGAGAGGTGCAGAAAGAGGCAAGAGAGCTGCTAAAGAGGGAAGAGGGGTGCAGAAAGAGGCAAGAGGAGTGCTGAAAAAGGCCACAGGGCTGCAGAAACAAGCAATAGAGGTGCGGAAAGAGGCAAGAGAGGTGCGGAAAGAGGGAAGAGGGGTATAGAAAGAGGCTAGAGTGGTGCAGAAAGAAGTAAGAGAGGTGCAGAAAGAAGCCAGAGAAGTGCAGAAAGAATCAACAGAGGTGCATAAAGAGACAAGAGGGGTGCTGAAATATGGATTACAAGTGCAGAAAGAAGCAACAGAAATGTAGAAGGAGGCAAGAGAAGTACAGAAAGAAGCAATAGAGGTGCAGAAAGAGGCAAGAGAAGTGCAAAAAGAGGTAATAGAGGTGCAGGAAAAGGCAAGAGAGATGCAGAAGGAGGGAACAGGGGTACAGAAAGAGGGAAGAGGGGTATAGAAAGAGGCAAGAGGGATGCAGAAAGAAGCAAGAGGGGTACAGAAAGAGCAAGAGAAGTGCAGAAAGAAGCAATGGAAGTGCAAAAAGATGCAACAGAGGTGCAGAAAGAGGCAAGAGAACTGCAGAAAGTGGCAAGAGAGGTGCAGAAACATGCAAGAGAGGTGCAGAAAGAGGGAACCGGGGTGCAGAAAGAGGCAAGAGAGGTGCAGAAAGAGGGAAGAGAAGTGCAGAAAGAAACAATAGAAGTGCAGAAAGAAGCAACTGAGGTGCAGAAAGAGGCAAGAGGGGTGCAGTGAGAGGCATGAGAAGTGTAGAAAGAAACAAACAACAGAGGTGTGGAAGGAAGAAGGAGAAGTGCAGAAAAAGGCAAGAGAGGTGCCGAAAGAGGGAACAAGGGTGCAGAAAGAGGGAAGAGAGGTGCAGAAAGAGGCAAGAGAGCTGCTAAAAAGGGAAGAGGGGTGCAGAAAGAGGCAAGAGGAGTGCTGAAAAAGGGCACAGGGCTGCAGAAACAAGCAATAGAGGTACGGAAAGAGGCAAGAGAGGTGCGGAAAGAGGGAAGAGGGGTATAGAAAGAGGCCAGAGTGGTGCAGAAAGAAGTAAGAGAGGTGCAGAAAGAAGCCAGAGAAGTGCAGAAAGAATCAACAGAGGTGCATAAAGAGACAAGAGGGGTGCTGAAAGATGGATTACAAGTGCAGAAAGAAGCAACAGAAATGTAGAAGGAGGCAAGAGAAGTACAGAAAGAAGCAATAGAGGTGCAGAAAGAGGCAAGAGAAGTGCAAAAAGAGGCAAGAGAGGTGCAGGAAAAGGCAAGAGAGATGCAGAAGGAGGGAACAGGGATACAGAAAGAGGGAAGAAGGGTATAGAAAGAGGCAAGAGGGATGCAGAAAGAAGCAAGAGGGGTACAGAAAGAGCAAGAGAAGTGCAGAAAGAAGCAATGGAAGTGCAGAAAGATGCAACAGAGGTGCAGAAAGAGGCAAGAGAACTGCAGAAAGTGGCAAGAGAGGTGCAGAAACATGCAAGAGAGGTGCAGAAAGAGGGAACCGGGGTGCAGAAAGAGGCAAGAGAGGTGCAGAAAGAGGGAAGAGAAGTGCAGAAAGAAGCAACAGAGGTGCAGAAGGAGGCAAGAGAGCTGCAGAAAGAGGCAAGAGATTTGCAGAATGAAACAAGAGAAGTGCAGAAAGAAGCAACAGAGGTGCAGACAGAGGCAAAAGCGGTGCAGTGAGAGGCAAGAGAAGTGTAGAAAGAAGCAACAGAGGTGCGGAAAGAAGAAAGAGAAGTGCAGAAAGAGGTAAGAGAAGTACAGAAAGGGGCAAGAAAAGAGCAGAAAGAAGCAAGGGAAGTGCAGAAAGAGGCGAGAGAAGTGCTGAAAGAGGCAAAAGAGGTGGAAAGAAGAGAGTGAGGTGCTGAAAGAGTCAAGAGAAGTGCAGAAAGAGGCAAGAGAGCTGCTAAAGAGGGAAGAGGGGTGCAGAAAGAGGCAAGAGGGGGTGCAGAAAAGGCCATAGGGCTGCAGAAAGAAGCAATAGAGGTGCAGAAAGAGGCAAGAGAAGTGCAGAAAGAAGCAACAGAGGTGCACAAAGAGGCAAGAGCAGTGCAGAAATAAGAAAGAGAAGTGCAGAAAGAGGCAAGAGAAGTGCAGAAAGAGGCAAGACTGGTGCAGAAACAGGCAACAGAGGTGCAGAAAGAGGGAAGGGGTACATAACGAGGGAAGAGGGGTGCAGAAAGAAGCAAGAGATGTGTAGAAAGAAGCAATAGAACTACAGAAAGAAGCAACAGAGGTGCAGAAAGAGGCAAGAGGGGTGCTGAAAAAGGCCAGAGGGCTGCAGAAAGAAGCAATAGAGGTGCAGAAAGGGGCAAAAGAGGTGCAGAAAGAGGGAAGAGGGGTGTAGAAAGAGGCAAGAGTGGTGCAGAAAGAAGCAAGAGAGGTGTAGAAAGAAGCAAGAGAAGTGCAGAAAGAATCAACAGAGGTGCAGAAAGAGAGGAGGGGTGCTGAAAGATAGATTTTGAAGTGCAGAAAATAGCAACAGAAATGTAGAAAGAGGCAAGAGAAGTACAGAAAGAAGCAATAGAGGTGCAGAAAGAGGCAAGAGAAGTGCAAGTAGAGGCAAGAGAGGTGCAGGAACAGGCAAGAGAGGTACAGAAGGAGGGAACAGGGGTGCAGAAAGAGGGAATAGGGGTATAGAAAAAGGCAAGAGGGATGCAGAAAGAAGCAAGAGAGGTACAGAAAGAAGCAAGAGAAGTGCAGAAAGAAGCAACGGAAGTGCAGAAAGAAGTAACAGAGGTACCGAAAGTGGCAAGAGAACTTTAAAAAGTGGCAAGAGAGGTGCAGAAACAGGCAAGAGAGGTACAGAAAGAGGGAGCCGGGTTGCACAAAGAGGCAAGAGAGGTGCAGAAAGAGGGAAGAGAAGTGCAGAAAGAGGCAAGAGATTTGCAGAAACAGGCAAGAGAGGTGCAGAAAGAAACAAGAGAAGTGCAGAAAGAAGCAACTGAGGTGCAGAAAGAGGCAAGAGGGGTGCAGTGAGAGGCATGAGAAGTGTAGAAAGAAACAACAGAGGTGTGGAAGGAAGAAGGAGAAGTGCAGAAAAAGGCAAGAGAGGTGCCGAAAGAGGGAACAAGGGTGCAGAAAGAGGGAAGAGAGGTGCAGAAAGAGGCAAGAGAGCTGCTAAAAGGGAAGAGGGGTGCAGAAAGAGGCAAGAGGAGTGCTGAAAAAGGCCACAGGGCTGCAGAAACAAGCAATAGAGGTGCGGAAAGAGGCAAGAGAGGTGCGGAAAGAGGAAGAGGGGTATAGAAAGAGGCCAGAGTGGTGCAGAAAGAAGTAAGAGAGGTGCAGAAAGAAGCCAGAGAAGTGCAGAAAGAATCAACAGAGGTACATAAAGAGACAAGAGGGGTGCTGAAAGATGGATTACAGAGTGCAGAAAGAAGCAACAGAAATGTAGAAGGAGGCAAGAGAAGTACAGAAAGAAGCAATAGAGGTGCAGAAAGAGGCAAGAGAAGTGCAAAAAGAGGCAAGAGAGGTGCAGGAAAAGGCAAGAGAGATGCAGAAGGAGGGAACAGGGATACAGAAAGAGGGAAGAAGGGTATAGAAAGAGGCAAGAGGGATGCAGAAAGAAGCAAGAGGGGTACAGAAAGAGCAAGAGAAGTGCAGAAAGAAGCAATGGAAGTGCAGAAAGATGCAACAGAGGTGCAGAAAGAGGCAAGAGAACTGCAGAAAGTGGCAAGAGAGGTGCAGAAACATGCAAGAGAGGTGCAGAAAGAGGGAACGGGGTGCAGAAAGAGGCAAGAGAGGTGCAGAAAGAGGGAAGAGAAGTGCAGAAAGAAGCAACAGAGGTGCAGAAGGAGGCAAAGGGAGTGCAGAAAGAGGCAAGAGATTTGCAGAAACAGGCAAGAGAGGTGCAGAATGAAACAAGAGAAGTGCAGAAAGAAGCAACAGAGGTGCAGACAGAGGCAAAAGCGGTGCAGTGAGAGGCAAGAGAAGTGTTGAAAGAAGCAACAGAGGTGCGGAAAGAAGAAAGAGAAGTGCAGAAAGAGGCAAGAGAGGTGCCAAAAGAGGGAACATGGGAGCAGAAAGAGGGAAGAGAGGTGCAGAAAGAGGCAAGAGAGCTGCTAAAGAGGGAAAAGTGGTGCAGAAAGAGGCAAGAGGGGTGCTGAAAAAGGCCAGAGGGCTGCAGAAAGAAGCAATAGAGGTGCAGAAAGAGGCAACAAGAGGTGCAGAAAGAGGGAAGGGGTGTAGAAAGAGGCAAGAGTAGTACAGAAAGAAGCAAGAGAGGTGCAGAAAGAAGCAACAGAGGTGCAGAAGGATGCAAGAGAGCTGCAGAAAGAGGCAAGAGATTTGCAGCAACAGGCAAGAGAGGCGCAGAACGAAACAAGAGAAGTGCAGAAAGAAGCAACAGAGGTGCAGAAAGAGCCAAGAGGGGTGCAGTGAGAGGCAAGAGAGGTGTAGAAAGAAGCAACAGAGATGCGGAAAGAAGAAAGAGAAGCGCAAAAAGAGGCAAGAGAGGTGCCAAAAGAGGGAACAGGGTTGCAGAAAAAGGGAAGAGAGGTGCAGAAAGAGGCAAAAGAGCTGCTAAAGAGGGAAGAGGGGTACATAAAGAGGCAAGAGGGGTGCAGAAAAAGGCCAGAGGGCTGCAGAAAGAAGCAATAGTGGTGGAGAAAGAGGCAAGAGAGGTGCGGCAAGAGGGAAGAGGGGTGTAGAATGAGGCACGAGTGGTGCAGAAAGAAGCAAGAGAGGTGCAGAAAGAAGCAAGAGAAGTGCAGAAGACATCAACAGAGGTGCAGAAAGAGACAAGAGGTGTGCAGAAAGACGGATTAGAAGTGCAGAAAGAAGCAACAGAAATGTAGAAAGAGGCAAGAGAAGTACAGAAAGAAGCAATAGAGGTGCTGAAAGAGGCAAGAGAAGTACAGAAAGAGGCACAAGAGGTGCAGGAACAGGCAAGAGAGGTGCAGAAAGAGGGAGCAGGGGTGCAGAAAGAGGGAAGATGGGTATAGAAAGAGGCAAGAGGGATGCAGAAAGATGGAATTAGAAGTGCAGAAAGAAGCAACAGAAATGTAGAAAGAGGCAAGAGAAGTACAGAAAAAAGCAATAGAGGTGCAGAAAGAGGCAAGAGAAGTACAAAAAGAGGCAAGAGAGGTGCAGAAGGAACAGGCAAGTGAGGTGTAGAAGGAGGGAACAGGGGTGCAGAAAAAGGGAAGAGGGGTATAGAAAAAGGCAAGAGGGATGCAGTAAGAAGCAAGAGAGGTACAGAAAGAAGCTAGAGAAGTGCAGAAAGAAGCAACGGAAGTGCAGAAAGAAGTAACATAGGTGCAGAAAGAGGCAAGAGAGGTGCAGAAAGAGGGAAGAGGGGTGTAGAAAGAGGCAAGAGTGGTGCAGAAAGAAGAAAGAGAGGTGCAGAAAGAAGCAAGAGAAGTGCAGAAAGAATCAACAGAGGTGCAGAAAGAGACAAGAGGAGTGCTGAAAGATGGATTAGAAGTGCAGAAAGAAGCAACAGAAATGTAGAAGGAGGCAAGAGAAGTACAGAAAGAAACAATAGAGGTGCAGAAAGAGGCAAGAGAAGTGCAAAAAGAGGCAAGAGAGGTACAGGAACAGGCAAGAGCTGTGCAGAAGGAGGGAACAGGGGTACAGAAAGAGGGAAGAGGGGTATAGAAAGAGGCAAGAGGGATGCAGAAAGAAGCAAGAGAGGTACAGAAAGAAGCAAGAGAAGTGCAGAAAGAAGCAACGGAAGTGCAGAAAGATGCAACAGAGGTGCAGAAAGAGGCAGGAGAAGTGCGGAAAGTAGCAAGAGAGGTGCAGAAGCAGGCAAGAGAGGTGCAGAAAGAGGGAACCGGGGTGCAGAAAGAGGCAAGAGGGATGCAGAAAGAAGCAAGAGAGGTACAGAAAGAAGCAAGAGAAGTGCAGAAAGAAGCAACGGAAGTGCAGAAACAAGCAACAGAGGTGCTGAAAGAGGCAAGAGAACTGCAGAAAGTGGCAAGAGAGGTGCAGAAACAGGCAAGAGAGGTGCAGAAAGAGGGAACCGGGGTGCAGAAAGAGGCAAGAGAGGTGCAGAAAAGGGGAAGAGAAGTGCTGAAAGAAGCAACAGATGTGCAGAAGTAGGCAAGTAAGCTACAGAAAGAGGCAAGAGATTTGCAGAAACAGGCAAGAGATGTGCAGAAAGAAACAAGATAAGTGCAGAAAGAAGCAACAGAGGTGAAAAAAGAGGCAAGAGGGGTGTAGTGAGAGGCAAGAGAAGCGTAGAAAGAAGCAACAGAGGTGTGGAAAGAAGAAAGAGAATTGCAGAAAGAGGTAATAGAGGTGCCAAAAGAGGGAACAGGGGTGCAGAAAGAAGGAAGAGAGGTGTAGAAAGAGGCAAGAGAGCTGCTAAAGAGGAAAGAGGGGTGCAGTGAGAGGCAAGAGAAGTGTAGAAAGAAGCAACAGAGGTGTGGAAAGAAGAAAGAGAAGTGCAGAAAGAGGCAAGAGAGGTGCCAAAAGAGGGAACAGGGGTGCAGAAAGAGGGAAGAGAGGTGCAGAAAGAGGCAAGAGAGCTGCTAAAGAGGGAAAAGGGGTGCAGAAAGAGGCAAGAGGGGTGCTGAAAAAGGCCAGAGGGCTGCAGAAAGAAGCAATAGAGGTGCAGAAAGAGACAAGAGAGGTGCAGAAAGAGGGAAGGGGTGTAGAAAGAGGCAAGAGTGGCACAGAAAGAAGCAAGAGAGGTGCAGAAAGAAGCAACAGAAGTGCTGAAAGAATCAACAGAGGTGCAGAAAGAGACAAGAGGGGTGCTGAAAGATGGAATTAAAAGTGCAGAAAGAAGCAACAGAAATGTAGAAAGAGGCAAGAGAAGTACAAAAAGAGGCAAGAGAGGTGCAGGAACAGGCAAGAGAGGTGCAGAAGGAGGGAACAGGGGTGCAGAAAAAGGGAAGAGGGGTATAGAAAAAGGCAAGAGGGATGCAGTAAGAAGCAAGAGAGGTACAGAAAGAAGCTAGAGAAGTGCAGAAAGAAGCAACGGAAGTGCAGAAAGAAGTAACATAGGTGCAGAAAGAGGCAAGAGAGGCGCAGAAAGAGGGAAGTGGGGTGTAGAAAGAGGCAAGAGTGGTACAGAAAGAAGAAAGAGAGGTGCAGAAAGAAGCCAGAGAAGTGCAGAAAGAATCAACAGAGGTGCAGAAAGAGACAAGAGGGGTGCTGAAAGATGGATTAGAAGTGCAGAAAGAAACAACAGAAATGTAGAAGGAGGCAAGAGAAGTACAGAAAGAAACAATAGAGGTGCAGAGGTGCAGAAAGAGGCAAGAGAAGTGCAAAAAGAGGCAAGAGAGGTACAGGAACAGGCAAAGCTGTGCAGAAGGAGGGAACAGGGCTATAGAAAGAGGGAAGAGGGGTATAGAAAGAGGCAAGAGGGATGCAGAAAGAAGCAAGAGAGGTACAGAAAGAAGCAAGAGAAGTGCAGAAAGAAGCAACGGAAGTGCAGAAAGATGCAACAGAGGTGCAGAAAGAGGCAGGAGAAGTGCAGAAAGTAGCAAGAGAGGTGCAGAAACAGGCAAGAGAGGTGCAGACAGAGGGAAGCGGGGTACAGAAAGAGGCAAGAGAGGTGCAGAAAGAGGGAAGAGAAGTGCAGAAAGAAGCAACAGAGGTGCAGAAGGAGGCAAGAGAGCTGCAGAAAGAGGCAAGAGATTTGCAGAAACAGGCAAGAGAGGTGCAGAATGAAACAAGATAAGTGCAGAAAGAAGCAACAAATGTGCAGAAAGAGGCAACAGGGGTGCAGTGAGAGGCAAGAGAAGTGTAGGAAGCAACAACAGAGGTGCAGAAAGAAGAAAGAGAAGTGCCGAAAGAGGCAAAAGAGGTGCATAAAGAGGGAAAAGGGGTGCAGAAAGAGGGAAGAGAGGTTCAGAAAGAGGCAAGAGAGCTGCTAAAGAGGGTAGAGGGGTGCAGAAAGAGGCAGGAGGGGTACAGAAAAAGGCCAGAGGGCTGCAGAAAAACCAATAGATGTGCAGAAAGAGGCAAGAGAAGTGCAGAAAGAAGCAACAGAGGTGCAGAAAGAGGCAAGAGCGGTGCAGAAAGAAGAAAGAGAAGTGCAGAAAGAGGTAAGAGTGGTGCAGAAACATAGGTGCAGAAAGAGGGAAGGGGTGCAGAAAGGGGGAGGAGGGGTCCAGAAAGAAACAAGAGAGGTATAGAAAGAAGCAATAGAACTGCAGAAAGAAGCAACAGAGGTGCAGAAAGAGGCAAAAGGGGTACAGAAAGAAGCAAGAGAGGCGCAGAAAGAAGCAAGGGTAGTGCAGAAAGAAGCAGCAGAGGTTCAGAAAGAAGAACCAAGGTGCATAAAGAGGCAAGAGAGGTGCAGAAGGAGGGAACAGGGGTGCAGAAAGAGGGAAGAGGGGTGTAGAAAGAGGCAAGAGGGGTGTAGAAAGAAGCAAGAGAGGTACAGAAAGAAGCAAGAGTAGTGCAGAAAGAATCAACAGAAGTGCAGAAAGAAGCAACAGAGGTGCAGAAAGAGGCAAGAGAACAGAGAAAGTGGCAAGAGAGGTGCAGAAACAGGCAAGAGAGGTGCAGAAAGAGGGAACTGGGGTGCAGAAAGAGGCAAGAGAGGTGCAAAAAGAGGGTAGAGAAGTGTAGAAAGAATCAACAGAGGTGCAGAAGGATGCAAGAGAGCTGCAGAAAGAGGCAAGAGATTTGCAGAAACAGGCAAGAGAGGCGCAGAAAGAAACAAGAGATGTGCAGAAAGAAGCAACAGAGGTGCATAAAGAGGCAAGAGGGGTGCAGTGAGAGGCAAGAGAAGTGTAGAAAGAAGCAACAGAGGTGCGGAAAGAAGAAAGAGAAGTGCAAAAAGAGGCCAGAGAGGTGCCAAAAGAGGGAACAGGGTTGCAGAAAGAGGGAAGAGAGGTGCAGAAAGAGGCAAAAGAGCTGCCAAAGAGGGAAGAGGGGTACAGAAAGAGGCAAGAGGGGTACAGAAAAAGGTCAGAGGGCTGCAGAAAGAAGCAATAGAGGTGCAGAAAGAGGCAAGAGAGGTGCGGCAAGAGGGAAGAGGGGTGTAGAAAGAGGCATGAGTGGTGCAGAAAGAAGCAAGAGAGGTGCAGAAAGAAGCAAGAGAAGTGCAGAAGATATCAACAGAGGTGCAGAAAGAGACAAGAGGGGTGCTGAAAGACGGATTAGAAGTGCAGAAAGAAGCAACAGAAATGTAGAAAGAGGCAAGAGAAGTACAGAAAGAAGCAATGGAGGTGCAGAAAGAGGCAAGAGAAGTGCAGAAAGAGGCAAGAGAGGTGCAGGAACAGGCAAGAGAGGTGCAGAAGGAGGGAACAGGGGTGCAGAAAGAGGGAAGATGGGTATAGAAAGAGGCAAGAGGGATGCAGAAAGAAGCAAGAGAGGTACAGAAAGAAGCAAGAGAAGTGCAGAAGGAAGCAACAGAGGTGCTGAAAGATGCAAGAGACATGCAGAAAGAGGCAAGAGAGGTGCAGAAACAGGCAAGAAAGGTGCAGAAAGAGGGAACTGGGGTGCAGAAAGAGGCAAGAGAGGTGCAGAAAGTGGGAAGAGAAGTGCAGAAAGAAGCAACAGATGTGCAGAAGGAG
This sequence comes from Calotriton arnoldi, assembly GCA_963921515.1. Taxonomy (NCBI): domain Eukaryota; kingdom Metazoa; phylum Chordata; class Amphibia; order Caudata; family Salamandridae; genus Calotriton; species Calotriton arnoldi. Next base: position 518,819 of record CAWUFW010010810.1, on the reverse strand, counting down.
GCAAGAGACCTGCAGAAAGAGGCAAGAGATTTGCAGAAACAGGCAAGAGAGGTGCAGAAAGAAACAAGAGAAGTGCAGAAAGAAGCAACAGAGGTGAAGAAAGAGGCAAGAGGGGTGCAGTGAGAGGCAAGAGAAGTGTAGAAAGAAGCAACAGAGATGTGGAAAGAAGAAAGAGAAGTGCAGAAAGAGGCAATAGAGGTAACAGGGGTGCAGAAAGAAGGAAGAGAGGTGCAGAAAGAGGCAAGAGAGCTGCTAAAGAAGGAAGAGGGGTGCAGAAAGAGGCAAGAGGGGTGCTGAAAGAGGGAAGAGTGGTGTAGAAAGAGGCAAGAGTGGTGCAGAAAGGAGCAAGAGAGGTGCAGAAAGAAGCAAGAGAAGTGCAGAAAGAATCAACAGAGGTGCAGAAAGAGACAAGAGGGGTGCTGAAAGATCGATTAGAAGTGCAGAAAGAAGCAACAGAAATGTAGAAAGAGGCAAGAGAAAAACAGAAAGAATCAATAGAGGTGCAGAAAGAGGCAAGAGAAGTGCAAAAAGAGGCAAGAGAAGTGCAGGAACAGGCAAGAGAGGTATATAAAGAGGCAAGAGGGATGCAGAAAGAAGCAAGAGAGGTACAGAAAGAGGCAAGAGAACTGCAGAAAGTGGCAAGAGAGGTGCAGAAACAGGCAAGAGAGGTGCTGAAAGAGGGAACCAGGGTGCAGAAAGAGGAAAGAGACGTGCAGAAAGAGGGAAGAGAAGTGTAGAAAGAAGCAACAGAGGTGCAGAAGGAGGCAAGAGAGCTGCAGAAAGAGGCAAGAGATTTACAGAAACACGCAAGAGAGTTGCAGAAAGAAACAAGAGAAGTGCAGAAAGAAGCAACAGAGGTGCAGAAAGAGGCAAGAGGGGTGCAGTGAGAGGCAAGAGAAGTGTAGAAAGAAACAACAGAGGTGCGGAAAGAAGAAATAGAAGTGCAGAAAGAGGCAAGAGAGGTGCAGAAAGAGGGAAAAGGGGTGCAGAAAGAGGGAAGAGAGGTGCAGAAAGAGGAAAGAGAGCTGCTAAAGAGGGAAGAGGGGTGCAGAAAGAGGCAAGAGGGGTGTAGAAAAAGGCCAGAGGGCTGCAGAAAGAAGCAATAGAGGTGCAGAAAGAGGCTAGAGAGGTACAGAATGAGGCAAGAGAAGTGCAGAAAGAGGCAAGTGAAGTGCAGGAAGAGGCAAGAGAGGTGCAGAAACAGGCAACAGAGGTGCAGAAAGAGGGAAGGGGGTGTTGAAAGAGGGAAGAGGGGTGCAGAAAGAAGCAAGAGAGGTGTAGAAAGAATCAATAGAACTGCGAAAAGAAGCAACAGAGGTACAGAAAGAGGGAAAAGGGGTGCAGAAAGAAGCAAGAGAGGTGCAGAAAGAAGCAAGGGAAGTACAGAAAGAAGAAACAGAGGTGCAGAAAGAAGAACCAGAGGTGCATAAAGAGGCAATAGAGGTACAGAATGAGGGAACAGGGGTGCAGAAAGAGGGAAGAGGGGTGTATAAAGAGACAAGAGGGGTGCAGAAAGAAGCCAGAGAGGTACAGAAAGAAGCAAGAGAAGTGCAGAAAGAATAAACAGAAGTGCAGAAAGAAGCAACAGAGGTGCAGAAAGAGGCAAGAGAACTGAGAAAGTGGCAGGAGAGGTGCAGAAACAGGCAAGATAGGTGCAGAAAGAGGGAACCAGGGTGCAGAAAGAGGCAAGAGAGGTGCGGAAAGAGGCAAGAGATTTGCAGAAACAGGCAAGAGAGGTGCAGAAAGAAACAAGAGAAGTGTAGAAAGAAGCAACAGAGGTGCAGAAAGAGGCAAGAGGGTGCAGTGAGAGGCAAGAGAAGTATAGAAAGAAGCAACAGAGGTACAGAAAGAAGAAAGAGAAGTGCAAAAAGAGGCAAGAGAGGTGCTGAAAGAGGGAACAGGGGTGCAGAAAGAGGTAAGAGTGGTTCAGAAAGAGGCAAAAGAGCTGCTAAAGAGGGAAGAGGGGTGCAGAAAGAGGCAAGAGGGTGCAGAAAAAGGCCAGAGGGCTGCAGAAAGAAGCAATAGAGGTGCAGAAAGAGGCAAGAGAGGTGCAGAAAGAGGGAAGAGGGGTGTAGAAAGAGGCAAGAGTGGTGCAGAAAGAGGGAAGAGGGGTGTAGAAAGAGGCAAGAGTGGTGCAGAAAGAAGCAAGAGAAGCAAGAAAGAATCAACAACAGAGGTGCAGAAAGAGACAAATGGGGTGCTGAAAGACAGATTAGAAGTACAAAAAGAAGCAACAGAAATGTAGAAAGAGGCAAGAGAAGTACAGAAAGAAGCAATAGAGGTGCACAAAGAGGCACAAAAAATGCAGAAAGAGGCAAGAGAGGTGCAGGAACAGGCAAGAGAGGTACAGAAGGAGGGAACAGGGGTGCAGAAAGAGGGAAGAGGGGTATAGAAAGAGGCAAGAGGGATGCAGAAAGAAGCAAGAGAGGTACAGAAAGTAGCAAGAGAAGTGCAGAAAGAAGCAACGGAAGTGCAGAAAGAAGCAACAGAGGTGCAGAAAGAGGCAAGAGAACTGCAGAAAGTGGCAAGAGAGGTGCAGAAACAGGCAAAAGAGGTGCAGAAAGAAACAAGAGAAGTGCAGAAAGAAGCAACAGAGGTGCAGAAATAGGCAAGAGGGGTGCAGTGAGAGGCAAGATAAGTGTAGAAAGAAGCAACAGAGGTGCGGAAAGAATAAAGAGAAGTGCAGAAAGAGGCAAAAGAGGTGCAGAAAGAAGGAAAAGGGGTGCAGAAAGTAGGAAGAGAGGTGCAGAAAGAGGCAAGAGAGCTGCTAAAAGGGAAGAGGGGTGCAGAAAGAGGCAAGAGGGTGCAGAAAAGGCCAGAGGGCTTCAGAAAGAAGCAATAGAGGTGCAGAAAGAGGCAAGAGAAGTGCAGAAAGAAGCAACAGAGGTGCACAAAGAGGCAAGAGGGGTGCAGAAAGAGGCAAGAGAAGTGCAGAAAGAAGCAAGAGAGGTGCACAAAGAGACAAGAGGGGTGCAGAAAGAGGCAATAGAAATGCAGAAAGAAGAAAGAGAATTGCAGAAAGAGGCAAGAGAAGTGCAGAAAGAGGCAAGAGAGGTGCAGAAACAGGCAACAGAGGTGCAGAAAGAGGGAAGGGGTACAGAAAGAGGGAAGAGGGGTGCAGAAAGAAGCAACAGAGGTACAGAAAGAGGCAAAAGGGGTGCAGAAAGAAGCAAGAGAGGTACAGAAAGAAGCAAGGGAAGTGCAGAAAGAAGCAACAGAGGTGCAGAAAGAGGCAAGAGAAGTGCAGAAAAGGCAAGCGAGGTGCAGAAAGAGGCAAGAGGGGTCCAGAAAGAGGGTAGGGGGTGCATAAAGAGGCAAGAGAAGTGCAGAATGAGGGAACAGGGGTGCAGAAAGAGGGAAGAGGGGTGTAGAAAGAGACAAGAGGGGTGCAGAAAGAAGCCAGAGAGGTACAGAAAGAAGCAAGAGAAGTGCAGAAAGAATAAACAGAAGTGCAGAAAGAAGCAACAGAGGTGCAGAAAGAGGCAAGAGAACTGAGAAAGTGGCAGGAGAGGTGCAGAAACAGGCAAGATAGGTGCAGAAAGAGGGAACCAGGGTGCAGAAAGAGGCAAGAGAGGTGCGGAAAGAGGCAAGAGATTTGCAGAAACAGGCAAGAGAGGTGCAGAAAGAAACAAGAGAAGTGTAGAAAGAAGCAACAGAGGTGCAGAAAGAGGCAAGAGGGGTGCAGTGAGAGGCAAGAGAAGTATAGAAAGAAGCAACAGAGGTACAGAAAGAAGAAAGAGAAGTGCAAAAAGAGGCAAGAGAGGTGCTGAAAGAGGGAACAGGGGTGCAGAAAGAGGTAAGAGTGGTTCAGAAAGAGGCAAAAGAGCTGCTAAAGAGGGAAGAGGGGTGCAGAAAGAGGCAAGAGGGGTGCAGAAAAAGGCCAGAGGGCTGCAGAAAGAAGCAATAGAGGTGCAGAAAGAGGCAAGAGAGGTGCAGAAAGAGGGAAGAGGGGTGTAGAAAGAGGCAAGAGTGGTGCAGAAAGAGGGAAGAGGGGTGTAGAAAGAGGCAAGAGTGGTGCAGAAAGAAGCAAGAGAAGCAAGAAAGAATCAACAACAGAGGTGCAGAAAGAGACAAATGGGGTGCTGAAAGACAGATTAGAAGTACAAAAGAAGCAACAGAAATGTAGAAAGAGGCAAGAGAAGTACAGAAAGAAGCAATAGAGGTGCACAAAGAGGCACAAAAATGCAGAAAGAGGCAAGAGAGGTGCAGGAACAGGCAAGAGAGGTACAGAAGGAGGGAACAGGGGTGCAGAAAGAGGGAAGAGGGGTATAGAAAGAGGCAAGAGGGATGCAGAAAGAAGCAAGAGAGGTACAGAAAGTAGCAAGAGAAGTGCAGAAAGAAGCAACGGAAGTGCAGAAAGAAGCAACAGAGGTGCAGAAAGAGGCAAGAGAACTGCAGAAAGTGGCAAGAGAGGTGCAGAAACAGGCAAAAGAGGTGCAGAAAGAAACAAGAGAAGTGCAGAAAGAAGCAACAGAGGTGCAGAAATAGGCAAGAGGGGTGCAGTGAGAGGCAAGATAAGTGTAGAAAGAAGCAACAGAGGTGCGGAAAGAATAAAGAGAAGTGCAGAAAGAGGCAAAAGAGGTGCAGAAAGAAGGAAAAGGGGTGCAGAAAGTAGGAAGAGAGGTGCAGAAAGAGGCAAGAGAGCTGCTAAAAAGGGAAGAGGGGTGCAGAAAGAGGCAAGAGGGGTGCAGAAAAAGGCCAGAGGGCTTCAGAAAGAAGCAATAGAGGTGCAGAAAGAGGCAAGAGAAGTGCAGAAAGAAGCAACAGAGGTGCACAAAGAGGCAAGAGGGGTGCAGAAAGAGGCAAGAGAAGTGCAGAAAGAAGCAAGAGAGGTGCACAAAGAGACAAGAGGGGTGCAGAAAGAGGCAATAGAAATGCAGAAAGAAGAAAGAGAATTGCAGAAAGAGGCAAGAGAAGTGCAGAAAGAGGCAAGAGAGGTGCAGAAACAGGCAACAGAGGTGCAGAAAGAGGGAAGGGGTACAGAAAGAGGGAAGAGGGGTGCAGAAAGAAGCAACAGAGGTACAGAAAGAGGCAAAAGGGGTGCAGAAAGAAGCAAGAGAGGTACAGAAAGAAGCAAGGGAAGTGCAGAAAGAAGCAACAGAGGTGCAGAAAGAGGCAAGAGAAGTGCAGAAAAAGGCAAGCGAGGTGCAGAAAGAGGCAAGAGGGGTCCAGAAAGAGGGTAGGGGGTGCATAAAGAGGCAAGAGAAGTGCAGAAAGAAGAACCAGAGGTGCATAAAGAGGCAAGAGAGGTGCAGAAGAAGCAAGAGAGGTGCAGAAAGAAGTGAGAGGTGCAGAAAGAAGGGAGGTACAGAAAGAAGGGAGGTGCAGAAAGTGGAATAGATGTGCAGAAAGAGGCAAGAGAAGTACAGAAAATGGAAGCAAGGTGCAGAAAGAAGCAAGAGAAATGCAGAAACAGGCAAGAGAGGCACAGAAAGAAGCAAGAGTGGTTTGCGCACCATTAGTACCAATTTAACACCCACATTTAGAAATAAGTAACAGGTGACCATTCCAGCTTTGCAAAGGGACTTCCACCACGCTGTAACACTTGTCGCTGCATTTTTGGTAATGTTTGAGCCGTTTGAACTAGAAACAAGGGGGCATATTAGCAAGACCGGCGATAAAATTATCGCTGTTTTAGCGGAAGGAAACTGCCGCTAAAACGGCGATAATGGGCTTGCTAATATGCGTAGTGAGAATTCAATAGAAGCCCAGGTTAGATGTCCTGCACATCTAACCTGGGCTTCTATTGGAATTCTATAACGCATGTTAGCAAGCCCATTATCGCCGTTTTAGCGGCAGTTTCCTGCCGCTAAAGCGGCGATAATTTTATCGCCGGTCTTGCTAATATGCCCCAAGGTTTTTTTTGTTCAAATCTGCAGATTATGCAGCAGATGATGGATTATGTGGCAAATATAGAAACTGTATAATTATGCAAAACTCGGTGCAGCCGAACAGTTGCATAATTCCAGTGGCCCTGCTCATACCACTAACTAGGTCCAGAAGTGCTCCTTAGTGGCTACTTCTTTTTTTTGTCTCATTGAGTTTATAGTTTAGCTTCTATGGAAATGAGGAAGACTAAACCTAAGGTTACCACTCCACAACACAGACTACCATACCGCATAATTACTCTCCATAACACATAATCCCACTCTACATAATTCCTATACACTAAATACCACATACTTACTATTCACCTAATTTCACTGCACAACATACCACATAAACGCACATCCACTCCACTCCAAAAAACATTAGTAAAAACTGTTACATTTACAACGCCAATAACACTAACTCTCACAAATGCGAGACCTATTGCATTGCAAATGCTTCTTTAACTAGTAGTCACGCTTGCAGAGTGCTGGAGAAAGGAGGCTGGGCCTCCGACCAGCACTTAGGAATTCCACTGCGTAGAACTTACAAGAGGTACCAGGAGGGCTTCTTGACCCCCAAAGTCTCTCAGGAGTAAAGTACACTTCATCCCCCAACCAGTAGTGTGCCAGGGGGTGCATTTGCAGAGTGGTGGTGAAAGGGGGGCTTGGCCTCCAAAGACCTCTTAGCAATCCTCACTAGAGGTAACAGGACGGGTAGTTGGCCCCCAAGGACATGCTTGGGGGCCAACTACCCCTCCTATTACCTCCAGGAAGTACCACACAGCAGGATTGCTAAGTTCTCATAGCAGGCCATACCCCCCTTTGCCCACCACTCTGAAAATGCGCTCCCTGGTGCGCTCTTGGATGGGGATTGAAGTCCCCTTCACTGCTGGGGGTCCTTAGGGGCCAAATAGCCCTCCTGTTACCTCCAGTAAACCCCACACAGTGGGATTGCTGAGAGGTGGTCGCAGGCCACACCCCCTTTCTCCACCACTCTGCAAACACACCTCCTGGCACGCTCTGGGTTGGGGGATGAAGTGCCCTTACCTCTCGAGGGTCCCTTGGGGCCAAATAGCCCTCCTGTTACCTCCAGTAAGCCCCACAAGTCTGGATTGCTGAGTGGTAGTCAGAGCCCACACCCCCTTTTTACACCACTCTGCAAACGTGGCTCCTGGTGCACTGCTGCTTGGGGGATGAAGTCCAGTTTAGTCCTGATGTCCTCAGGACACAAGGGGACCTCATTGCCCACCACCAGTGCACCAAGAGGTGCGTTTGCAGAGTGGTGTAAAAGGGGCAGTTGCCGGTTTCTTTTTTTTTAGGAAGGGGGTCTGTGTGGCCCCTCTTCTCTTGAACCTTTTGGGCCCTAGGGACCCCATCCCCCGGAGCCTGAGCACTTTTAAAAAATATATATATATTGTAAAGGGGGGGTGCGGCCCCCCTCCTGAGGCTGATTTAGGCCCCAGGGACCCCATCCCCCAGGGCCCAGTGAAAACATTTTATAGTGAAGGGGGGCCGCGTGGCCCTCCTTCCCTGGGTCACTTTTGGCCCTGGGGACCCCATCCCCCGGGGCCTGCCCTGCCTTTATTTTTAATATTTTGGAGGGGGGCTGCGTGGCCCCCCTCCTGAGGCCAATTTTGGCCCTGGGGACCCCTTATCTCTTTTAAAAAAAATAAGAAATAAAAATGGGAGGGGGGCCGAGTAGCACCCCTCCCGAGCCATTTTTGGTCATATATATATATATATATGACCTACTGGCGGTCGCCAGTAAGTAGTTATAGTTAGGACCTTGTTTCTATTCAAAAACCGTTTTTTTCTTTTGCCAATATCTTTGGCGCTGGTTGATGAAATTTTCCAAGAAAATGGTTCACTCAGGTCAGCTCCTGTCTTAAAAGTTTTGGGGTGATTCGTCAAGCGGGGCTGAGAAAAAAGGGGGGTCCCAAAACGCATTTTCTCCATGTAATTTCCATGGCAATTCTGAAACAGGCTACAGCCTGAACTGCTTAACGGAATTACATCAAATTTTGTAAAAAGGTAGCTCTTGGTTCAGAAAGAGTGCCCTTTTTAAAATGGTGTAAATCCGTTCAGTAGTTGCTGAGAAATTCAAAAAATAAAAATATCGATATCTGAGCACCGAGGAGGATTCGCAAACCCTCCCAAGCACGAGCTTCATTCTGATTGGCTGCCAACACTCCAAACCAGGAAGTGTTGGCAGCCATCTTGTGACTCAGTAACCGAGTCACAAGTGCAAAAAAGGTGAAAAACAAGAAAAGGGGGCAGGGTAGAAACACCCTGACCCTCTAGGCCTGCTCAGGGGGTCACACAAGAAACCCCAAGCCCGAAAAAAGCATTTTTTTTAACAAAAGAATCGGCAGAATTCGTGCTGGGTGCGCGAATTCTGCATAAAATTTTTAAAAAATGAAGCGCGGGCTCCTGCGCTTCATTTGTTTTAAGCCCCTGGGTGGGCCAGGTCCCGGGGGCAATTTATAATTATGGTCACAGCCCCGGGGACCGCTACCTCCCCGGTGCTTTGCTCATAATTTACGGGGGCACGCGGCCAGCTCCTGCCCCCCCACGCTGCCTCAGGGACTGCCACCTCCCTGGGGCTTTGATTTAATAGGGGCGGGGGCTTCCTGGGCCCCCCAAGCCCCGGGGACCACCAACTCCCCAGGGCTCCAAAATGATTAAAGGAGTGTGGGGGGGCTCCTGCCCCCCTCCCCCACATTGCCCCAGGGACCTCCACTTCCCTGGGGCAATTTTAAATAAAGGGCGGGGGTCAGTTGCGGACCCCCGTGCCCCGGGGACCACTACCTCCCCGGGGCTTTACATACCTTGGGAGGTGGGCCACACGGCCCCCCTCCTGGAGCCCTCGATGGCCCTGGGAACCACCACCCCCCAGGGCTGGCTCCTGCAATGTCCCGGGGTCCCCACTCCCTAGACATTGCAGTTTGCTATGGCAGGGTGGGAGCATGGCCATTGGAGGGGGCCGCGCAGCCCCCCTCCTGTTTTAAAATAAAAAAAACAATAAAAAATGCTCAGACCCTGGAGGATGGGCTCCACAGGGCCCAAAAATAATAAAGGGAAGGGTGGCCACACAGCCCCCCTTCCAAAAAACAAAATTTTAAAAAAGCCGGCATATTGCTGAGGCCCCACCCCCTCCCAGCACCACTCTACAAACACGCCCCCTGGTGCGTTCTAAGCTGGGGGATTAAATCCCCTTCATTCCTGAGGGTCCCTGGGGGCCAACTAGCCTACCAGGTACCTCCAGTAAGCCCCACACAGTGGGATTGCTGAGAGGTGGTCTGAGGCCACACCCCTTTTTATACCACTCTGCAAACGATCCTCTTGGCACACTGCTGGTGGGGTGATGAGGTCCTCTTGTGTCCTGAAGACCTCAGGACACAAGTGGACTTCATCCCCTGAGCAGCAGTGCGACAGGAGGCACGTTTGCAGAGTGGTGTAAAAAGGGGGCGTGGCCTCGGACCATTCTCAGCAATCCAGCTGTGTGGGGCTTACTGGAGGTACCTGGTGGGCTAGTTGGCCCCCAGGGACCCTCATGAGGAAAGGGGCCTTCATCCCCCAACCAAGAGCATGCTAGGAGGCTCGTTTGCAGAGTGGTGGAGAAATGGGGCATGGCCTGTGTCCACCTCTCAGCAATCCCACTGTTTGGGGCTTACTGGAGGTAAGAGGTAGGCTAGTTGGCCCCTAAGGACCCCCAGTAGTGAGAGGGACTTCCATCCCCATCCAAGAGGGTCGCAGGGAGCGCGTTTGCAGAGTGGTGGGCAAAGGGGGCATGGCCTGTTATCAGAACTTAGCAATCCTGCTGTGTGGTACTTACTGGAGGTAATAGGAGGGGTAGTTGGCCCCCAAGGATGTCCTTGGGGGCCAACTACCCCTCTTGTTACCTCCAGTAAGTCCTGCAGAGTGAGATTGCTAAGACGTCTTCGGAGGCCATGCCCTCCTTTCTCCACCACTCTGCAAACGCGTCTCCTGGCAGACTACGGGATGGGGGATAAAGTCCACTTTACTCCTTAGGGACTTTGGGGGCCAAGAAGCCCTCCTGGTACCTCCTGTAAGTCCTACGCAGCAGAATTCCTGAGCGCTGGTCGCAGGCCCAGCACCCTTTCTCTACCACTCTGCAAACGCGACTACTAATTAAAGAAGCATCTTTCTGCACCTCTGACTTAGAGGTAGTTTTAATCCCCCTGCCCTATTATGTACTAGGGTCTTACAGGGGAGGTCATGCCAATCACAGGGGTACCCCAACCCATAGATAACCCTAGTGTATGTAGGTGTTTTCACTGTATTCTAAGTGTCTTTTAGCATAGCACTGGCTCTAGGCCTGGTTAGTCAGAGTCAGTTACCACCAGTACCCGTCAGCAAAAAGTTGGGGGCACAGGATGACTTTGCAACAAGGCCTCTTTCTGCACCTCTGTTGGTTCTTTCTGTATATCTCTTGCTTCTTTCTGCACCTTTCTTTGTCTTTCTGGACTTCTGTTGCCTCTTTCTGCATTTCTCTTGCTTCTTTCTGTGCCTTTCTTCCTCTTTCTGCATATGTCCTACCTATGTAGGCATAGTTAGAAATTAGCATTTAAAAAACCTTTGAAATTCATTGAAAAAACCATTGGTTTCAGGGTCGTTATAGTTAGAAATTAGCATTTAAAAAACCTTTGAAATTAACTGAAAAAACCATAGGTTTCAGGGTCGTTATAGTTAGAAATTAGCATTTAAAAAACCTTCGAAATTAACTGAAAAAACCATAGCTTTCAGGGACGTTATAGTAAGAAATTAGCATTTAAAAAACCTTTGAAATTCACTGAAAAACCATAGGTTTGAGGGACGTTATAGTTAGTTGGACATTTCACTCGTACAAAACCAGTGAAGTTCGGCCGTTAGAGTTAGTTCAGCTAACTATAACTCGTGCCCGCGCAATGCACTGCTGATGACGTCACATATTACATCATTCATGACATGGTCAGTGACATCACTGATGACATCACTGATGACATCTCAAATTGCGGGGGCATTGCGGGGGCACGAGTTATAGTTAGCTGAACTAACTATAACGGCCGAATTTCACTGGTTTTTTACGAGTGAAATGTCCAACTAACTATAACGTCCCTCAAACCTTTGTTTTTTTCTGTGAATTTCCAAGGTTTTTTAAATGCTAATTTCTAACTATAACGTCCCTGAAAGCTATGGTTTTTTCAGTGAATTTCAAAGGTTTTTTAAATGCTAATTTCTAACTATAACGACCCTGAAACCTATGGTTTTTTCAGTGAATATATATATATATACATACATAATTGTTATAGTTAGGACCCAGTTTCCATAGGAAAAGGTTTTTTTTTACTTGCTTATCTCTTTAACACTGTTTGATGAATCTACAGGAAATTTTCCCCAAAAAGTGTGCTGGTGATTCCTGTTAGACTTAGAAAGTTTTGGGGTGATCCGCCAAGTGGATGCCGAGAAAAAGGTAGGTCAAAAAAGTGTTTTTCTAAGGTTAATACCCATTGGGATTTTGAAGAGGACTACAGCCCAATCTGCTGGACTGAATTACACCAAATGTGGAAGAAAGCTAGCTCTTGCTCCAGAAAGAATAGTTTTTTGGTTATTTGGTGTAAAATCGTTTAGTAGTTTTAGAGTCATAAAAAAATTAATTTGTATATCTAGTCCCCATGCTGAAATGTGATTGGCTGCCAACACTTCAACCAAGAAGTGTTGGTAGCCATCTTGGGACTTGGCTTCAACTGAGTCCCACAAAAAACATAAAAGAAAAGAAAAGGGGGTAGGGTAGGAATACCCTGACCCGCTAGGCCTCTTGGAGGGATCCTGCAGGGACCACACCGCGGGCACTTTTTAAAAAAAGTTTTCAGCAGGAGTCACAGTGGATCCATGGCTAGCGCTGAATTTTTCAAAAAAGAAGTGCGGGCTCCCACGCTTCTGTAATGTTTAGCTGCCGGGTTCGCCAGGTGCCGGGGGCTTGAGAAATTATAAAAAGGAGGGGAAGCATGGACCCGCCTCCTTGGGCTTATAAAAGCCCCCGATACTGCACCTCTCTGGGGCACTTCTTTTAATGTATATACAGGGTGACCACGCAACACCCTTCGTGAGCTGGGGACCACCACGTCCCCAGGGCAAATCTGTTTAAATAAATGCGGGTGGCCGTGTACCTCCCCAGAGGGCACTTAAAAATATGGATGCGGTGTGCCGGCTGGGAGTGCCCACCCGTGCCCCGTGGTCCGGGATAAGTTAGTGAGGAGCCACTTTAACATGAGCAAACCAAATAATTGGTTACAAAAATGACAGATGGGGTTTACTCACCTTGAAAGATGTAAGGCAAATAGGATTGGGAAAAACATGAAGGAGCTCCTAGATTTTAAAGGAAAAACAATACTATCACAAGAGAATTACCTGTGACTCAGTGTATTTAATATATGCAATTGAGTGCTTCTGTGACTACGATACATAGGGAGCACCTTCTGTTCTTTAAAGAAAAGGATCCTGGAGCACATCAGAGCAGTCCAGAATAAAGACATGAATTATGCAATGTACTCGGCTCCTGACTACGGAGCACATTGGCTCCATTGTTGCCTTGTTCATGGAGTACGGCCCTTGGACCTGATTGCGATCTCGTTGTCGACGGCAAATAGGACCGGTTCGCAGGCCCATTCTGGCCGACGGCTGCTGATGGCTTCTAACTAACTTCTCTTCCCGCGGCATTCAACACGCCCTTTCGTGCGGCCTCCCGGGTGCTACTTGTGGCCACCATCAACTCTACCCAATTGACCCTTACTACTCAGACCTACCAGCCGGATTAATTCTCCATCTACTTTCAATTCGTGACGGCCATTGCCTGATTGGCTCCCTTGACCCCTTCAACAATTGACTACTAAGTTACTTCCCAGGCACTTGCTTTATTGCTTAGTCCTGATGATGATCCCGTGACCCTGTTGGGGATCGAAACATCGTCGACACTCACATCTTAACTCTAAACTGTAATTCATAAAATATGTGGAGTACAAGATGTATTGTTGATTGTGACTTTTACTAATTTACATTTTTCACTAGAAGTCCCTTTAAAGTCACCTGCCTGTGGTAAGGAAATCGGCTGATTTCCTAATACCCTGTCACGTCCTGCTCATTCACCGGTTTTATGTTATGTTTTGTTCTGACTAAATTGTGAATACATTTTTGAAACTGTCAATTTCTGACACATATGGACCCAATCTTCACTGCAAAATTGTGGCGTAATCGCAATTATTTATCTTGTAAGGGACCCCTGTCTCTTAAAAATGAATTATGCAATGGCAAAACACATGGCCACACATCTGGAGAAGAACTGGCAAAACATGCACTACTTCGGAATAGCGAGTGTACCCAGAAGTGAGAGTGGAGGAGACAGAACACTTAAACTAAGACGTCTAGAGTCAAGACTGATTATAAGATTCAAAATTAAGACCCCCAGGGTCTGAATGGGGATGAAGAACTTCATAATCATTTGTAAATCAAATATTCTTTAAATCTATAACATTTGTCAATTTTGAGGCATTTATGATCATTATAAATTGATGATTAAAGAAGTAGTGAATAGCATGCGAGTTACCAAATAGAGGCTATAAGTCATAAGTGATCTACAATATTTCAATTGACCAAAGGAGTCAATCTGTCACAATGAGATTCAGCCCATGTACACTGAGTAAAGAACACAAGAAGTATACAAACCCACAAGTATCCATGCAGGTGCAGTGAGATAGGGTATTGGGGGTAGTAGATATGGTGTGGCTCTAAAATTAACACAATATAAGCAAAACATAGAACTTACTACATGCCTTTCATGGGAGACATACAGCGTTATAAGTACTTAGCCAGATAGTATAGCAAAGAGGCACAAAATACACTTTAGATACAAGAGAGGGGCTGGATCTAGATATGAACACAATGTCAGTGAAATATAGAGGATTAACAACTCACGGCAACACTCCCCTCTACAAAATACAGCTACCCAGTTTATTCACATGAGGTGGGTGAGATGGGGAAAAGTAAATAACACCCGCAGGTGTACATATTGAGTCATGAGAGTGAATTAGGCACTCATCCAGAGACATTAAAACTAAAATAACAACAATCACATAATTAGTACTATATACAAAATAATATCATATACCAGAGAAATCGGGTAGAATGAGGGCAAAAATTATGAGAGTAGAGAAACCAGTGATATATGTCCACATAGCAGCATAATACCCCTACTGCATTAATCAGAGGACAATATGATATATCACACTAGGCGGTGCTATGATCCACATGCTCTGCACATCAACACACAGTAATAAGCATATATGAATGCAACCTACTGACCACAATGGATAATTGTCCCTAAAGCTGTTTTTAATATTGGGCGTTTTGTAACTATGAATCTCACAATGCCTCATTATGGGTATAGTGGGTGGATAGTATATAAAGTTGAAAGCAACAATGGACTCACAAAACCGTGAGCAAGACCTGTTGGTTGAAATGCGTCAGTGGTGATTTATATGGTGGAAATTGTACCTGTGAATAAATTGAATTGCGTCTACACTCTCCTGGAGTGTGGCGTTTAAATTGATGATTGGATATATATATATATATATTCACTGAAAAAAACATAGGTTTTAGGGACAGTTATAGTTAGTTGGACATTGCACTCGTACAAAACCCGTGAAATTCCCCTGTTATAGTTAGTTCAGCTAACTATAACTCGCGCCCCGCAATGCACTGTTGATGACGTCACATATTACATCACTCATGACATGGTCAGTGACATCACTGATGACATCACTGATGACATCACTGATGACATCATCCAGTGACTGTGTGTTTCTGTAAAGTTTAAATATGTTTAATATATATAGGGAAAGGCGTATTGAAGAATGAGTGGGTGTATAAGTGTCTGAATGGATGATTTAGTACGTGAGTGACTGACTCTACAAGTGAGTGATTAAACGTATCTTACTGAATGCATGGGTTAGTGACTAAACTGTGTGAATGTCTGTATCCGTCTGTTTGTTGGTGTGTAAGTGGATGCATGGATTTGCGAATAGCTACATGAGTGTCTATATGGGTTATTGATTGGTTCTCTGAGTATCTGTATGGCTGCCTGAGTGTTTGTGTGGGTGGGGTGTGTGTGACTCTATACATAGATGTGTGAGTGGGTGATTCACTGGGTGCATGATTTCAAGAGTGCATCTGTGATGGACTGCTTGGGTGGGTGAGTGTGTGTATGGGTGTGTTAGTGAGTGAATGTATATCTCAGTGGTACATGTGCGAGTAACTACATATGTAAAAGGCAGTATATATGTGTGTTAGAGTATTTAAATGGCTATAAGTGAGAGTGTGTTATTGTGAGAGTGGCTGTATGGATGCGTGTGTACTTGTATCAGTTATTGTATAAGAGCGTAAGAATGTGCTAGTATTTGTATGAGTAAGTGAGCTGGTGTGTGTATAACTGTATAGGTGAGTAAATGGGTGTGTGATTAATTTTTGCATGACTGACTAGGTGTGTGAGTACCTCTATGGATGAGTGGCGGTGTGTGAGTATTTATATAGGTGTATGAGTGCATATGATAGTCCTGTACTGAGTGACTGTAAGTATGAGTGACTGTACAGGTGAGTGAGTGGATGTGTGTGTAGACCTAAGAAGCAGTGAGTGGGTATGTAGTTTTTGGTGTTGGAGTGTCTATGGTTTTGAGAATGGCAGTCTGTAATTTAGAGTGGGTGTATCAAAAGTTATATTAGGGTGTGAGAAGATGCATGAAATTATCACATGGATGATGTCATCAGTGATGTCATTTGAGATGTCATCAGTGATGTCATCAGTGATGTCACTGACCATGTCATGAGTGATGTAATATGTGACGTCATCAGCAGTGCATTGCGGGGCGCGAGTTATAGTTAGCTGAACTAACTATAACAGGGGAATTTCACGGGTTTTGTACGAGTGCAATGTCCAACTAACTATAACTGTCCCTAAAACCTATGTTTTTTTCAGTGAATTTCAAAGGTTTTTTAAATGCTAATTTCTAACTATAACTTGTCTGAAACCTATGGTTTTTTCAGTGAATTTCAAAGGTTTTTTAAATGCTAATTTCTAACTATAACGTGCCTGAAACCTATGGTTTTTTCAGTGAATTTCAAAGGTTTTTTAAATGCTAATTTCTAACTATAACGTGCCTGAAACCTATGGTTTTTTCAGTGAATTTCAAAGGTTTTTTAAATGCTAATTTCTAACTATAACGTGCCTGAAACCTATGATTTTTTAAGTGAATTTCAAAGGTTTTTTAAATGCTAGTTTCTAACTATGCCAACAGAGGTAGGACATGTGAAGAAAGAAGAAAAAACGCACAGAAAGAAGCAAAAGATGTGCAGAAAGAACCAACAGAGGAGCAGAAAGAGGCCTTGTTGCAAAATCATCCTGTGCCCACAACTTTTTCAGACGGGTACTGGTGGTAACTGACTCTGACTAACCAGAGCCAGTGCGCGTTTGCACAGTGGTGAAGGGAGGGGGGGGCCTGAGGTAACATGTGTGCAAACGCGCCCCGTGGCGCGTTTTAAGTTGCGGGATTAAGTCCCCTTGAATCCTGAGGGTCCCTGGGGCCCAACTAGCCCCCCAGGTACCTACAGTTAGGACCACAGAGCTGAGTTGCAGAGAGGCGTTCCGAGGCCACGCACCTTTTTCACCTCTCTGCAACGCAACTCTGTTGTGCTTACTGAAGGTACCTGGTGGGCTAGTTGGCCCCCAGGATTCAAAGGGAATTAACTCCCCAACTTAAAACGCACCACAGGGCGTGTTTGCGCACATGTCACCTGAGGCCCCGCCCCTCCTTTCACCACTGTGCAAACGCGCCCCGTGGCGCGTTTTAAGTTGGGGGATTAGGTCACCTTGAATCCTGAGAGTCCCTGGGGCCCAACTAGCCCACCAGGTACTTCCAGTAAGCACCACAGGCCTGCGTTGCAACGCCTGTAACAAATTGTGCAGTTGTGTTTAGGTAGTGAAGAGGGTCGTGCTGGGGGTAGTGTTTTAGGGTTTAGGGTAGTGCAGTGGTGTTTGTGTAGTGTAGGGGGTCATGCTGGGGGTAGATTTAGGGTTTAGGGTAGTGCAGTGGTGTTTGGGTAGTGTAGGGAGTCGTGCTGGGGGAGTGTTTTAGGGTTTAGGGTAGTACAGTGGTGTTTGGGTAGTGGAGGGGTCGTGCTGGGGTTAGTGTTTTAGGGTTTTAGGGTTTAGGGTAGTGCAGTGGTGTTTGGGTAGTGTAGGGGATACTGCTGGGGGTAGTGTTTTAGGGTTTAGGGTAGTGCAATGGTGTTTGGGTAGTGTAGGGGTACTGCTGGGGGTAGTGTTTTAGGGTTTAGGGTAGTGCAGTGGTGTTTGGGTAGCGTAGGGGGTACTGCTGGGGGTAGTGTTTTATGGTTTAGGGTAGTGCAGTGGTGTTTGGGTAGTGTAGGGGTTCGTGCTGGGGGTAGTTTTTAGGGTTTAGGGTAGTGCAGTGGTGTTTGTGTAGTGTAGGAGGTCGTGTTTTAGGGTTTAGGGTAGTGCAGTGGTCTTTGGGTAGTGTAGGGGTTGTGCGGGGGTAGTGTTTTAGGGATTAGGGTAGTGCATTGGTATTTGGGTAGTGTAGGGGGTCATGCAGGGGTAGTGTTTTAGGGTTTAGGGCAGTGCAGTGGTGTTTAGGTAGTGTAGGGGGTTGTGCTGGGGGAGTGTTTTAGGGTTTAGGGCAGTGCAGTGGTGTTTGGGTAGTGTAGAGGGTCGTGCTGGGGGAGTGTTTTAGGGTTTAGGGCAGTGCAGTCATGTTCGGGTAGTGTAGGGGGTCGTGCTGGGGGAGTATTTTAGGGTTTAGGGTAGTGCAGTGGTGTTCGGGTAGTGTAGGGGGTCATGCTGGGGGTAGTGTTCTAGGGTTTAGGGCAGTGCAGTGGTGTTCGGGCAGTGTAGGGGGTCGTGCTCGGGGTGGTGTTTCAGGGTTTAGGGCAGTGCAGTGGTGTTCGGGCAGTGTAGGGGGTCGTGCAGGGGGTGGTGTTTCAGGGTTTAGGGCAGTGCAGTGGTGTTCGGGCAGTGTAGGGGGTCGTGCAGGGGTGGTGTTTCAGGGTTTAGGGCAGTGGTGTTCGGGCAGTGTAGGGGGTCATGCTGGGGGTGGTGTTTCAGGGTTTGGGGCAGTGCAGTGGTGTTCGAGCAGTAAAGGGGGTCATGCTGGGGGTGGTGTTTCAGGGTTTAGGGCAGTGCAGTGGTGTTCGGGCAGTGTAGGGGCGGTGCAGGGGTGGTGTTTCAGGGTTTAGGGCAGTGCAGTGGTGTTCGGGCAGTGTAGGGGGTGGTGCAGGGGTGGTGTTTCAGGGTTTAGGGCAGTGCAGTGGTGTTCGGGCAGTGTAGGGGGTCGTGCAGGGGGTGGTGTTTCAGGGTTTAGGGCAGTGCAGTGGTGTTCGGGCAGTGTAGGGGGCGGTGCAGGGGTGGTGTTTAAGGGTTTAGGGCAGTACAGTGGTGTTCGGGCATTGTAGGGGGTGGTGCTGGGGCTGGTGTTTCAGGGTTTAGGGCAGTGCAGTGGTGTTCGGGCAGTGTAGGGGGTCATGCTGGGGCTGGTGTTTCAGGGTTTAGGGTAGTGCAGTGGTGTTCGGGCAGTGTAGGGGGTCGTGCTGGGGCTGGTGTTTCAGGGTTTAGGGCAATGCAGTGGTGTTCGGGCAGTGTAGGGGGTCTTGCTGGGGCTGGTGTTTCAGGGTTTAGGGCAGTGCAGTCGTGTTCGGGCAGTGTAGGGGGTCGTGCTGGGGGTGGTGTTTCATGGTTTAGGGCAGTGTAGTGGTGTTCGGGCAGTGTAGGGGGTCGTGCTGGGGCTAGTGTTTCAGGGTTTAGGGCAGAGCAATGGTGCTCAGGCAGTGTAGGGGGTTGTGCTGGGGTGATGTTTCAGGGTTTAGGGCAGTGCAGTGGTGTTAGGGCAGTGTAGGGGGTCGTGCTGGGGGTGGTGTTTCAGGGTTTAGGGCAGTGCAGTGGTGTTCCGGCAGTGTAGGGGTCGTGCAGTGGGTGGTGTTTCAGGGTTTAGTGCAGTGGTGTTCGGGCAGTGTAGGGGGTCGTGCTGGGGTGGTGTTTCAGGGTTTAGGGCAGTGCAGTGGTGTTCGGGCAGTGTAGGGTGTCGTGCTGAGGGGTGGTGTTTCAGGGTTTAGGGCAGTGCAGTAGTGTTTGGGCAGTGTAGGGGGTCGTGCAGGGGGTGGTGTTTCAGGGTTTAGGGCAGTGCAGTGGTGTTCGGCCAGTGTAGGTAGTCTTGCTGGGGTGGTGTTTCAGGGTTTAGGGCAGTGCAGTAGTTTTCGGGCAGTGTAGGCGGTCGTGCTGGGGCTGGTGTTTCAGGGTTTAGGGCAGTGCAGTGGTGTTCGGGCAGTGTACGGGGTTGTGCTGGGGCTGGTGTTTCAGGGTTTAGGGCAGTGCAGTGGTGTGCGGGCAGTGTACGGGGTTGTGCTGGGGCTGGTGTTTCAGGGTTTAGGGCAGTGCAGTGGTGTTCGGGCACTGTAGGGGGTCGTGCTGGGGGTGGTGTTTCAGGGTTTAGGGCAGTGTAGTGGTGTTCGGGCAGTGTAGGGGGTCGTGCTGGGGCTGGTGTTTCAGGGTTTAGGGCAGTGCAGTGGTGTTCGGGCAGTGTAGGGGGTCGTGCTGGGGGTGGTGTTTCAGGGTTTAGGGCAGTGCAGTGGTGTTCGGGCAGTGTAGGGGGTCTTGCTGGGGGTGGTGTTTCAGGGTTTAGGGCAGTGCAGTGGTGTTCGGGCAGTGTAGGGGGTCTTGCTGGGGGTGGTGTTTCAGGGTTTAGGGCAGTGGTGTTCGGGCAGTGTAGGGGGTCTTGCTGGGGGTGATGTTTCAGGGTTTAGGGCAGTGCAGTGGTGTTCGGGCAGTGTAGGGGGTCTTGCTGGGGGTAGTGTTTCAGGGTTTAGGGCGGTGCAGTGGTGTTCGGGCAGTGTAGGGGGTCGTGCTGGGGCTGGTGTTTCAGGGTTTTGGGCAGAGCAGTGGTGTTCGGGCAGTGTAGGGGGTCGTGCTGGGGGTGGTGTTTCAGGGTTTAGGGCAGTGCAGTGGTGTTCGGGCAGTGTAGGGGGTCTTGCTGGGGGTGGTGTTTCAGGGTTTAGGGCAGTGCAGTGGTGTTCGGGCAGTGTAGGGGGTCTTGCTGGGGTTGGTGTTTCAGGGTTTAGGGCAGTGATGTTCGGGCAGTGTAGGGGGTCTTGCTGGGGGTGATGTTTCAGGGTTTAGGGCAGTACAGTGGTGTTCGGGCAGTGTAGGGGTCTTGCTGGGGGTAGTGTTTCAGGGTTTAGGGCGGTGCAGTGGTGTTCGTGCAGTGTAGGGGGTCGTTCTGGGGGTGGTGTTTCAGGGTTTAGGGCAGTGCAGTAGTGTTTGGGCAGTGTAGGGGGTCGTGCAGGGGTGGTGTTTCAGGGTTTAGGGCAGTGCAGTGGTGTTCTGGCAGTGTAGGGGGTCATGCTGGGGGTGGGGTTTCAGGGTTTAGGGCAGTACAGTCGTGTTCGGGCAGTGTAGGGGGTCGGGCAGGGGGTGGTGTTTCAGGGTTTAGGGCAGTGCAGTGGTGTTCGGGCAGTGTAGGGGTCGTGCTGGGGCTGGTGTTTCAGGGTTTAGGGCAGTGCAGTGGTGTTCGGGCAGTGTAGGGGGTCTTGCTGGGGGTGATGTTTCAGGGTTTAGGGCAGTGCAGTGGTGTTCGAGCAGTGTAGGGGGTCTTGCTGGGGGTAGTGTTTCAGGGTTTAGGGCAGTGCAGTGGTGTTCGTGCAGTATAGGGGGTCGTGCTGGGGATGGTGTTTCTGGGTTTAGGGCAGTGCAGTAGTGTTCGAGCAGTGTAGGGGGTTGTGCAGGGGGTGGTGTTTCAGGGTTTAGGGCAGTGCAGTGGTGTTTGAGCAGTGTAGGGGGTCGCGCTGGGGGTGGTGTTTCAGGGTTTAGGGCAGTGCAGTGGTGTTCGGGCAGTGTATGGGGTCATGCACGGGGTGGTGTTTCAGGGTTTAGGGCAGTGCAGTGGTGTTCGGGCAGTGTAGGGTGTTATGCTGGGGCTGGTGTTTCAGGGTTCAGGGCGGTGCAGTGGTGTTCAGGCAGTGTAGGGGGTCATGCTGAGGCTGGTGTTTCACGGTTTAGGGCAGTGCAGTGGTGTTCGGGCAGTGCAGGGGGTCGTGCTGGGGCTGGTGTTTCAGGGTTTAGGGCAGTGCAGTGGTGTTCGGGCAGTGTAGGCGGTCGTGCTGGGGCTGGTGTTTCAGGGTTTAGGGCAGTGCAGTGGTGTTCGGGCAGGGTAGGGGGTCGTGCTGGGGCTGGTGTTTCAGGGTTTAGGGCAGTGCATTGGTGCTCGGGCAGTGTAGGGGGTCGTGCTGGGGGTGATGTTTCAGGGTTTAGGGTAGTGCAGTGGTGTTCGGGCAGTGTAGGGGGTCGTGCAGGGGCTGGTGTTTCAAGGTTTAGGGCAGTGCAGTGGTGTTCGGGCAGTGTAGGGGGTCGTGCTGGGGCTGGTGTTTCAGGGTTTTGGGCAGAGCAGTGGTGTTCGGGCAGTGTAGGGGGTCATGCTGGGGGTAGTGTTTCAGGGTTTAGGGCAGTGCAGTGGTGTTCGGGCAGTGTAGGGGGTCGTGCTGGGGGTGGTGTTTCAGGGTTTAGGTCAGTGGTGTTCGGGCAGTGTAGGGGGTCTTGCTGGGGGTGATGTTTCAGGGTTTAGGGCAGTGCAGTGGTGTTCGGGCAGTGTAGGGGGTCTTGCTGGGGGTAGTGTTTCAGGGTTTAGGGCAGTGCAGTGGTGTTCGGGCAGTGTAGGGGTCATGCTGGGGGTGGTGTTTCAGGGTTTAGGGCAGTGCAGTGGTGTTCGGGCAGTGTAGGGGGTCGTGAAGGGGGTGGTGTTTCAGGGTTTAGGGCAGTACAGTGGTGTTCGGGCAGTGTAGGGGGTCGTGCTAGGGGTGGTGTTTCAGGGTTTAGGGCAGTGCAGTGGTGTTCGGGCAGTGTAGGGGGTCATGCAGGGGCTGGTGTTTCAGGGTTTAGGGCAGTGCAGTGGTGTTCGGGCAGTGTAGGGGGTCGTGCTGGGGGTAGTGTTTTAGGGTTTAGGGTAGTGCAGTGGTGCTTGTGTAGTGTAGGGGGTCGTACTGGGGGTAGTGTTTTAGGGTTTAGGGTAGTGCAGTGGTGTTTGTGTAGTGTAGGGGGTCCTGTTTTAGGGTAGTGCAGTGGTGTTTGGGTAGTGTAGGGGATCGTGCTGGGGTAGTGTTTTAGGATTTAGGTTAGTGCAGTGGTGTTTGGGTAGTGTAGGGGGTCGTGCTGGGGGTAGTGTTTTAGGGATTAGGGTAGTGCAGTGGTGTTTGTGTAGTGTAGGGGGTCGTGCTGGGGGTAGTGTTTTAGGGTTTAGGGTAGTGCAGTGGTGCTTGTGTAGTGTAGGGGGTCGAGCTGGGGGTAGTGTTTTAGGGTTTAGGGTAGTGCAGTGGTGTTTGTGTAGTGTAGGGGTCATGTTTTAGGGTAGTGCAGTGGTGTTTGGGTAGTGTAGGGGGTCGTGCTGGGAGTAGTGTTTTAGGATTTAGGTTAGTGCAGTAGTGTTTGGGTAGTGTAGGGGGTCGTGCTGGGGGTAGTGTTTTAGGGTTTAAGGTAGTGCAGTGGTGTTTTTGTAGTGTAGGGGGTCATGTTTTAAGATGCAATGCTCCAATACCTGACCAGTCTGCACTACATAAAACTGCAAAAAAACTAAAAATAAAAAGTGTTTTGCACACTTTTGTCATTGGGCTATATGTGGGCTACATCTGGGTAATATTTGTGCTACATTTGGGCTCTTTTTTCACTGGTGGCCATCTTGGAAGACTTCTTTGTTATGAAGTTTCCTAATTTCTTCATTAGGAAATGCTTTCAGTTTTTTACTTTGATTCCATCAAGAAGGCATTCAGATGTGTCTCACATCTGCCATAAATTCAGAATGTTAGCACTCTAGTTGCTCATTAGATCACTGGAGTAAAGCTACTGCTCACCAGGGAGTTAACTGGTAGTCTGCTGCTGGTATTGAAAGTGATTGTTTCAGTCTGCATGTCAGAATTTTCTAATGAAATAGAAGAGGATTTGAGATCTCACTTAAAACATGCCCTAATTTTTCTTTCTGCAGCACTAACCATAATTTCTATTTTCAAAAAGAACCCCTCATTTTGTTCCTTTTTAAATTAAATGTTTTAAGTGTTACCGGTTTATTCCAATCAAGATGGCTTCAGGTGTGCCATACGTTTGTCATAAGTAAGGCTGTTAGCGCTCTAGTTGTTCTTTAGAACACTCTGGGAAGCTGCAGTAGAACACAAAGGCATCAACTGGCAGGCTGCTCCTGTTGAAATATAACAGGAAGATATTTGAGATCACACTTGAAATATGTCTTAATTTTTCTTTCTACAGCACTAACCATAATTTCTATGACAAGAATGAACCCCATCATTTTGTTCCTTTTTAAATTAAATGTTTTAAGTGTTACCAGTTTATTCCAATCAAGATGGCTTCAGGTGTGCCATACTTTTGTCATAAGTAAGGCTGTTAGCACTCTAGTTGTTCTTTAGAACACTCTGGGAAGCTGCAGTAGAACACAAAGGCATCAACTGGCAGGCTGCTCCTGTTGAAATATAACAGGAAGATATTTGAGATCACACTTGAAACATGTCCTAATTTTTCTTTCTACAGCACTAACCATAATTTCTATGACAAAATGAACCCCATCATTTTGTTCCTTTTTAAATTAAATTGTTTAAGTGTTACCAGTTTATTCCAATCAAGATGGCTTCAGGTGTGCCATACTTTTGTCATAAGTAAGGCTGTTAGCACTCTAGTTGTTCTTTAGAACACTCTGGGAAGCTGCAGTAGAACACAAAGGAATCAACTGACAGTCTCTGCCCTTGTTGGATGTACATGTTTTACTGAGAATGTCAGACTTCATTCTCACATGAGTGAGAAAGATAATGTGAATTTACAGAAAATATGCTCTCATTTTAGCTTCTGGAGCACCTTCCAAACCTACATGGGACAAGCATGAGAAAATAGTGTTCTCTCAAACATGATTCATGATATCCCAGCAGAAGGTTTTTCACATGGTAAAATCACCTTAGAATACACCACAATTCCTAAAATTAGTATGGTACCATCAACAAATAAATTCTAATGTAACTAAAGCCTGTTATCACCCTTTATAGTTCTCCTTTTGGTGACCCTCAAAATCTTCTATTCACTACAATGCATTTCAATGAGGTACTATCATTTATATTGGTCCCAAGATGGCTGCCAGCAATTCCAGGATGAAGTGCTGACAGCCAATCAGATCTCACGATGACATGTGTGGTTAGGCTCCGCCCAGATATATATGTGACTTTACTTTTGATTTTCTCAGGAACTACTGAACGGATTTACACCATTTAAGCAAAAGGCACGACACTGAACCAAGGGCTACCTCTTTGCCAAATTTGGTGTAATTCCGTTCAGCAGTTCGGGCTGTAGCTGCGACTAAAGGTTCCTATGGAAAAATGAATGGGGAAAACGCGTTTTGGGACCCCCTTTTTCTCGGCCCCCGCTTGACGTATCACCCCGAGACTTTCAGGATAGGAGCGGACCGGAGCGCCCCAACAAGTTGGAAACTTTCGCGAAGATTCGTCAACCGGCGCCAACGTTATTTCAAATAGAATGTCGCGGATTTCCTATGGATAATAGGTTTTAACTATAACTATCTACTGGCGACCGCCAGTAGATAATATATATATATATATATATATATATACATACATACATACATATATATATACATACATATATATACATACATATATATATATATATGTTGCGAGACTCAAAATTTAGTGCTGCAGTGATTTTATTGCTTAAACATGATTAATATAATCATGTTTGAGCAATAAAATCACTGCAGCACGGAATTTTGGAGTCCGTGCCCTTTTATTGCCAGGAGCGGCATATGGGATCTCTCGCAATATTGAATTCCCGGAAGTCAGCTGCTTCCGTTACGCGGTCCCCCTCCCCGTAAGCAGGTCGAGCGGCTTACAGCTGGTTTCGTATATATATATATGACTAGACGGCATTGGAAATCTCCGTGACAGCAACAAGGTAGGCGAACACGCGTCGGAGGACACGTTGGGCGCCTGTTTGTGGGTTGTCGACAAGGGGAAACAGCCATAAATTCAATCTTGCTGAGTTGAAAGTGTGCAGTGATCGCAGCGCGAGGTCAAAATCCAGGGGCACGATCCCTCTCGCAGTGCGCTTTGAACTGAATAAAGTATTTTCACACAAGCGCTATGTCAGCTGATGCGCTCAAGGAAAGGGAGGCGGCGGCGGAGATGTTTAATGATGACAATGTAACTGAACAGAACTCAGTTCCCCAACATGCATCAGTGGGGTTACGCAGCACCAATTTTAAAGACAAAATGAAACAGCTCGAGAAATTAATGAAATCAGAACAAAACAAATGGTGGGAAGCGAAGTCCCTTCAGCGTTACTTGGACGTAGGAAGAGTTCCTAGGGGGTTAAGAATCCTAACAGCCCCCAGTTACGAAAACCCGGATATGGACATGATGAAGGAATGGGAAGAAACAAATTTGGATTCATCCAAACGACTAATAGTCATCTTAGTCAAATATGCCGAAAAAGATCGGATCAAATTACAAGATCAAATAGAAGCCCTCAATGTTGAAATAGAATTATTGGCAAATAAAGATGAAATATTCAAACTTAAAGATGAAATGATTAAAAGATTAAAAAAGGAGGAAGATAAAATCCGTGAGAGGAAAGCTTTCAAATTTCATCGTGATCGTACTGATTACGAAACAGGACGTATATTCACTTTCGCTAAAAAGTACGAGGCCTTAAAAGTATCAAAATACGGGGGAATAGGTGCAGGCAGAGCAACTATGGAAACCCATCAAACAGGACCAAGTACATCTTCTAATTCAGAATATAGCTCTGCCATGGAAAGTGAAACCGAGCCCAGTAACTCTAATCAATTGAATAAACAAATACCGGCCAAAATATCTTTAGCGGAAGAGGTTGATTTTTTAGTGCACGAAAGGCGCAACACATTGCGCCCAAGAGCTCAACTTGTGAAACCACAAAAAGCCGATCAGTCAAACGCAGGGAAAGGCGAGAAACAAAATCACGAAGAACCGAAAAGACAAACTCGGCAAGCCAGACGCAATTGGAGACGCCAATAGTTACAACCAACAATGGCAGTCAAACTGTTATTAATCTTACAGATGTCGACCTAAATAAAGCTGAAGAGCAGTTACTGGCATTAGGACCCTCTTACTGTCCTGTAAGTTCATTTGACTATGCTACTACCAGAATAGACGTCTTCAAAAGTATAAGAAAATTAAAACAAAAAAAGTATTTCTGGCAAAACCAGTCAACTCCAACTGAAGATCCAATCCAACAATCGGATCTTCAATCAACAAGTCCCCCTTTTTTCAATTTGACACAATCAGATGTGCCATTGCTAAATGATCTACAACAACTACTGAATGAAAACTATAACATAAGTACAACTACCTGTCTAGAAAGTGGCAATAAAATTGATCCTACCACTCCTTTCAAACCAAAATCCAAATGTAACCCTATTAGTCCAAGGGACTCAATTGATATTTTTCAAGAACAAGTAATCAAGGGAATTAAACGATTAAATCACAAAGTGCAAAGAGCAAATAAACGCAAAAATAACAACAAAGAACTACAATATCATACTTTGATGAAAAAATTGAAATCAAATAATGACGTAATTATTCAAAACGCAGACAAGGGTGGGAACCTTGTTCTGTGGAAAAAGAAGGACTATATTGAAGAAGCCATGAATCAACTAACAGACACTACATGCTATCGGAGAAGTGAATATCCGGAATTAAGAACTACATATAATACATATAGTGCAAAATTGGTAGTGTGGAAGAATGCTGGGCTTATATCCCCCCAAGCGTATAAGGGCCATATGTATCAAAAAAGAGTTTTGCGATTCTCAAATTGTGATTTTTGCGAATCGCAATTAGAGAATCGCAAAATGCAATGTATGTAGGATTTGCTAAACATTTTGCGAATCCTACATATTCCTTATTTGCGAATCGCAAATTGAGATTCGCTAATAAGGAATACCTTCCCATTCATTCCTATGGGCTAGGAAGCCCATAGGAATGAATGGGAAGACATTCTCAATTTGTGATTACCAATTAGAGAATCGCAAATTGAGAATGCAATTTCAAGGTTGCAAGGGTGCCAAAAGGACACTCTGTTGCACCCCTGAAATATGTATGTGTGCACATTTTGCGCACATACATGCCCTAAGGGCATGTATGTGCGACATATGGCACTTTTAAAAAATCATAAAAGTGCTTTTTAAAGAAAATCGCAAATTACCACCAACTTGAAGTTGGTGGTAATTTGCAATTCCTAAGGCCAAATAGCAAATCTCTGGTGCTTCCAGAATTGCATTTAAGGAATCGCAATTTGCAATTCCTTAATTGCATTTGTCAAATAGAGAATCGCAAATTTTGCAATTCTCTATTTTGCGATGGCCTTTTGGGATGATACATCCCAAAAGGCTTTTTCCAATTCGCAAACGGGCCGATTCTGAGAATCTGCCCGTTTGCAAACGGGAAAAAGGCTTGATACATACGGCCCTAAGTACTTAAAAAATGACAATCCAGTCACCCCGATCTTATACTTTATTCCAAAGATACATAAAGACGCGAACAAACCTCCAGGAAGACCGATAATTTCGGCCAGGAATAGTCTCCTAGAAAAAACATCACAATATGTAGATTACTATCTACAGGAGTTTGTTCAACAGCTGCCGTCTTACATCAGGGACACAGGGGATTTCCTTTAAAAAATACAGAACATTGTTTGGAAAGAAGATTATTTGCTCATTGCAATGGATGTGACATCGCTATACACCTCCATCAACCACCAAGATGGTATTCGAGCATTGCAACATTATTTAGGTAAAAGGACTCCCAAATTTGTACAGCACATCAAGATGCTTTTAAATATGGTTGAGTTCTGCCTTGATAACAATATTTTGTTATTCCAAAATGTCTTATACCAACAACAACGGGGGGTAGCAATGGGAGCCAGCTTCTCCCCCAGGTATGCCTGTCTACATATGGGATGGTGGGAGGAGCTGGTACTAATGAATGAACATAAGACCACAGTCATATCAAAAATTAAATGTTGGCTACGTTTTATTGATGACTTGTTTTTAATCTGGCAGGGTTCAGTAGATGAAGCAGAACAGTTTATTAGAGAATTAAATAAGAATTGTCTTAATCTGCATTTTACAGCCTCGATCAGCGCAACAACCATTAACTTTTTAGATGTTGAAGTATATATCAGAAATGGGCAACTTGAAACAAAATTGCATAGGAAGCCAACTGCCGGCAATTCCATATTGCATGCTGGCAGCTTCCATCCCCAACATCTGATTTATAGTGTCCCCTATGGGGAAATGTTACGTCTCAAGCGAATTTGCAGTTGCGAAGCTGATTTAATAATAGCACAAAAAGCCTGTGCTGCCATATTCCAGGCAAGGGGATATTCAAATGACTGTATTAAACTAGCCATAGAAAAAAGTAACAAAGTCCCAAGGGAAAGTCTAATTAATCAAAATAAACAGAAGGAGGTCATTTAAACACAAGATCCTTCTTCCTCTTTCAGATTTATTTTAAAATACAGTAAACAAGATAAGGCAATTAGAAAAATCATCAGAACTAATTGGCCTCTAGTTTTAGACGACCCTGTTATTATGCATAGTCTCCCCAAAAATGCCTCTATAACATACACACGAGCTACCTCCATGAGGGACGTCCTAGTCCAAAATGACCCTTTTGTTCAAACCAAGAACACATGGTTATCACAAAGAAAAGGATTTTTTCGCTGTAAAACTTGCAAAGCGTGTCAGTTTGGGATTAATAAAACTACATATGACACCCCATTTAGCGATCAAGAAAAATCAATTTCTAAGTCCCTAAGCTGCAAAACGGACCATGTAGTCTATGTGCTGGAGTGTACATGTGCCCTAAGATATGTAGGTAGTACTATACTACAAGGGCACAAGAGGATACTCCAGCACATTAGAGCAATCAAAAACAAGGACACCACTTACCCCGTAGCTAGACATTTTGAGGAAGTACATAAAGCGGACCCCAAACAATTCACTTACTTTATTATTGACTCCATCCCACCGTACAAAAGAGGAGGGGACAGAGAAAAGGCCCTTAGACGTCTAGAAACTAGATACATTCTAGACCTCGATACAAAGTACCCTAAGGGCATTAATATTATGGAGGAATTACATACCTGCCTCTGATAATGATTAATGAAATCTGCATGATAAGAATGATCAGGCGCCCCCCACGCCTAGGGGAGGGGCGTCCTTAGTTGCGCCACATGACTGAGCCCGGGTTGGGGAAGAAGGGGGTGTATTGTGATAACGGACGTGATGTCATCAGGGCGCGCAGGGAGAGTTATTTAAGGCTGCGCCCTGGAATAGTCAGCCTCTTTGTCCCCTCAGACCTCCGGCAAGCTGCAGAGGCTTTTCGTCGATGAGAGAGTTACAGTCGGCGGCGTGCCGAGCGTGGCACGGGAGGTTTGAGGGCGCCTGGGCGTAGCTAGGATACGTTTAGGATACTGTTTTTAAATACATATATCTTTGAAAAGTAGGTTGTGCGCGTCTTCGTTTTCAAGTGGTTTCCCGCACCGTCACTACAAAGGGGCGGCTCAAGGTGCGAGGCGTCCCGCTGCCATATGCGGGGGACGCGCCTTTGTTTTCCTGTGTGTTCACGCTAAAGGTTTTTGAATTTTCACATAACCGATGGTGCGGTTGTTTGCTAAAGCGGGGGACGCGCCTTCGTTTTCAAGTGGTTTCCCGCGCCGTCACTACACAGGGGCGGCTCGGGTGCGAGGCGCCCCGCTGCCATATGCGGGGGACGCGCCTTTGTTTTCCTGTGTGCTCATGTTGAGGGTTTTGAATTCACGCTATGGTTTTTTTTTTTCACATAACCGATGGTGCGGCTGGTTGTTTTAAAGCGGAGGACGTGCCTTCGTTTTCAAGTGGTTTCCCGCACCTTCACTACAAAGGGGCCGCTCGGGGTGCGAGGCGTCCCGCTGCCATATGCGGGGGACGCGCCTTTGTTTTCCTGTATATTCATGCTATGGGTTTTTGAATTTTTCACATAACCGATGGGGCAGATGGTTGTTTTAAAGCGCAGGACGTGCCTTTGTTTTCAAGTGGTTTCCCGCGCCGTCACTACAAAGGAGCGGCTCGGGGTGCGAGGCGTCCAGCTGCCATATGCAGGGGACGCACCTTTGTTCCTGCGTGGTTTCCCGCTGAGGGTTTTTAAATGATTTTGCCGTTTGCATTCTAGCAGGGAAGCTGATTTTAAACCCAGGTTTTCCAGCAAAACACTTTGCAATTCACCCCTTTTTTCCGAGCTACAGTCCGGTATCTTGCTCGAGCCTGGCTCGAGCTTCTAGCGGCTCGCCCACCACTACGTGGGATTCATGATGTGTACTATTGTTGCTTTTACTCATAATGGTGCTACTGCTGCGGCACGGTTCCAGAGTAGTATGCGCACTATGTTCATCATCTCGCGTGCGGACTCCTGTTATAGATTCTACTGCAGCAATATTGGGGCATATTAGCAACGTGATTATCGCCGCTTTAGCGGGACTTTTTCCCGCTAAAGCGGCGATAATTCAATCGCCCTATTAGCAAGCTGTCGCTAACTGCTGTTAGCGACAGCTTTTAGGCGATAGCGACCGGGTTAGGTGCCGCTTTGCATGCCAGCGATATTTATCGCTAATGGCATGCAAAGTAGGCGTTCCCAACCTAAAAGCGACTGGAAACAGTCGCTAAGGTCGCTATCGCCTATTAGCGAGGCAGGGGAGGTGATTAACGAACCAGCGCTAAACACGTTTAGCGCTTGTTTGTTAACGCCTGGTCCAAACCTGACTTAGCCTTGTAATCCAATGGGAGGTGGATTACATGGCTAAATCCCCTCGCCCTATTACCAAGCTAACACTGGTCACAGTGCGAATATCGCTTGTTTTCAAGCGATATTCACACTGTTCTCCAGGGTTTCTATCGCTTTGGAGATAAGCGTTGCTGATAGCACGCTATCTCCGCGATAGAAACCTGCGATAGCCGGCGATAATTATCCTAGCGCTAACTGCGCTTAGCGATAATTATCGCCGGTTATTGCTAATAGGCCCCATTATCTTTTATTTATATCGTTATCCATAGATTAGTTGTGTGAGCTCCCAGAATGTTGACCTCATCGCTGGGGCAGTCAAGGGCTTTACATTAGAATTGGAGATAATCATAGCATGATGGAGCGTAGAACCCAAGCTGATGCCCTGTAGTAGGCCATGTTCATTTCAGTGGAGGGACTCGACTGAAGAGAGACAAAGGGAAACATTCGTTCGTAAAATGAGACTCGATGGTCAGTTGGGCACACATTGCACAACGTCAAGGCGGGTACGTGCTGCAGCCGGCTTCCGCATTGTTATCCAGAGCTGGGACGGCTGATAGGGATGGTCCCATTGAAATATGCCAATGAGCGTCACGCCAAAGAAGGTTTTCAAGGCACCATTGGTCCGGTTCTTTGTATTAATTTTCCTTGCGATCTGGATTTTGGGTACCAGCGGTCAGATTACAGTGAATTAGCTGAATAAATATAACAGCTGCAGTGGTATCACATCGTACCAGAAGTCTTTACTGCTCATCATGCCGGCGGCTTCCTGTATTTGCTGAACATCCATGTGTTACGACTCGTTACCCGTCTTGGTGACTGGGTATTCAATATGTGTCACTTGTAATAACACTGGTCATTTATACACACTCAGTTGGCATGCTCTGCACTTTGAAGTTCATCTAATTTCTGCAACGCGTGCTTCGACACACTTGCCGGCGTCAGTGAATTGACGGTTTCGTCAGTCATTAGGAAAGCCCTATAATTATCCTGTGCGGTTATGATTGGCCCGCAATACCCGTCGGGGCAGACTGGGTATTCAATATGTCACTTGTAATACCACTGCTCATTCATGCACATTCAGTTGGAATGCTCTGCATTTTAAAGTTCATCTAATTTCTGCAACATGTGCTTAAACACACGTGGTCGGCGTCTGCAGTCAGTTTCCACAGTTCAGGAGTCATGCTTTTCTTAATTACATTTCAAACCGGGGCCGGGAGTTACTTGTTTCATTTAGCTGACATAAATGTTATAAACTTGCATTCTTCTTTTTGGCGGTGGCAAGATACCATTCTAACTCCCGCAGTGTCTTTAAAGGGACTCTAAAAACAAGCATTCTGTGGCAGTAATTTTAAGGCCCGACATAACTTTGGTGTGAAGCTCCAGCAAGACAAAAAGCGTCAATGTGTGGTGAACTGGTTTAACAGTTACCAAGCATATTATCTAAATTTCAAAGGTTTAGTAACACTACCTATTGCAAAGATGATATCGGGGTAGTACACTTATTACAGAAAAGTGAGCCGTGGGGCCATGCTTCATGACACAAGACAGAGCTCAGTTATATACAATTCATGCTTGGTTTATATGGATGCAGTGCGCCACCCCAACAATTGGGGAGACAGTGCAGAAGCTGCTGTATGCAACAATTTCAAAGGGGAGGTGCGTTGGCGTCGAATTTTAGTTATTACTTGGTACATTCCTCAGTTTGGTTGGTGTTCCAGTGTACTAAATGCGTTCCTTTTGAAAGGTTCGTGTTTCTTTCTCCACATAAGCATTTAGGGTTCAAAGGCTACACCAACAGGTGTTTAGATCCCAATTCATATGTTTTCATAAAGGCAACGAACAAATAAACATGATACTATTAGATAAATAAGCATCTATTATTCAGCGTGGCGGCAAATTGGGAGTGACTCCTTGAACGTTGGGATGGTGGTCGCGGCCCTGAGGCACAATTTTCTTTGTTGATATGTGGCGGCGTCCACAGATGGTTCGTATTGTGTAATAACCCATGTATTACAAGGGTCGGCGTGCAACATCATGCT
Source organism: Calotriton arnoldi (assembly GCA_963921515.1). NCBI lineage: Eukaryota > Metazoa > Chordata > Amphibia > Caudata > Salamandridae > Calotriton > Calotriton arnoldi. Next base: position 485,935 of record CAWUFW010010810.1, on the reverse strand, counting down.
AACATATTTCAATTCGCAGCGGGTATGCTTAACCTTTCGTCTACAGGGGGTGGACAACTAAGCAATATCCAGTTAGCAAAACAAGCATTTATTATTCATTGCCAAGATGCCTCTTCGGGGCGGGGGAAACATCTCACGGCAAATACTAAGCATGCTACGTATCAAAATATGGAGGGGCTGCTGCAAATTGGTAGTAACCCTTTACGGCTGCGACTTGGTAGTAACTCTTTGCTGGTTGAGACGGGGGTTAGAACAATGGCAGCACTGAGGCACACCTTACCTACGTTTCGAGGTTCTCGTCCACAGGTTCCCCGGGTTCCCCGGGTGGTGTATCTCAGTGGGTAAACCGCTGGCAACAATTATATATATTACAGGATGGGCTCTCTACTTCGGGAATTATATAATACAGGGTTCTGGGGCTACCTAGATAAGGTATCTAAAACGGCTTTAGGGTTCCCATTACCTCGGGTGCAGTGTGAGTCCAATGTTGGGTTGGTGTTCTTGGTTCTCAATCGTGCTTCACCCCAAGGTGGGCTGCACATACTCCAGGAGACGCATTTAAAGAGAGGACAGTATATAGTGAGACGTTGGGTGATGCCGTTGTTTAAGAGCTTTATCACCCAGGGAGAAATAACGTTGCTATATGGAACATTGGGGAAGGGATGCACTTTAAGGGTTCATCCTAATGACAGGTAGCAATTTATTTGGGTCATAAGCCACAGGTTTTGTTGGGGAATTGTCAACAGTTCTTGGTAAGGACCCATAAGGTGCCTTAGGAAGGAAATACATTGCGCATAATCATTACAATATATCTGCGACTTAATAGGGCTTTCCTTAATTGGGATGTGATCACTTTACGTTTTTTCTGTTACAGGTCGGTAGTTCTTAGTAACAACAGGGTAACAGGTAGTGGGCCGCAGGAAGGCCATACATCATAATAGAGGAGGTCTGTTGGTATGCAACACATTTACTAAAGATTGGCACTTATGAAGGAAATTCATTGTATAAGCACATCGCAATAACAGGTTCAGTTATGGGACGAAACGCAATTGCCTATTACTTAACGGCAAAGTTTCTCTTGTCATTTTCAGCATAATTCACCAAGGATTTGTGGAGTGCAGCACTCAAACATAATGCGGCCCTTTGGCACCAAATATGCGTGTAACGCTCATCTCAGCAAAGGGTGGTGTCCAAATCCTAGCAACAGGTGGTGAGTTATCTCAGGTGTACTCCACAGGCAATAGGGATTGCTGGGTAACATTTCAACAATTGGGTGGCTTTACTAAATTGTCAAGCATAGTGGGAGTCCGGGAATCCATTTACACTGAGGGTACCTGCCCTGAATACAACCTGGGGGAGGTTGCCCAGTTTTCAGGCACCCCGGTGGGCCAGTGCGGTATGCGGTACCCTGGATTTCAGGTAATACAGTTCGCTGTAGCACGTGGGGGCCTACCGGCTTGGCAGGATGGGTCGGTCAACTTCCATGGTAAGGCCAAGCTCAAACATAGGTATAAGGTGGTACCTAATTTTCTAATATCAGGCCTGATTTACTTAATGCCTATCACAGATTAAAGGGGGCTAAAGCATGATGCTGTGTATAATTTTATATATCCAAACAGTATGGTTTCTCCTAGTGGGCTGTTATTCTTAGAAATGTAAGGCCAGTCCGGGAATCCATTGACGTTAGGAGGGCTACTGCCCTGAATTCAACCTGGGGGAGTCTGCCCAGTCGGAGGCCCCCGGTGGGCCACTGCGGTATTCAGTGCCCTGGATCTCAGGTAATATCAGTTTGCTGTTGCATGTTGGGGCCTGCCGGCACAATGTGCGCAGCTAAGTGGTGAGCTTGGCTGGATGGGTCGGTCAACTTCCATGGCAAGGCCAAGCTCAAAAGCAGGTATAAGGTGATGCCTAATTTTCTAATATCGTACCTAATTTACTTAATGCTTTTCACAGATTAATAGCGTAATGCTGTGAATAATTTTATATATCCAAACAGTATGGTTTCTCCTAGTGGGCTGTTATTCTTAGAAATGTAAATCCAGTCCGGGAATCCATTTACGTTAGGAGGGCTACTGCCCTAAATACAACCTGGGGGAGTCTGCCCAGTCTGAGGCCCCGGTGGGCCACTGCGGTATTCAGTGCCTTGGATTTCAGGTAATATCAGTTTGCTGTTGCATGTTGGGGCCTGCCGGCACAATGTGTGCAGCTAAGTGGAGAGCTTGGCTGGATGGGTCGGTCAACTTCCATGGCAAGGCCAAGCTCAAAAGCAGGTATAAGGTGGTGCCTAATTTTCTAATATCGTGCCTAATTTACTTAATGCCTGTCACAGATTAATAGCTTAATGCTGTGAATAATTTTATATATCCAAACAGTATGGTTTCTCCTGGTGGTCGGTTATTCTTAGAAAATGTAAGGCCAGAGTCCCCACTTTTGGGTCGCCAATGAGTCCGGACAAGGGGGAAGAGGAGGTTGTCTGAACAGGCTTCCTTTCATACATACTATAAGCTACATAACATAACACTGGCTAAAAATAGGTGGCATTTAGGGATTCTGTCTCCCGCATTGGCACTTCTACTGCCTTAACACGTCACTTAAGGGCTGAGATGAATTTTGGGGAGGCTGCCTGTGTTCAGGTACCTCGGAGGGCTGGTGCGTTATGCGGTGCCCGGGATTTCAAGTAAGGCAACTGTTTGTTGTAGCACGTTGTGGCCTGCCGGCACAATGTGCGCAGCAGAGGATTCAAGACTATGAACAACTTAATGCTATGGTCACCTGAGACGACAATTTTAATTTCATTGTGCCTTTGATATGTGTATGCCGGAAGGGTAGCACGTTGTGGCCTGCTGGCACAATGTGCGCAGCAGAGGATTCAAGACTATGAACAACTTAATGCTATGGTCACCTGAGACGACAATTTTAATTTCATTGTGCCTTTGATATGTGTATGCCAGAAGGTTTTGCCATGGGTCAGGTACCTCTGAGGGCCGATGCGTTATGCGGTGCCCTGGTTCAGGTAATGCAACTGTTTACTGTAGCGCTTTGTGGCCTGCCGGCATAATGTGCGCAGTAGAGTGTTCAGGAGGATGGTCAGCTTAATGCTATACTGAAATGTAATATCTAGTTTACCATATTAGTGCTTTGACATATGAATGTCGCTAGAGTGTGAAGCATGTATATCTTTTATGTACCCCAAGACGGATACTTATACTCATGTAGTGGTTATGTGGAATTAGCCGGTTTGATGTGAATAAAATCTACACCCTGGACGGGCATACGTTAAGGTAGCCAATATTTAGTGGCAGAGCAAAGCAGCCCGTCCTTTAATTGGGGCGGTGTGCAAAGGTCGGTATTAGGCCTATAAGCAGGTACCCCCAGGGCTAAAGTGGTATCTTGGGTACAGCCCAGTACAGGTTCAAGGGGTTGGCCTTGCTTAATTTTCCTTAAGGCCATTAAGTTAAAGTCTATAACATTCCGGGTTACCTTGGGTTGGCTCACACAAGTATAAAATCAAACACCGTTCCCCCATCAGTCCCTGAGTCATTAATGTGGGTGGGAAGGGGCTAATATCATTAGGAAAGCATCTGTTTCAAGAGGCCTGGTTCACACATGTGGTCAGACGTAATACCGCAAGCAGTATGGGCTAAGGATGTCCCTGTTCAGGCAATAATAAGATCGGTAGAGCTGACCCATTTCATTATAAAAATTCTGGCGGGCGCCACAACAGGCACAAGTTTGCTCAACTTGCGCGATTATATGTAAGGGATCTCCCACAAAGAGGGGGTGCATCTCTCAGGAAATGCACATAAGCTCTTTAACACTGGTGGTGATTCAGGAGCACTGTCAGAGCCAAGGGGGGGGGAGGGTGAGTACGCCGGGTAGCTTCTCACTCTGTGGCGGAGCACTGACAGTTAACAAAGGGGGATGCACAACAAGGAAAGTTCAGCAACTGGATGGACCCCAGGAGGGGGTAGGATCCACGTGTGCAGAGGGTAGGCAGAAAAGGAGGACTGACCTGATGGTGGTCCTGGACCTTACTGCACTAACCCGCAATGTATGGACTGAGTAAAACCTTGGGGAGGATGCCTGTGTTCAGGCACCCCGGTGGGCCGGTGCGTTATGCGGTGCCCTGGATTTCAAGTAATGCAACTGTTTGCTGTCGCGCATTGGGGCCTGACGGCGCAATGTGCGCAGCTGAGTGGAGAGCATGGCGGGATAAGTCGGTCAAGTTTCATTGTAAGGCCAAGCTCAAGTGCTGGTGAAATGTTGTGCCTAATGTTCTTACTACCCTTGACATGTTGTTGCCGCTAAAGTGTACGGCCAAAACTGAAGTTCAAGTAATGTCGTGCCTGATTTACTTAATGCCTTTGACAGGTTGATGCGGCTAAAGCATGATGCTGTGAATAATATTTATATCCAAATAGGATGGTTTTCTCCTATTGGTCTGTGATGAATTACCTGGTTTGATGTGAATAAAAAAGCTACGCCCTAGACAACATACTCCGACTCTGAGAGTTATTGGGCATAGCGGGGTAAAAATGTTGGAAAGGGTGAATGTCATGTTGTGCGCATACTATGATCAGGCGCCAACCGCGCCTAGGGGAGGGGCGCCCTTAGTTGCGCCACATGACTGAGCCCGGGTTGGGGAAGAAGGGGGTGTATTGTGATAACGGACGTGATGTCATCAGGGCGCGCAGGGAGAGTTATTTAAGGCTGCGCCCTGGAATAGTCAGCCTCTTTGTCCCCTCAGACCTCCGGCAAGCTGCAGAGGCTGGGCGTCGACCACCCACCCACCCGGCAGAAGAACGTGGCATCGCGGAGTAGCGGAGCACTGACAGTTAACAAAGGGGGATGCACAACAAGGAAAGTTCAGCAACTGGATGGACCCCAGGAGGGGGTAGGATCCACGTGTGCAGAGGGTAGGCAGAAAAGGAGGACCGACCTGACGGTGGTCCTGGACCTTACTGCACTAACCCGCAATGTATGGACTGAGTAAAACCTTGGGGAGGATGCCTGTGTTCAGGCACCCCGGTGGGCCGGTGCGTTATGCGGTGCCCTGGATTTCAAGTAATGCAACTGTTTGCTGTCGCGCATTGGGGCCTGACGGTGCAATGTGTGCAGCTGAATGGAGAGCATGGCGGGATAAGTTGGTCAAGTTCCATTGTAAGGCCAAGCTCAAGTGCTGGTGAAATGTTGTGCCTAATGTTCTTACTACCCTTGACATGTTGTTGCCGCTAAAGTGTACGGCCAAAACTGAAGTTCAAGTAATGTCGTGCCTGATTTACTTAATGCCTTTGACAGGTTGATGTGGCTAAAGCATGATGCTGTGAATAATGTTTATATCCAAATAGGATGGTTTTCTCCTATTGGTCTGTGATGAATTACCTGGTTTGATGTGAATAAAAAGGCTACACCCTAGACAACATACTCCGACTCTGAGAGTTATTGGGCATAGCGAGGTTAAAAGGTTGGAAAGGGTGAATGTCATGTTGTGCGCATACTATTAGAGATATATAGCTACTACGAACTCTGAAGATAATTGTAAACATTATTTCACCGCACCGCCTGAATAATATCCTTTTAAACATTTTCTACACTGTTTTGTACACGGTTTTAGATGGGTTTTACAATTTTAGCACACTTTTAATTAGCGTATTTTGCACGGGTTTTTAGATAATCGAAAGTATGTGTAGTAGTAAAGACTGCAGCCAAGCACTTTCTGAATTAGTACTGTATTTGCATTTGCATTTTATGTATTTATTTGTACAGAAATGTTTGAATTGGTATTTAAACCTGGACGGCAAAAAATGTTTGTATTTATGCGTAATTACAAAGGGGTATTTATACCTGAATGATTTAATTATGACAACAGCTAAACAACCAGAACTCATCAAGTATTTTGTTTATGTCCATGCTTTGCTTTACTTTGCACATAAGGCACTTGTCACTTTAATATGAAAAGAGTAAAAAGACTACTAGTAAAAAAACATGGGAAAAGGAAAGATATAGAAAAAAAAGTTGTATATAAACTGACCTTACACTGTTGAGCGCGTCATGTGATCAAGGCTCTTCGGAGCTGAAACGCGTTATGCTGCTGGTGCTTGTGTGATCGAATAAAAAGAAAATCTGCACCTATCTGTGGTCCGTGCTCCTGTGTTTTGCTTGGCCAAGTGAAGAAATGGAGTGATGCGAATATATATATATATATATATATATATATATATATATATAGAGTCACTGAAAAAACCATAGGTTTCAGGCACGTTATAGTTAGAAATTAGCATTTAAAAAACCTTAGAAATTCACTGAAAAAACCATAGGTTTCAGGGGCGTTATAGTTAGTTGGACATTTCACTCGTACAAAACCCGTGAAATTCCCCCGTTATAGTTAGTTCAGGTAACTATAACTCGCGCCCCGCAATGCACTGCTGATGACGTCACATATTACATCACTCATAACATGGTCAGTGACATCACTCATGACATCACTGATGACATCTCAAATGACATCACTGATGACATCACTGATGACATCATCCTTGTGATAGAGTGGCAGACCTCCTCTCACCCTAATATAACCTTTGATACACACACTCAAAAATACAAACTAACATTTTCAAAACAATGGACATACCAATACCAGTTACAACACACCTATTCATTAATTCCAAGATCTACACACACATCCACTCATTCACCAACAGTCCCTATACAGTCACTCATACATGTACTCACTCATCATATGTACTCATACACCTATACATCCTGTTACACATCGCCACTCATCCATAGAGTTACTCACACACATAGTCACACATGCAAACAAAGTATCAAACATCCATTTACTTGCATATACAGTTATACACACACTACCACACTTACTTCTACAGAAACTTACACATACTTACTCTCTTAAACAATCACTTATAGAAACACCTACTTATTTGTCCAGGAACTCTTCCAATCTCTCACTCTCACATATACTCACTTATATACACCAATACTCACATATACTAGTTTAAAACATATGTAGTTACTCATAAAGACACTATTGAGACAGTCATTCACTCACTAACACACCCATACACATACTCATCCACCTATACAGTCCTGCACACATGCTGTCTTCAACACATACAAACAGTGAGTCACTCATTCATGCATCTATGCACTAAGTAATACCCCCACCGAACCATACAGACACTCAGACACTCATACTGATACTCAAAAAACCAACTAATAACCCATATAGACACTCATGTAGCTACTCACCAACCCATGCAGCCACTTATACACAAAGTGAGAGACTGATACAGATATTTTCATATTTAAACATTACTCACTAACCCATGTATTCACTAAGATACACTTAGTCAGTTATACAATCAATTTTACAAAAAAATCATCCATTTAGACACTTATATACCCATTTATTCTTCCATCGACCTTGAGATATACATATATAAAACATATTTAATTTTCAGAAAATCACACATTCAGTGGATGATGTCATCAGTGATGTCATGAGTGATGTCACTGACCATGTCATGAGTGATGTAATATGTGACGTCATCAGCAGTGCATTGCGGGCGCGTGAGTTATAGTTAGCTGAACTAACTATAATGGGGGAATTTCTATGGTTTTGTACGAGTGAAATGTCCAACTAACTATAACGCCCCTGAAACCTATGTTTTTTTCAGTGAATTTCTAAGGTTTTTTAAATGCTAATTTCTAACTATAACGTGCCTGAAACCTATGGTTTTTTCAGTGAATTTCTAAGGTTTTTTAAATGCTAATTTCTAACTATAACGTGCCTGAAACCTATGGTTTTTTCAGTGAATATATATATTTATTATACTATGTATACATGTGAAAATGTCTCGGTCCCCTGTTTGCCTCGGTGGCACGGAAAAAATGGGTGGAACTGACGTCAGCACGCTGACGAGGTCCTCTTATGGCTCCGATGACGTCATACGGTGTCGCGAGCGGAGCCGTGCTCGTTGACGTGGGAGAGCTAGGAAAGAATTTCCGTGGAATGCTGGTGCAGGGGATATTCACCTAAGTGTTCAGGCTAGTCCTTTGGGAGCAACTGTTTATGTTGCCACTCCAGAAACCGAAACCAGTGATCCGAGGGCAGAGGCCCTGCAGATGGCACACGAGGTGGGGTGCCCAGTCGTGTGAACCGGCGGGGCAGCGAGTGACAAGCACCACAACCCACAAAAAAGGTAACGAGGGCACTGAATAACACAGGATCTTCTCTTTGTATCTGGCAGGAACAACGAAGTTAAAATGCCCTAGTACCAAAATGTAGAATTAGTGCTACAACGGTCTTCAAGAGGACCTGCGATGCCGCTTCTGCCTCCCGTACCCTGGAGGCGGCACATGGGTCACGCGGTACGGTCATACTGCGGTGGGACGCACACTCGTTGACCTCTCATGGCACTGCTCCACACTTCATGGAGGACGCTTTCCATTAGCTATGTTTTCTGATGACATGTCGCGTCGGCCCCGTCCAACAACAGAACTCCTTTAGATCCAAACAGACTCTTCCACTCTCTCACCGGAAGAGAAACCAGGCCACGCGGACACTTTCACAATACAACAGCCGGGAATGCACTTTTCGGTAAAAAAACCACATTCCTTCCTCCTAATTAATCAAATAAACGTCTCACTGAAGAACAGGGGCCAGCTTCGATCGGTAAACAGCCGTTACAACGACTTTTTTACTTTGCGATACCATTACAACCCATGCATTACCACGCATGCGTTGTACATCACGAAGTCATTACTACGCATTTTTAGAATGCATGGTCATTTACCACGCATGCCTTTACAACGAATTTTGTTGTAAAGGTATGTATGGTAAATGACCATGCGTTCTAATAAACATGTAGACGATCCATGTCGTTGTAAGGAAACAGAGGCTGTTCTGTTTCCTCACAATGACGTGCACCGCCCCTCAGAGATGACGTGAAGCAGGAACCACGAGGAGAGAGGAACCATGAGGAGTGAGAGGTAAGGGGGATTGGGCATGGGGTGGGGGTTTCTTTTCTAGGGTTTAGGGTAGTGCAGTGGTGTTTGGGTGGTGTAGGGGGTCGTGCTGGGGGTAGTGTTTTAGGGTTTAGGGTAGTGCAGTGGTGTTTGGGTAGTGTAGGGGTCGTGCTGGGGGTAGTGTTTTAGGGTTTAGGGTAGTGCAGTAGTGTAGGGGGTCGTGCTGGTGGTAGTGTTTTCGGGTTTAGGGTAGTGCAGTGGTGTATGGGTAGTGTAGGGGGTCGTGCTGGGGTAGTGTTTTAGGGTTTAGGGTAGTGCAGTGGTGTTTGAGTAGTGTAGGGGGTCATGCTGGTGGTAGTGTTTTAGGGTTTAGGGTAGTGCAGTGGTGTTTGTGTAGTGTAGGGGGTCATGCTGGGGGTAGTGTTTTATGGTTTAGGGTAGTGCAGTGGTGTTTGGGTTGTGTAGGGGTCGTGCTGGGGGTAGATTTAGGGTTTAGGGTAGTGCAGTGGTGTTTGGGTAGTGTAGGGAGTCGTGCTGGGGGTAGTGTTTTAGGGTTTAGGATAGTGCAGTGGTGTTTGTGTAGTGTAGGGGATTGTGCTGGGGGTAGTGTTTTAGGGTTTATGTTAGTGCAGTGGTGTTTGGGTAGTGTAGGGGCTAGTGCTGGGGTAGTGTTTTAGGGTTTAGGGCAGTGCAGTGGTGTTTGTGTAGTGAAGGGGGTCATGCTGTGGGTAGTGTTTTAGGGTTTAGAGTAGTGCAGTCGTGTTTGTGTAGTGTAGGGGGTCGTGTTTTAGGGTATAGGGTAGTGCAGTGGTGTGTAGTGTGGGTGGTCATGCTGGGGGTATATTTAGGGTTTAGTGTAGTGCAGTGGTGTTTGGCTAGTATAGGGAGTCGTGCTGGTGGTAGTGTTTTAGGGTTTAGGGTAGTGCAGTTATGTTTGGGTAGTGTAGGGTGTCGTGCTGGGGGTAGTGTTTTAGCACTTATTTTTCTTTCTACAGCACTAACCATAATTTCTATGGCAAAATGAACCCCTCATTTTGTTCCTTTTAAATTAAATGTTTTAAGTGTTACCAGTTTATTCCAATCAAGATGGCTTCAGGTGTGCCATACTTTTGTCATAAGTAAGACTGTTAGCGCTCTAGTTGTTCTTTAGAACACTCTGGGAAGCTGCAGTAGAACACAAAGGCATCAACTGACAGGCTGCTCCTGTTGAAATATAACAGGAAGATATTTGAGATCTCACTTAAAACATTTCCTAATTTTTCTTTCTACAGCACTAACCATACTTTCTATGACAAAATGAACCCCTCATTTTGTTCCTTTTTAAATTAAATGTTTTAAGAGTTACCAGTTTATTCCAATCAAGATGGCTTCAGGTGTGCCATAATTTTGTCATAAGTAAGACTGTTAGCGCTCTAGTTGTTCTTTAGAACACTCTGGGAAGCTGCAGTAGAACACAAAGGCATCAACTGACAGGCTGCTCCTGTTGAAATATAACAGGAAGATATTTGAGATCACACTTGAAACATGTCCTAATTTTTCTTTCTACAGCACTAACCATAATTTCTATGACAAAATGAACCCCATCATTTTGTTCCTTTTTAAATTAAATGTTTTAAGTGTTACCAGTTTATTCCAATCAAGATGGCTTCAGGTGTGCCATAATTTTGTCATAAGTAAGGCTGTTAGCACTCTAGTTGTTCTTTAAAACACTCTGGGAAGCTGCAGTAGAACACAAAGGCATCAACTGACAGGCTGCTCCTGTTGAAATATAACAGGAAGATATTTGAGATCTCACTTAAAACATGTCCTAATTTTTCTTTCTACAGCCCTACCATAATTTCTATGGCAAAATGAACCCCCTCATTTTGTTGCTTTTTAAATAAAATGTTTTAAGTGTTACCATTTTATTCCAATCAAGATGGCTTCAGGTGTGCCTTAATTTTGTCATAAGTAAGACTGTTAGCGCTCTAGTTGTTCTTTAGAACACTCTGGGAAGCTGCAGTAGAACACAAAGGCATCAACTGACAGGCTGCTCCTGTTGAAATATAACAGGAAGATATTTGAGATCACACTTGAAACATGTCCTAATTTTTCTTTCTACAGCACTAACCATAATTTCTATGACAAAATGAACCCCATCATTTTGTTCCTTTTTAAATTAAATGTTTTAAGTGTTACCAGTTTATTCCAATCAAGATGGCTTCAGGTGTGCCATACTTTTGTCATAAGTAAGGCTGTTAGCACTCTAGTTGTTCTTTAGAACACTCTGGGAAGCTGCAGTAGAACACAAAGGAATCAACTGACAGTCTCTGCCCTTGTTGGATGTACATGTTTTACTGAGAATTTCAGACTTCATTCTCACATGACTGAGAAAGATAATGTGAATTTACAGAAAATATGCTCTCATTTTAGCTTCTGGAGCACCTTCCAAAACTGTATGGGACAAGCATGTGAAAATAGTTTTCTCTCAAACATGATTCATGATATCCCAGCAGAAGGTTTTTCACAGGGTAAAATCACCTTAGAACACACCACAATTCCTGAAATTAGTATGGTACCATCAACAAATGAATTCTAATGTAACTAAAGTCTGTTATCACCCTTTATAGTTCTCCTTTTGGTAACCCTCAAAATCTTCGATTCACTACAATGCATTTCAATGGGGTACTATCATTTATATTGGTCCCAAGATGGCTGCCAGCAATTCCAGGATGAAGTGCTGACAGCCAATCAGATCTCACGATGACATGTGTGGTTAGGCTCCGCCCAGATATATATGTGTTTTCTTTTTCAAATTTCTCAGGAACTACTGAACGGATTTACACCATTTAAGTAAAAGGCACAACTCTGAACCAAGGGCTACCTTTTTGGCAAATTTGGTGTAATTCCGTTCAGCAGTTCGGGCTGTAGCTGCGACTAAAGGTTCCTATGGAAAATTGCATGGGGAAAACACGTTTTGGGACCTCCCTTTTTTCTCGGCCCCCGCTTGCCAAATCACCCCGAGACTTTCAGGATAGGAGCGGACCGGAGCGCCCCAACAAGTTGGAAAATTTCGCGAACATTCGTCAACCGGCGCCAAAGTTATTTCAAATAGAATGGTGCGGATTTCCTATGGAAAATAGGTTCTAACTATAACTATCTACTGGCGACCGCCAGTAGATAATATATATATATATATATATAGTGCAAAGTTCAAAGTAAAGGGCACACTCAGGCAGTGGATCCGATGCATTGAAGTTGATTTATTGACTTCATAAATCCGTAACGCGTTTCGACTGACCAGCAGTCTTGATCACACAATAGCACAAGCCATTATTGGAAATGCAATAGGTCTCGCTTTTGCTTGAGTTAGAGCTATTGGCATTGTAAATGACAGTCTTTTACCCATGGGTTATGGAGTGTTATGTATGTGGTGTGTAGTGGAGTTATGTGGGTTGGATTGGGTGAAGTAAAATATATGAAGGCAGTGGCGTAGCTAGCCCTATGGCTGCCCGTGGCAGTCCCTGCGTTTGCCGCTCCGCAGCGGCCCCATTAAAGAGGGGGTGGTGCTGGCGAGATTCGGCGCCGATTACGGCCCCTTGATGGCCGCAATTTGAAGTGGGGGAGTGATTGCCGCCCCCGAGACGGCAGGTAAGAGCGGGAGGAGGCCGCCACCCCCAAAACTCCTGCCGCCCGGCCACTGTATCATGTATTTATATGTGTCCCTTATGGCTGTGCTACAGGCAGCCAGTGACCTCTAACACCCCTATACACCGAACAGCAGCGATAGTGCGCTGCATGAAGTCTGACCTATTGCCCACAAAACAAAGCTAAGTTGAGCAATGAGCAGTAATTGTGCATGTCCTGCTGTGGCACCCCTTGACAGAGTTGTTCCTAGGAAATTTAGGGGCATATTATCAAGAAACAGCGTTAAAATTATCGTCGCTTTAGCGGCAGAAAACTGCCGCTAAAGCGGCGATAATGGGCTTGATAATATGCCCTTGAGAATTCCAGTAGAAGCCCATGTTCTGGTGTCAACATGGGCTTCTATTGGAATTCTCAAGGGCATATTATCAAGCCCATTATCGCCGCTTTAGCAGCAGTTTTATGCTGCTAAAGCGGCGATAATTTTAACGCCGTTCTTGATAATATGCCCCTTGGTTTTGTGGCAGGAGCAGTGACAGTCTCTGCATCCCAATCTTTCTGTGTCAATTATTTAACAACGCTTTTTATCCTGATGATGAAAGGCTGACCGCACCCTCTCCGATTTGAGGTAATGCCCATCCTGGAGCATATCAAAGAAAGATCCCTGCATCAAATGCTTTTAACAACAGAGTCACTGCTCATAATTTACCTTCAGATTGACCCCCCCCAAAAAAAAAGTCCCAGTCACAAACTGTACTGTTAGTTCGGTTGCAGTAGCCCCTAAATAAGAGGTGTCATTTTACAAATATTTTCTACAGGTTAGACTGTACATTCCAAGGAAATATGAAGTTCAACAATTTTGTATTGATTAAAAAAAAGTTGTCACTGCTCTAATTCCCTGCAGAGTTTGTAGTATCTGGTACTTCTGAAAGAGGGGTTGGGGGAGGGCGTCACAAGCATGCTGACAGCTCAACTGAAACATACAAACGTGCCTGGCACCAGAAGCAGATTGTTTGGAACACTTTAGTTCATGCCATACCAGATTTTAAAACTGTGGGTGCATTGCAGACAACAATGGGGTTTTGGAGGGGTGCGAGTGGAATGGGCAAGCAACGATGACAGGTGGAGAGTGGGAGTGGATGCAACCTGCAGCAGAGTTTTATTTAGAAAGCTCAGGATGTTTCTAAGGTTGTTGCAGAGATCCTTGTGCAGACTGCACTTCACAATTTGTATTCATGGAAACAGTTCAGTGGCTTATGTGCCTGTTACAAACACCTTCACAAGGCCTGTTGGGCAGATCCAGGCTTTCACTGTTAGGACAGTGTTAAGATAAATACCATTAAATTGCATTATACTGTTTTTAGGTGTCAAAAACGTTCCTACTGTGTGCTATGTTAAGGACTGTATTAAAGTCAGAAAAGACGAACGTTCGTTATATACAGTGCTTTCTGGTAGCTTTCACAGGCATGGGAGAGGCAAGATTGGAGATAGTATAAAGGGGAAAATGGGAAAAGTGATGATTTCTTTAAAACAGATGCATGAAAGAGATGGGGGGGTTGCAGATAAAAAGGAAATGTTTAAAGGAAACTACAAGGTAGAATTAGAAGGATCAGGGATAAAAGAAAGAGAAGCGAGAGACAATACAATTCGCCCTAGAAAGATAGAACAGAAACCGTGATTCGGAGATATATGAAACATATTAGAATACAGTCAGAGGCGGAGTAGGTATCGAGGACGAAAGAGAAGAGGGAAGAGCTAAAAGGAATATGAAAGAAAGTTGTCAAAAATGGAACAAAAGAAGCAGCAAAGTCAGATAGGGTTAATGGAGAGGAGATGACAGTGAGAGGTTTAAAATTAATCTGGCAGTGCACATGTAGCCGTCTCTTCTGCTCTTTCCATCCTTTATTTAAACACTAGCCCCCTGCCCCTTGCCCTGGCACGGGGAATTATCTTTTTCTGCACGCTGACTTTTATTCTTGCTGTCGGGAGTAAGGTAACTATGACCTGGTCGGAGGCTCCTTTTGCGCACTCTTGATAGACCACCGACATCCATGCACTAAACACAGGTAAACTGCAGGGTGGGGGGCTGTCCCAGCAGAGGTGAGCACTGTGTTTTCTAGTTAACAGCGCCTGGTTCTTGGACAGAGCTGCTTCTCTTCTGTGCAAATTGGGATAGCAAGGTGCAGGGCAAAGGTGACCCACCGCTCTGAAGCTACAACCTGGGACAGCACCCCAAGTCAAAAAGGAAGATCATCCTGGAGTCATTCTGAAGTCATCCGATGACTTCAGCCAGGCTATTCCTGCAATTATCTGGGGAAGTCATCCGAAGCCATCCTGAAGTATGCCTATAGGGTGGAATATTTAAATGAGATGACTCTCTAGAGTCATCAGAGAAACTACTCCAGGATTAGCTCCTGATTACTTCAGTTGAAAGCATGTGATGATCTTGTACTACTGCAGGATGGTCCCATGATGATTCAGGATTAAGCTGGATTACTGAATGATTAGTTCCGGATTACTTCAGTTGAAAACATGTGATGATAATGTACTACTCCAGAATGATCCCACGATGATTTCAGGATTTGGCTGGACTACTCTAGGATGATCCTATGAGCATTTTAGAATGGGGCTGTATTATTATAGAATGATCTTGTGATGACTTCACAATGAGGCTGCATTACTCAAGGATGATCCAAGGATAACTTTAGAATGGGACTGGCACTGTATTAGTCGATGATTTCATGAGGCGGATGTATTACCCTAGGATATGTTCTGGCTGTATTACTGCATGGCGGTTTCAATACGAAGATGTATTACTCTAGAATGATCTCGAGTAGTAATACTTGTTTGACATACACAGGTTGTTAAGAAATACACAGTTTTATTAGTTTGTTGGCAGAGCAAATTATTGCAACAAAAACAAGCATTGGAAAAGCCAATAGGTCTTGCCTTTTTGACCAAGTGGCTTGCCAATGTCTTCTGCCGATGGCCTGCAGTATTGGTTAAAATAAACAAGCAGTGGCAAAGCCAAAAGGTCTGGCCTTTGCAAGAGCTATTGGCTTTGCCAATATGTTTTAGCCATATTGTACGCCAGCGTGTCTGTTGTTCAGCATGGCTAAAGGTTAGTGGGATAAAGGAGAGTGGCATGTCGAAAAGTGGAATGTGACGAAGTGGCATAGATTATAGCTGCAGAGTGTCATGGAGTGGTGTAGAACGGAGTGGCATTGAGTGTGTTGCGTAGAGTGGTGTAGAGCAAAGTAGATTGCTGTGTAGTGGCATAAAGTGGAGTAGCGTAGGAGAGTGGATTGGCAGAGTGGAGTATAGTGTTGTAGAGTTGAGCGTCAGAGTGGAGTGTCGTGAGGTAGAGCGGAGTAGTGTGCCATAGAATAGAGTGGAGTAAAGTGGTATAGAAGGAGTTTTGTAGTGTTGTTGAGTGGAGTAGGGTGGCATAGCGTGGAGTAGAGTGTTGTAGAGTGGAGTGGCATAAAGTGGAGTAGAGTTTAATTGAGTAGAGCATGACAGAGTGGAGTATCATATCGTATAGTGTCGTAGCATGAAGTAGCCTAGAATGAAGTGGTGTAAAGTTCAGTGGTACAGAGTAGATTGATGTGGAGTGCACTGGGTTTGAGTAAAGTGGTGTAGAGTGCATTGGCACAGAGTAGAGAGATGTAGGGTGCAGAGTAGATTGCAGTGGCGTAAAGTAGACTGTTTCAGAGTTGAGTGGAGTGGTGCAGGGTAGATTGCAGAGGTGTAGAGCAGAGTAGGGTAGAGTGCAGTGGCATAGTGGCAGTGGTGCAGAATAGATTAGAGTGGTATGGAGGGATGCAGAATAGTGGTGCAGAGTGCAGTACAGTTGAGCAGAGTAGAGTGCAGTGACAAGTGCAGTGGTGCAGTGACAAAGCACAGGGGTGTAGAGTGGTGTAGCGTGCAGTGACTGAGTGCAGTCGTGCAGAGTAGTGTGGCATTGAGTTCAGTGGAGTAGAGTGCAGTCTTGCAGAGCGTCAGAGTACAGTGGAGTGCAGCAGCACAGAGCAGAATAGTGGTGCAGAAAAGAGTGGTGTAGCTTAGAGTGCAGTGACGTAGAGTTCAGTGGCAGAAAGTGCAGAGTAGACTGTTGTAGAGTGCAGTGTTATATAGTAGAGTGGTGTAGAATACATTGGCATGAAGTGCAGTGGCCTTAAGTTGTGAGTAGAGTGGCATTGAGAGCAGTGGTAGCAGAGTGGTGGTGTCAGAGTGGAAGCGTAGAGTGGTGTTGTCGAATATAGTGGCGAAGCGTAGAGTGACGTGGAGTGGCATAGAGTTGTTGAGCAAACTCAGTCTACCATCCTTCTGAAATTGGAAAATTGAGAAAGATGAAAGAGTGTAATAGTAACAACTGCAAGATATCGCACTTAAAAGAAGGAAGTATAGTATAAAAAATGTATACTTGGGTGATAGACATTAAATGTAAGAAATCACCATATGGTACCCTAACTTCACAGCAGAATCATTTGCATTTAGAATGGCACCCTTGACACTAACAGTACTCCCTGCCACCAAATGTGATTTCAATATAAGGCAAGGAGCCTACCTGACTCATAGCTCTATTTTAAGTCTGGCATTAGCCAAGACCAGGGTTCTCCAAAGTCGGTCCTAGAAGGCAAGATCCATGCTGTATTTTTTTGCATACCCCCATTTAGATACATGTAGTTATCTTAAAAATCTGGCATTGTTCCAGCCCTCCAGGATTGATTTTGGAGAACCCTGGACAAGACCTTTAGAATTTATTAAAATTACATATGTGACCAAGACCCCGAGAGAGGCCGAAACGCATCTTTTGTTGTGCCATTAAAACCGAGAGCCTGCACCCTTACAACCGGAGTGGCTTGTTTATTCTCACTGATAAAGTGAGGATCCCCTTATATATACATATATATATATATATACACACACATACACACACACACACACACATACATACACACACACACACACACACTTAGCTACAGAGGCTTTCAGCCAGCCCTTTTCATAAATTGATCTATTATTGTGTCATTTGCATTTTCATACATTCACTGCAGCATACAGCTTGGGAACGGACAGTGGGACAGCCCACTACAGCCATTGGCTAACTTTACTGCAAGTGGTGGCATTCTTCCCCTTCACAAGAAGTAAATCCACACACAAAGAAGTGCCCTTAAGAGTCGGTGACAGTGTGGAAAGCTTTACCTGTTTGGTGGCGAAAAAGAGGAAATAGGTAGGAGCTAAGCTTCAGATGTGTGTTAAAAAAAAGAGAAAGAGTTGGAGCTATTGGCGTTGCAAATGTTTCTTACCTATGTGTTATGGATTGAAGTGGATGTATCTGGTGTGTATTGGAAATATGTGGGTTGGATCGCAATTGTTAGTTGTGGCATGGAATTGTGTGGTGGATGTGTGTAGTGGAATTATGCGGCACGGTGCGCAGTTGTATTATGTGGTTAGTACTTATATGTGTTTGAGTGTACTGGAATTATGTGGAGAGGGTTTGTGAGTAATGGAGTGCAATTATGATGAATGGTATTCTGTGTTGTGGTGTGTTATGTAGTGGAGTTTAATTGCATGTTGTGCTGTTGAATTTTATGGTATGATGTTGAATTATGTGTTTTAAATTGGATATATGTGGTGTGTAGTGAAATTGTGTTGTGGTGGAATAATGTTTGGTTTTTTGTAATTATCTGGTGTGGAATGGATTTGTGTGGAGTTGAATAGTATGGCATGGAACAGTGTGGTATAGAGTGAAATTATGTTGAGTGGAATTATGTGGCATGATGTGGAGTGTTTATGTGGAATGTTTTGCGGTATAGAGTGGATTTATGTGATAATGAGAAGTGTGTAATTAGGTGGAGTTGAATTATGTGGTGTTGAATGGTATGTGGATTGTAATTATGTTGCGTGGTGTGGCTGTATGGATTGGCGTTGTATTGAGTGGTGTTGTATAGAGTAGAGTTGTATGGCTCTGAGTGGAGTAAAGTGGAGTGCAGTTGTGAAGCATTGTGTGGAGTGCAGTTGTTTGAAGTAGTGTTGCAAAGAGCAGAGGCGCATTGTGTGGAGAGGAGTGGCGCTGCATTGTTTGGTGCTGCGTGAAGTAGTGTGGCGTGGAGTGTAGTTGTGTAGAGTGGGGTGGCATTGTGCCGATTGCAGTTGCGTGGAGTGGAGTTGTGTAGAGTAGAGTAAAGCAGAGTGACTGGAGTAAAGCAGAGTGGTGGTAAGCTACGAGCACTGGTCGAGAGTGTTCTAGCTTAAAGGAACAAATAGTGCCACAAACTGTCTAAGTAACATCACATGTAATAAGGGAAGTCCTTAAAAATAGGTGTAGTTCAAAGCCAATATTTAGAATACAAAATTTCTTGCAGACAGCACAAGCGCTGCCTCGGCAAGACCTAAAAACAGATAAATGGGAGAGGTAGGAAGGAGAAGATATCAGAGCGGTAGCCAAATACAGATAGGGTACAGAAGGAATGAGAAGAGTGAAGAGAACTGGTAACAGCAGAAATTGGAGTGCGAGAAGGGAGGATGAAGAGAATTAAAGGTGGAAAGGGAATAAAAAGGGAAAAAGCAGACCCCAAGAAGGAAGCGTGAAGATGGTGAGAAAGGAAAGTGGGCAAGAAAGGTGAAAAGTAGTTTCAGAGGGGAGAGTTGAAAGAAAGCGCACACAGGACAGAGCACGAAAGACTGTTACATAGGAAAGGAGCATGGTGAAATGGGAAGGAAGATTAAAAAATAGTGCGGGAGATGGAGAAAGGGCGTATGCCTCAGTTTTATAATATGTATGTATAGAAATAAAATAACATTCAGGGAGGACAGGCCTATATCATTACTGGGCTTCACCTAATGCATCGCTCTGCTGCCAGACACACAATCGAGATTCATTCCCTGTGACAGGGTTCTCTGCCATGAATAATATGTTTCACCTTATTAGTTAACTGTCTCAGGGAAAAAATATAAAAACGTCACCAGGAAAGGAAAAATAGGCAGAGAGAAATATGACGTTTTCATATTTTTTCCCTGAGTAAATGAACGGCTGTGGAATGGAGATGTTAAAGGATGATTAATGCTCTTTACATGCTTTGCGGGGTTTATGTGGGGAGCCATATTCTGCCAAAAGCCCGGAAATCCCCTTTGAAAAGAATCCTCAGAAGCCATCTGCTTCGTGTCATGAGCCATCCAAGCGCTAGGTTTTAATAGGCAACTAAAACAGCTCATCCGATCTTTGCAACTTTTCTGCATAAGTACCTCAGCATAACTTGGTTTGCAGCTATTAAGTGATTTGCCCAGAATCACAGGATCCGATCGCCAGGACTCGATCCCGGGCCCCCAGTTTGAAAGTCAGCAGTTGTGACCGTAAGACCATACCAGTAATGGTAAGGCAATGCAAAATCCCACATTCATTCTCTACCACTCATGCTTTTTGTAAATAGAGCACGTTATTTATCTGTGCATTAAGTGCCAATGTTGCGAGGCGAGTGCAGACACACAGCCTCAATTGAAGTCCCACATTTAATGCCCTACAGCATCCCAAAAGCCCACAAATTATGGGATCCTATTCCCATATCTCTGGAAAGACCCCACACTCTGTAAAGTTCCCTGAGAGGCGGAATCCTACCTCCAGCTCTCTAGCATAAAGCACTACATTACAGCGCTGCACGTTAAAGAAAGGCGGGCTCCCGCCTTTCAAACAAAAGCGCGGCACTTGCAGATTACCCAAAAGTGGAGGAGAGGCGGGAAATCACACCCAACTTAGTTCCCACGTCTCACTCGCACCCCCACCCAAAAAATACCACCAAAACGCAGCAATGGTTTCTGTTTTCCTCTGAGCCTGATCCATCTAAACACACTCCGGTGCAGCAACGTGTTACTCTTCTCTCTCGACGACTGCCACAGTGCAACTCTGCTTCCGCTGCCGGTCAAGCCAGGGACAGCTGTAGCATGGTAGCCCGGATCCTACCAAAATGAGCCCAAAGGTAGCCAGTAGTGCTACTCTGAGGCTGGAGGGGCTGGGGCTATTCATGCAGCCAGGAACTCCGGCCTGACATCCGAAATTGAACAGTCAGCCGATCCCACTTTCGCTGACCACGTTTTTACCTTAAAGCAATTCAAAAACAGGGGCTGAATGCACATCTTCGAGTTGTTAGATGCTGAATAATGCACCTCAGAATGGCAAAGAAGGACAATTATTCTCCTTTTTCGTGTACCTGTTCGATCCTCAGTGTTCCTAAAAATGTCGGCACGGGCAGGTGAGTTACTTCCTGGGTGACGTCTCCATACTAGTGCCAACATTTTAGAAGAGTAAAGTGGGAGATTAAAGAAAAAAAATCAGGAGAATGGGGCCTTGAATCGGGTTCCTGTCATGTATGGGCTTTGCAAGTGTGCTGCTGCAGGATCGGACATTTGAAACGCAAATGCACGTTTTTAGGTCTCGCCTACGCAGCGCGCATGCGCTGCATAGGCAAAAAGACCTTTAGCAATCGCTTCGGCTTTTCAGCCAAAAACGTGCACGCGTTCCATTGCCTTCAATGGCAACGCGTGCACGTTTGGCGATTCACTTGCGGGAGCGAGCAGCGCCATATGGTAGCAATTATCGCTCCTGGCGCTGCTCGCTCCCCCAAGTGAAACGCTTTCACTTTTTCCGACATTTTTTTTTAAACTTTTAGCGCGCGCGCGCTTGTTCTTATTTTTCTAGCTCAGTCTTCAAGTGTTTTCCCATGAGCGCTGTCCCACGTGCAACCTCTGTCCACCTCAGATGCCTTCCCTTAAGCGCCATTTAAAGGCGGGATGATGTCCTGTAATAACCATGTAGTCCTCGTGTGCTGCCCGATAAGCACTGCCCACCATGCTCAATGCTCCCCCTGCCTCCCCCCACACACACAAACAGCCGCGGCACCGGAAACAACACTCTTGGCTCAAAATACTTGCAAGGTGCACTGCAGTCAAGACCTATGTCGAATATTCCTACAAATGTGAAAGGCTGGGCGCATCCGTCGTTAAAGCTGCCCCTTTGGGAATGTTCGCACGTGCTGAGCACAGGCCATTCCAATCACACGAGTCACGGATAACTGCTCTACAAGCAGGCAAACATAGACATATATGGACTCGCACAAAGCGCGGGCTATCCAAGCAGGGCAGGGCACTTGTGAATTATTGTGGGCGTTAAACCCATGTGGCTTAGATTACCAACAGCCCGCCCGACTACGGCACACATAATAAAGTTGTGCGATGGCACAGATATCACCGCATAAGCGATGCCACAGATGCCATCCTCTGGGCGAGAGAGACGAGCTCTGCTGGCTGCATGCTGCCAGGTGAAGTCCGGGTTAAGAATGGAAAGGAGCACGCGCCGATGCAAAATACATTCTACGAAAATGCGCAATCCAGCCAGAGAGGGCGCCATGAAATGTGTGCCTGTTCTAACATCAAAATCTACAACCGGTGAACCCACCGGAAAACACGCTGTCTGGAGCGTAACTCGGCACAATCACTCCCACCAATGGCATCTAAAATAATGCGAAAGACGTGGGAGCTGTTTTAACTAAAAGTACCATCAAAGAAACGCGGCGCACTTCAAAATCCACGTTTGGTATCATGAGTGGCAATACATTCTATCAGGAAAGATATAGGGCCCGATTTAGAACTTGGCTCCTTTTTGTGATCCCTTTATAGCCTGTGGAGACAGTAATAGTGGGGACGGGATATCCGTCACCTTTGTGACGGCGTACTCAACCCGCTAACATCTAAAAAAGACTTACTTAAAAATCATAGGTATGACCCAGTATTTAGAGTTATTTACAGCTGTAAAATTGAGTACATTGCAGAGCAACTCATGCAATAATCTGGGACGCAGGAATGCCAGCATCTGATGCAAAACGCGTTATACAAATTATAAAACGTGAGGGAAGGGCACACCCCTATAAAGTATGCTGTACGGACACATCCTCGTAACAACGGAGGCCACTTAAAACAAGCATTTGCAATGCAATAGGTCTCGCATTTATGCGAGTTTCAGCTATTGACATTGCAAATAACAATGCCTTTTACTTTTTGTTTTAACAACATGAATAAAAGGCATTCATTTACAATGCCAATAGCTTAAACTCGAGTAAATGCGAGACCTATTGCATTGCAAATGCTTGTTTTCTTACCTTTCAGAAGCATGGAGTGCAATGGCAGGCAGAAAGAGGGTGATGCAAGTGTTGTGCATTGGCCTGCAGGAGCAGGTTGCTGGCAGTGCTTACACCACGTTACACAATACCAAGCCCTGTCAGCTGAAACCCCCGAGTAATCGGGTTTTTGCTTGAAGGAATCGGGAGGCGGGAGACTCGCCTTGAAATCGGTAGTCTCCCGCCGGAATCGGGAGGGTTGGCATGTCTGCGTCTCTTCCGGTGCCACCAGATGTCCGCCCCGAAGTGCTTTAGAAAGGGGCTTGAAACAAATGAGTCATTGCGGCCACTTTCCATTGGTGGCTCAGCTGTTGCAGGTGGGGGTAAAAGTGCGTGGACACAATGCAGATGCATAACATTTAGAGTTTCAGAAAACTGTTTTTAGCAAAGTTTAAATACCAGCGCTCCGATTTAGTTTGCAGAATTCAGATTTTTTTCAGCAGTCAGTAACCTTATTTTTGTTTAGCTTACACTTAAACAAGCCCGTAATGGAAGTTAATTGGAGATAGTATTTCTCTCGCTGTTTCCGATCTCCGCAAGAGTTTCCTTGTGTTGTCACGTAAAGATTGGATGTGCATGAACGGGAGAATGGGTGCAAAACAGGTGCACGACTGTGTGTCTGTTTGCCTTCCTGTACTTCAGCCTGTGTCTGTATGCGAGCTAGTTAGTGTTTGTCAGTGTGTATTAATGAAAGCATGATGTATTTGCTGTGGTACATATGCGCATCACTGTGCATTGTAAAAACCAAGCACAAATGGGCATTACTACAGCACTGCATAAGTAGGACAGATAAGTTCGCTACTGCATAATTGTGTTGATCGGGAAGCCTGCGGTGGCATTGTGGCAAAGGCACAGATATTTCTGCAAGTCCAGCACTGTAGAATTTGGAGTACCATGTGGATCAGTGTGGCATTGTGAAAATCGGATAATGTAGATTACAGAAGCATTGTGAAAAATGTGCTAATGTGTGCTTTATTGCATTTTTATGCAGTTGCAAAGCATCTGAAGCATTGCAGAACTTGAACAAATGTGCATTAATGTGCGGCTAGGATGACTAATCACAAATGAGCACAACTGCAGCACTGTGGAGATTAGGCAAATGTGCATTACTGCGGTTCTAATGAAAATGTGCAACACGCACCTTACTACAGGAGCCTAAAAACTGGGAGCATTCTTCTATCACTATCAAACTGGGTAAAACGTGCATTAGTGAAGCACTGTGGAGACTGCGTGAATATGTGCATTATTCTAGGATTCTGAAAACGAGCTAACTGCATTGCTGCATCTCTGTGTGTAAACTGTACAAAATATGCTTTAGTGCAGCAGGTTTGTGGAAACGGACATTTGTGCTCTACTGTGCAGTGTGAAAAATAATGTGTAGTTCTGTAGCGCGGCCGCTAAAGTGAAAGCGGCCCACGCTGGTAATTAAGTAAGCGCAGCCACTAAAGTGAAAGTGGCTCGTGCCGTAAATTAATTAATTAAATAAGCGCAGCCGCTATAGTTAAAGCGGACCATGCTGTAATTTAAATAAATACATTATAAAAGCGAGCGGCGTGCTGCGATGTCGTGGCTGAAAGAGGAGAACATCATTAAAAAAAATAGTGCTCATCGACTTATCAAACAGACCGTGTAACGACACAAGTAATAAGTCCAGACGTTATGGGAGGTTACAAATGCAGACAAGGCGGTACCAAGGAGGGACTAGTAAGCCTATTTACAAATGAAAAGCAACGATTTAGCAAGGACAGTAATAGGAGCCAATTGAAGAGATGGGCTTGAAAGGGCGGAGCTTCTATGCCTAACCTTAATACAGCATGCCTCACAGAGCAGCGCATGCGCTGCTCAGACTCAACCTAAAAGGCACTTATGCAAAAATGTATGTAGATACGTCATAGTTGACAAGTTTCCCATGTCGATGCATAACTAGTTAGGACAGCCCCTTTTTCCCGTATAAATCTGGGATTTGTAGTCTTAAAAAATATATAAAACCAGTATAAAACCAGGACTGCAAGTCCCAGAATTCTAAGAATAACATGAGACTGGAGTAACTAGTCTAGCAGGGACCTGGGAAACTGGCAGCTATGATGCTTGTACAAAGATTACATGGACATGCTGAGACCCAAACCTGGTACGTTTTTGCCATCCTGACTTATTACATAAGATCCACCATTAAGTAGTCAATACCACTAGGCATTCTGGAACATGTAGTTTCAATTCTATCATTTTCCTGCTCAATGTTTTGGGCAACAAATCATCGACTGGCTGAAATTAAACCTAGTGGCATAGGGTCAGTTGAAAACTATGCTTGTGCAGCTGGATATTTCCTCGCAGTGGCCCATCTCATATTTGATCACTGCAGTCACTTTTGTCTTGTGTGTGTTACATTTTTCTCCAATTACCCATCTGCACTAGAAGTATAATCACTCTCAAAACATCAGAAGCAATCAATTTCATAATGTTAAAAAGAAATGATGCTTGTGGAGATTTGGATGTTTATTTTCAAATCATCAAGCACAATTGGATCTTATGAAGTAGTCACATACTCATTCTTAAATCCTCCTGAAGTCATCAGGAATAGTCACACCTTGTGAAGTCATCACATACTCATTCTTAAATCTTCCCGAAGTCATCAGGAATAGTCACACCTTGTGAAGTCATCACATACTCATTTTCAAGTCATCCTCAAGTCATCAGGAATAGTCACACCTTGTGAAGTCATCAGATGCTAATTTTCAAGTCATCAAGCTCAAGTTTCTAAAGTCTGCTGATGACTTCAAGAGCTTGATGATGTCTGATGATGTGAAAATGACTTCTAGAGTAGTTGGATGATCATCCAATGACTCTGGGATGGCTTCTAAAGTAATCCTGTTTGACCTGGGACATTACCGAAGCGTTGAGATTCTTCTTTGGAGAGAGGCCATGCTTTTGTGGGGTGCATTGCACGTCTAGGGCTGCTGTTTCAAGATGGGGCATTTGGTAAAAGTCTGGAAGCTGCTGCTTGATGGGCTGTTGCCTAAAAGAGATGGCTGCTCTGTATTTGCTGGCAAGTGAGAAATGCTTAACACTTACGGACCTTTTCTGATTTTAAAGGTTTGAACTGCTTCCTCGAATGTGGATGTGCCGCTTCGGGTGGATTCACTTGGGTTTTCGATGAAGGTGTGATGCCATGGAGGTTTTAAAGTGCTTTTCAGAGGGCTTACGTGCTCCTAAAGTGTTTACAGTTTTCTAAACGTTGATTACCTAGGTGGTGGGAGCAGGTATGAGTTGTAAATACATCTGTGGGTGAGGCGGCTACTACTCAAATTGCCCCAGTCTGGCAGTTGGACAAGACCAGCATTTCTCTTGGTGCTTGGCACGCTTTCACAACATTCCACACTTTCTATGCACACACCCAGAGAGCCAACTGTGCCTTCGGGTCAGATTTCAAATCTAATCTATATACTTCAAAGAGAAAGCATGTTCTGACTGGGGATACTAAGGGACATCACCTACCAAGGTCTGCACCCTCCGTGAAGGGAAGCTACCAAACGAACACACAGCTGCAGGTTCAAACGAAATACCAACCAGCAAAGACATGAGCAACGAAACAAAAGACGGACTGAGTGAGAGGCTCTTCCAGAACTGGGTTCTCGAGAGCTGCATTTTAAAACAAACCGTAACAAAACAGTGGCACAGAAACAAGCACATTTACAAAACAAACACAAACCTAAATATATTCCAGCACTTCAAATGAAAACCATTGAAAAAATAAAAGTGCAGGCTGCATTTTAAAACAAACCGTAACAAAACAGTGGCACAGAAACAAGCACATTCACAAAACAAACGTACACACTGCTAATAACAAAAGAGTGCACAACCAAAGAAGGAACAAGCTTTGAGAATTAATCACGTGGAACTGCCTGAGAGAGCCCCATGATTGACTGGAAGGGAGGGGGGAGGAACAGCAGAGAGAGTGGGGAGGAGGAGCGAGGGAAGAGACACAAGAGGGAAAGCAAAACCAATGCAGTGCTTGTGAAAGGGCCTGCCTGTCGGAAGACAGATATAATACAAAGAAGCTGCCTTTCTCTGTGAAAACCAGAGCCAGTCCACTGCTGAGACAGCTGTGCGGGGCAGGCACAGAGCAGTGCCCCCTGCTCTGAGGTGTTGGTCTGGCTCCCCTGCTCTGCTGTGAGGCAGACCAGCGAGACTGGAGCCCCGTGACTGATTGGGAGGGGGTCGGGGGTGGGGGAGAGCAGAGAAAGTGGGACGGAGGAGCCAGAGAGTAAACAACAATAAAAATTAAGCCAGCTCCTAAAAGGGGCACAGTGCTGATAGATAATGTCAACAATTATTAATAAGCAACCCAGGGGGAGGCAGGGCAGGGTAGGCAGCGCTAACACAACTGTGGCGTTAAGAGGAGGTGGGAGGAAGAATGCTATATTTGTATAAATGCAGGTAGGGCACTGAAGCTGAGCGCAGACAAACAGTAACAGAGCAGGAAACCAAGAAAAAAAAGAGTTCCCCAGAGAACAGATGAAGAACCACAGCGGAATGAGACAGTACTAAGCCCCTGCTCTGTGGGAGGAACAGAAGAGAGAAAGGAGGGACAAAGAGGCAGAACTGACCACTAGCAAGCAAGGATTTTTAAAGGACACTGACATAGACAAATGGCAAAAAAGGGGATGAACTTGATGCACACATACTGAATACAGCAGGTCTCGAAGAAACAGCTGCGCTGTCTAGCTCGACCTAAAAATGGGCATCATTACTAAAACTATTGTAACTATTGAACTACCGGCTTGCTCGGAGCAAGCCGGTAGTTCAATAGTATATATATATATATATATATATATATATATATATATATTCACTGAAAACACCATAGGTTTGAGGGACGTTATAGTTAGTTGGACATTTCACTCGTACAAAACCAGTGAAATTCTGCTGGTATAGTTAGTTCAGCTAACTATAACTCATGCCCCCGCAATGCACTGCTGATGACGTCACATATTACATCATTCATGACATGGTCAGTGACATCACTGATGACATCACTGATGACATCTGAAATGACATCACTGATGACATCTTCCAGTGACTGCGTGTTTCTGTAAAGTTTATATATGTTGTACAAATATATATGCCAAGGTGTATTGAAGAATGAGTGGGTGTATATGTGTCTGAATGGAGGATTTAGTAGGTGCGTGACTGACTGTATAAGTGAGTGATTAAATGTGTCTTACTGAATGCATGGGTTAGTGACTAAACTGTGTGAATGTCTGTATCAGTCTGTTAGTTGGTGTGTAAGCGGCTGCAAGTTTTGGTGAGTAGCTACATAAGTGTCTATATGGGTTATTGATTGGTTGTCCGAGTATCTGTATGGGTGCCTGAGTGTCTGTGTGGGTGGATGGGGGGTGTGTGACTCTGTGCACAGATGTGTGAGTGGGTGATTCACTGGGTGTATGGGTTCAAGAGTGTGAAGGGCTGTATGGGTGGGTGAGTGTGTGTATGGGCATGGTGGTGAGTGAATGGATGTCTCAGTGGTACATGTGTGAGTAACTACATATGTGAAAGGCAGTATATGTGAGTGTTGGAGTACATAAATGACTATATGTGAGAGTGAGTGATTGTGAGAGTGGCTGTATGGATGAGTGTGTGCTTGTATCAGTGATTGTATAAGAGAGTAAGTATGTGTTATTATCTGTATGAATAAGTGAGGTGGTGTGTGTATAACTGTATAGTTGAGTAAATGGGAGTGTGATTGATTCTTTGCATGACTGACTGGGTGTGTGAGTAACTCTATGGATGAGTGGCGGTGTGTGAGTGTCTGTATATGTGTATGAGTGCATATGATAGTGCTGTATTGATGAGTGACTGCATGTGTGAGTGACTGTATGGGTGAATGAGTGAATGTGTGTGTAGACCTAGGAATTAGTGAGTGGGTATGTAGTAACTGGTATTGGTGTGTATATGGTTTCGAAAATGGTAGTCTGTATTTTAGAGTGGGTGTATCAAAGGTTATATTAGGGTATGAGGAGGTGCATCAGATTATCACGTAGATGATGTCATCAGTGATGTAATTTGAGATGTCATCAGTGATGTCATCAGTGATGTCACTGACCATGTCATGAATGATGTAATATGTGACGTCATCAGAAGTGCTTTATGGGGCTCGAGTTATAGTTAGTTTAACTAACTATAACGGCTGAATTTCACTAGTTTTGCACGAGTGAAATGTCCAACTAACTATAACGTCCCTCAAACCTATGTTTTTTTCAGTGAATTTCCAAGGTTTTTTAAATGCTAATTTCTAACTATAACGTCCCTGAAAGCTATGGTTTTTTCAGTGAATTTCAAAGGTTTTTTAAATGCTAATTTCTAACTATGCCTACATAGGTAGGACATATGCAGAAAGAGGAAGAAAGGTGCAGAAAGAAGCAAGAGAAATGCAGAAAGAGGCAGCAGAAGTCCAGAAGGACAAAGAAAGGTGCAGAAAGAAGCAAGAGATATGCAGAAAGAACCAACAGAGGTGCAGAAAGAGGCCTTGTTGCAAAGTCATCCTGTGCCCCAACATTTTGCTGACGGGTACTGGTGGTAACTGACTCTGACTAAGCAGGCCTAGAGCCAGTGCTATGCTAAAAGACACTTAGAATACAGTGAAAACACCTACATACACTAGTGTACACTATGGGTTGGGGTACCCTGTGATTGGCATGACCTCCCCTGTAAGGCCCTAGTACATAATAGGGCAGGGGGATTAAAACTACCTCTAAGTCAGAGGTGCAGAAAGATGCTTCTTTAACTAGTAGTCTCGTTTGCAGAGTGGTAGAGAAAGGGTGCTGGGCCTCTGACCAGCGCTCAGGAATTCCGCTGCGTAAGACTTACAGGAGGTACCAGGAGGGCTTCTTGGCCCCCAAAGTCCCTCAGGAGTAAAGTGGACTTTATCCCCATCCCGTAGTCTGCCAGGAGACACGTTTGCAGAGTGGTGGAGAAAGGGGGGCGTGGCCTCCGAAGACATCTTAGCCTCCTGGTGCACTGCTGCTCGGGGGGTGAAGTCCACTTGTGTCCTGAGGTCTTCAGGATACAAGAGACCTCATCACCCCACCAGCAGTGCGCCAAGAGGATCGTTTGCAGAGTGGTATCAAAAGGGGCGTGGCCTCGGACCACTTCTCAGCAATCCCATTGTGTGGGGCTTACTGGAGGTACCTGGTGGGCTAGTTGGCCGCCAGGGACCCTCAGGAATGAAGGGGACTTAATCTCCCAACTTAGAATGCACAAGGGGGCGTGTTTGTAGAGTGGTGCTGGGAGGGGCGGGGCCTCGGCGATATGCCGGCTTTTTTTAAATTTTGTTTTTTGGAAGGGGGCTGTGTGGCCCCCCTTCCCTTTATTATTTTTGGGCCCTGGGGACCCCATCTCCCAGGGCCTGAGCATTTTTTTTTTTTTTTTTAAACAGGAGGGGGCCGCGCGGCGCCCCTCCCATGGCCGTTTTTGGCCCAGGGACCCCATCCCCCAGGGCTTGGCCACATATTTTTTTTTTTACTGAAATTATTTTTAAGGAGGGGGGCCGCGTGGCCAACCTCCTGAGGCCAGTTTTGGCTCCGGGGACCCCATCCCCCGGGGCCCGGCCATATATATATTTTTTTTAAATACTAAAGGGAGGGGGGCCGCGTTGCCCCCCTACCCTGGGCCAATTTTGGTCCTGGGGACCCCATCCCCTGGGGCCTGGCCTCGTTGATGGAGACCGTAGGGGGAGCCCCAATGCCCCCACGGTCCCTGCCGGCTCCCCGCCTCCTGCAGGAGCCGGCATTGCTTTTGGGCAAGGGGAGCTGCTAACATGCAGCTCCCCTCGTCCAAAAGCAATTCTGCTTTGCTTCTTGGAAGCGAGAGCAGGTTTCCTGCTCTCGCTTCCAAGCAGCAAAGCAGTGCTGCTATGGCAGGGTGGGAGCTGTGCTCCCACCCTGCCATAGCAAACTGCAATGTCCCGGGGGTGGGTACCCCAGGACATTGCAGGAGCCGGCCCTGGGGGGTGGGGGTCCCCAGGGCCATCGAGGGTTCCAGGAGGGGGGCTGCGTGACCCCCTCCCAACATATGCAACGCCCCGGGGAGGTGGTGGTCCCCGGGGGTCCGCAACGGACCCCCGCCCTTTATTTAGAATTGCCCCAGGGAGGTGGTGGTCCCCGGGGCAGTGTGGGGAGGGGGCAGGAGCCCCCCCACACTCCTTTATTCATTTTGGAGCCCCAGGGAGGTGCCGGTCCCCAGGGCTTGGGGGGCCCGTGAGGCTCCCCGCCTCTATTAAATCAAAGCCCCCTGGGAGAAGGCGGTCCCCAGGGCAGCATGGAGGGCAGGAGCCCCCGCACACATTTTTTTTTTAAAAAGCCCCGGAGAGGTGGCGGTCCCTGGGGCTGCGGGGGAGCCACGTGCCCCCCTGCAAATTATGAGCAAAGCCCCAGCGAAGTGGCTTTTTAAAAATAAATATGCTTTTTTGGGGCCTGGGGGTCCTTGTGGGACCCCCTGAGCAGGCCTAGGGGGTCAGGGTGTTTCTACCCTGCCCCCTTTTCTTGTTTTTCACCTTTTTTGTACTGTTTTCTTGTGACTCGGTTACCAAGTTACAAGATGGCTGCCAATAATTCCTGGTTTGGAGTGTTGGCAGTCAATCAGAATGAAGCTCGTGCTTGGGAGGGTTCGCAAATCCTCCTCGGTGCTCAGATATCGATATTTTTATTTTTTTAATTTCTCAGCAACTACTGAACGGATTTACACCATTTTTAAAAAAGCACGCTTTCTGAACCAAGAGCTACCTTTTTGCCAAATTTGGTGTAATTCTGTTCAGCAGTTCGGGCTGTAGCCTGTTCCAAAATTCCTATGGAAATTAACATAGAGAAAATGTGTTTTGGGACCCCCTTTTTTCTCGGCCCCCGCTTGACGAATCACCCCGAAACTTTCAAGACACGAGCTGACCTGAGTGAACCATTTTTTGGGAAATCTTTGCGAAGATTCGTCAAACGGCGCCAAAGATATTGGCAAAAGAAAAAACACTTTTTGAATAGAAACAAGGTCCTAACTATAACTACCCACTGGGGACCGCTAGCAGGTATTATATATATATATATATATATATATATATATATATATATATATATATATATATATATATATATATATATATATATATTCACTGAAAAAACCATAGGTTTCAGACAAGTTATAGTTAGAAATTAGCATTTAAAAAACCTTTGAAATTCACTGAAAAAACCATAGGTTTTAGGGACAGTTATAGTTAGTTGGACATTGCACTCGTACAAAACCCGTGAAATTCCCCTGTTATAGTTAGTTCAGCTAACTATAACTCACGCCCCGCAATGCACTGCTGATGACGTCACATATTACATCACTCATGACATGGTCAGTGACATCACTGATGACATCACTGATGACATCACTGATGACATCATCCAGTGACTGTGTGTTTCTGTAAAGTTTAAATATGTTTAATATATATAGGGAAAGGCGTATTGAAGAATGAGTGGGTGTATAAGTGTCTGAATGGATGATTTAGTACGTGAGTGACTGACTCTACAAGTGAGTGATTAAACGTATCTTACTGAATGCATGGGTTAGTGACTAAACTGTGTGAATGTCTGTATCCGTCTGTTTGTTGGTGTGTAAGTGGATGCATGGATTTGCGAATAGCTACATGAGTGTCTATATGGGTTATTGATTGGTTCTCTGAGTATCTGTATGGCTGCCTGAGTGTTTGTGTGGGTGGGGTGTGTGTGACTCTATACATAGATGTGTGAGTGGGTGATTCACTGGGTGCATGATTTCAAGAGTGCATCTGTGATGGACTGCTTGGGTGGGTGAGTGTGTGTATGGGTGTGTTAGTGAGTGAATGTATATCTCAGTGGTACATGTGCGAGTAACTACATATGTAAAAAGCAGTATATATGTGTGTTAGAGTATTTAAATGGCTATAAGTGAGAGTGTGTTATTGTGAGAGTGGCTGTATGGATGCGTGTGTGCTTGTATCAGTTATTGTATAAGAGCGTAAGAATGTGCTAGTATTTGTATGAGTAAGTGAGCTGGTGTGTGTATAACTGTATAGTTGAGTAAATGGGTGTGTGATTAATTTTTTGCATGACTGACTAGGTGTGTGAGTACTTCTATGGATGAGTGGCGGTGTGTGAGTATTTATATAGGTGTATGAGTGCATATGATAGTCCTGTACTGAGTGACTGTAAGTATGAGTGACTGTACAGGTGAGTGAGTGGATGTATGTGTAGACCTAAGAATCAGTGAGTGGGTATGTAGTTTTTGGTGTTGGAGTGTCTATGGTTTTGAGAATGGCAGTCTGTAATTTAGAGTGGGTGTATCAAAAGTTATATTAGTGTGTGAGAAGATGCATGAAATTATCACATGGATGATGTCATCAGTGATGTCATTTGAGATGTCATCAGTGATGTCATCAGTGATGTCACTGACCATGTCATGAGTGATGTAATATGTGACGTCATCAGCAGTGCATTGCGGGCGCGAGTTATAGTTAGCTGAACTAACTATAACAGGGGAATTTCACGGGTTTTGTACGAGTGCAATGTCCAACTAACTATAACTGTCCCTAAAACCTATGGTTTTTTCAGTGAATTTCAAAGGTTTTTTAAATGCTAATTTCTAACTATAACTTGTCTGAAACCTATGGTTTTTTCAGTGAATTTCAAAGGTTTTTTAAATGCTAATTTCTAACTATAACGTGCCTGAAACCTATGGTTTTTTCAGTGAATTTCAAAGGTTTTTTAAATGCTAATTTCTAACTATAACGTGCCTGAAACCTATTTTTTTTCAGTGAATTTCAAAGGTTTTTTAAATGCTAATTTCTAACTATAACGTGCTTGAAACCTATGATTTTTTAAGTGAATTTCAAAGGTTTTTTAAATGCTAGTTTCTAACTATGCCAACAGAGGTAGGACATGTGAAGAAAGAAGAAAAACGCACAGAAAGAAGCAAAAGATGTGCAGAAAGAACCAACAGAGGAGCAGAAAGAGGCCTTGTTGCAAAATCATCCTGTGCCCACAACTTTTTCAGACGGGTACTGGTGGTAACTGACTCTGACTAACCAGAGCCAGTGCGCGTTTGCACAGTGGTGAAGGGAGGGGGTCTGAGGTGACATGTGTGCAAACGCGCCCCGTGGCGCGTTTTAAGTTGCGGGATTAAGTCCCCTTGAATCCTGAGGGTCCCTGGGGCCCAACTAGCCCCCCAGGTACCTACAGTTAGGACCACAGAGCTGAGTTGCAGAGAGGCGTTCCGAGGCCACGCACCTTTTTTCACCTCTCTGCAACGCAACTCTGTTGTGCTTACTGAAGGTACCTGGTGGGCTAGTTGGCCCCCAGGATTCAAAGGGAATTAACTCCCCAACTTAAAACGCACCACAGGGCGTGTTTGCGCACATGTCACCTGAGGCCCCGCCCCCTCCTTTCACCACTGTGCAAACACGCCCCGTGGCGCGTTTTAAGTTGGGGGATTAGGTCACCTTGAATCCTGAGAGTCCCTGGGGCCCAACTAGCCCACCAGGTACTTCCAGTAAGCACCACAGGCCTGCGTTGCAACGCCTGTAACAAATTGTGCAGTTGTTTTTAGGTAGTGAAGAGGGTCGTGCTGGGGGTAGTGTTTTAGGGTTTAGGGTAGTGCAGTGGTGTTTGTGTAGTGTAGGGGGTCATGCTGGGGGTAGATTTAGGGTTTAGGGTAGTGCAGTGGTGTTTGGGTAGTGTAGGGGGTCGTGCTGGGGTTAGTGTTTTAGGGTTTAGGGTAGTGCAGTGGTGTTTGTGTAGTGTAGGGGGTCATGCTGTCGGGAGTGTTTTAGGGTTTAGGGTAGTACAGTGGTGTTTGGGTAGTGTAGGGGGTCGTGCTGGGGTTAGTGTTTTAGGGTTTTAGGGTTTAGGGTAGTGCAGTGGTGTTTGGGTAGTGTAGGGGATACTGCTGGGGGTAGTGTTTTAGGGTTTAGGGTAGTGCAATGGTGTTTGGGTAGTGTAGGGGGTACTGCTGGGGGTAGTGTTTAGGGTTTAGGGTAGTGCAGTGGTGTTTGGGTAGCGTAGGGGGTACTGCTGGGGGTAGTGTTTTATGGTTTAGGGTAGTGCAGTGGTGTTTGGGTAGTGTAGGGGTTCGTGCTGGGGGTAGTTTTTTAGGGTTTAGGGTAGTGCAGTGGTGTTTGTGTAGTGTAGGAGGTCGTGTTTTAGGGATTAGGGTAGTGCATTGGTATTTGGGTAGTGTAGGGGGTCATGCAGGGGTAGTGTTTTAGGGTTTAGGGAGTGCAGTGGTGTTTAGGTAGTGTAGGGGGTCGTGCTGGGGGAGTGTTTTAGGGTTTAGGGCAGTGCAGTGGTGTTTGGGTAGTGTAGGGGGTCGTGCTGGGGGAGTGTTTTAGGGTTTAGGGCAGTGCAGTCGTGTTCGGGTAGTGTAGGAGGTCGTGCTGGGGGAGTATTTTAGGGTTTAGGGTAGTGCAGTGGTGTTCGGGTAGTGTAGGGGGTCATGCTGGGGGTAGTGTTCTAGGGTTTAGGGCAGTGCAGTGGTGTTCGGGCAGTGTAGGGGGTCGTGCTGGTGGTGGTGTTTTAGGGTTTAGGGCAGTGCAGTGGTGTTCGGGCAGTGTAGGGGGTGGTGCTGGGGGTGGTGTTTCAGGGTTTAGGGCAGTGCAGTGATGTTCGGGCAGTGTAGGGCGTCGTGCAGGGGTGGTGTTTCAGGGTTTAGGGCAGTGGTGTTCGGGCAGTGTAGGGGGTCATGCTGGGGGTGGTGTTTCAGGGTTTGGGGCAGTGCAGTGGTGTTCGAGCAGTAAAGGGGGTCATGCTGGGGGTGGTGTTTCAGGGTTTAGGGCAGTGCAGTGGTGTTCGGGCAGTGTAGGGGGCGGTGCAGGGGGTGGTGTTTCAGGGTTTAGGGCAGTGCAGTGGTGTTCGGGCAGTGTAGGGGTGGTGCAGGGGGTGGTGTTTCAGGGTTTAGGGCAGTGTAGGGGGTCATGCAGGGGGTGGTGTTTCTGGGTTTAGGGCAGTGCAGTGGTGTTCGGGCAGTGTAGGGGGCGGTGCAGGGAGTGGTGTTTCAGGGTTTAGGGCAGTACAGTGGTGTTCGGGCATTGTAGGGGGTGGTGCTGGGGCTGGTGTTTCAGGGTTTAGGGCAGTGCAGTGGTGTTCAGGCAGTGTAGGGGGTCGTGCTGGGGCTGGTGTTTCAGGGGTAGTGCAGTGGTGTTCGGGCAGTGTAGGGGGTCGTGCTGGGGCTGGTGTTTCAGGGTTTAGGGCAGTGCAGTGGTGTTCGGGCAGTGTAGGGGGTCATGCTGGGGCTGGTGTTTCAGGGTTTAGGGCAGTGCAGTGGTGTTCGGGCAGTGTAGGGGGTCTTGCTGGGGCTGGTGTTTCAGAGTCTAGGGCAATGCAGTGGTGTTCGGGCAGGTAAGGGGGTCTTGCTGGGGCTGGTGTTTCAGGGTTTAGGGCAGTGCAG
Source organism: Calotriton arnoldi (assembly GCA_963921515.1). Taxonomy (NCBI): domain Eukaryota; kingdom Metazoa; phylum Chordata; class Amphibia; order Caudata; family Salamandridae; genus Calotriton; species Calotriton arnoldi. The sequence continues at coordinate 449,705 of CAWUFW010010810.1, read as the reverse complement.
TCGTGTTCGGGCACTGTAGGGGTCGTGCTGGGGGTGGTGTTTCAGGGTTTAGGGCAGTGTAGTGGTGTTCGGGCAGTGTAGGGGGTCGTGCTGGGGCTAGTGTTTCAGGGTTTAGGGCAGAGCAATGGTGCTCAGGCAGTGTAGGGGGTTGTGCTGGGGGTGATGTTTCAGGGTTTAGGCCAGTACAGTGGTGTTAGGGCAGTGTAGGGGGTCGTGCTGGGGGTGGTGCTTCAGGGTTTAGGGCAGTGCAGTGGTGTTCCGGCAGTGTAGGGGGTGGTGCAGGGGTGGTGTTTCAGGGTTTAGTGCAGTGGTGTTCGGGCAGTGTAGGGGGTCGTGCTGGGGTGGTGTTTCAGGGTTTAGGGCAGTGCAGTGGTGTTCGGGCAGTGTAGGGTGTCGTGCTGAGGGGTGGTGTTTCAGGGTTTAGGGCAGTGCAGTAGTGTTTGGGCAGTGTAGGGGGTCGTGCAGGGGGTGGTGTTTCAGGGTTTAGGGCAGTGCAGTGGTGTTCAGCCAGTGTAGGTAGTCTTGCTGGGGGTGGTGTTTCAGGGTTTAGGGCAGTGCAGTAGTTTTCGGGCAGTGTAGGCGGTCGTGCTGGGGCTGGTGTTTCAGTGTTTAGGGCAGTGCAGTGGTGTTCGGGCAGTGTACGGGGTTGTGCTGGGGCTGGGGTTTCAGGGTTTAGGGCAGTGCAGTGGTGTGCGGGCAGTGTACGGGGTTGTGCTGAGGCTGGTGTTTCAGGGTTTAGGGCAGTGCAGTGGTGTTCGGGCAGTGTAGGGGGTCATGCTGGGGGTGGTGTTTCAGGGTTTAGGGCAGTGCAGTGGTGTTCGGGCAGTGTAGGGGGTCGTGCTGGGGCTGGTGTTTCAGGGTTTAGGGCAGTGCAGTGGTGTTCGGGCAGTGTAGGGGGTCGTGCTGGGGCTGGTGTTTCAGGGTTTTGGGCAGAGCAGTGGTGTTCGGGCAGTGTAGGGGGTCGTGCTGGGGGTGGTGTTTCAGGGTTTAGGGCAGTGCAGTGGTGTTCGGGCAGTGTAGGGGGTCTTGCTGGGGGTGGTGTTTCAGGGTTTAGGGCAGTGCAGTGGTGTTTGTGCAGTGTAGGGGGTCTTGCTGGGGGTGGTGTTTCAGGGTTTAGGGCAGTGGTGTTCGGGCAGTGTAGGGGGTCTTGCTGGGGGTGAAATTTCAGGGTTTAGGGCAGTGCAGTGGTGTTCGGGCAGTGTAGGGGGTCTTGCTGGGGGTAGAGTTTCAGGGTTTAGGGCGGTGCAGTGGTGTTCGTGCAGTGTAGGGGGTCGTGCTGGGGGTGGTTTTTCAGGGTTTAGGGCAGTGCAGTAGTGTTCAGGCAGTTTAGGGAGTCGTGCAGGGGGTGGTGTTTCAGGGTTTAGGGCAGTGCAGTGGTGTTCTGGCAGTGTAGGGGGTCATGCTGGGGGTGGGGTTTCAGGGTTTAGGGCAGTACAGTGGTGTTCGGGCAGTGTAGGGGGTCGTGCAGGGGGTGGTGTTTCAGGGTTTAGGGCAGTGCAGTGGTGTTCGGGCAGTGTAGGGGGTCATGCTGGGGCTGGTGTTTCAGGGTTTAGGGCAGTGCAGTGGTGTTCGGGCAGTGTAGGGGGTCTTGCTGGGGGTGATGTTTCAGGGTTTAGGGCAGTGCAGTGGTGTTCGAGCAGTGTAGGGGGTCTTGCTGGGGGTAGTGTTTCAGGGTTTAGGGCAGTGCAGTGGTGTTCGTGCAGTATAGGGGGTTGTGCAGGGGGTGGTGTTTCAGGGTTTAGGGCAGTGCAGTGGTGTTCGGGCAGTGTAGGGGGTCGCGCTGGGGGTGGTGTTTCAGGGTTTAGGGCAGTGCAGTGGTGTTCGGCCAGTGTATGGGGTCATGCACAGGGTGGGGTTTCAGGGTTTAGGGCAGTGCAGTGGTGTTCGGGCAGTGTAGGGTGTTGTGCTGGGGCTGGTGTTTCAGGGTTCAGGGCGGTGCAGTGGTGTTCAGGCAGTGTAGGGGGTCGTGCTGAGGCTGGTGTTTCACGGTTGAGGGCAGTGCAGTGGTGTTCGGGCAGTGTAGGGGGTCGTGCTGGGGCTGGTGTTTCAGGGTTTAGGGCAGTGCATTGGTGCTCGGGCAGTGTAGGGGGTCGTGCTGGGGGTGATGTTTCAGGGTTTAGGGTAGTGCAGTGGTGTTCGGGCAGTGTAGGGGGTCGTGCAGGGGCTGGTGTTTCAAGGTTTAGGGCAGTGCAGTGGTGTTCGGGCAGTGTAGGGGGTCGTGCTGGGGCTGGTGTTTCAGGGTTTTGGGCAGAGCAGTGGTGTTCGGGCAGTGTAGGGGGTCATGCTGGGGGTAGTGTTTCAGGGTTTAGGGCAGTGCAGTGGTGTTCGGGCAGTGTAGGGGGTCGTGCTGGGGGTGGTGTTTCAGGGTTTAGGTCAGTGGTGTTCGGGCAGTGTAGGGGGTCTTGCTGGGGGTGATGTTTCAGGGTTTAGGGCAGTGCAGTGGTGTTTGGGCAGTGTAGGGGGTCTTGCTGGGGGTAGTGTTTCAGGGTTTAGGGCAGTGCAGTGGTGTTCGGGCAGTGTAGGGGGTCATGCTGGGGGTGGTGTTTCAGGGTTTAGGGCAGTGCAGTGGTGTTCGGGCAGTGTAGGGGGTCGTGAAGGGGGTGGTGTTTCAGGGTTTAGGGCAGTGCAGTGGTGTTCGGGCAGTGTAGGGGGTCGTGCTAGGGGTGGTGTTTCAGGGTTTAGGGCAGTGCAGTGGTGTTCGGGCAGTGTAGGGGGTCATGCAGGGGCTGGTGTTTCAGGGTTTAGGGCAGTGCAGTGGTGTTCGGGCAGTGTAGGGGGTTGTGCTGGGGGTAGTGTTTTAGGGTTTAGGGTAGTGCAGTGGTGCTTGTGTAGTGTAGGGGGTCGTGCTGGGGGTAGTGTTTTAGGGTTTAGGGTAGTGCAGTGGTGTTTGTGTAGTGTAGGGGGTCCTGTTTTAGGGTAGTGCAGTGGTGTTTGGGTAGTGTAGGGGATCGTGCTGGGGGTAGTGTTTTAGGATTTAGGTTAGTGCTGTGGTGTTTGGGTAGTGTAGGGGGTCGTGCTGGGGGTAGTGTTTTAGGGTTTAGGGTAGTGCAGTGGTGTTTGTGTAGTGTAGGGGGTCGTGCTGGGAGTAGTGTTTTAGGGTTTAGGGTAGTGCAGTGGTGCTTGTGTAGTGTAGGGGGTCGTGCTGGGGGTAGTGTTTTAGGGTTTAAGGTAGTGCAGTGGTGTTTTTGTAGTGTAGGGGGTCATGTTTTAAGATGCAATGCTCCAATACCTGACCAGTCTGCACTACATAAAACTGCAAAAAAACTAAAAATAAAAAGTGTTTTGCACACTTTTGTCATTGGGCTATATGTGGGCTACATCTGGGTAATATTTGTGCTACATTTGGGCTCTTTTTCACTGGTGGCCATCTTGGAAGACTTCTTTGTTATGAAGTTTCCTAATTTCCTCATTTACTGCAGTCTCCTCAGTAGGAAATGCTTTCAGTTTTTTACTTTGATTCCATCAAGAAGGCATTCAGATGTGTCTCACATCTGCCATAAATTCAGAATGTTAGCACTCTAGTTGCTCATTAGATCACTGGAGTAAAGCTACTGCTCACCAGGGAGTTAACTGGTAGTCTGCTGCTGGTATTGAAAGTGATTGTTTCAGTCTGCATGTCAGAATTTTCTAATGAAATAGAAGAGGATTTGAGATCTCACTTAAAACATGCCCTAATTTTTCTTTCTGCAGCACTAACCATAATTTCTATTTTCAAAAAGAACCCTCATTTTGTTCCTTTTTAAATTAAATGTTTTAAGTGTTACCGGTTTATTCCAATCAAGATGGCTTCAGGTGTGCCATACTTTTGTCATAAGTAAGGCTGTTAGCGCTCTAGTTGTTCTTTAGAACACTCTGGGAAGCTGCAGTAGAACACAAAGGCATCAACTGGCAGGGTGCTCCTGTTGAAATATAACAGGAAGATATTTGAGATCACACTTGAAATATGTCTTAATTTTTCTTTCTACAGCACTAACCATAATTTCTATGACAAAATGAACCCCATCATTTTGTTCCTTTTTAAATTAAATGTTTTAAGTGTTACCAGTTTATTCCAATCAAGATGGCTTCAGGTGTGCCATACTTTTGTCATAAGTAAGGCTGTTAGCACTCTAGTTGTTCTTTAGAACACTCTGGGAAGCTGCAGTAGAACACAAAGGCATCAACTGGCAGGCTGCTCCTGTTGAAATATAACAGGAAGATATTTGAGATCACACTTGAAACATGTCCTAATTTTTCTTTCTACAGCACTAACCATAATTTCTATGACAAAATGAACCCCATCATTTTGTTCCTTTTTAAATTAAATTGTTTAAGTGTTACCAGTTTATTCCAATCAAGATGGCTTCAGGTGTGCCATACTTTTGTCATAAGTAAGGCTGTTAGCACTCTAGTTGTTCTTTAGAACACTCTGGGAAGCTGCAGTAGAACACAAAGGAATCAACTGACAGTCTCTGCCCTTGTTGGATGTACATGTTTTACTGAGAATGTCAGACTTCATTCTCACATGAGTGAGAAAGATAATGTGAATTTACAGAAAATATGCTCTCATTTTAGCTTCTGGAGCACCTTCCAAACCTACATGGGACAAGCATGAGAAAATAGTGTTCTCTCAAACATGATTCATGATATCCCAGCAGAAGGTTTTTCACATGGTAAAATCACCTTAGAATACACCACAATTCCTAAAATTAGTATGGTACCATCAACAAATAAATTCTAATGTAACTAAAGCCTGTTATCACCCTTTATAGTTCTCCTTTTGGTGACCCTCAAAATCTTCTATTCACTACAATGCATTTCAATGAGGTACTATCATTTATATTGGTCCCAAGATGGCTGCCAGCAATTCCAGGATGAAGTGCTGACAGCCAATCAGATCTCACGATGACATGTGTGGTTAGGCTCCGCCCAGATATATATGTGACTTTACTTTTGATTTTCTCAGGAACTACTGAACGGATTTACACCATTTAAGCAAAAGGCACGACACTGAACCAAGGGCTACCTCTTTGCCAAATTTGGTGTAATTCCGTTCAGCAGTTCGGGCTGTAGCTGCGACTAAAGGTTCCTATGGAAAAATGAATGGGGAAAACGTGTTTTGGGACCCCCTTTTTCTCGGCCCCCGCTTGACGTATCACCCCGAGACTTTCAGGATAGGAGCGGACCGGAGCGCCCCAACAAGTTGGAAACGTTCGCGAAGATTCGTCAACCGGCGCCAACGTTATTTCAAATAGAATGTCGCGGATTTCCTATGGATAATAGGTTTTAACTATAACTATCTACTGGCGACCGCCAGTAGATAATATATATATATATATATATATATATATATATATATATATATATATATATATATATATATATATATATATATATATATATATATATATATATATATATATATATATATATATATATATATATTAAACAAAATCCATAAATTGAAAAGCAATCCTGTTGTCTCGACTACTGTACCAACATGTACTCTGGCAATTGGTGAAGCTGAGGGGTTACTGGCAATGGAGATATTACACAGAGAAAACGAGGGTTTAGACCCCAATGTGGATATGGAACATTTGATGTCGAATCTGGGAACTGACACCAGATTGGCCAGTATGAGTGGTTTCAAACCTAAATCTCGCTCCATCCCCATTACAGCACACGATAATTTAGATTGCTTTCATGAATTGGCGATATATGATTTGGTCGAATTGAGAAAGAAACATATGGGATTTCATGACAATTTAACACCTGATTTGAGGAATGTTTTGAAAACTCTGAGTGAGGACACCTCTATTGTTATAAAAAATTGTGACAAAGTGGGTAATGTAGTAGTTATGGATGCATTGCAATATAATCAGGAAGCAATGAGGCAATTACAAGATGAGGAATGTTATCAAGTTATAACATTGGAGGAGTATCGTGATTGTGTTAAGAATTTCCAAATCCAGTTAAAGAGGTGGTATGATGCCTCAATTCTAGATTAGGATGAGTTTAATTTTTTACGATCTGAGCACCCAAGGAATCCCTCCTTTTATCTTTTGCCTAAGGTTCATAAGAGGATACATAACCCCCAGGTAGACCTATTATTTCTTCAAATGAAAGCTTCCTAGAAAATGCAGCAATTTATATTAATTCCTTTCTTTTTCCGTATGTTACATCACTTCCCTCATATTGCAAAGATAGTGGGAATTTTCTTACAAAAATCAGTGGTTTAGCATTGAATGACTCATATCTTATGATTACGTTGGATGTCACTGCCCTCTATACTTCTATCAGCCATGAATTGGGAATGAGAGCGCATGAGTATTATCTAAAAAAGAGGCCAGCATGCTTTTTGGAACACACACGCATGCTGTTGGACATGATCCAAATCTGTCTGAAGGACAATATTTTTATGCATGATGGAAAGGTCTACAGACAGGTTATGGGCCCCCAGCTTTGCCAATTTGGTTATGGGCTGGTGGGAGAAGCAGGTGGCCTGGGTGGATGAGTATGCCAAATATGTCCAACACACTCTTGTCTGGACCCGCTACATTGACGATTTGTTTGTGTTGTGGGGCGGGTCTAGACAGAAAGCAGAGGAATATGTGGCAATCCTAAATAACAATCCATACAATTTACATCTTGCTGCAGAGATGAGTGTTAGAGAGATCTCATTCTTGGATATTCTATTACAAGTGAGAGATGGTAAAATCAACACCACTGCATTTCGAAAAACTACAGCTGGGAATAGCACATTGCACTTTAACAGCCAACATCCTAACAGTTTAAAAGCTAGCATCCCATATGGTGAAACTTTGAGGCTCAAAAGGATTTGCAGTCAGAATTCTGAATTTCAGGAACAAGTGCTAAGGATGAATCAGAGGTTCAGAAAAAGAGGATATCACCCCAAAACATTAGTGGAAGCCAAACGTAAATCAGAAGGGGTCTCCAGGAATCAATTGCTTTATCCTAATGACAGAATGTCAAAGAAAGACATGGCAGTTAGATTGATAACTTTCTTTAATCAAATGTCCCCTAAAGTGTATCAGATACTGAGAAAACACTGGCAGGTGGTGAGAGGAGATAATGTTATTGGTAAAGATCCACTGGTAACGCCCCCAGTGACATATAGAAAAGGGAGGACGTTAAGTGACAATCTTACATACAGTTATTTTGAGGGAGGCCGTTAACCTGATACGTGGCTATCCACTATAAAGGGGTTTTATAAATGCAACAATTGCAAGGCCTGTAGGATGGTAAAAAATGTACTCACTTTTAGATCTAGTGATGGACATCCGTTTAAGATTAGGGGCTTTTTCAATTGCAATACGGATCACTGTATCTACGCACTTACCTGTCCTTGTCAATTTATGTACGTAGGGAGTACGATCTTTCCATTGAAAAAATGGATGCTAGAGCACCAAAGAGCAATTAGGAATCATGATTTTACCTACTCGGTGGCAAAGCATTTTTATGATAAACATGACAGTGATCCTGGTTTAATGATGTTCTTTGCAATTGACAGAGTTTCTCCGAATATACGGGGAGGCAACAGAGTACTGAACCTTAGACACTTGGAATCATGATATATTTTAGATCTCAATACGAAATTCCCATATGGCCTTAACAGGGATGAGGAGCTAGAGGTTCACTTAGGCTGAATGATAATTGATATAGTACCTCGCCCCTCTCCCAGAACTGTGTATTATACCTCATGCTGCTTAAGGATTAAAATGTCAATGGTTTTAATATATTGAGCAATGGGAAGATGATTTTAGCTTTTGCACCATTGCACTTTATATAATGAAGTGGTCCTTCTTTGTAATCTCAGGCACTTTTGCCCTTGATGGAGTTGTTGAAACGTAAGACCAATATAAATTATTGGGTATTAACTTGAATGAGGTAACTTATGAATGTTGGAAAAAAGAGAAATTATTGCTATAGGATAGAGCTTTTGCTCCTATTTATGAGACATGTTTTAGCCATACCAGGGTTGTGGGTGGGCTACATATTTGGGTTACTGATGCACAGAGGCACTTTATTGATGTAAAGCAGGTTTTGCACAACTCAAAAGAGGTCGGAATACAATGAGTGCAATTCATGATAAGTGGTTTTGCACTGTAGCACCTTTCTAATTATGGGGTTATCCTCAAGTGATATTTGCACTTTAAATATGCATACCAAACTTTGCACACATATATAGCTATTTATAGTTTTTATAGGGGTAAGGGGACTTTTTTTATTTATTGGAATTAGCAATTGATCCATGAAAATCTATATGATACATATTTTATGGAAATAGACTAGTGAAGAATTATAGCTTACTATTTTAGTATGGATGTATTTTGAGATATCCCCGCAGTGTCACCCTATTTATTTAAGAATGTTTATTTATGTTGGTGCATCATTGAGTTGCTTATTATAAGAAGGTTCAAGGTGTGTAAAATGTGGACCCTTATCTATCTATTTGATGTAACCCATGAATTATTGGGCATTGGCCCTAGAGTGAATTCTTTTTTTGAAAGTCCCCGGTCCAGGATTTGTTAGATCTATCAAAAGAATGCCAAAAGGACTTTGGTTTTTATATATATAAAAAGAAAAAATGTGTGAGAAGGGGAAAAAAAGTTTAAAAAACTTTTACTTTTTGAAAGAAAGAAAAATTAGAAAAATATGTAAATGGAACAGTAAGACATAAATGTTTATGTTTAACACGTAATATGAGTGTAAAAAAGCATGATATGAATTGTTATGCTTTCTACTATGTTTATTGTAAGTGTGTCTTTAAAAAAGAAAAAATCTAACAAAAAACGACTTTGACAAAGGGTGTTGACAGCCGAAATGCGTCAGGACGGACATCGTGCCATGACTATAAAATAAAAAATGTGCTACTCACTGGGAGTGCCTGCATTTGCTCTTTTCTACGAGGGCTGGTGTTGCATATGTTGCCAAAATGATCTATTTAACTGTTTAACAGTACCATTTGGCATCATTGGTCATATTCAAGTACAATGAGTCACTCTGTATGTTTATGGAAGACTTAAAGTTTAGTCCGTTTTTAATGTTTATGTCTTATTTGCACATGATCACGACTGTTTGTTTTGATTGGTAGCACTCAATTTAAATGTGGTGGTTCGTCAGCAGCGCGTTCAGTGATCAAGATCGCTATGGCGATCGAAACGCATCTGGGGCGGACACTTGTCTGTCATATCATGCTTGAATATGAATAAAATATTTATTCAGCGGAACCCGTGGTGATCCGGATTCTTTTTTGGAAGGTGCCAGAGGTCCGTACCTGTGCTTTTTCCCTCTCGGAGCAATAGGAGGGATGGGGACTTTGATTTCATTTCAAACAACCGGATTAGTCGGCTGACTCCGGTATACGGACCCTCTCCCGGAGAAGTGGCGTGGTTTGGATCAGCCTAACATCGGGCATGCGATTTCGACGTAACTCGGAAGGAGTAAGCTGACCACGCCCCCCGTTCAGTGCAAATTGTGTTTTTTGGAACTCCATTGTGCCAGCGTTTGGCCGTTGGATCTTGGGCAGTCGGAGGACACTGAGCACCAAGGACAGTCGCCAGTAAGGAGCAACACCTTACACTTGTTTGAAAGTATCAACGGGTCAGGAGATTAATACTTCCAGTGTACGCTTTCACCTATGCAATATGGGTTCTAGCATTACAAACATTAACATCGCAATTATGTCAGCCCAGGACGCGCTGCGTGACTGGGAGGCTGCAGCGGAGGCGCTGTTTGTTAATTTACCAAGTGTCAGTGCTAACACGGAGGGACAATCTAACAATACTAAAAGCAATGACATCAGAGCTTTATTAAGGAAATTAGAGAAATTGCAAAAGAACGAACTCACCAAATGGTGGGAGAAGAAGTCCCTAGAAAAATATCGGGACGCTGGACGAGTACCACATGGTTTAAGGGTGATGATTACACCCACCTTCGAAAATCCTCACCTGGATATGCTTTCAGAATGGGCATGCAATAATCTACAGGCATCGATGAACATGGTCAACATACTGATCAAGTATGCAGAAATTGATAGAATCAGATTCTCATGGACATTGATGAATTGCTTGGTGTACTTGAAGCTAGTGATCAAAAAGAGGCAGTTGCCAAGGGACGTGCTGATATACAGAGGAAGCTTACACAGCATGAAAAGACCATAAAACCCCGTAAGACCTACAAGTTCACTCGGGATCGAGACGATTACGCCACTGGGAGGGTATTCACCTTCTCACGAAAATTTGACAATATAAAAAGGAAGGCCTTAAGCACGCAACCGCCAGTAGCACATGCATCTAGCACAGATGGTACTAATGAAATCAACCAGGAGTCGGATATGAATTCCTTAACCAGCGGGGACTCTGATGATTATAGTGACCAAGTACCCAGTGTGCAACCAATAGTGGGAAACAAATTAACCCCTGGCGAGGAGTTGAATTTTTTAACCATGGACAGGCGGTCGACACTACGCCCACGCAACAATCAAAAGATGCCAGTCACAACAGCAGCCAATGATGCAGGGAGAGGCACAGGCAGCGGCTCAAATACATCAGGCAGAGGAAGAGGAGTGAGGAGATGGGATCGTTGACAGCAGGAAAGGACAATACCATCATTAACTTGACGAACACTACTCTCACAAAGGCTGAATCACAATTGTTGAGTCTAGGCTTGTCATATTGTCCGGAATCTAATTTCTCATATAATCAATCTCGTGTAGATGTGTATAAATTTATTCGTAAGATCAAACTTAAGAAATTCTTTCAACTTAATAAAACTACTACACTTTCAACCAATCGCAATGTTATTCTGAGCAATTTACAAGTAAAAGATGTACCAACTTTACAAATATTGCAGTCTTTGGCTAATGATGAGGTGCTTAATGAAATGTCAACCAATGTCACCCAATATATAGAGGGTATAGATGTTGGAGCACCGGCGGAAAGTCCGTTCCGTCCTCCTTCCTCTTTTTACCCTATGATGCCTAAAGATGCTGTGGATGTTTACAGTGAAATGGTGATAGAAGATTTGAAAAAATTGAATCATGTTGTTACTTCTAAACGTAAGAAACAGAATTATCATTTGAGGAATTACTGGTCATTAATGAGAAAGTTACGAACGAAACATGATATAGTTGTGAGTAGTGCAGATAAAGGTGGCAATATTGTGCTGTGGTCTAAGTCATTGGCCCATCGTTTTAACTGATCTAACATTGAAGTTTTTATTACCGGCAGCGCCAGCTATGAAGTTCAGGAGGGCACCCTCTATGCGTGATGCCCTGGTAAAATCCAGTCCAGAAATTACATCAAGTAGCACATGGCTTTTTAAACCTGGTTTTTTTAAATGCTCGTCTTGTCGGGCTTGTAAATTTGGTGTAAACATGTCAGAATACTGTACTGCTTTCAGCAATATTCCTGTTCCAATTAAGGAACATTTTACATGTCGTACTGATTTTGCGGTATATGTGTTAGAATGCACATGCCACTTCAAATACGTTGGCAGCACTAAGCTGCCAGTGTTCAACAGGATATTACAACATCTGCGGGCTATTATTAACTCAGACCCGAATTACCCTGTTGCCCGACATTTCAAGGCAGTCCATGACAATAAAATAGATGACTTGAAGTACTTTGTGATTGGTGCAGTACCTTCCGCGATTCGTGGAGGCCACAGAGAACGAAAATTGCGCCAGTTAGAGTCCTCCTTTATACTGACCCTTGATACCAGGATGCCCAATGGGCTGAACAATAGTGAGGACTTGCACAACTTCCTATAGTCTTACCCGACACGAGATCTTTTAATGAATTCTTTAAGATCAGTTGGGGGGCTTAAGTTCTAATGGGGCTTAAGTTCTAATGGACTGTAACAATGACATAGATATTGGTATTTGAAAATTTATGGTGCCTTTGTTTGTTGATTCTCATGATAGTATTATCAAAGTATTTGCTGTGTAGTTCCTTTTGACGTTCATTAATATTCATTCCTCTTATGCTATTCTCTGTACTGTAATGTCAATGCACTGGCACTTTAATGAGTTTTGCACTGGCACTTTTCAATTTATAACCGTATGGTTTTATATACATAAATGTAAGCGCCTCTTTGCACATTCCTACCACTTAATATTTTTAACAGTGTTGTATGGGGATTATTGTTGGTTTTTATCACATCAGGCACATTTTTAATCATTTTGCGGACGACAGATTCCTAATCTGATTGCCGGCTGGTTTTATATGGTTTTGATAATATGACATTGTGAAGAATATTTAATGAGAGAATATCTTAATGAATTTTGGGCATTGGCCCTTTATTTGTAATGAAATGGTTTTAAAATGTTGAGAAACTATTTATTTTGGATAAACCATTCCATACATAAACAATGTGAGATGCAAAGCCAAAATGATCTATTTAACTGTTTAACGGTACCATTTGGCATCATTGGTCATATTCAAGTACAATGAGTCACTCTGTATGTTTATGGAAGACTTAAAGTTTAGTCCGTTTTTAATGTTTATGTCTTATTTGCACATGATCACGACTGTTTGTTTTGATTGGTAGCACTCAATTTAAATGTGGTGGTTTGTCAGCAGCGCGTTCAGTGATCAAGATCGCTATGGCGATCGAAACGCGTCTGGGGCGGACACTTGTCTGTCATATCATGCTTGAATACGAATAAAATATTTATTCAGCGGAACCCGTGGTGATCCGGATTCTTTTTTGGAAGGTGCCAGAGGTCCGTACCTGTGCTTTTTCCCTCTCGGAGCAATAGGAAACGAAATGAAATGAAATGAAATGAAATTTGTACTTGTAAAGCGCACCCATACCCCCAAAGGGGTGTCCAGGCGCTGTACGCATACCGCTGTGGAACCCTTCCTGGCTTTTTCCCTGTGAAATGTCCACTCCTGGGCACCCCCAGGGTGAAGCCAGGCATCCCAGCGCTGTTGGAGGGATTGGGACTTTGATTTCATATTATATATATATATATATATATATATATATATATATATATATATATATATATATATATCTCAAAACAAAATCCTTTCAAGTATAGAGTGACGCATAAATTATGCAAAAAAGAAGCAGAGAACTCTGGGTAGTTCTCAAGTTTAGCTGGAAAGCAGCTCCTGTATAGAGCACCCTCATCACCAGCGACACTCTAAATGTGCTCACCTCAAATGTCTGCTTTTCTTTCAAAGTCTTTAAGCATAGGATTAGCACAGTGCTATCCATGCCGAGCTGTAAAATGGCCAAAGCTTTTTACCACTCCAGGCACAGTATTACAGCTTTGGATTGGTAAAATACCATCCAAGCCAACCTGAAATGAATAAAAGCAACCCCTGCATGTGTTTCGCTCTCATTAGAGCTCTTCAGAGAGGTATAGCTTTGTATATATATTTATATATACATATAATATTACCTACTGACGTTTTGCCAATAACTTTGGCATTGTTTGATGAATGTTAGCGAAATTTTCAAAACTAATGGGTCAGTTATTTCAGCTGCTGTTTCGGAATGATCCGGGGTTGAGAAAAAGGAGGGGTCCCAAAATGCTTTTTCTCCATGTTAATTTCCCCTGGAAAGTTTGGACACGGCTACAGCCCGAACTGCTAAACGGAATTACACCAAATTTGGCAAAAAGGTAGCTTTTGGTCCAGAAAGCACTCTTTTTGTTAAATGGTGTAAATCCGCTCAGTAGTTCCTGAGAAATGTAAAGATTTTTCAGCTATACAGCTGTGGCCCCGATGGATCAGTGAACCCTCCCGATCTTGTGCCTGAGATCTGATTGGCTGCCAACGTTTCAAACCAGGAAGTATTGGCAGCCATCTTGTGACTCGATTAACCCGAGTCACAAGCAAAAGAAAAGGGGGCAGGGTAGAAATACCCTGACCCTCTAGGCCTGTTCAGGGGGTCCCACCGCATATTTTTAAAGCTTTTTGGCGGGAGTCACGAAGGATCCGAGAATCCAGCTGAAATTTCAGGCACCCGTGCTTCGTTTAATTAAACCCCCAGGTAGCCCAGGTCCAGGTGCAATTCCAATAATAATGCCAGGGCCTGTGTGGGACCCTGCAGTCCCGAGGACCGCCACCTCCGTAGAGCTAATTGAAATGCGGGGCCACGTGCCCCCCCCCGGCCGCCCCGTGGACTGCCGGGGCTAAACACCAAAAAAACATCCCTGTAACCCTTGTTTTTTTGTGAATTTAGATAGATATATATATACACACATATATATTTTTTTCACTGAAAAAAAAGGCTAAATGGACATTATAGTTAGGCTCTCATTTCACTTGTACAAAACCATAGAAATTCCGCAGTTATAGTTATCTGAGATAACTATAACTTACACCCCCGCAATGCACTGCTTATTACCTCACATATTACATCACTCATGACATGGTAAATGACATCACTGATGACATCTCAATTTGCATCATCCAGTGAGTGTGTTTCCTAAAAGATTGAGTGTTAAACATATATACCAAGTTATGCAAAAGTTAAAATAGAGTACTTCGTGTACTACTACTGAGTGATACTATTTCTAACATATATTATGCAAGAGACTGTGTGACAGTGTGTATTCATGTGTAACTGGGTGTCTAAATGCCTGTATGTGTGTGTAAGTGGATGTGTGAGTATATGTATGGGTGAGTGTCTGGTTGTGTGAGTGGGTGTATGGGTGGGTGAGTGGGGATGTGAGTGACTATATGGGTAAGTGAGTGCCTATGTCAGTGTCTGGTTATATGGGTGGGTGAGTGGGTGAGTGTGTGTGACTGGCTGTGTGGGTGAATGAGTGGCTGTGTGAGTGCCTCTATGATTGAGTAGTTCAGTGTGTAAGTGGGTGTATGTGTGAGTGAGTGGCTGCTTGACTGGGTATATGGGTAAGTAAATGGTTGTGTCACTGGCTGTTTTGTTCTGTCAGTTGGCCCTGCCTCCCTAAACATCCCTGCACCGTGTGGCAGGCACCTTGAAGTGCCTTCCCCACGGTGCAGGGATGTTTGAAAACTTAAATTTTCAATGGGAGCTTGTGTTGTGGGTGGTTTCAGTCCACCGCACAAGCTCCCACTGAAAAATGGAAGTTTGCGACCACACCATGTGCGGTCGCATTCTAATTGCGCGGTCGGAACCGCCGACCTATGGTCGGGCAGTTCCTTAAATGAAATGGTGTCGATCAGAGGCAACACAGACCAACATCGAAATGAGAGTCTGTGTCTTTTATGAAATGGCCTGTTTTGCACTGCTTGACTAATATATTTTAAATTATTTTATATTTGGTGTTTCATTGTATTTTTATCAATATTAATCTGATATACTTTTATGGTTTAAATAACAAATAAAGTAATGAATGAATGGCATAATTTATGTGGCACTAAAGGGTATTTTCTTGATGACTTCTAGTGGGTGCTCTCTTGAGTCTGGACAAAGCTATACCTCTCTGATGAGCTCTAATCAGAGCAAAACACGTGTCTTGGGTTGCTTTTATTCAATCCAAAGCTGTAATGCTGTGCCTGAAGTGGTAAAAGGCTTTTGTCATTTTTCAGCTCACCTTGGTTGGCACTTGTTCATCCTATACTTAAAAACTTTGCTCCCTAGCTTGGCATGAATGGCACTGTACTAATCCTATGCTTAAAAACTCTACTAGAGAAACAGACTTTTAAGGTGAGCAGATTCAAAGAAGTGTTGGTAGTGTTGTAGGGCACACCATATAAAGGAGCTTCTCTCCACCTAAGCTTGGGAACTACCCACAGTTCCCAGCTTCCATTCTTAGATATATAAATATATCTATATAATTATAGATACAGGTATAGATATATAAATAGATATAAGTATATACAGATATATGTTTTGGATTGCAATTAATTAATATATTGCAAATTGTTTACACACTTTTGTATTTTTTCTCTTAATTTATGAATTTTGTTGATGTTGATGTTATTAAAACTTGGGATCTTCTTAAATCTTTTTTATCAGACAGGGGACAGATTGTATCCCTAAGTAAATTTCGGTCCAAGCCCTTTGCACTGCCATGTGTGTACCGCAGGGATCATCACTGAGCCCCACACTCTTTAACGTGTATGTCTCATCATTGGCCCCCGTCATCAGTACATTCGGGTTTGGTCTCACTTCCTACGCTGATGACACACAAATTGTGGTGTCTCTATTACCTGGCCAAGAGCTGGGAATAGATAAACGGTTTCAGGTCTGTATGGAATCAGTAGGGAGATGGATGGCAGATAATTGCCTAAAACTGAATTCAGGAAAAACGGAAGTAATGCTGTTTGGGAACGACCTTAATTTTTGGACTCCTAATTGGTGGCCTGCATCCATGGGGTCACTCCCTACACCCTCAAAAAAGGTGAAAAATTTGGGTATAATCCTGGATGAGAAACTTTCCTTTGGGGCCCAAGTAAATGCAGTAACTTCAACAACAGTGCATGTTCTTAGAACTGTCAAGAAGGTATTGCGGTTCTTACCTTCGGGACCCGGCAAACGGTAGTCACAGCATTGGTCATGTCGAGACTGGATTACTGTAATAGCCTATAATTAAACATACAACAAAGACTTCTGTATAAGCTTCAGCTGCTACAAAATGCCGTTGCCAGATTCCTTACGGGCACTTCCAAGTTTTCCCCAATTTCCAAGGAGATCAAAAAACTGCACTGGCTCCCGGTGAGGAACCGGGTGCATTTTAAATCTCTCTGTATGGTCTTTAAAGCACTTCAAGGCTTAGGACCAGATCATTTAAGGCGCCAGTTCCAGTGGTACATACCGGCAAGAACTCTTAGATCTCTGAGAGCTAAGCTTGTCGTAGTCCCAACAAAAAAAGCTCAATGGGGAGGCAGAAGTTTCTCTTCATGCGCAGCAAAAGCCTTGGAATGATTTGCCATTCTATTTGAGAAATGCCACCAATCTTCAAGCTTTCAGGAAAGGGTTAAAAACCTGGCTTTTTGATAAATAAACCTTCTCTTTTCCAGCTCAGCATTAAGGAGTAGTAACTAGCGCCAGGACACCTCCGGGTAATCGCGCGCTCTAAAAGTTCCCATAACATAACATAACATTAAATATGTTTTTTAAAACTTATACATGTTATTATTGGTGAATTAATAATGAACATATATTTCAAATATATGTATTTGTGCAAATCTATAATATAGATGAATATGAATTTTCTAAATTAAAAAATGCAATTTGTTTTTAAGAAATGTAATTTTGTTTATATTAGCTTATTAAACTTGTAAACAACTATACTTGTTTAGAATGGATGGATTATTTTTAATTAATTTTTAATCATAGGTGTGTACATCTCTGAAAATATAAATATAACTTCATTTAAGTTTGAGCAAAATTGTATTTTTAAATATTTTAAGGAATATGATTAAGTTATATTATATTCTTATTTATTATATGTGCAGGTATGTAAATTATATATTTACGTTTTTGTACAATACATTTTTGTAGTCAATATTTACTTCAGTTAATTTTATATATGCATATTACTGTTGTCAATAATTTTTTTTAAGTTCAAAAAGAAAATTTTATTAATAGAAGTAAAGGTGTCAATACAGAATTCATAGCATTAAATACATGTCATTACAATAAATTTTGCTACAGTAAAGAATGAGAAACCGGACTTATGGGTAAAATTGGAAAGATCTAAACAATACGAATGAATCTTATAAGTAGTTAATTAATAGATAATGTAGGAACATATATGGGGTTCAGGGGGGTTTTAGAACTTCTTGCTGGGATGGTTGTAATTGGAAACATCGTTTGGCACAAACGTCTAGATATATTGTAACAGGTGACCACAGATCCAAACGTTTCGTTGCCATGTGTATAGGATAAACAAAGGAGGTATCCAACCTGTGATTATGGCAAACAGCATACCACCATGCCTTGTAGGAGATTTTAGAGAAATCCTTCCAATTTACGGTGATCTGTTGAAATGCAACCGCTAATAACAAGTCAATAATTTTAACATTAAGTGTAATATTCTCCCAACAAGGTGAAAGACTACCTAAGAAAACCTGAATAAAGGAAAAAGAAAATTTAGTTCCAAAAATTAGATTGATTTGAAACCACACTTGCCTCCAGAAATTTTTTACAATTGGACATGAAAATATCATATGAAATAAATCAGCATTTGAAGAGGAGCATGTCCAACAAGCGTCTGACACAGTCGCAAATCTTTTGCTCATGGCACTCGGTATAAGTAAAAGTCTATTGTACACAAAAAACAGCGTCTGTATTGTGTTAGCTGCCCTGGATGATTTACGCAGTTTAAACCATATTTTATTCCAAAAAGAGACTGGCCAAGATGACGTGAAATCACGTTCCTGTGCCTCCTCTGTTTTAGATTTCTGCCTATCGATGTCCCCGCCCTGTAAATACTTATATATAGTAGAAGCTTTGGGTCTAGTTTTTAACAAAGTGCAAAGTTTAGAGGGAGGGTCTGACGGAGTGAGAGTAGTGGGTGTGGCGGATAATTGAGTGTATTTGTCCATCACAGCAGTTTTAAGTAATCTATATTTGTGAATGCTCGAGGCAGGTAAGTTGAATAATTGACTAAGAGAGGGAAAAGATAAAAAGTTTAATTGTGAAAATAACTGATGAATCCAAATCAAACCCCTCTGTCGCCAAGTCTTCCAGTAGAAAGGTTTACTACGAATAGTCAGATCTTTGTTGTGCCAAATTGTGGAATTGAGGAATAAATCTGTAGTATTGTGTGTGGAAACAAGTGTGGGTTCCAAAAGCTTCGAGGTCAGTTTGATTATGGGAGTAGACAAAGCCTGTGGTTTGCGTGAGAAGGAAAGGTATTCGTGAAAAGAGAAAGGGGATAAAAAGAAATGCTCAATTATAGTCCATAAAGGGCAATCGTCTGTAGATTCAAGTAACCAAAGGGATGCTTGACGTAGGAGAAAAGCTGTCTGGTATGTCTGAAAATCTGGGAAGTTAACCCCACCTTCTGTTTTGGGACGAATTAATTTAAATAAAGACATTCGGGATCTCTTGTTACTCCATAGGAAGGAAGAGAGTGTGGAATTGATCTTCTTAAAAAAAAATTTAGGAATAGGGACTGGAATATTAGAAATGGTGTATAAAATTATAGGCGACAGCATCATCTTTATAGTGTCTAGACGACCCCACCAGGATAGATAAAGGGGATGCCATTTAACGGCTAAGTCCGAAACCTTTTGTATGCATTTGGTCATGCAAAGTGCAACCGTATCAGCTATTGAAGAGGTCACGTGTAGTCCTAGATATTTAATGTGATCTGGACTCCAGGTAAAGTTGGAAGCACAAAAATCCGACTTGAAAGTATACTTAGTTAAGGGCAAGATCTCACATTTATCGTTATTCAATTTATATCCGGAGATATTAGAGTAAGCCTGTACCTCCGCCAAAAAAGTAGGTATTGAGTCATCTGGTTTGGACATGAAAAGCAGAATATCATCAGCATATGCTGCGAGTTTAATATGGGAATTAAATGATTGAAAACCATATAAGTCAGGATTTTGATGTAATTTGGAGAGAAAAGGTTCTAAAGCCAGGTTGAAAAGGAAAGGGGAGAGTGGACAACCCTGACGCACTCCTCTCCCTAAATCAAAAAATGGTGAGATCAAGCCGTTGGCACATACAGCCGCACGAGGATTGGAGTAGAGAAGAGAAATCAGGGAAGTAAACTTAGGGCCAAAGCCAAACCACTTGAGAGTGTAAAACAAAAAGGTCCATTCAACTCTGTCGAACGCCTTTTCGGCATCTAGTGCAATTGCTGCAAGGGGTATTTTAAATGGGAGGATTTAGACAAGACGTTAAAAAGAAGTCTCGTATTGTCAGTAATAAATCTCCCTTGACAAATCCAGATTGTTCTTTCCCCAATAAATCAGGTAAGTAGGAGTCTAATCGTATGGCTAATGCTTTGGAAAAAATGTTGTAGTCTATGTTAACCAGGGATATAGGCCTGTAATTCTTGCAATATTTAAAATCCTTGCCCTCTTTGGGAATAAGGCAAATATGACCTTCTGAGAAAGAACCCGAGGAACTACCTAATGTACTAAAAGAATTTAATAGAGAATGTAATTTGGGCATTATGAGTTTAGAGAAGTGTTGGTAAAATTCTACGGTAAAACCATCTGGTCCCGGTGCTTTGTCCCTTTTGAGATGTTGAAGAGCCTTTAACAATTCTTGGTATGTTAAATCGGACTCCAGGGAAGATAGGTTTGGCAAAGTGTTTTGAGGTTTTAGAATACCAGAGAAAAAGTGCATAAGGGAACTGTCAGAGGGTTGTGTTTCAGAAGCGTACAGAGACTTGTAAAAGAGAGAGAATTCATTTAAAATTTCATCATCTTTAAATTTTAGGTCTAATCTATTGTCATAAATGGATTCAATATTCAGCTTATTGTGTTTAACTTTTAAATAACTAGCCAATAGTTTCCCAGCCTTATTTTTGCCTCCGTAAAATTTTGCACTGGACTTTAACAAATATAATGAAGCATCCTCCGTTGATTTCTTATTAAATTGCATTTTGGCGTTTATAAGAGCTGTGAGACAATCTTTCGAATGTGAAGTGTAGAAAGAATGCTCCAATCTTTTAATATCTTGAAGGAGATCTTTAGTTAATTTACGGAAAAGTTTTCGTTTCTTTGCAACAAAGCCGATTATGAAACCCCTCGCTGAGGCTTTGAAAGCATCCCATATAGTTGAAAATGGTATGGAATGTGTTTGATTCAACTCGAAAAACTCATCGAAAAAGGTAGTAAACGAGGCAGTAAACTTTGGGTCTAGAAGGAGGGCATTGTTAAAGCGCCATCTTTTGGGACCTGTAACTTTAGGTATAATATCGAGGCCGATCGAGACAGGTGCGTGATCTGATAATAAGATGGGACCAATCTCTGCATTTGTAAGAGTTTGTGAGATGTTGTGAGAGACAAATATGTAATCAATCCTTGATTGAGTTTGATGGGAGGGGAATAAAAAGAGTACTCTCTGGTAGTCGGATTACAAAGACGCCAAGCGTCCAAGAGTTTATGTTGATTGATAGCATGCACAAAAGATCTATGGGGTTTGTTGGGAATGAAGGAAACTTTGGAATTCCTGTCAATAAACGGATCAAAGGTCTGATTACAATCACCCGCCAAAATGAAATTATCCTCCATGTGTTGGGTGATTTGCTTAGTCAGTGTGGGCCAAAAGGAAGGTTCTCCACATGTAGGGGCATAGACATTAAGAAGAGAGATTGGAACCCCCTTCAAAGATAACTTAACATTCAACCATCTACCATCAGCATCTGAATCCTGGGACATAAATGTAAACGAAAGGGATTAACGGCACATTATCATCACTCCATTACGTTTGCCATCACCAGGGGAAAAGAAGACCTCCCCACCCAGCCCCTTTTCAACTTTAATGATTCAACATCCGAGAGGTGGGTTTCTTGCAAGAATACAATATCGGCTTCTAATTTGGCTAAGTAGGTAAGGATTCTCTGCCTTTTGATGGGAGAGTTTAATCCCCTAACGTTCCAAGTGATCAATTTTAATGACATAAGTAATTAAAAACAATTTGTACTGAGATTGTGAAACATAAGTCCAATTCATTGTAGTAGCAATATGAAATAAGAGAGAGGCAAAACAGGAAAAGAGCAGTTGATTCAACTTCAAAGTTAAGAAAAATAGACATATCAAGTAACAAAAGCGTGAAATGCGAGTTGAAGACAAGAATGAGAGAGGAAAGAAATCTGGGAAGTGGGCGAAAGGAAAATGTGAAAATAGAAATAAGCAGAATTATAATGACCAAAAAAGTGATAGATACAGAGAAGTAAGAAGAGTTAATAATACATGAGACACCAGCAAGTGAAAAGATGCAAGCAATGAAAAAGAAAAGACAAAAAACGAAAGACATACCCAATAACAAACTTGAGGGAATGCGGGAAAAAAACATACCTACAAGGGAAGGATCAAGGATATACGGGAGGATGGATGGGACCACATGGAATAGGCAACACAACCGGGATCAACAAAACGGAGGATCAAGGAAAAACCACGGTACACGAGTAGAAAAACATATGGAGACAATAACAATCAAGGATTAGGCGAAGCGTCAGAACATGTCCGTGAAACATTTATCGCATAAAACAGAAACAGGAGAACCAACTGTAAACACTAAACAACGTGACTCGTTCCGTAACATCATAGTAACAGTATCAGATATATCACCAACTGTTAAAAAGCACTTCTAAGATGGCGGAGTATTACTATTGAGTAACCAGAGTCTGAAGAATTTGTGAGAGGAAAAAAAGAAGAAACAATCAGTCAAGTGTTAAATGAAGAGGAGGGTCCAGATGAATCCATATCGACTGTTTTACAAGAGTTAATGAAGCTTTGTAAACGTATCGGATCTTCATACACCGTTGTTCTGTTGTTATACGTGACTTTGAAGAGACATGGATGGAAGAGGCCGTATCTGGCCCCCAAGGAATGTAGATCCGCCCTCATATTCAGGAAAGCTTTGCGTCTGTTGGCAGTAGCTTTAGCATAGTCTTGTGCGAAGAATAAAGACGAACCTGACCATGTGATTTTTGGAAAAGCTTTGGCCGCCGCAAGCACCTTCAATAAATCTGTATATTCTAAGAAATATAAGATGACTCCTCTTAGTCTCTGTGAAGAACTAGTTTGAGATGGAATCCGACCTAACCTGTGAGCTCGTTGAATATTGAGTTGAGTCCCCTCTGGCATGTGCAGTAGTTTAGGGAGAAAGGATTTAAAGAAAGCGAGAGAGTCCGAACCCTCAAGTCCTTCTCCCAGACCGTAAATGCGTAGGTTGTTCCGTCTATTACGGTTCTCAAGCTCCTCAACTTGTTTCTGAAGTGTGGAGACCTGAGAATGCAGCTGAGAAACACCCACGCATGTGTCTTTTAGGGAAGAAACCGTATTTTCAACTGCTGTAACTCTCGTGTCCAGTTGGGACCAATTATCTGTTAAAATTTGCAGCTTGGTATTAGTCTCTTCCATAAAGGGTCGGAGGGCTCTGATTTCCTCAAGCAGCAACTCCAACGATACAGGCGAGGCTGACTTGGGTGGTGAAGGAGGGTCCTTCTTGAGGCGCTTGGTGAGAGATTTCCCAGTAGGGCCGGAGGAAGGATCCATAGTTGTTCCTAGTTGTCGAGGTGAGGATAGCAAAGACTCCTCAAGCCTAGAAAATTCAGTGAAGATTCTTGAATTTTTTATATAAATGTTTTTCTTGGAGCTAGAAGAACTGAGTACTTTTGTTCTGCCCATAAACCTCTGAACACGCCCCTCCGCCACCAGTCAACAGTATGTGAGTAAAAGGAGCACTCCTTCTGAGGACCTATTATAAAACCTAAAGTCAGCGCTGGCAAGAACCTCAGAACATCCTCATCTACTTTGCAGCAATACTCAACAATATATCTCTTTGTCTTGAAGAGAAGCCAAACATTTATCAGAAGCTGAATTTTGCTGAATGCATCAAAAAACAGTCTGTGGATATAGTAGTGAACTCGTCGCGTTCACTTCTCTACAACAACGTGGGACGAAAAACCAATGCTCTCTGTGGAGGCTGACTCAGATATCCTAAAATGGCCGCCATGCATTCCTTCCACGAACTTCTAAATATCTTGTTTGTACTCACTGTAACTTCCTAATTCAATGAGATGATGGGTCTTCCAGCAACGATTAGTTGGTAGGATACACTGGGAACTTCAGTTCAAAAGTTAATAGAAGTTCGGGATGCAAAGAAAAAAAATCCGCGATCGCGGCAAAAATTCAAAATGGCGGCTGCGAGAAAGCGCTTTTGACAGAGAACAAATCATCGGTTTTAAATGTACTTGCTGGTGAAATATGACGGTAGCGAAGGCTTCAGGTTGTTCTCCCAACCTTCATCTGCTCTCCGCCGTCCTCCTCGAGTCACATCTCGATCTTAGGAGTGGGTTGCTCCGAGAATCCTCCGGGAGCTTCAACCGTGCGCCGCCATTTCCGCTGGGCGCCAAGCCACGCCCCCCTGTTGTCAATATTTTGATTGTATATTTTTTTTAACTTCTATATTTTTGCCTGTCGGTATTTTGATAATAAATGTTTGGTAAATTCAATAAGCATAGAAAAAAAAAACATTTTGGTAGTTAGTATTTTTGCCTTAGTATTTTTGTATTTCAGTATCTTTAAAGTGGATGTGTGGGTCTAACCTTTTCATTTGGAGATTTCTCATTTGCAGCAGAGTACAATTGTTTTTTTAGTCTAATATGTAGGTTTTGAGAGTGTGTCAGATACAGGATTTGCCAGAGAAGGGCAGAGGGATGAAAACATTGTGCTAAATGAAGTCTCATGACTTGCAAGTTTGCAAAATGTATTTTTTTAACTTTAACAGAATTGCATATTTTTAAACAAGCAAAACATTATTTTAAAATGTAATGCTGTCTCTGCCCAGTTATCAATAGCTATTCCTCCTGCAGCAACAGGCTTTGGATGAACACATGCAGCCTGTTAATTGCGCTGCCTCTGTCTCCTGAGCCCTCTCAGCCACCCCCCCCCCCACACTGTCCTCATCCTACTTTGACCAGCCTAACTCACCGTCCTGTTGGCAGATCACTGCCTGCCTTTGGATTAGCGGCATCTACATTTCAGGGCAGCAGGATGATTTCATTCTCAAAACCAGTCCAAGTCCCTGCTGCAGGATATTCCAGCAATGGGGCATCCAGCATCAGGACATCAGCACTTGTACCTGGCCTACCACTTAATCTTAAATTTTAAGTCAGAGAACTTCACCTGACTTTACCATGGAGGATGTTTTCTGCATTTCTTGTGAATTCAAAACACTTCCTCAACTCCCAAAAACATGATTTTATTAGTTTTCACTTGAACAAAGAATAAGGTGTAACTGTTTCATAGGGGCAGCAGTCATCCTTATGCAGTGAGCATTTATGGGCATCATCCAAATTAAGGAAGGGTGCATTTTGGATTTGCTGATTAGCCACATATCTATCTTTGATTCTTTTGTAGACTTTAAGACAATAGCACCAATGCTGTCCATTTTGGCCAATACCAATCTTGGATGAGAGGTGATCTCACAGTCTGGTAAGAGGGCCCTGTAAGAACATTATTTATTAGTTGAGGAGGATGTGAGTCCTATACAAGTAATAGGTCCAAAAATGCTTCAAGGTCAAACACAAAGTTTTAATAATTTAAACCAGAGATCAACTTCTGGTAGCTATGGCAGATAGTAGACAGGCTTATTGTGTCAAGTATTTAACTACACTAAAACAGTCAAATATTCAAAACACAACACAATAAAAAATAAAATAACTACTTTATAAAAATTGGAAACAATTTAATAAGAAACCTAGCACCAAACTAATGAATAACCAATAAGGGAGACTGAAGATATGAATTTTCAAAGTTTTAAGAATAAAAGCACCAAGAAGAAACGTAAAGCGGCAATCAGAACTTACTGTTTGTGGTTGACCGGGACCAAGGTAAAATTTCAAACCGACCATGATGCAGCAGAGGTGGTATACACTAGGCCGTCATCTTGATCAAAGTTTTTACCTTCTGACTTAGTCTTCTATATAGAAGTTGAAATCCTGTATGAGGGCAAGGTTGAAGGCTTTATCGGTAAAGTCCTCTCAAATTTAGATGACATCCCACTGAAGCCATTGGTTTTGGTTAGAAAAGTTCTGAGTGGGAAAATGCACAGTCCGCTCATCAGTCAGATACTTTTGGCATCTTATCTTGCTTAAGATTTCTATCTTCACATTCAGTCTCTTTTTTGGTGCTCAAAATCTTCCAACAGGGCAATCCTGAAGCTGTAATAGACAAAGTCCTTCTGCAATCAAACACCTCTGCCGCGAGGTCCCGCTGAAGTACTTGATTTTTGGAAGTCCAAAAGTGTTCTAAGTCTCAAATTTTGATCATTTCTAGGACATTCCCTCTTAGCCACTTCCAACACTCTCGGGACCTCAGGGACAACACTTAGAGACCAGGACATTCCAACAGAAGCCATCACCAAGTTCTAGTCCAGTTCCATTTGCAGCTGGACAACTGATCACTCCAGTAAAAAGTCCTCTTGCTGCTTTTTATGCAGCTTTAGCCACACTGGAAGTCAGCCAACTATTGCTTGAAGTCTACTTCTGAGCCATGGGTATAGGCGGGAGCAGGTCCAGCCCTTCACGTCTCCAGCCAGTTTACAGATCCTGTCCTTTTTTTCTTCCACAGGTCCAGAAAGTGTTCTGAGGAGCTTGGTGTGAGATGCTATTAGTTAATGGATGGATGTGACTCATAGACACTCCCTGACTCAAGGGCAAACCTTCCAACATTGTGTTTTCACAAAAATGTTCTCATAGTGCATCTATTACAGTAACAGGCAACATCATTCTGCCCTTAGACAGAGCTAGTGGTACACCTAGGGGTGTTTTTAAAGTAATGAGCAGTCCCTTCCTAATGAACTACTCACTACAAATTGGTTCGGGGGCCAGTTCCCTCCTCCACTGAGTCTAAAGCAAGAAGGCTAAAGTCTGTATTGGGAACAAAAGACCACTCTTCTACAGACTTTTCCTATCACTAAGTTATAAAAATACTGGTTCCTCCTTGGTCCTTTTTAAGTTAGTGAAGTTTCAAGACTGTTCTCTTTCAATTAAGTGGTTTCACATTCCTTCCCCAAACCATTCTGACAGGGCCAAGCCATTGTCTCTACACTGACAGCAGTATTTCACATCTCATCATAGCGGCACTATCCTACAGGGGGTTACTTTTCCTGTTTACATATCCAAAATCATAATTCAAAATTCCATTGGATTAGATTTTTATCAAATTTAAACAATGGTTGAACTGTCTCTGTAGCTTATTCCAAACTAAAGATATGTAATAAATGTATTATTGTACTTTAGCTTTTTCTTCAAAGAAGCAGCTACAGCTCTCCCTGATGTTGTTTGTGTACCAACTGGGTCATTGGTTGCTTTTGTGCATCTTGTTTGTGGTGGAAGCGATGCGGTTTGCACAGTGGATGAACGATTTATTGAAGAGCTTGGTTTCGACGTTGAGGTAACTGATATGGTTGAGTGGGCGTTTCAGTAGGGTCTTAAACCAGTTTTCTATAGATATTTTGCCCCAGTGTCTTGATAGCGCTTTGGGTTTCGCTAGTGGGGCGGCTTGGTGGGTGGGTATCTAGAAATGGATGTATGTAGTGGTCAAGCCATGTGAGAGGAGACATTGCGTCAAGGAGATTTTTTTCTTTGAATAGGCTCCTATTGTTACTATGTTACCTACCGATTCTTTAGAATTTCTTGACAAGTAATGCTTTAGAGCAGCAGAAGTTCGGAAGAACTTCTTTGAGGAAGTACACTTAAAACCCTTTGAAATTGAGCCTGTAAAATGTGGTGCGTTTTGTCAAATTCAAAGTGAGTCATAAGTGCTTTCAGAATTCACCATTTGATTTCATTTGGAGGAATCCAATAAAGTACATTTGCCAACTCCGAACCCATACTCTATTGAATTTGAATTCTGCGAGTCCTGTAATGAACTCACTTTTAGGTAACTGTGTCCAGAATGCAGGATAGCAGTCAGTATACGACAGGGGGATGTTGAGATTTGTTATGTTATTCAGCCACTTACATCAAAATATCACTGCTTTTAGTGTTGCAAAAACTCTTACACTGTTCTGATGGGAACCTTGAATAACTAAAACAAACAGGTAACGCCACACCTATTTAACTAATTATGGGGGGGAGAGTAACTACTTTAGAGTGTGGTTTCCATAACATGAGGCATGGTCTACCAGACTTTCAACAGTGCAGACAGTACTTAGAAGACACTCGTGGTGCAGCAAAGGTATCATAAGCACCAGTGGTGTTGGAGTCAACGGTCCTTCTGCTCCTGTTATATAGAAAAGATGGCCGTATTGTGTTGTAGTGAGCTTTTCACACCTGTGGGCCAGCTGCCACTGCACCTGCACATCTGCAAGTTATTGTAGGGTGTTGAAGCTAATACTTTACTTCACAGGTGAGCGAGCAACTGAAAGCTCGAGCCAGGCTATAGCCTGAAGCATGAAGTCTGGCTCAGATCAAGGTCCTGTTGGAACCTCGAGCATATAATGAGCCAAGCATTCATTTGACCTTTGTCTGCCTCCCTCGCACTACCCAGGATGTGGCCTTATGGCAAGAGCTGCCGCTTTTGAAACTGGGTAACCAGGCTCGAGTCTGTGCATCAGCTTAACAACCTGTGATCCCACGCAATTCACTTAATCTTCCTGTGCCTACGGAAAAAATGTAGGTGACCTGGTGTAATGTAACTTGTACTCATGTAAACCACTCCAGTATCTGTAGGTCAAGTTTGCGTCATATAAAAACTGCAGACAAATTCACAAAGAAATTAAAACAAAGCCTTATATTAAGGAAAGCCATAAAGATCCTTTTTTAGTGGCTGATTTGTACTAAGTCAAACCAGAAAACCTAGATAATTCACTGCTACCCCCCAGTGGCGGCCGGTAATTGTAGGAGGGAGAGGGGCGGACAGGACACACATGATCACATACACACTCACAACAATACATTCCCACACGTGCTGGCACACACACACACATCCATTCGTAACACTAATTACTACAGATTCAAACATACACGCACGCATCAAACATTCAGCCAGGAGGCTTGGGACTGCTGCCTTTCCCAATGGGGAAAGGCAGCAGTCCCTACGTCGTCACAGAGTGGGATGGGGTCAGTGAGACTGCTGACCCCACCCAACTCTGTGACGAAGTGTCACTGATTGACACTAGACCTTGAGCGCTTTAGGGCTTAAAAATGAAGCGCCCAGGTGCGAGGCAATGAGTTACGCTACCCCTCGTCACTGCTGGGGAGGGCCTCAAGGACCTTTGCTGAGCTGAGGAGGTCACGCCCAGCAAAGTTCAGCGCAGCCAGGAGCCTGCGCATTTAGTGCATGTCTAGCTCCTGGCTGCTTGACCTGAAAATTAACAGTGTCTGTCAGGCCGACCTTTGCTCAGCCTGACAGACACTGTTTGTGAGGGGCGAAAGGTGAGGGGGCGTGGCCCCTTAGTCCCTCTGGACAGGCCACGGCTGGCTCCCCCGCTTAAATTATGTGATTGTAGGCAAATATGTTACCAAAACTTTGTATGACAGCACTTTCAAATATGTGAGTTTAGAATACCAGTTGTACGAAAACCTATTGTGTTTGATTTAATAGACTATAATGTGCTATACAATAATCTGGGTCACAAACAAGGTTTATATGGGAACTGTCTTGCCTCTTGGTTCACTAATGGCACTGTTGCCAGGGTGTGGATGGAATAGATCTAAGTTCATGTTTAATAAGTACTACTTAGGGTAGTGCTATAATGTGACGTATCAATGTCAAAGCTTCAACATGTGAAAGAAAGACACTTGTTTGAATTGTGAAGAGAGTTTATGTAATGTTTGCTGTATAATTTACCTAGCACACATTTTCAGGGCTCGGTTCTTCTTGTTAATTTTTGGCACGCCCAACTCTACTTTTAAGGTGTCTATTGCTTCATCTGTTTTCTTGGTCCTTTTTAGAAATATGGGGCATATTAGCAAGAAGAGGCGATAATCATCGCTAACCCTGCTTAGCGTGATTTATTTTATCGCCGGCTATCGCTGGAATATATCGCCACGCTAACGCTGTATTAGCGACATTTAGCGCTATGGCGATAAATATTCCAGCGATAGCGGGAGGGAAGGGCCAACATCGCGACAAAACCAGCGATGTTGCATGGGGAGGTGGAAATCCTGCTGATACGACCCTGTGGTCGTATCAGCATAATCCACCCCCCATGTAATGTATGGCTAAGTCAGGAAAATAGCAGGTGATAAAAATGGCGATGGCCCCGGTTAGCGCGACTTTTCACGTCGCTAACCGGGGTCAGGGACTCCTTGCTAATAGGTGATAGGCCTGTTAGCGTCTGTTTACAGGGTATGTTGGTCGGGAACGCCTACTTTGCATGTCATTAGCGATAAACATCGCTGACATGCAAAGCGGCACCCAAACCGATCGCTTTCGTCAGAAAGTTGTCGCTAACTGCTGTTAGCGACAGCTTGCTGATAGGGCGATAGATTTATCGCCGCTTTAGCGGCAAAAAGTGCCGCTAATGCGGCGATAAATCGCTTGCTAATATGCCCCTATATTCTTTGTTGTGCTTAAGTTTGTTTAAAAACTATTACGATTATGGCTTCGTGAAGTCGTTGATGTTAAACCATTTTGTGGTCGGGAGAAAAATAAATGTAATGTTTTATTATGAAAAGAAGGTTTTACTAATGCCAGCTTATTGTGCTTTCAGAGCTCAACGCAAAAGCATAACTTCTGCACTCGATACCACCAAATTTCTCTCCAATGAGACCGAGTACATGCCATGGCAGGCGGCGCTGATCAACTTGAGTTACTTCAAGCTGATGTTCGATCGCAGCAGTGTGTATGGATCCATGATGGTACGGCACGCGCCCTTTAAATGCACCACGTTGAACATGAGCAAAATGCAAGCAGCAAGATATCCTTACAAAAACATTCTAACTGCAGATAAATGGATGAATGTTGAGCCACTTGGTTGTTTATAAATAATTGGCTTTGCAATTTAATCCTTTCTCTTTTTTTCTGGAAACCTATATTCTGGCAGGGTGTGGCATAAGGCAAAGTGATGAGAGTGTAATTATGCTTTACTGGTTGCATAATACAATACCAGTTCAGACATGTCACAAGTTGCGGAATGATTGTGACTGGCCAACGTCAGCTTTGTATGTATGTGTTTGTCTTTTTTATACAGCTAACCTAGGTGGGGGAAACAAACGCACGCATTTAGGCATAAGGGATTCTGGTTTCAGCACTCCACAGGAGTTCACAGGTGTAGAATGACTTTGGGCCAGACCGACATAAACTAGGGAGTGCGATTTCCAAATTGCGATTCTTACCGATTCGAAATTAGGTAATCAAAACATACACTCAGCATGTTAGTCACGCTGTAGCAATTTGAATATGGATAATAAAACCATAAAAGCTTTCTGGAATATAAAACAAAGAAGAAACAAGAAACTTGAACAACTTGATTGGACTTTCTTACCTATTATTTTTCTCCAGGGTGCACGGCTTTATTTATGAAATTGTGTTATCTGCATGACAGAGGTATCCAGGAGCGGCAGATACTGACAGGGTGTGCACCACACACAATTTCAGGGACGGGGGGAGGTGCGAGTTCATGTATGAATCGAAGACAACTCAGCTCGCAGACACAGGCATTCAAGGCTCTTTTTCCAAGCTCGTTGTCTGCAGCTCATGCCCAGCCCTAACTGGGAGAATTTCTGAATTAATGTATGCTCTGTAGATAGCACAACCTCAGATAGAAAACGAAGGCCTAGACCCAGCGGTGCAGCGTGGTTCGCAGGGCCGGACTGGCTACCGGGGGTTTTGGTGTGCTGCCAAGCTGGGGGCTGATTTCACTGCGGTGGGGGCTGATTTCGTTGATGGGGACCTGCGTGTGCTTCTAAATAAACAAAGCAAAACGAATGGTTTTAAGCGCACGCAGGTCCCCATCAACGAAATCAGCCCCCAGCTTGGCAGCACACCAAAACACCCGGTAGCCAGTCCGGCCCTGGTGGGTCGCCAGCACCCGGGGCAGGGCAAGTATTGCGCCCCCTAACCCGTGGATCGTTAGCACTTGCTGGCGCAAATTTAAAAAGAAAAAAAATTAGTAGTACAATTTATTTTTCCTTTTAAAATTTTACACCCTTACAATTTTGCGCCCGGCGCAACAGCCTCTCTGCCCCCACTCCCCCCCATGCTACGCCACTGCATAGGCCTGTTCTGTGCCTGTATAACACTAAAATCAGGATCACAGTACAGCCCAAGGTTATTAAAGTAGATTTCTGGTTGGTACAAGAGTCACATTTAGAACTTGGGGTGCTTGGTTCAAAGTTGGTGGTCTAGTGTTTTAGTGGTTTTACACCCACAACCACTGTTTCTATGACACGTAAAGGCCAAGAGCAAGGTAGCTTGCTTTCATCATAGCCCTTCTTTAGTTTCTATGATATAGAAAGAAAGGAAGAACAATAATGAAGGCTCCCTTGCCACGTGACCTTCTTTTTCCATGGAAACAAAAAGAGGACTGTATTGAGGGCAAGGGAGCATTCAGTGGATCCCGCCTTTAGTTTCTATGAAATGAAAAAATAGCCATCCTTTTGGCACTTAGTAGAAGATGCCTGAATGGAAGGATGGGTGTGAGCAATGATAGGGGCCTGGGCCTGAGGTGAACAAGAAACACACCGGGGAAAGAGGAAGGAACAGTCAGAAAGACGCAAGAGGTTGACAGGCTGGGGGATGAGGAGCAACCAGAGAAAAGGCAGCGACAGTAACGAGGGGGTACAACAAGGGAATGATTAGCACAAAAAGGAAAGAGGTAGAGAGTGTGCAGCAAAGATGAGCATGAAGACATGAGAGTGGGACACATGGGAGGGAACCATCAGGAGCAAACAGAGAGGGCTATAGTTGAAAAGAACTCCCTCATACTGTTCAGTGCAAGCACTAGAAGTGGAAAGACACAACATGACAACCAATCGCATCAGAAGAAAGAAAAATACACCTGTGATTAACAGTGTCAAGCCAATGACTGAAAGACACAGGTCTAAAAAAGTCAATGGTTGAGCGGCGAGCCTAATGTCCACTGAAAGTATATTGCAAACAATAACTCTTTTGACAGCTGTTCTATCAAAACACAGACCTCAAAATCGAATTTACCGTCCTAGCATCATAGTGCGTATTTTTTCACTAGTATCACAGGCATTGATTATTTTCCTGCACTTGTGATAGCTGCAAAGTCACTCACAACACCTGTACAGTTAAACTATATTAATTTATATAGCTAACTATATATTTTGTTTTTCTCTGAAATAGAAGTATCTCAAGAAACAGGTACAACCATTGTTCCAGCATTTTAAAAGGTTAACAAAAAACTGGACAGTGCTCCCGGATGGACCGATGGCACAGTAAGTTTTGCGAGAGAAATGTTTTTTTTCTCACAATTGCTACGATTGGGGTCTTATAGGCTTGTATGGTATACTGACTACTGTACCAGAAAAACAGGATTTTTGTACTCTAAAATGTGGGGGTGAGGGCTGACCCTAGTTAATGTGGATGCATTTGGCGGTGTGGGCCTTAGGAGAAGGCAGAGCTGAGAGCTCGCTTGGCTGCCTGTCAGAAGAGTTAATTTTATTATCTATTTACGTGTGGACGGAGGGGTCGCTATTTTCCTACAACAAAGTACCACAACGACCTGGGAGTTGGGAATTGCCAGAAACTATGAACAAAGGGGAATAATAATGCATACAGTGCTGTGTTCTGTTGCTTTTCTTTAATGAAATGAACTACCTGCTTTCAGTGCTCGGTTACTAAAAGTCTTAAGTAGGCCTGGTGAAATTTAAACGACGCACATATCATTTGAGGAATTTCGCATTATGCTTCATATGCGAAATTCCCTCATCTACACCATTAGGTCACGTTGTGTAATCACGTCGCAATTTGGGGCAAAATTATAGCAAAGGGAACAAAGCGAATAACCAGATTGCGAGCAAATAATGATGCGAGGACGCATTTCACACCAAAATATCTCTCTAAATAATGAATTTACATGTTGTGGAATTATGCTTTATTTCACATAATTTTCCCGAAATTTCACGTAATTACACATATGCATATTACACAAACGTTGCACACTCTAGTCATAATTATGAACTTAATTGTGACATTGGCCCACTCTGTTTAGTTGTTCTTATGTGATCTAAGTGTGCCTATGCCGCTTCAGTGCTTGTGCTAGAGTCTTGGGGTTACTTTTGGGAGCAGGAAGGAGTTTTAGTTATGCCTGCAAAGCTGGTCAAATCACGGCTGGACAAATCTTGTGAAGGTTTCCGAGCTTGTGTGACTTCTATTCAGCCCTGGATCATGGGATCTTGTGACACACTAAGGTCCATGGGAAGAACTGCCTACACCAGGAAATGCTGAGGATAGCCACTGCGACACCCCCTGCACAGGGAAGAGATGCAGCAATGAGGAAGCAAACACTAGGGTTGGCGAGTAGTTGCATGTCAGTTAGGAGTAGCTCAGGTTGTGGCAGCAGAGGTGGGAGGGGAAAGGCTGTGGCGTGCAGGGTAGGTCACTGGGGGGAAGGCACAGCCTGCTGGCCGGTGCCTGGAAAGGACCACTGGTGACTGCCACTGAGCAGAGGTAGTTCACTCACTGCTCGACCTGAGCACAATTTTAATTACAGTAGCGCAAATTCGGCAATTTCAGGAATTTCACGTTATGCTTGTCACACTGAGGGCCTGATTCACAGAACTAACTTACGTCAAAAAGGTAAAGTTAGTACTTTTTGGTATTCACAGAATGAACTTACTCATTTTGGTATTCACAGAAGTTAGTAGTCCTAACTTTAGGACTCCTAAATGCCTTCTGTGAATACCGAATGTCTTAAAGTTAGATTTTTCTCAGTTTAGGAGTAGTAAAGTTAGGACTCCTAACTTTACTACTCCTAAACTGAGAAAAATCCTAACTTTAAGACTTTCGGTATTCACAGAAGGCATTTAGGAGTCCTAAAGTTAGGACTCCTAACTTTACTACTCCTAAACTGAGAAAAATCCTAACTTTAAGACTTTCGGTATTCACAGAAGGCATTTAGGAGTCCTAAAGTTAGGACTACTAACTTCTGTGAATACCGAAATGAGTAAGTTCATTCTGTGAATACCAAAATGAGTAAGTGTATTCTGTGAATACCAAAAAGTACTAACTTTACGTTTTTGACGTAAGTTAGTTCTGTGAATCAGGCCCTTAGTTCCCCAAATTGTGCCCTTACTCTATGTTGTGTAATTATAGCACAGGAGTGCAGGAACAAGGTAAACATCCAGAATGTCAGTATCTGTCATTTGCTCCACTTCTGTTTCTAGCGCTGTTGTTATTAACACAAAATGTATACGTGAACCAAAATAGACGTAAGGACGCATTTTGCACTGAAATATAGCACTATATGTCAAATAGGCTTTTTACAGAATTACAAATATTTTCACATAATTTCCCCTAAATTTAACATAATTGTGCAAAAGGAAATGACGCAAATTTCACACACATCTACATACTGACCGGTGTAAGCCTTTATTGCAGTGGGAAGTTTCCCAGTGCCACAACGTTCCACGGAAACTGTCACTTTAAAAAACACCCACAATTTTGAAAGCCTTGTACTTTGTGAGGCTTGCAAAATGTTAATTTCAAATTTCAAAGTTTTGTGTCTGTGAATTTCGCAACGTCACACCCCTAGTTACTATATCCATCTGCTTTGATATTTTTTCCTTGGCAACTGCTGAATTGATCATAAGCTCCTAGTTTTCCACCCTCGCTGCGATGCTCAAGATCTTTGTATAAATGACAGGCACACATTCTCACAAGAGGAAACCAGGAATCATTCATTATGAGTGGTCTTTTATTTTAAATTCCTATTTATTTCAAATGGCTTAAGTGCACAGTAAGACATGGGGGGATATTCTCAAGAACGTGCGATAATTATCGCCAACCTAGGCTAACGCAATTTTACATAACGCCGTCTATCGCGGGAAACCAACGGCGTTAACGGCGTATTCTCAGCACGCCGGCAACAGGCGATAGCGTCCCGATAACGCGTCAAATGTCCACGATAAAATTACCGGGACGCCGATAAAAAAGGAAACCCGAACGTGAAAAAAGTGGCGATGGGCCCAACAGCGATAAAAACATCAGCGATAAGCAGCGGCAGGCCTGCAATTCCCACGTCAGGCGTGAAAAATCACCATAAAAGCTGCAAAAAAAAAAGAAAGAAATCTAAACCCAAACCCAAACAATTGAGAAGCACCATGGAGGACACTGGAGCAACTACAGAGCCCAACCAGAACCCCACAAACCCCCCGGTGGACCAGCCAGGGACCTCGGGGAAGGAGAAGGGAAAGGAGAAGAAGAAGAGGAACCCGCAATTCAGTCCGCAGGAAAACAAGATCCTGATTACGGAGGTGATAGAACACCACCAACAACTGTTCATCACCTCCACTGTGTCATTGGCAACTAAAAATGCAATATGGCAGTCCATCTTGGCCAAGGTGAATGCAGTCGGAGTGAAGAGAAGGGAAGTGAACGACTGCAAGAAGTGCTGGAATGATGTGAAGCGCAAAACCAAGCTGAAACTTGCTAACAACCGGAAGGCAGCAATGCAGACTGGAGGTGGGAGTCCAGCGCCACAGCAGGAGCTGGATGAGATGGAGGAAATGGTGTCCACAGTCATCAGTGGGGAGACGGTGGCAGGAGTTGGGGGACCGGACACTGCTCAACATGACCTGACCCAACAGCAACAGGGTGAGTAATGACCAGGGACTGGGGGGAAGGGGGGAGATGGGCACAACGGCACACATGCACAATTAAGTATAGCACAGTGCACACCCACAATGACTATGGATCATGTCCCTGATCTCCTTGGCATACTGCAGCACACATAGAAACAGCAAGTAGGCCCCCGTCGACAATGTGCCCAGAGGGGCCCTCCCCACACATCACCAATCTCACAACAAACCCATGCACGTGCAAACCCATGCACATGCACAAGGCTGGCCCTCCACGGGGCAACAATGCAAAGTGGGGTTTGCATGGCCATGTACTGGTCCAGCTTCAACACTCCACCGAATGGGACCAAAACATTCTAATTCACACAGATGTGTCATGTCTATGATCAAGCAAGTATGAAAGTATGGATAAATGTAGGGGCAGTGATTCCAAAAAAAGGGACTCCCTGGGAACTGATAACAATGCGCATGTTTGACCGTGACCCAGACAGGCAGTGAGATGACTGGGAATGTGTGAACTACCTGTGGCCTCATTGCTCCTAAACAACAATCTCGCAATTTCCCAACTTAGCCCCACGTCAATGTAGGAAATAGGGCTGTGTGTAAAAAAGCCTAAGTCTAAGTTATGTGGATGCCACAGCTCGGAGCAATGATTTGTTTGAGTGTGCAGCGGTTGGACTCCTGGGATGGTCTGTGCGTAAGTGTGAAGGTCATTCCATGCAAGAGAACTGCGAGCAAGGACTTCTGTGTGTGGGGTGTGTATACGTTGGTCTTTGGTTAGCGCTGTGCGTAGTGTGGGAGTCGACATCAGCTGCTATGGTATCTCTCAGGGGTGCCGGGCGCATGCAATTCCAAGGTCGGAGGTGCAGATGTGCTACCGCCTTCTAGTTCAGACAAAGGTGCCTACATCCCTAATGTTAGTTTGTCATCTGCTTGCATTCTGGAAAAGTGATGTGGGTTTTGG
Organism: Calotriton arnoldi; assembly: GCA_963921515.1. Lineage (NCBI taxonomy): Eukaryota > Metazoa > Chordata > Amphibia > Caudata > Salamandridae > Calotriton > Calotriton arnoldi. Next base: position 412,380 of record CAWUFW010010810.1, on the reverse strand, counting down.
GGGGGGGGGTGGATGTCACTGCTTCGCCTTCCGGCACAGTTGAACCCTAACCAGCCATGTACGTGCCCTCACGGTCAATTTTGCATGCTCAGATGTAGCAGTGGTGTTTTGCTGCAGTCCGACAGTGATGTGTACAGGTAGCTGTGAGGAGGCGCGTGACTTCTCACCTTGCATCTATTAGCTGACACTGTTCACTACTATTGATGGATGACGTCCGTGTACACATGTGATCTGTACATGGCACATATGTCCAGGGGACACCTTGGTGTGTTCCACGCAAGGTATTCCTGCTGGCTTTTTGGCTGGCATGCATCTCCCATGTTGCTGAGGTGTTCACTGTGCCCCCATCCCCCTTACGTCCATGTTGCACATGTTGTGGGACTTGAGTCACAGGGTGCATCTCTGCATCAGGGTGGTTCATATTTGACCCCAAATGACACCCGCAATTCCATATTTGACCCCAAATGACACCCGAAATTCATATCTGATCCCAAATGACACCCGAAATGTCATATTTGACCCCAAATGACACCCTGCTGTCTTTTTTTGAACACCAATGACAGCCTTCATGTCATGTTATTGTACACATGTGATACGCTGATGAGTGGGATTACGTACTACATTTGACACCCTGAAATGGCATTTCGAATATGTGACACCCTAAACAGCCTCTCTGTACAGAGGTGACATACCCACCATCTATATGCTAATTGTGAGATTGTTAGCACTTAATGTTGCACTTACACTTGTCAGAGTGATGTGCTAATGCAGAGGACTGACATGCACACAGGGAATGTGTGTTGCAATGAATTTATTTGCACATGCTGTTCATGTGGTCATTTTGTACTGTTCCATGATTGCTAAGGACAGTCACAATGTGACGTGCTCATGCGAAGAAATTGCTAATGATTGTGTTCCTTCAGGCTATTCCTGCTGCAGCTGCAGTGGGGAGTGGTCCAACTGCCTCATCTTCCTCATCATCGTCCGGTGCATCTGGCACTTTGATCCATGGGGCATTGGTGCGTACACATATGTTGTGCAATACACAACATGCAATGATCATCTTGCACACTATTTCCGGGCTTTACAGAAGTCTTCCACCTGTGATGTCCAGGCACCTGAAACGTGACTTTAACATGCCAAATGTGCACTCAACAATGACCCTGGTGCGTTTGTGGGCCTCATTGTACTGCCTCTGGGCCGGGGTGTTTGGGGCTCGGAGGGGTGTCATCATCCACGGGCAGAGTGCATATCCTTGATCACCTGTGAGAGGTAAGTGAGATTAGTGTAAATTGGTGGTTCGGCATGCTGTGTTGGCAGACTTACAAGTTTTGTGGTGTGTGATTTGTGCGACTTTGGGATTCATGTTTGCCATGTATTGCTTCTGGCTAATGTGCGGGATCAATGTGTATTGAGTAGCCTCACAGCTGCTCGTCCCTCCCCCCAAGCCTAATTACTTGTGTGCGCTGCGCGGTTGCTTCACTTGCACTCCTTCGGCACACCATTGTCATGCCTGTCTGCGCATGTCCGCAAGCCTGACAACAACACTGTAATGTTGGCCGTTGAAGGTGGGCGACCACGTGTGTGTAGGCCCATGGTAAGGATAGGGCGGACACAGATGTGGATTTCAGGCCTGGCTGAACTCGCGCTGCGATTGAGGCTAGGCCTTTGGCTTATGCTGCAGCAATGAAGATACACACACAACAGTTGGCATGTATGAGCCAAGACCCCGAGCGCTCCTTTATTTTTCCATTCGGGCGAGCCCGCCCTCCGGGTACATGCTACTGTCATGTCATGTCATGTGGGTAACACGATCAAGCATAAAACGCTTTGGGTATGAGTGGCGGCTCTCAAAGAGGGCTTGCCACTTACACATGTAATACATACTCTTGGCCACCATCAGCGCGTGGGACCACACGCTGTAGGCAACACTCTGGCTGACGACGCAGCCAGAAATGCAGTAGCCACATGTTCAGTAGCAGCAGTCACAAGGTCTATGACAAAAGTCGATACCGACATACTGGCAGCCGTAGCGGCTACCAGAGACGGGACGAAATACCCACAGGGGTTTCCGTCAAAATATAAATACCAATTGTCCCCAGAACAAGTTCCGACAGTAACAATTCCTTCCGTTGGGGATCTGCTGATTCCCAATGAGGAGCGCAGACATGCGTTGATCACAGCTGCACATGAGGGCATGGCTTCGGCGCACGCAGGTGTATCGGCAACGGTGTCCCTCTTGCAGCAACGTCCTGTTTCCGCCCCCGCATGGCATTGCTGATAGCTCTCTGTGGCCTTCTGTTCCCGCTATGAAAGCAAGCTTCAACCAATTAAGTAGGCTCAAAGCACTGTTATTCCAACATGAACTTGCCTTGACCTCTGCCCCTGAAACATTTGAGCTACAGGTGGCTCGGACATCAAGTGAAATACAATCCCTATTAAATACCAATCTCCCACTACATTTTGGGGAGTTGATACACCAAATATTCAATGTTTCTGACACAGAAGGCCTTGCACCTTTTTTAAATTGGTTGGCTGAGGTCTTGTGTCCTCGTTTCAAACGATATTTGTTGTAATTCCGGCTTTTATTCATTCCATTTTTTCCAGCGCTTTTGGTGGCTTGCCGTTGATCCTCTTGCTTGCTGGTGCTGTCCTGGTACTTGTTTTACTACTTCGTAAAGGCTGCCCTTCATGTGGTACTCGATTATCCAGTCCAGCTGGAGCTGTACCGTTGCCGATTGCAGGAATTCCTTGGTTGCCTGCCTATGGCTGTTGTGGGTGCTGCCTACAATGTGACTTACAAATACGCATACTTTACATTCGTCCATCCAGTTTTTTGGTGCTGCGACTGTCCTTTCTCCTGGGCTTTGGATTTGTGCCTCTCAAACGCCATACAGCCTTGCCCTGATTATGACCTGTTGCTGTGGCCCCTATTGCATCATGATCGATCATGTGCAACTGGTACCCGCATGCTGATGGCGGCTGTGAATGGAGTGCTGGCACAATGGGACATCTGTGAAGGGGCGTCGCGCCTGCTGCACCACAGCTACATTGAGTATGATACAGGATGTACGACCATGCTTTTTGAAAGCTATGGATTATGATGAGCACGTAAGCTCCTTCGAGTTGTTGAATTGGATGTTGTCCCTCCTTGTCTCTGAGGAGGGGGACCGTCTTTGGAACACCTTGCCTTCCAAGGTTCAACGGATCTCATATGATTCCGATGATTAATGTTCAACAAGACATTTTTTTTTTTTCTTCTTCTCGTATTTTACCACTAATCAACCTTATAATGATTTTGATTTTTTGGAACTTTGCCCCTGCTATGCTCAGTGATTTGACTCTGCTTGCGACTTGGACCTTGTTTTTTCTATTCCTATGCAACCTGGCCAGGGGGAGGGTGTCATGTGGATTTAAGGGACCCCGTTGGCATCTTTAGATTAGAATGCGTCCGGAGGCCATGATGCTGCTTTTGCACACGACACTACAGGCTTATTCTTTTGCAAGAATGTTTTCGCTGGTCACCTGCGGCCCGCTGGCTGCGCTGGTTCTCTGTTTGTTCCTGGAGTTTAGTCTGAACATCGTGAGCAATGTCAAACAACACCGTCCCTTGTTATTTTGTTCTTGTCAGGCCCTAGCACATAGACAAAACATACCCTGCAGCTGCTGTTTGTGGGACATGCACCTTTTTTTTATATTAGGAGAATGCATGTTACACGCAGACACACTTGAGGAGAGACTTTTCAAGAATGAAGAGCTGTATGGAGCTGTGGTGTAGAGACACGATCTATGTCTTAGAGGTATGGGGTCTGCTATACAAACCCAGAGATCTTCTATAATATCATCTTAGTTTTCCCGTCCATGGGGAGGGAGAGTAGGTTTTATAGTCCTGTCTCCAGAATCAATATACAATGATTTCTCCTTTTATAATGTATGGACTTGCTACAATGCTGACAATGTTTGTATTATGCATTCTGATTTTAGTAGTGGCTCGTATACTGCATTTTAGAGCACGTTAGTTGAAATAAAAATTTTAAACTAACTCAGTGACTCTGTCAATCTCTTGTTGTGGATGAGTACGAGAGTCTGAGCGAAAGGGAATGACCTGTTACCACGATCCCTGAGTGATTAGGGGAGTGTTGTGTTCTGGGTTGTCTAAACGCCTGTTTCTCTATCTGTGTATAGGAGGGCAGGTGGGACACTATAGCTAGCCGGTCGTGGGCTCGTGGGTACTAAGGCTGTAGGAAGGCGTAGCCTCAATATACCGAAGTCCCGCATTGCTGTGCATAGTTCTGTGTATGTGCAGAATCCCTACAACACTACATTGCAACATTGTCGATTAAGGGCCGGGTGGCGCCGACACCACAACATAGACACACGCCATAGTCACTTTTGTGGCCAGCCCGGAACTGAACCACGCCCAGAGCCCAGAACTGAACCACGCCCAGAGCCCCGGGCCCCGGGCCATTTCTTCACACTCCTACGCTGGCCTGGCATACGCTGGCCCAGCCCACTACGCTTACGCTTACCGGGGGGGCGACATAGCTACATGTCCAAGGTCTTCCCCACTGCCTGAGGTAACATGGTTGCATCCACTGTCCACAACACTGCAAACACCAGCAGTATATGTCCACATAGACATGTCTGTGCTCTGCATACTCAAGACTGTCCAGCACATCACCGCCACACTTGGCATTGTGTACATTCTTATTCATGGGTCCATTTCCTCCTTCGCACATTCTTGGTTCCCACCTCTCCCCACATTCTGCAATTGTGTGGCAGAGGGGCTATGCCTTTGTGGATGGTTTGTCTACATGTCTGGCCCCTGTTACCACAGTTCCTTGTGTTGTCGTGTCTGGTAGGTGGGCATGTTGGTTGGCATGTTGTATGTGATATTGTTACGTGTGCATTCCCACAGTTGTGAGTTGTATGATTGTGGAGTTGAGGTGTGTGGTGTGATCCGTTGGTACTGACCAACGAGCAGTGCATTTCCATAGGTGCCATCCTAAAAGCACTGGTTGATGATGGACTATCGGAAGATGTAGGAATCATGCACACTGCCTGGGAAGTTGGCGATGACATTGGTGAACAGTCCCCGGTGGTCCACTATTGCCTGCACGTTGATGGAATGCGTGTGCTTTCTGTTGCGGTACTTATGTGCAGTGTCGGCAGGGGGCACAAGTAGGACATGTGTGCAGTCAATTGCCCCCAACACGTGCGGGAAGCCAGCTATGGCATAGAAGCCTTGCTTGGTCTCCAGCTGTTCCTGCGCAGTGTGTGGGAAGTGAAGGTGCTGGGGTATGAAGCTGATGATGGCATCCATGACAGGTGTGAGGAACTTTGATTGGGCTGGCTGTGAGACTCCTCCAACTCTGGCAGTTGTTGGTTGGAAGGTACCAGAGGCCAACAAGTGCAGCACAGCCAGCAGCTTTGTCTGCGGAGGGATGTTGGTTGTCCGCTGTGTTGGTACCGTCAGCCTGTGGGCAATGTGGATCAGGATGCGGAGGATGGTTGTCCTTTTGAGCCTGTAGTGGGCAATGTCATCCTCTGGCATTAAGTCTCTGAGGCTGGTGCGTTTTCGGAAGGTCCGCTGTCTTGTTCTGCGCTGCCTCAGTGGTAGTCCGGGTGGGAGTGGTCCTGGGTGCGGGGGTGGTCCTGGGGGTGGTGGCGGTGGGTGTTGTGGCCCTCTTGGGTCTCCAAGCTGCATGATTAGTAGCTCCATGGCATCTGTTGGTCTTCAGATGTGGCTCTGGGCTGGGCTCCCTTTATACTGCAGGTTTTCGTCCTACTTAAGACCAGAAAAAAGCAGGTCTTAAGTCCCTGCTGCTAACGCGCCTTATCACCTGTTTTTGGACTGCATCGCCGATCTGGCTGGTCGTTGAGAATATTGCGAAGTGCTGTTATTGTGAATTTTTGCACGGGAGCGCCTACTCTGCATATGATTAGCGTTAGTTGTCGCTGTCAGCCTTGGCGATGTTTTTAGCGCCAGCTATCGCAGGTAAACTGGCGGTGTCAGCTGTTTGCGCAGGCTTGTGAATAGGGCGATAGGTCTATCGCCACTTTCGTGGCGGTAAAGTGCCGCTAAATCAGCGATGGATCCTTGAGAATATGCCCCATAGTTGCTTGCCCCAAAATCCTTTTTGCGTGTCTGTGCTGTTTGATTTGCTGGTCAAATGTTCGTAAGAGAAATTAAGAATATTGTGTCAGGTCGATGAGATAATGGCTCTTTAAAGGGTGTGTATAATTTATTAGTCTCAATGTTCTGCCCGAGGCCACATAGTTACTTATATTCAAAAGCACTATTTTTTAAGAAATTGCAATGATCAATAGAAGGCAACTCCACTGTGATCTGCCTGGTGCATGACCTGTGGTGTAGCTAGAAGTTTTGCCGCTCATGGCGGTCCCTGCGTTTGCCGCCCACGGACCTCCTCCCCCACCCCACCCCCCTTGCTATGCCACTGTGCGTGACTTACAATTTCCTAGCTTATCCGGCCTTCAAGAGGCACTAGGGCCCTCATTACGAGTGGCATCTTAGTTCTGATGGGGACAGTAACAGCAGGGTATGTAAAACAATAGCACACCTGGATCTAGACAAAAAAGATTTGAAAACGGAGTAACCATGTCACTAGGTATCAGAGTGCATGGAGGTTCCCGATGATGAAGCATTTCACCTATGGTGGGTGAGGGAAATCGTCCTTTAAAAGGAATCCTCCATCTAAGCTAGGTAATTCTGTTTTCAATTCTTTTTTTTGTCTAGAGTCAGGTGTTCTATTGTGTTACATAGTTTTATATTGGGAAGTTAACTCCTGCTGGTCTCTATATCTCCTCTAGCCCTCCTTCTGTGTTTTGTTGACTAACAGCAGATACTGACCTCTTCAGAATTGGGAAATCTGAGAAAACCACAAGTCCGTTAACTTTCATCTTGAGATTGTGGCATCCAAAAGCAGTTGAATTTTCAAGTAAAAGTCTGGTCAATAATGAGTAATACTATCTACAATCTTACAGTACAAACAGATGTATAATTAGCCATTCCTTTGTTGGTTATTTCACATGATGGATCACTGCGTTGTCTGAGCATGGAAGATCAGTAACAAGAGGGTAGTATCTATGAGAGGTATGGGGAACTCACTGATTTTCACTCCGTGGAATCCCTGCTAAGTTATATAATAACTCTGCAAGATTCCATGGACTTCCGTCAATGGGTGGAAAATAGACAGCGTGTGCTACAATTTAGCGCTGGAAGTGCCAGCAGTGCTTTAAAATCAGCACTAACTGCACCATGTGTTGTGCAAAAGCGTGCAGCCATTTGAGTTGATTTTGCTGCCGCTCCAGTAGAAAAGCAGCAGCAAATGTACTCAAAACGCAACCCTCTGACCATGTTAGAAAATCTCTCAAGGAGACCCCGAAATCTGGCTCGCCTTCGCCAGCTTGCATTTTCTGGAGCCTAGCAGGAGAATAATTTCACCACACCGCTTTTCGTGGATTTTGGCCAGAACTATGCGTTAAAGTTAAAGAGTAACACGGAGTGACTAAAATTCTGCCAATTCCTTAGGCGGAACGAAACATTCCGCCCACCACTTGTATCTATAAACTTCCCCTGGGCACTAAGACCTTCAGAGCAGTACAATGAGCAGCACATGACTAAGCACCACAGATCGATAATGCAGGTTGGTGCATTGGTCATCACTTTATTGGCAGCACCCCAGAATACCTGAGCAACACCATAATGCAATTGGTAGGCATCTGGAATATTTACGAAACCCTTAGATGTAGAACAGAATCATCCTAGCATATAATAGTATTAGTTTTTATTGATATGTATTTTCTGGTACATTTCGGATTTCTACTTGTGCATCATATTGTACCACTTTATTTTAAACTCTTATTATTTCTCCTTGTGTATGATTTACACAGCAGCAAACTACTTGAGATATTGTTTCATAAGCAGCACTCAGCTTTCTTACTTGCATTGAAATGATTTGTTGTTACAAGATTGTTAGACCTGTTAGTCTTAGGGTAGTCTTTCCCCAAATGTTTTGCCTCTCCTCCTCCATTAAGCTGAACTTATTTTTGTTGGTCTTGGGACTTTGTGCACTTTACCACTGCTAACCAGTGCTAAAGTGCTTGTGCATACTCCCCTAAAATATAGGTAAATTGGCTTATACTCAATTGGCATATTTAATTTACTTATAAGTCCCTTGTAGAGTGGCATACCATATACCCAGGGCCTTTAAATTAAATGCTACCAGCGGGCCTACAGCACTTATTCTGCCACCTACTTAAGTAGCACCTTAAAACATGTCCCAGGCCTGCCATTGCAGCCTGAATGTAGTTTTTTACTGCCATGTCGACTTTCATTAAAACTCCCTTGCCAATCCTTAAACTCCCCTTTTATTACATGTAAAAGCCCCAAGGGTAGGCCCTAGGTAAACCTTACAGAGCCCATAGGACAGATTGTTGTGTAATTAAAAGGTTGTTGAAGAAATATCCCTAGGCCAACTATCTGTCTATATAATATGAAAGACCTAGTTATACAAACACATGATATTTATAGACTCGGGGCCAGATGTACGACCATTGTGATTTGCGTCTCGCAAATTGCGACAACATGCGAGTCCCAATTTGCGTGTCGCCAATCACAATGTACAACAGTGTCTCAGACACTGTTAGCGATTCCCAATTTGGTAGCAAAATGCCAGGCTCGTGAATATTAATGAGCCACTCGCAATTTACGACCCCATTGGGAATGACTGGCCCTCCCAGGGATGGTGGCCTGCTGGGCTCAGCAGACCACCATGTCTGGGATTGCTCTTCAATAAAGCAGGTTTTTTTTTTAATGCAGCCCATTTTCCTTAAAGGAAAACGTAATGCATTTAAAAAAAAAAATGAAACGTTTTCGTTTCATTTTTAAGGCAGGCAGTGGTCCCTTGGACCACTGCCTGCCCCTAAAAAATATTTCCCCCTGCATTTGCAGAGGGGAAGGGGTCCCTTTGAGACCCCTTCCCTTTTGCGAGTGCATTACCACCCTCTTAAAGAGGGTGGTAATTTGCAAGTGTTTTGCGACCGCAATTGCGTCTCAAAACATTCATACATGGCTTTGGGGTCGCTATTAGGAAGAGAATGGCCCTTCCTAATAGCGACTCGCAGTTCCTAAATAGCGAGTCACAAACAAATTGCGACTCACTATTTAGGAATTGTACATGGCCCTGTGAACTTTTGCATGCGCAAACGGGTCACAAATCCGTTTGTGCATGCAATTTAGGGTCGTACATCTGGCCCTCAGTGTACAATTGTAATCAATATAAATTCATTTTATTCATACAAAATCATTTAAAATAACCATTATAGGTTCTGCGATGTGTCTGTGAGAACATAGATAAGACAATAACATCACAATATGACCATCAAAATTGACTAAAGGTGAATACATACAACAATCATGTGCATATGTCCTATACATATAATCATATAAAGCAAATGATATGATCAGTAATAAAAATAAACTAATTAGAATGCTACAAAAAATACAATAAACAATGGTGAAAAATCAAAAACAAAATCAATCGAAAAAATATATGACAAAGTGGCTAATAATTTGATGATTAATTTTCTTAATATCTACGCGTGTTTCGGCGTGCAGGGCGCCTTCATCAGGACAGCCACAATAATTCCTATACCTAAAATGAAAAAATGTACACTGAGTTTTTCATTTTAGGTATAGGAGTTATTTTGATCAGTGAGTCTACGCTGCAAAGTGGTGCCACCTCAGTCCTGGACCATTGGAAGTGGGCTTAAGGTGCTCTGCCAGCCTCTGTGGATCCAGTGGAACAGATGCATCTCTTCTACAATGTGGCACAACCTCGAGCAGAACCGATGCATCACCGCTGCTATGTGGATCGGAACAGTCTCAAAGACCAGCAGCACCTCCGCAGCTTCTTTAGAACCGCCTCTTTGCAATACATCCTTGGTGCAGGCCCTCGCTCCCTCATCGACTGCAGCCGCGACGATGATGCAAGACTCTGCATCGCAGCTCCTCAGAACCGGTGCATAGCCTTCACTGTGCGATGCATTCTTGACGCCAGGCTTTGCATCACAAGCCGTTGGTGACAGGATTCTCAATGATGACACAGGACCTTGCTTCGCAGCCTTGCCGCACCCCAGGACCGATGCATTGCTCTGGCTGCGCAATGCATCTTCGACGCAGATCCTCACAATGCTCTGGAAACCAGGATTGCGCCCTATTGCAGGCTGCCTGAACTTATGACTTTGCCTCAGTCCAGTGTGACCAGATAACCACAGTCGGTGTTTTATGCTTTTTGGTGCTATCTTCACTAAAATCTTTAAACTTGAATATCCCCAGTTCTACTGATTCGGTTTTTGTGTTTTTGGTCTTCTTTTATTTATTAAAAATAACTCTATTGTTCTAACTTGATGTGGGATCCTTTTTGGGTGCTATTTTACACTGTATTTACTGTTTGACGTGTTCCACAAATACTTTACACATTGCTTCTAAGTTAAGCCTGACTGCTTTGTGCCAACCTACCAGAGGGTTGAGCACAGGTTAATTAAGGATTGGCTTGTGTCTCACCCTGGCAGTTAACCCACAACCCAATTTCTTACAAAGAAATATTGCCTCTCGTTACTGTGCCAGGTCCTGGATTAAAAAAAAAAATTAGTTCTCATTCGGAACTGCATGCAAAACCTGTGGCTATACTGTTAGAGAATTGGGCAATAAAATGTCCTTGGAAGCACATATTGCACCACAGTCCATGTCCTGAGAGGGTGGAATACAAGTTTGCTTATTCATTGAAAGTTCACACTAGTATAAAATAAAATGTCCAATTCTGCTGATAGTTCTCATTTCATTCGCAGAAGACTCCAGCAATCCTATTGACCATGATCTTCAGAGTGGACATCACCAATGTCTGTCCTTGTTTGAAGTTGGAACAGAGTTTACTGGCTCATGAATGGATGGACAGTGTGTGTATTTTGTACATCACCTCATAGGATAATGAGATTTCAGAACCTGTGTTATCAGTTGTAAGATGGCTCTAAGAGGGCCACAAGCGGCATATACATAGAAAAATAAGCACAAACTTTCCCATGAAAGTAGGTATGATTGAGGAGCTGGGCTTTTTACAGTTCCCTTGATTTGTCAGACTTAATATGAAAGAGTGGCAAGGGAAATAATTTCATAAGACTCAGAAAGCTGTATATTTGAGAAAAGCAAGATTTTCCAGTGGTTCTCTGGGGGTGAAAGGCTGTGCCATCCTGTCCTTTTCACTTTTCCATTCTGATCCTGATATTTTTCCTCTTCAGTGACTTTGACAATTTGCAAGTCTCCTGAGGCTACTTCAGATTGTTTCTTTCAGCAGAGCACAAGGCTATGTTACTACTCAGGTAAACATATGAGTATGCCAACCCATTGTAGGGAGTGGGTATTGCCCCGTTCTCCAGTCAGTGGGAAAAATGGCTGGTGGTGCTGAAATACATGGTATAGGCACATGGATCTTATACCTGTGTCCAGGAGAGAAGGTCTACTAACTGTGTTGTGCAAAACATTCAGTCTCCTAGACCTGGCTCCTTCACCTCCTCATGCAATGATCTGGAGGGGTTTGTGTTGTGGTGTGTGCATCATGGTATTGTGGTTCTAATATTACATGCTTGTGCTTCCATGTGCTGTGTGCATGCTATTTTCTAATGTTGCTGCACAAGATAGCGGTTCCTTTCATTGTTACCTTTGATAATGTGCTTCCTGATGCATGCTATTTAGCCCATCTGAAAATGTAAAGACAATCCATATAAACACCCTGCCATGGCTGAGTACTGCCAAAGGTCAAAGGATGGTCCAAAGCAAATTTGCCTTCTGGGGTAGCTCAGTTACCGGTTCCAACAAGAGAAAGTCTATACCTATGTGGGCTGTAGGTAGCCCTGTCCTTGTAGTTATCTACAGCCTCTTTTTTTTGTCTAGTTCTGAAAACTGTCTGGAAACAGCAGAAAGCCCTGTCAGAAATCCTGAATTACATGTTTAAAATGCACAGTTATTGATTATTTTATCCCAACCTCATAGTCTCCTTTGTGGGAATACCCAGGAAGTGTTAACTAGCCAAAGTGAAGAATTTTGAAAATGGGACAACCTGTGATTAATCTTAATCCCCATCAGTGAATCTTTAAATTAGAAATGGTCTAGAGTACATTCAACATGAAGGAGGTACCAAAGCTTATGATCTAGAATCCTGAAGGATCTCCTGTCCCTTTAGACTTCAATGTAACAGGAAGGCTTCAACAGGAATTGTGAACCAAATCTGACTCTTGTTACCATTCAGATTCACAACGTTGGAAGACAATCAGTCTTAAACAGAACAGTTGAGGCCTGATGTTAAAATCTCAAAGGGAGCTATGTATCACCTGCCTTCAACAGAATTTGAAAGTCAGGGGCCCAGACCAATTCGCTGATAATATAGGGGTACCTCATACTAGGAAAGTGTCTGCACAGATTGAAAAGGAGGGAAGGCCACCAATTGAGCATGACCACTCATAAAAAACTTGAACCAGTCTAAAGACCAAATTGCCCACCCAGCCCTTGCTAACTAGTTGACCGTGTTGAAAGCCAAAAACATATCTAAGAGCAGCCGACCGGCCAGAACATTAAGGTCTCTGGATGTTCTCATATCATCAAGGGTGGGTAGCAAGACTGTGTCTGTGCTAAGTCATGCTTGAAAGCCTGTCTGCAGTCAGATCAGCACCCCAGAGTCTTAAGGGTCGAGAGAGCCACTTGGAAAGATGCTTCTATATGATTTTGGTGAAATCTGGACACAAAGTAATCGGTGTATAATGTTCCATGACCCTCAGTTCTAGGGACACCTTCTTTAGAAAGGGAATGTTGTTGCCTTTTTTACACAAATCTGGAAGAAATCCCATTTCTTGTGAAACACTGACCGAATCACACAGCACTTGTACAAGGGCAAGGGCAAAAGACTGAAGCCTGGCTTTCATACAGGGATCTATAAAGGGTCCTGATTTAAGCCTAGATAGAGTACAGATGAACTACCATATTAGACACTAAAGGAAACTCTGTAATCTTTCTGCCAAAACATTCTGATTGGGAGCAGGACACCACCTGTTTTGTGGGTCTTGAAAAACACATTTTCTCATAGTTACAGCTGATTTTGTTGGAGATTGAGACCAAGTTGTTGTAAAGTGATTGTGTATGTTTAACAGATGCACAGCAATCAGGAACCCAAAAGAGGAAACTACAATAAATAGTTCACAGGGCAGATTCTTAGGCATGGAGAGAATGGTGTAAATACGGTTTATCTGCATTAAGGCAGATCTTATAGTGCTGGAGTTGGGTTCTCAAAAAGGAGCCTGTAGGTAGCCCTGTCTCAATTTTCTTTCAGCTTGCATAGCTCCCAGGTTTACTGTTCTTAGCAACACTTAACATAATTATTGGCAGAAGATTATGAGAAACAGTGGGTGATAGTATTGCATAGCCAGATGAGCCAAATTGCCATTTAGCTGACAGAGAAGCTCCAGAACTTCTCTTGGATTGCCTGAAAGATAGAAAGGAGTAAGATTGGCCTTGACCGAACCTGAGTCATGTATTTTCCACATCCTGTGTCTTTTCCTTGGTAGCAGAGACACTGGTTATCATGTATCCTAATCCAGTGAAAGCAAATAAGGTAGTTAAATGACCACTCCATGGAAGAGACAAATAGTAAAAAGTGGAAGTAGCGCTTTCACCAAGTACAAAAGCCCAAGGTATCTAGATCCTATTTATACCTACAATAGTGGGTGCCTGTCACATCACCCACATGGACATTAAAGCTGCCTATAAACATAAGGTTTTTTGTTAATGGGGCCACTTCCCGTGTCAGGCCCAGGAATCTATCTAGCCACCACCCCGCCAGATTCTAGAGAATCAGAAGTGTGGATTAAAACCAAAGTTCCTGTATGTGCACTCAAGTGCATGCCAGTCAATGTGAGAGTACAGAATATGTTTGTGGATTTTGTAAAATGTAAAAATGATATAGAGATATTGGCAGCACCACCACCTCGTTCCCCAGATATGTTACTCCACAATATGTCAAAACAAGGAGAAATAGCAATCTCAAGATCTGGATTGGAGTTCTCACCTAGCCATATTTTGTACCAAACAGAATAGCTAGATCCCTAGCCAAGATGATTTATGTACACTTTCTGCAATGCTTAGTTAAAGAAGTACCACGGCCTTTATGAGCATATGGGATCTCACCTCCTGTCTCCTGCACCTGTTCCTAATGCCTCAATCCACAATTCTATGTTGGCTCCCTTACTTGCCAGAAAAAGGATGCATCTCCCCAGCAGAGTAACTATACTATAAGTGGTTATTTAAACCGCCAGCTTTGTGCACTGAACACAAGAATGGGGCACAAGCAGACAGAGATGAGCTTGCATTTAGCATGACTTTGGAGCTTAACTGGGCCACCTATTGTGTAATCTTGCAGTGGCCTCTCAAGGCACATGCAACCTTGCACATGCCAGAAAAACTGGAGTGAAAGTGCCTGATCCTTCCTCCAAGATACCCCCCCACAGAAAAACAAGAAGATGGACTATGGTGAAGGCTAATGGGAGCATTTGGGTATACATTGCAGGCTAGAGGTGAAAGGCACTACTTGACCTGAAAAACAAGAGTAAGGCTTGGCTGTCTGGCCCTGTACAGAGAGAGGATAACTCAAGCATTTCAGGCTTACGTCCCTAGAACCTTGACAATCTGTAGTCGGCTAGCTATTTCCAGCAAAAATATCCAGATTAGAGCTTGGACTGCAATAGGTTGGATCCTGTTCTGCCCCTTGACCACACTAGTCCTTGTGTTGGGTACTGTTGGCTGAGACTGTGTGTGTCCTTTCTCCAAACCTGCTTTAACCATATGTTGATTCTATATTGTTCTCAGGTTCTCAAGGTTTAGGCGTATTCTAGAATCTTGTCCCTATATCCCAGCTCCCTAGTTGCTGATTGGAACCAGTGCGTCTGGTGGGTGCCTAATATCCCTTGTGTTTCCTTCCAATAACAAATATCTGACTTATAAGTAATGTATGAGATATGTAACATTTGGTAGCCCTGAAACCTATTTTGGTGATGAGTTTCTTTATACCAGATTCTGCTAGAGATTGGATACTGAAAATTTGACTGCCAGGAAATTGTATTATGCATTTTAAGACATTGCCCGTTTGTGGGTTGGTAATCCCATTTCTCATATGGTGCTGGGATTTGGGGTTTTTAAAACCATATTAGCAATTTGTAAGCTACTGCCATGGCTAAAATCCCCTTACCTGGCTTCTATGGCACCCAAGGCCTCTTCAAAACTAGCATGAACGCCAAATATGTCATAGCGGACTTGATCCATTCATAATAGTGTATCTAAAGCAATTTGTGGTTGAGAAACACTCCCCATCGTAAGAACTGAGATTTAAAGTTTTAGGGATATTGCTATGAACTTGTGATATTTGGACCATAGGTTGACATTGTCCCATAGACTGCCACGTCATTCTGATTGTGACTGTATAAGCTATCTCTAAAGCTATTTCATTTTGCCTCGACATCAGAAGGTGCAAGGAACATCTGTTTCTTGTATTATCCTGTATTTTAATTTCCATGTGCCTACAGGTAAATAAAGGCCTTCTATTTTATAAAGATATAGCTCTGACAGGATCCTCAGTTCACTGAGTGTGGTCATCGCTGTGAGAAACTGGGTTGTAGATTGGGGGTGAAACCCTACTCTAGCAACTGCCACAATTCTTGTTAGGTTGAACCACAAAAAAATCACTATATTAACCAGTCAGGCTGTGGTTGGAAAGCAGACTGCCCCGCTGGAGAGCGCTCCCTCTCTCCCTGGCTGGCCGGATCGCCATTGCTAAGATGGTGGTTCTATTAAAATTCCTTTACGTCTTTGTGAATCTCCCACTCCCCCTCACCTCCGAATTTAAGAGGAGGCTGCGTTCAAACCTGATCTCCCTCGCATGGGCGGGCGGGCAGCTTTATGTAACCTGGGAAGTCCTCATGCTCCCGTTTGAGCAGGGTGGCTTGGGGGCGCCCGACATGGAATTGTATCACAGTTGCGCGCAGGCCCAATTTGGGTTTCACTGGATCTACCTGACTTTTTTCATGGCAAATACCGCTCCCGAAAGCGACCAAGCGGAACCGGTTCCACTCCACATGGCACTATTTCGCACGCAGCGCCGCCTGGGATTGACACCGTAGGATGTACGGTTTGGGCATGGCAGCAACTCCATCGCAGAGCACGCCTGGATGCCATGTTCGCACCGTCGGTGCCGCTCACTAGGCACCCAGCGCTACCTGTCACGACTGAGGCGGGGTCTGCCCGCTTTTGCGCAAGCTCCAGATACATACACTTGGGCATGCTTTCCCGGAAGGTGTCTTTATTGATATAGATGCTGCACTAGGAGAGGACCACACTGGATTCCTTGATAGGATGACCTACTTCCAATTGCAGGCAGCGTTCAAGCTCAATATCCCTCGTTCCAGATCGCACCCCCAACATTTCAAGTCATGGAAGCGTTCTTAACTAATCCCTCGCCCCGCAAACTTATCTCACGTATTTACTCTGGCATGCAGCGCGAATCTCCAGTCCGTGTGCCCCCCGCTCAGCGTGAATGGGAGGCAAGCCTGGGTACTCCGTTTGGGGAAGGCGTATGGGCCTACTGCTGCGCACAGTCAAAAGATATGTCACCCAATTATAGATTGCGGCTAATTCATTTTAAATTCCTTCATCAGTTATATAGGACTCCTGTAGGGCTGCGCAAAGCGGGATTGAGTGCGGATGCGAGGTGTGTGCGGTGTGGAATGCCCGAGGTCTCCTTCATGCACCTGGCCTGGGAATGTTTGGACGTAGCTAACTATTGGACCTGCGTTTTTGAGGCGCTGAGCGAAATGTTGGAAGACAGGCTGGGGCGCTCCCCACTTCTTGCTCTGCTAGGATATGTCAAGGACCTCCCGGCAGACATCAGGAGACTGGCTGCCATGATGCTGCTGTTGGCCAAGAGGCGGGTGGCTATTTGCTGGGGCCGTAAGAGTAAACCGCGTAGGGATGACTGGCTTAGAGACGCTGCTTTTTGCCATAACCAATTGTCAGAATTCTGGGAACTCATGCCGACACAGTCACGCCCTCACGACATCTGGCAACCCCTGCAAAAGTACAGCTTCACTCTGCTGACCGCGCGGATGCTCCGCTGTCTGAGGTATGAACGGCCATGACGCTGCGCGATCCACATGTCGGAGTACTTCCCCCCCTAACTCGACCAGAGAGACACCCCTACCCTTTTTTCCTCTGCCCTCCCCTATTCCCCCCCCTCCAGTTCCTCCCGCCGCTGATCTATGCTCCCGATCCCCTTATCCATTCTATCTTCTTCTCTTCTTCCTTGTGGTCGAATGGCGACTGCTGCCCTCTGAGATGATGCACCAGCTAGCAGGAATATGGGCAACCACAGAACTTTTAATGCATAGCCGAATTACCAACTACGTGACTTGCTAGTTGTACAATTGAATGTTTACAGTTGCTGCCTTATCTTTTCTATGATTCTTTAATATCTCCCCTCCTGGGGCAGCTTGTCGCAGCTTTGTATTTGCTAAAATCTATAAATAACGTTACAGGGCAATGTTTCATGTATTTCTACAGCACACAAACAATAATAAAGTGAAAACACAACACAAGAAAAACACAGCACATTTAGAAAAATAGAGTCAAATGTAATAAATTATGTTACACTAAAATGACCAAAACCCAATCAGTAGAACCAGAGAAATATAATTTCAAACATTCAAAGTAATTATAGAGCCTAAAAGTACAAAGCACCACTCGTGGTTATCTGGTCGTGCAGGCCCAGGTGCAAGTCAAAAGCTCTGGTCAACTGCAAAGGAGGGTGGACCAGATTCAGGGACAGGTTAGTTCCGCTGAAAAAGTTACCCTCTTAAGTCCAGGGCAAAGAGTTTTGTTCGTGGTGGAAGAGGCCCCGAGGAGCAGGGAGACCATCACAGATGGTCGTCACTGTAGAGCCCAAAGAGAAAGCCGGGCTTCGTGGACGGTCGTGGTCGGAGATTCTTGTTGGCAGTCACAGTGGGCTGCCGTTGCTGGAGCTTGAACTGCAGATCATGTATTGGCAGTTCTTACTGGCAGTCGCTGTAGTGCGAACAGTTGGGTTCATGGGAGCTTTGCATTGGCAGCAACATCTTGGCACAAACAGGCCTGTTCATGGTCGTAAAGAGCCCAAAACCTCAGTTTTCTTATTTTCTGTGAGGAGGAGCCCAACTGGAGGTCAACGCTTGGCGATCAGGAAATCACCCAAGCAGAGGCCAGCAGTACTCAGGCAGGTCCAGTTGGAGGTTCATGCAGTTCCAGTTGCAGTAGGTCAGATGGGCAGTTGCAGAGAGGCCTATGGAGCTTCGTATGTCCCTTTAACTCAGAACAGGTCAGTCCGTTGACCCTTAGAGTCACTTTAGCATGGGATGAAGGGAGCAGGTCCAGTCTACCTTCTCAGCAGGGCAAGCCTCAAGCAGCAGGGCATCCTTGTTCTGTAGTATTCACAGGTCCAGGAGTGTACCGTAGAGGGGGTCTGAGGGTCCCCTTTTTATACCTGGTGGCCACTTTGAAAAGGAAGAAACATCTGGAAAATTCCCCCTACAGAAGTGTCTGAAATTTCCTGCCTTCCTATCCTAGTCCCTGTGTGTCTGCAGGCACAATGGGCTAGTGTGATGTTTTGTGTGTGTGAGCTGAGGTAGTGTCTTTAAGGTGCAATTGTGACTGCTGACAGCTCTGCCCCCTCATCAAGTCAGGATGGCCCATCCTACCAAAACCCAGACCCTCTATTGAGTGTCTGTCTCTGAGTAGTACACAAAGACCAACTGTCAACTACACATAGTCATGTGACCCAGGAAACAGGCTGAAGGCACAAAATGGTTAGGATAAGAAAATGCCATCTTTCTAAAAGGGACATTTGCACAATTGTGACTTAAAATCCAACTTTACCATAAAAGAGGGTTTTAAATTACAATTCCTCAGGCATCAAACATGACATGACGTACTCCCAAGCAAAGGTTATCATTAATTACATGTAAAAAGATAACCCTATGTGAAGTATTGAGAGTGGCTGGACATAGAAGTTAAATAAATTGGGGCCAATGTGGATAACTGAGGAACTCCTCATGTAAATGTGGCAGAGGGTGCTGAAAATCATCCCACAACCAAGTCCCTCCCATTAAAAGGAAGAAAATCATTTAAGCTCAAATCCTGCCATAACACAGTCACTCTAACCAGGAAATCGAGATTTTGTGATTGATGATATCACATGCTACTGATAGACTGAATAAAATCAGAAGTGTGAATCTGTGAGAATCTACAGTTAGGCGGAGATTGAATTGTCGACAATAATACCTCTTTAATTGCTTCTGTTGCAGTGAAACCAGATGAACACCCTTAAGAATAGAATAGCTTTCTAGATTAACACAAAGGTGCCTGGCTACAAGATTTGCCAACAGTTTAACTATGGCATGAACCAGAGTAATAGGTTTGTATGTAGAATGTACAGAAGGGTCCAAGTTGAGCTTTCTGAAAGTGACTTAACCAATCCTTGTTTAAGTTTAGAGGTGACGACACCAGACCAAAGAGAAGGATTTGTGATCCTTTTAAACAGCTTAATTTAAAATAGATGAGCTCTTGCAAAGAATATCTAACGGCAGGAGATCTGCAGGGAAACCAATTTGCAGTTTTTGAGAGTTGTTTCCAGTTCTTCCTCAAAGATGTTTTAGAAATAGACCATATCATAGGAGAAATATCTATTGTTAAGTGCATAATTTTATTATAGAGTGAATTAGTTGGTTGGAATAGATCTGAACTGTCTTGTCTTAAAGAGAATTTAGCTAGGTCATCACATAGCTTTTGAGAGGGATAAAAGAATTTCCTTCTGCTGTTAGTAGCTCCTAGTATGTGATTTGAATGGTATACTTTCTGGGTTCTGAGATTACCTGTTTGTTGTTCATATGCAGATCTAGTTTCCCTTTTATGTGCCAATAAGGCTGTAGTGGGGGCGTGGCCAAACAAGATGGTGGAGTAGACGTGCTTCACGAGAGCTCCCGCTGTCTACGAATCCGACATCATCCTGGTTGTGGTAAATAACATTTTATAAAGCGCAAAACATTAAGCATCTCTCCCCTACACGAGCGCATCACGAGAACGGAGTATCGGGACACTGCGCCACCGGGGTAAGAGAGAATCCGGCTGGGGCACCCGGAGCCGAGCGGCATCTTCCGGAGCCCGGAATATCAGGAGACGACGGAGTGGGAAAAAGGAGGCTGGGAGTCGGTCTGAACTAATTGCAACGGCCCCAGAGCTCTGTCTGCGGACGACATCGTTGGCCCGGGTGCCCGCAAGGAATTCTGCTAGAAGGTATGAGCAACAGGGGAAGACGGAGGAGGACCACAGCAACGGGGCCTGTGCCGGCCGCCGGACGAGACAAGAGGCGGTCTCCCCTTGAGCTCTGCACCCAAAACGTTTGCAGGCGCCATTAACCACGAGGAGGGGATGACCCCAGCCTGAGACACCGAGCGGGCGGCTGACATGGTGTAGTGGCTGCACCAGAGACGTGGACCGCTGTCTGGGGCCTGTGCCGAAACGGGATACCAGTGAGGGCCAGGACTACTAACGGCCCCACTACGAGCAGGTGAGGGCTACACCAGCCGCCCAGTGCCAAAACTTCAAAATGTGGTTTGCGCGAGCCCTCATCCTTACAATAGACCACGAGAGGAGAGAGGTTTGTGTCCCACGATGTGCAGAGCTCTGCCATGGCGATGAGATAATGCAGGTTGAGCTCGGTGGAAGGAGGCTGGCTGTTGTGCAATAATTGGCAGACTTCGGAGGAAGATTTCAAGTAACAGTAGCTGTGCAACACACGCTGCATAAAAGTTTAGCACATCGAAAAGGTAACTTGCCGAATCGCCATATCAGATGCGGTAGAAAGTAACTTGGCAATATCAGATAGCAGTCCCAAACTTTAAACATTACCTGTAATTTCGCCCCCTGAATTGCACTGTTAACTATAACTTTGGTGAAAGACAAAGGAGGCAAGACAGCCCAAGCTAATAAAATCTCTAATTACGCCCAACCACTTCCATTAGATCAAGGGGCTCCAATGCCGACGCTGCCCACCAACACGGAGGAACCGGCACAAAATACTGATCGACCCCCACACATAACAGAAGTGCTCACAGCAATCCATGCCAAGCTTGAAGAACTAAAGAATAAGATTGATTCTGTGGCTATTGATCTGAACCTACTACGCTGCGACTTGCGGAAAGTTACAGAAAGGGTCACAACCAGTGAACAGACGGTGAACACGATGCAGGCAGAGTTGCACACGCTAAGGGATACCGTGACCAACCTCCAGAAAAAAGTTGTGCGACTAGACGAACACGCCGAAGATGCCGAGGGGAGGTCTCGGCGAAACAATCTCCGATTTATCGGATTTCCGGAGAACGCAGAGGGCCCTTCGGCGGAACTGTTTCTGGAAGAATGGCTGGTTGGTGTACCGGCCCCAAAGAAACTTTTAAAGTTCTTTACATTGGAGAGGGCACACAAGGCATTGGTTGCCCCCCCCCCCAAACCGGGGGCACCTCCCAGAGCCATCATAGCTTGATTTCTTAATTTTCGGGATCCGGACTTTATTTTACAACTGTTACGTAACAGAGGTCAGCTGAATTACGCAGGACACCAGATTTCAATCTACCCGGATTATACGCAGTGAGTACAGGAGCAAAGATTATCTTTTTTAGCCGTGAAGCGCCGTATGAGAGACTTAAACCTTAAATACAGTCTCTTCTTCCCGGCGAAACTACGAGTGGAACACGGCGGCAATACATTGTTTTTCTTTTCATCAGGTGAAGCAGCCGACTGGCTGGATGCAAGAGGTTCCCCGGGGGCCTGTTGGTTCCCTCCATGGTGACACCAAGGAAATCCAGATCCAGAAGCCAATCAAGGAATCGCCGGCACCAAGGGCGGTCACAGGACGGTGCCGGAAGCCGCAGTCCCACCAGAATCCGGGTCTGTCCTGACGGGACATTGCAAGCATCAGACGTTGTTCCGGACTCGAAACCCTCATCGCCGGGACACCCACTAAACAGCAATCTGAGTGAGGACACAGACACCTGAGGGGAGACCGAAGTGGGGTATATTTGAACTGATCGGACTTTCTCGACATGTTTGCTCCACTTATTTGGTAAGAGAGGACTATTAGGGGAATTGGGAGGGGAAGTCATTACATCACAGAGTTTAGCCCATGAACTGAAACAGATGGCGGGGGCTTGCCCCCCCACAGAGGTTGGTGCCTGTCGACGGAGTTGGAGGCATGTCCTCACATCTCAGCAGCCAACCAACCACTTCCTTAGAATGGGGCGGGAGGGGAAGGGAGGGACACTGGTTCCTAATTGTTTATACCTGTATAAGGTTAAAAGTTGGTAGGGTTGAAGCAGGGGAAATGGGGCGACATCCACATATCTGCACCAGGTTGCATTTTGGAAGGGTGGGGAATGTGAAATTGCCCAGGAGGATGGGGGATATTGGAGTAGTTATGTTTTGGGGTAAACAGACCGTCCTTCGTAGGGATCAATTGAGAGAATACAACATGTTATACAAATGGTTGACAATGATCACCTTTCTGTGTGAAGAGTGGAATTATGTCGGGTGGAGTGGCAAACGAGCTGTGATGTTGCAACCACCATGAGCAAGTTAATTACGTGGAATGTGCGAGGCATAGCTACACTCGAGAAACGTAGGCGAATATTTGCTTATTTGAAAAGATATAAGGTGGCAATGGCTTGTCTTCAAGAGACTCATATCTGAGGAGACTCTATAAAATGTTTGAGGAAACGGTGGAGGGGGCAAATGTATGTCACTTCGTATTCTGGGATTGCACGGGGGCCCTTATATGAGTGGCACCGGAGGTCCCGTTCCAACACCTGCATCAGGTGATTGATCCTGATGGGAGGTATGTCATTCTACACGGGAGGTTGCATGGCTCAGAAATATGCATCATTAATGTATATGCCCCGAACGACGACAATGCTTCCTTTTTTAGCGATCTCTTTGAGGCGGCCTCCCCCTATCTAGGAGCCCCAATAATGCTAGCGGGAGATTTTAACTGTGTCCTAGATGACACTCTGGACAGGGAACCTCCATGATTGCACACTAAGCCAAAAATGACTAATGCACTACAAGGGGTGCTGCAGAGATTGCAACTACGAGATATATGGCGGGAGCGCCACCCCACTACGAAACAGTCTTCCTGCTATACACCAGCCACGCAGACTTCCAGCAGACTAGATTATTGGTTTTTGTCTTCGGATCTGGGCTGGAGTGTAGGAGGGATAACATACCAGCTGAGATATCTGTCGGACCATACCCCGGTCCTGCTGAAGTTGGGGGACAGATGGGTTAGGTCTGAGATACCTCTCTGGCGACTCAGAAGTGAGGCGCTCACGGACCCGCCATTTGTTGCCACGGTCTCCGCACAACTGCGTAATTATTTCCAGGAAAACTGGGAATTGGCCTCGAGCCGTGCAACCGAATGGGAGGCCATGAAACTAGTGATTCGGGGCATATGTATAAAAACCACAGATGGAGTACGAACGCAGTTGGAGAGGGATGTGGCCATAGGGGAGTCCCATCTAGGGAAACTGGAAGCCGAGATTGGCAAGGCCCCACAAAAATTGAAAGAGTGGACTGCAGCTAAGGAAGCACTTACGATGGACCTCCGCAGGTTAGAAAAACATGTACATATCGGCAGCAACTCTATAGGGAAGGGGACAGAACTGGGGCTCTACTAGCATGCTTGATAAAACAAGAAACACCCGCTACTCAAATATTACAGATACAAGCTGAAAATGCGGCACTATGTGGATGCCTGGCTCGACGCGCAGCAGACGCGTGCAGCGGGCGCGCCGCTGGCGCGCCTAAGGCAAGCCCGTCTGCGCCCGTCCGCGCCTGGACGTCGCCAGGAGCCAGAACCCCTGCCGGTTTGCCTCTATACCCCGGTAATCCACCTGGTAATCGTTGTTCATACAAATGCTGGGAACTATTAAAGATTAAGGATAATCTTATTAATCCCTGCAGGCATTCAGTCCTCCCCGCCCTTTCCATACCTACAGCTCCAGAAGGGCCTTTTACATGCAGATACTGCAGATTCCAGAGTATAGATCCTGAATACTCCACAACCCCTAATACGCTTCCCGGCCAGAGAAATAGTCCTAGCCCCCGTACTAACATCACGAATGGCCTGTCTCAGAGCCCCTATGTAAACATAGGCTGGAACTGCCTTCTGGCTAATGTTAGATCCCTGCCTAAACATGCAGTCAATATCTGGGATCTACTCTCTTCTAAACATCCCCATCTAGGGTTTCTGACCGAAACATGGACTAAACCCACCTCCAACCCCACAATTGCGGTGGCACTCCCGGAAGGCTATCGCATTCAAAAACTCGATAGACCGGGAAGGGCGGGGGGGAGGTTTAGCCATCATCCACATGGATTCTATTAAAATCACTGTCTAAAGACTCACTAGAATGTTTAGTCTTCAGAATAGACCTACACCCACAACATAGCTGGAAAGGAGCTCTTGTGTATAGAGCCCCAGGACCATTGACAGATTTCACTAACCAATTGATGGAATGTATCTCCCCACACGTCATTTCGACCAAGAATTTCTTACTTTTAGGTGATTTTAACATCCATAGTGAAAATACTTCTAATCAAGATGCCTCAGCATGCCTGGCAGACCTCGCTACACTCAACCTTACTAAGATTAACAACGCTCCTACTCATCCGGCAGGGCATACGCTGGACCTAATTCTCACTAACTCCCCAAATGTCCTCTGCAGAGATACATGCCCTCTGACATGGTCAGACCACTCTTTGATTGAATTTCAAATTAGTAGCCCTAGAGACCATTCTGCCCCTAAGCCCCATTCTACGCGGTGGTATAGACAATGGAAGAAACTCACGCCTGATCAGTTCCAGAATTTAACCCCTGTCTAGAACTCTGATTTTGATAATGTGGAAGAACATCTGGCCTACTTCAACACTATCATACAATCCACTGTTGATCATCTAGCTCCTCTGAAACAGTGTCCTCACCCCCCCAAACGCTCCCAAACTACTTGGTATTCTCCCCTCCTTCTGACTGAAAAGAGTCACTGCAAAAAACTAGAACGAAAATGGCGCCTCTTACATAACCCATAGGACAAGGAGAGATTTAAAGAAGCATTGGCTTTATATCATAAAAACTTAAAGTCTGCATGCAAATTGTATATTGCGAGGCAACTAGAGCAGGCAGGTAACAACCCGAGGACCCTGTACCAGATCTTAAAGACTTTTACAAACCCAAAGGCATGTGACAATGAAGAGGCCCCCTCACAATCTCTATGCGACAATATAGCTAACCACTTCGTCCAGAAAATCGACTCGATTTATAACAAAATCACCGCGGCCAGTGGTACCCAGAGAGGTCCCTTGACAGAATTCTCTCCAACTACTTCACATGCTTTGCCACTGAAAAACTTCCCATCACTTACACCCGAAGAGGTAGAATCTCTATTAATGAAAGTTAAATCGGGATCTCCATGTCATCCCTGCAAAGAGCACCTCTCTGCTCGCCAAGCAACTCGCTGATCCTATCTGCACCATTCTCAACAGCTCTTTAAAGGATGGTAGACTCCCTCTTGAATGGAAAGCAGCGCAAGTTTTTCCAATCCGGAAAAACCTTAAAGCGCCCGTGGACGAAGAATCCAACTACCGCCCCATTTCTCTGCTCCCCCTCCAGAGCAAGTTTCTGGAGAAACACATAAACAAATACTTATCTGAATTTGTGGAAGCCTCGAATTGCCTGGATGTCTTGCAGTCAGGTTTCCGGGCCAGACACTGCACCGAGTCCGCCCTGATAGCAGTAACCGATAACATCAGAATGACGCTGGACAATGGTCAGGCAGCACTTTTAGTGCTGCTTGACCTATCGGCGGCGTTTGACACCATTTCTCACCGGATCCTGCTTGGGAGACTTCAAGACATCGGGGTTCAAGGGGTTGCACTGAAGTGGTTGGCAAAAGTTTTGACTGATAGAACTCAGACGATTAACCTGGATCCATTTCGATCTAAGACCACGAGAGTAAACAAGGGAGTTCCGCAGGGCTCCTGTTTGAGCCCTACTCTATTTAACATTTATGTCACTCCCTTGGCGAGATTGATGAGGACATTAGGATTCAGTCCCATTTCCTATGCTGACGCCACTCAGCTTCTACTCTCGTTTGATAAATCTAATCCCAGCACCCAAGTCATCTTCTCGGAGGGCCTGAAGACCATTGCTGATTGGATGAGGGATAACTTCCTTCAACTCAATGCAGAGAAATTGGAAATCATGCTGTTTGGAGGTGCAGCGGTGAGCTGGACTCCTAGTTGGTGGCCAGAGGAATTGGGCACCGCCCTCTACTCCAAAAACAGTGGTCAAAAACCTGGGAGTCCGCATAGATCAGAAACTCACGCTAGAAGAGCATGCCACCACTACTGCGGGGGCATGTTTTCACACACTTAGCCTACTAAGGAGAGTCTTCCCTTTTCTACCCTCCTCCACACGAAAAATGTTGATCCAGGCACTTGTGTTAAGCCGCCTGGACTACTCCAATGCCTTGCTGGTTTCAGCCAAAGAAGCTTCTCTAAACAAATTGTAGGTGGTCCAGAATACTGAGGCCCGCCTTGTAGCAAATGCCCCTCCCAGAACAGCATCCGTTCCCCTTCTGCAACAACTACATTGGCTCCCAGTGCGGAAGCGGATCAAATTCAAAATTTGCTGTACTGTCTTTAAAGCTCTCTACGACCTAGGCCCTAACTACCTATCTGACAAACTTGTAAGGTACTTACCTTCTAGGTCCCTACGGTCAGGTTCTAAATCACTTCTCTGCATCCCACGGTTTAAAAAATCTCGCATGGGTGGTAAAGCCTTTTCCTACCTTGCTCCTCTCTTTTGGAATCAACTTCCCATGTCCTTACGTCAATGTTCAGAATACTTACAATTCAGAAAGCTGCTAAAGACCTATCTGTTCTGAGATGCGTTTGCCTGGCTGTTGCTCACAATCCCAGCGCGGCGATACCCCTGACGGGGTGATTCGGGCGCTATATAAATGATAAAATATCAAATATCAAATACGCACAGCCATTACTGAAGCCTTAGCGACTCACCTTGAAAAGGTATACACTAGCCGCTCTGAACCAGAACTGGGGATAATGGTAGAATACTTGGATGCACTGGAGCTCCCCCATCTCACAATAGAAGAACAGGAATCCCTAGGCTCCCCGATCACTAAAGACGAACTAAATGGTGCCATAGGGCGTCTCAAAACAGCCAAAAGTCCAGGCTCCGATGGACTCCCCGCAGAGTTCTACAAGTGCTTTGGACCACTTTTGGTGGATAGACTATTAGAGGTCTACAACGAAGTGTTAAATAGAGGGACTCTTCCATCCACCATGGGCGAAGCCCTTATCGCCATGATCCTAAAAAAGGATAAAGATCTCAGCCTACCAAGTTCCTATAGACCGATATCGTTACTAAACATTGATGTAAAAATACTCAGTGGTATAATGGCTGAACGTCTTCTCCCGCTGCTGAAAAGACTGATCCATTCCGATCAGTCAGGTTTCATCCCCGGACGAAACACAACATACAATTTAATGGGTTTGGCACATGCGTGGCAGGCCCCTGGCCTACTGGAGACTGATAATGTGAGTGTATCTCTGGATATCGAACAAGCGTTCAATTCAGTGGAATGGCCATATATGTGGCAGGTTCTTCGACGAATAGAAGTGGGTGACCAGCATCTTAAATGGAGCCAACTGCTCTCTGCTGCCCCCATGGCCAGGGTGCAGGTGGGTAGGACAGTGTCGAGGAACATAATCATGAGGCGAGGCACCCGACAGGGATGCCCACTGTCACCCCTGCCTTTTGCAATCTTTATGGAACCAATGGCCGTCCGTCTAAGAACTGTCATGGATGACTGGGGCATACGGTTGGGGAACACTAACCACATGGTATCTCTATATGCTGACGACACGCTGGTCTACCTGAGACAAACGGAACAATCAGTACCGATACCTGTGGCAGAAAGACGGCAATTCGGGACTACACATTAATCCTAAAAAATCTAGAGTGATACCAATGGGAAGATTAGCTGCAGCCCTCCCGGAGTCCAGACCGACCATAGATATACCATGGGCTGAAGAGGGGGCACGATACCTAGGAATCTACCTAGCGAATTCTGCTGATGCCTACCAGAAGCTCAACATCGGCTGTGTGGTAGAGGGACTGAGAGGCTCGATTCGTTTTTGGGCTGACTTGCAGCTGTCACTTATGGGGCGCATAGCGATCATTAAAATGATCATTTTACCACGATGCCTATATATATTGCAGCACTCATTTTACATGATACCATGATCATATTTAAAAACACTAGAAACCCTTATTGGCGATCTTTTACGGGGCAAAAAATGGAGAAGAGTGCGACTAACGACATTACAAAGAACATGGTAGAGGAGGGGACTGGAGGTTCCAAGGTTGGAGCTCTATTACATCACCTCTCAGCTCCAATACGCGGTCCACTGGCTGGATGATGATGACAATTGGGAAAAATCTCTTTTGGCTGGGACGTACTGAAGGGACACACTTACGGGGTTGTTGATGATGGGGGGGACGGTCCCCGAGAGCTGCCCGTACAAAATACGCCATGCGGCTACAGTATGGGAGAATGTAGTTCGGTAAGTGGTCTGGCATGCCCCATATGCACCTGATATGCGCCTATGGACGATTTGGCCATTTGCAGCGAATGCGGATTCCATTTCCATGCTGGAGGGAGGGAGGCTGCCATCAACTGGGGGACCTCTACAGAGGAGGGCAATTCATAACACGTGAGGACACACAAAGTGAGTTTGAGTTGGGGCCAGGTCAATTCCTACAATATGCGAAAATATCGAGCGTCGCGCTGGAGTTGTGGCAAAACTTCCCAGATGAGCTCCCCGTCACTAATATATTAGCGACAATGTTAACCATGGCACAGGGGAGGCGACTCATCTCCCATCTCTATCTAGCATAACACGAGGGCTTACCGCAGGAGCCGTTAGGGCTACAACAAAAATGGAACGCAATATTGAATGAACCTATGACCGAGGCTGAATGGAGAAAGGTACACGAGGGGGTGTCCAAAGTTAGTGCTAATGCAAGAATCAAACTACTTCATTACAATATCATAAATCAAGTATACCTAACCCCACGCACATTACATGTTATATACCCACACCGTATGGATAGCTGTCCCAGATGCAATACACAGGGAGCAGATTTCCTCCCCATGCTCTGGCAATGCCCCGTGGTACAACCCTACTGGGAAAGTATCCTAACGTGTTTGGGGGAGGCCGTGGGCTGGACCATACCACGGGAGGTTAAGCAAGTGTTACTGGGCCTACTATCCCAACCAAAAAACAAGAAATTGAGTAGAAGATTTGTTAACTTGGGGTTGGTGTTGGCCAAGCAACGGATAGTAATAGTATGGATGCAACCCCAACCCTCGAAGCATGCGACTGGCTGAAAGATATAAACGAATGGTCAGCGGCGGAGTTGGTCAGAATGAGATTTGTAAGAAAGGATGAAAAGGCCGAAGAAGACAGAATGGAGTGGGCCTCCATGATAGCGGATCTCCAGGGAGATCAGGAGTCGTCTTCTCAACAGACAAGCTAGAGGGATTCTCCCCAGAGGGGCAGGCCACATAGCCAACCAGAAAAATAGGGCCCGACGCTCAAACAATGGGGACGATATATACAATGGGTGATCACAAGTTCAGAAAATAATTGATCCGAAGGACAGGGAGGGAAGGGGGGGGGTTATTGTTAACGGTTATTTTGTTATATGAAAGGTTGGCAAAATGTAATGTGGCGCTCTAAAACTGTCGATAGCTATTAATGCAATGTTTTATAATGTTTAGTAGGATGAAAACAAATGGATGTATACAGCTTAGATCGATTATAGTGCCACTGGAACTATATCAAGTAATTTGCATTGATCTGCTGTGTAATAATGTGCTCTGTATATAAGACTAAATGGCTCAACGATTTGGGGACAATCCCGTATTTCTAGCAGTGCGAAAGGGGTGGCGCGCAAAGCACGTGCCTTTTTGGCTCACTTTCAAGTTTCCGTGACTGGGATAGTTCACGGCACCCGGCACGCACGCATCAATTTTGAGACATAGAAAAATTGTAAATCAAACTGAAGGAAAGGAGTGCATCCTGCTTCAATATAACCTTGTGAAAGGACAGCATGCCGTAACTCACTGTGAAGTCAGCCAATGGCTCACTGTGAAGTCAGCCAATGGCTCACTGTGAAGTCAGCCAATGGCTGAAGTGAGCTGAGCCATTGTCCTATAATCCAAGCTGGAGTGGGTGGAAAAAAGACATACTAATGGATAAAGTCTGCTTGTAAACCTGTATAATATAACAATGTTTTGCTCATAATATTAGTAAAATCAAAAGGTCTTCGTTAACATGAGACCTATAAAGCCTAGGAATATGGTGTTGGCTGCCAGCCCATCTTGCCTTTGCTAATGTTTTTTTGTCATGTTTTTGTAAATCTTTATTACAAATAGATCGAAAGGTTTGAAAAGATAGTGAGGGTTGACAGAGCGAGGTGAATAGATAGATCGTGTTGGAAATTGTGTTACTGGTTGAGGGTGTGGGACCCTTCTCAAGCAGCAGCCACAATCTCTGTCAGGGTTAAACACAAGCAAACCCCAAATTAACCTGTGCTTAACCCTCTAGTAGCTTGGTACCAACAGTCAGGCTTAACCTAGAGGCAATGCGTAAAGATTTATGCAGCACTACAAGTAATGAAGTAAAAACACAACACAATAAAATCACACAGCAAATTTGAAAAATTGAGTTATATGTAAAAAAGTATTTGAGACCAAAACCACACAAATGCAATCAGCGCTCACAACGAAATTCTTTTTATTTATTTAAATGTTTACTTACCTGTATTCGGCCGTAATCCGTGGTTTACTACCCCCCACCCTGCCCCTCCCCCACCCCACGTCACCGCCCGGCCGGCACTCCTACCACGGACCGCTACTGGAGCACACACACTTTAGGACTGGTTTGCAGTGGTAAACTGCACAGTCATCATGCCAACAAAAACAAGATTGGCAAAAATGGACGAGAAGGGCAAAAAGTCTGGGGGAAGACCATCGTGCGGATGACGGGTATAAAGAATAGACAGACAGAGAGAAAGGTAATATATATTTAATGTCTATATACACACAACATAAAAGAGAATTGCATTGAAAGCAAATTTGAAAGTCATACAAACAGGACATAAGACTAAATAGGTTTACAAGTATAACTGTAGTCCTCAATTAAAATATACACCAGAATGACATACAGCAGAGCACTTATCGATGCACTTCATTGCATGTATACTAAAACAATGCTAACATAATAAAGAAGATTTTCAAAGGGACACAATCTGGTATGCTGTGAATAGCAACAGTTAAATAAACAAAGGCCCCTCAAAAAGGAATTTACAACAACATTGTCAGGAGACTGAAACTAAAAAAGCCAAAATGTTCCCTGTGCTCACATCAAAAGCAACACAAAGAGCCGGTAGAACTCGTCCTGCTATAACATCAGGCTCTAAGCACAAAGGCAACACTAACGTAAAAACAAAAACACTGCCACTGAAGGGAACTACCTTCTGTTCGGATGTGCTTCTTGTGAAAGAGCAAAATGCAGTCACTGAAAGTGAAGATAGCTGGTGGCTAAAATGGTCTGACCCATTCCCCTATGCTGTATGCTGTAGTGGGCAGAAGCAGAATGTGCATGACACAACAATAGATGAATGGATGAAGACAGCTAGCTGATAGCACCTTTAAGTAAGTATGTTATAGAAATAATTTTATTAAAATCAAAACTTCTTGCTAAAGCCAGACCTAAAAATGGCTAACTTCTGGATTTCTGTTAAAGTAACAAGACAGATTTCATTATGCAAACACACACTGTTCCTGTGTCTATGTTTAACTTCTAGTACATATTATTCTTTTAAGAAACTGCAAGGGTCCTTAATATAATCAAGATTTTTAAGTACATACCTAAGGTACATTCTGAAAAGACTGTAGAAGTTTAGGAGGGTCCCATTCTACATCAAGTGCAAATTTCGCACTACACTATTGGTTATTATAATCCAAGGATGTGTAAAGCCCTCAGATCCATTAGGAGGTGTGGACGAGTTTCGCGTGCTCCCTGATTCATGAAGTTGACTTTAATTGGTGTGGGAGTTTGAATTACATCCTCTACGAATTTGTAGTAGAATAGAGCTCCCCACTCTGCCTTTTAGGTCTATGAATAGCTTTGTGCTGGTTACTTTCCAGTTATTGATCATCATTCTTAACAGCTGCAAAGCAAGTGATAATTATAAACATCTATTTCTCGCTTATACCCAATTCTACAATTTTATGAACAGGGCTCATTAAACAGAATGAAAAAAGGCACAATTAAATAGTCGCTCTGTCCATACCCAGGCCGGATTTTTCGTAATCGATCCTTCACAGAATGTGGATACTTTGGCAAGCAACAAGACACAGTTTGACGAGGTAATAGGCCCTATCTTTCTTTGGCAATTCCTCTATGAAGTTGCATCACTAAAGCCATCCATCGCAAGAGAACAAAAGGGTTTTCACTTGTGATTAAAAAAAACTCTTTGTGATAAATAATCACACTGCCCAAAAATATTTTGCTTTGTTGACGTGTTGGAGACTACGTGCTCATTTAGAAGGTGCTATTCTGGTCTCACCAAACACTTGGTTCCCCTGCCCCATTTACAGGTCTGATTTAGAAGTGAGAGAGCTGCTACATTTTCATTGGCAGAGCCTTAGCTGGCTCTGCAGGTGAAAACATTTGACCTAATGTCTCGTCTGCTACTGGCATGCAAATACACAGTCCCGGTCTGTGGAGGGTTGACCACTGGTTTTCTCTTCCTGGATCTGACATGCAAGGCATGACAGACCCTCACATGTAAATCAACTAATGGCCTTTTCCACACATGTAAAAAAAATCTTCCTTTGCATCAGGGCCATTACGTTCTTCTTTTTCAGAAACAAATCTACGTTTTGGGGTGTTGGCTTCTACATGCAAGCGGACTAAAAAAACATGGCACTCCACTCTGCATTAGCAGTGGCATCAGTGCATCTGTCTTACCAGTGAATATACTTTTGTCACAGAGATCCCTACCAGGCAAACAGATATGGAGGGTGGTCCTCCCCTAGGGGAGCAAAGTTTAGATACTTAGATGACCTGGCTGGTAGATGGTTCTCCAAAGCATAAGAGATACCCTACCTGTGTGTGTTTCACATACATGTTGCATCCTATTGGTATGACCTACACTTTTGCTAATATAATTGCATAATTATTATGTTAATAATTCATGAGAAAGGCAGGTAAATAAAATCACCGTTCTACGGAGCTCTAAACTAAGTGAGGTAATGTTAAGTTTTCTGCTGCCCGTACAAAGAAGTCTTTGACTACTGATGATTTTCACCAAATATGTGCGGGGTATGCACATTCATCACGGGATCTTGATACAAAATGTATCTCTTACTGAATTTGCCTGGGGTCATCCGGACTGGCCAGAATACACGCATTTATGGGCTTCTATAATTATAGAACGTAGAACTATTTAGACTGTACCATGGTCAATCAAAATGCTTGAGGCAGACAGGTCAAGTGCTTCAACAGTCCAAATGACCCCTCACCCGCAATCTAAAGGAGACACTGACTGTTATGAAGCAAACCCCAGACTGATAGTGCCCCAGTAAACTATGGCTCTCGAATTGTGATATGAGCACGCCTACATCACTACTTTTTCTAAGATCCTAACCAAGAAAGGGTCCCTGCAATTAACCAATAGCTGGCAGGATCAAAAGGGTTCAAGAAAGACTTCTTTAAATGTGGAGTGAGCCAAGCTTGTCTTAGACTACCAAGGACTACACCTTCTAACAGGCATTTCTTCACAGTTTTAGTTGTCATTGTAGCCACGAAAGGAAACAATTGCTTCTTCAAAAATCCTGGACAAAAGTCCCATAGCTACTGAGAGGTACTCATAAGCATCTGGCAATCCTCCATCTTTGTCAAAGACACATGGGTAAATGCAAAAAGGGGGGGCCCAACATTAGAGCTGATGGAGGAAATGAGAGTCAATGCATTCCTAGACATTCAGTCGTGCTCTAGATCATTGTGTATAGATAAAATTCTGTTGCCAATAAAAGTTACTTTGTCAACAAAGCATTTTGAATTGCCTCCGCTAGTAATGTCTTTTGAGGGGAGCAACTGAATACTCGAAGAGAGGGCCCTGTATAAATATTTTCCTGAAAGTTCTAAACAACTCTTTGGGCATCATTACGATGGCGGGCGGACAAAGTCCGCCCGCAACGGCAAAGGGGACCGCCCGCAAGATGTGCGGCGGTCCCGCCATGTCAATTAGGATGCCACCGCCACGGTGGCGGTGGCATCCCGCATCATTTACATTGCGGCGGGCGGTGCTGTGAGCAGCACCCGCCGCAATGTAAAAAAAGCATGTTGCGGATTGGCATGCACAACGTGACAGGCACCGCACGGTGCCTGCCACCCTGTGCATGCCAATGTACCCCCCAAGTGCACCCCCCCCACCCTCCCGGGGGCCCGTGACGGGCCCCCATTGCCAAAGAGCGTATGCCTTTCCATGGCGGCAACGCCGCCATGGAAAGGCACATCTCCGCCTGCATCACAATATGGATGGCGGTGTCTTGCAGACACCACCACCATATTCTGCACGTTTTCCGCCTGGTCGACGAGTCGACCGGCGGAAAAGCGGCGGACGGTCTTCCCGTCCGCCGCGGATCCCCCAGCCATCCTAATATGACGGGGGGTCACTGAGGCATGGATGGCGGGCTGATCGCCCCCGCCGGGCTGGCGGTGGCTACCGCCGGCCTGGCGGGGGCGATCCGCCCGCCATCCTAATAGGCCCCTTAGTACTGTTGTCTGCCTCCTCTACTAAATTGTTAAAGCATACTGGTTTTGCAGCCTTTATGTTGCATCTAATGTGACTGTGTAAATCAATTACAGTCTTTTGATCTATTGCCAACCCCGGCATATTCCACTTTCTGGCAGCCTGCTGTTGTTTGGCTTTTTGTTGTTTGGCTTTTATTGATCATAAGTAAAGCATATGCCAATTTTGAGCCGGCTTTAACTTGCGTTAGGACTTGACTCAGTGGCAATTTAACTCAGTAAAATGGTCACAAATACATTCTGAACTATTATAGTAAAAGATGGCTCATTGCTCAGCCAATGCTGGATTAGGTTGTCCAATATCGTGCTTTACTAAGGAATGGCTTAAACACAGAGGTGATCACCATTTTGAAATCTTCCTTTCAACTTTCCAAGGTAGTATAGGTGGTTAAGGCTGCCTTGTTCCATAGCAGATACTGCTTGAAACCAAGGCATAGTTGGTCTATGAAAGATGGCAGATTCCCACGATAATCAGAGTTACATTTTCAATCTAAAGTATTCCACTTTTCATAATTCAGATGTTGAAGCCCCAAGAGAGCCACTTGACTCAAAAAGGACCGAGTTTCTACATTATCTTTACAATCAATCTATAAATTAAAATTGCCGATAATTACTAGATGATTCGTATTTGAGAGCAAGTTAATTAGCTGATTAAAGTCGTCTTTAAAAGGTGATTTATTCCCTGGGATTCGATAAACAGAATATGGTCCAGGTAACTTTGCAGGACACACCTAATATCCCCACAACCGCCTCAAACGTATCAAACTTGGCTAATGAGAATGGCAAAAGACCAATCTCTTGCTCACAACTAAAGCCTCCTGAACTCCGCTTCACATTCATCTATATTCTGTAATTATTTAATAGCCACCTCGTAAGACAAAATTGATTTAAACCACTGAAAACTTAGAATACCAAGTTTGTGAAAAAATAATACTATCCCACCGCTCCTCTGCTACTAAATCATAGAGATGGTAGTTATGCATAATTGCAGCTTGTGTATTTAGTACCCCCAAACTCAGTTGGTTATCTAAACTCCCTACATCCTGGGTAAGATTTAAAGAAGATGTACAATCAGTGACTGTCATAATCATTAGTCCAGGCAAATCTGTGGACCTATCATTGGAAAGTACATCGTTGTAGACATGCTATCTGATTATGGCAGTATACAACTCCCAGGAGCCCTCAGTTTCCTGCATATGCACTCCAAAAGCGTGGCATAAGATCTCCAGTCAGAGATAACCACATGGGTGATAAGGAAACACCTCTTTCAGAATATTATTTCCAGTTCTGGTTTCCAGAGGCAAATCTATGCTAGTACGGGGCAGGATCAATGTTAGACCTGTCAACCTTTGTTTGGTCTTCCCCAAACTTGTTGCCTTACTCCTCCATTTCTTGCTAATATCGTTTTTGTTGTCATTTGCACTCTGTGCACTTTACCACTGCGGACCAGTGCTAAAGAGTGTATGCCCACTCCCTAAAACATGTTAACATTGGCTTACACCTATTTGGCACATTTAATTTACCTGTAAGCCCCTACTAAAGTGGTACAACCTGTGCCCAGTGCCTGTATATTAACTGCTACTAGTGGGCCTGCAGCACTGATTGTGCCTCCCACCTAAGAAGGCCCTGAAACATACTTTACACCTGCCATTGCAGCCTGTGTGTGCAGTTTTAAACTACCTTTTCGACCTGCTAAAGTATACATCGTGCAGGCCTAAACCTTCCTTGTAAGTCACTCCTAGAGTAGGTCCTACACAGCCCAGAGGGAAGTGTGCAGTGATTAAGTTGGACATCTACTTTTAAGTTTTTCATGTCCTGGTAGTGAAAAGCTCTTAAATTAGCTTTTCACTACTGCAAGGCATTCCTCTCCCGTAGGAAACCTTACTACATTTAATATGCAATAACTTTCACTTGGCAGCAAGTTGGAATGTCGAATTTTGTGTCTAAATAATTGTAATTTAAATCCCTCTTCAATGTAAAGTCAGATTATAAATCACAATTCTGATAAAGCCACTTTTATAAAGATGGCATTTTCTTGTCCTAACTGTTTGGTGCCAGCATGTATCCTGGGTCACACAACTAGTGTAGCTGGCATTTGGTCTTTGTATATTGCTCCCAGTAAGACATAGAAGCATAGGTGTTTGCCGGATGGGTCATTTCTGACTTGATGGGGATGAGCTGTCACCTACCACACTTGCACATCACAAAGGCTCTGCCTGAGCAAACTAACAAAGGGTTTGCCACTAGTCTTTTGTGACCCCAGACTAGCTGGAGTCAGGGCAGGGAGGCAGGAAATTCCAAATATCTCTGGAGGTGGAAACCTCCAGAACCTTTTTCTACCTCAAAGTGGGCACCAGATATAAATATTAGACCCTCAGAAACAACTTTTCAGTACACATCTGGACCTATGGAAGACTGCTGTGCTGCTCTGCAAGAACGACTGCTACTTTGTTGCAATGCTGCCTGTGTGAAAGGACTGAAATCGTATCTTGATTTCGGAACCACCAAAGTACCTCCAAAGGGTAGTTGGCTGGACTCTTGATCAGAGCCTCAGGGACAGAAAAGGATCCAAGCACCTTGAACCCAGCATCTGGACTCAGTCTGCGGTATGTCTTGCCCTCCAAATGGTGCCACAGCAGTCCTTGACCCTTGGAAGTTAGCCTGAGGGTGCTCTTCCATCCCAGCTGCGCCTAGAACCAACGCAGCACGATACATCTCCTCACAGCTCTGCTCTCAGCTCTGCTTTGGAACCGGCTCTGCATGACGCAGCCCTGATTAAGGACTTCTCATCGCGGATCGAGGCCTTCTGAGAACCATCACTGCACGACACATCCTCGACACCGGACTTCGCATCACAAGCCCTTCGAGGACAATGCAGAATTGCATAATGCAGCCTCATAGCTCATTGGAACCACCGCAGGGCAATGCATCCTCGGCGCAGGATCTCACTACATTCCACAACCAGGATTTCAGGTACTTTGTAATGTACCTAACTTGGTCCTCTATCCGGCCTGCACTACATCGCGATCGGCCTGAACTTGTGACTTTGTCCCGGTCCGGTACTTCTAGGCACTATTTTAACTTAAAACTTTGAAAATTGCATATCTCTGATTCTACTGATTGAATGTTTGTTGTTTTGGTGTCAAATAATGTGTTACATTTTACTTTAGTTTTTCCAAATTGGTATGGGACTTTTCTTGTGTGGTGTTTTCACTTTATTATTGTTTGAAGTGCTGCATAAGTGCTTTACACATTGCCTCTAAGTTAAGCCTGACTGCTGTTGTGCCAAGCTGACCAGAGGGTTAAGAAAAGGTTCATTTAGGGTTTGCTTGTGTTTCACCCTGACAGAGATTGTGGTTGCTGTTTGAGTAGGGTTTCAGCCCCCTCAACCCGATTTTCAACAATCGAGATGTTACTTTGCTAATCTTTCTCAATACTTTTGTGGTTTTTGGCTCCAGGGACCACCTGTGGGACTAGTGGGACGAGTGGGACTATCATGCCTGGAAGAGGACAGAAACTGGTGTGGTTCTTTGTAATCATTAACACAATAAGAGCGGACACTATGAATCTATGGACTTGATACTGAATCCGTCGCCCTGGTATTGCATTAGGGAGTGCCTCAGGGTGCATGTCTGCTTTCATTGCTCTTAAACATGTACATGTGATTGATTCATCAATTCGTAGCTAGCTGGATGTGAAGTATCACATTTATGCTTGTGACAGCTAATTAGTTTTTAGACTTTTGGGATTTGTGGTGGACTGATTTGTCATCTTTATTTTGGCCATTAACAGATTCTGCTTACTCTTTTTGAGGACACTGGTGATGTTGGGGCAGGTGCAGAATGCTTAGATACAGGACAATTGGCTTAGGCTTAAGGGCAGTAAGATTGAAGTCATGCATATTGTTTGTCCCAAGCTAGTCCTTTTCAGTTGCCCTCGTGGTTGGATACTTTACCCACTCCAGTATAGAATTTATGAAACTTGGGGGGGCCCTTGATTAGTCTTTTTCTTTCAAGTCACAGGTAAAGGCAGTGTTGAAGGTGGCTCAAAACAGTAATACTTAACCACCAATTCTAAGTTTTTTAAAGAATTTAAAAAATAATATTTTTTAAGAGCAGGCTGTGGTTCATTAGATTAGGATGGCTGTAATTTGTATTGGGTTGCAAATTGTGACCTACCTCATTAATATTCATGACGTAGGCCGATTTACAACCTACTAGGATTCGTTATTTGGAAATAATAAGGTTCATGCATTAGGAATACCAATTTCTTAATTGGAGATTATTGCAATTAGGAAATCGGTATTCCTAATGTTAGAACATCTGGCCCTAAATTACACTGTGGCCAGAATAGAGCGATCAGAATTATTTTCTCTTTGAGAAAGTTAGAGTATTGAACCTTCAGGGGCTGTATTATGCAAATTGCCCTGGGAGCACCACGGGTGAGTCTACCCGCTTTGTATGCCCCTTGCGCACTTTGGTATTGTAGAAGGGGCCTCAGAAGTTTCAGCTGTCCCTTATGTAATACTGATAGTGCTGGCACATATTTAGTGCCATCGCTATTGTGAAAGGGCATACCCTAATTTGCATGGGGGTGTGGCTCCTTGCAAATGAGGAAATCACTTTGCCTTTCCATCCACCCTGAATGACGGACATGGTTGAAGAGGCAAACAGGCTCTTAGGATGCGCACTGACACTGTGCAGCAAAAAACTATTTGTTCCGTTGCAAAAAATGTTATATTGTGGCATATGACTGTTATTTTTATGCTGTTTATTATTTATATTATTTCAGCCCATATGTCAGATATATTAGGTTTATGTGCCTTGACATAATACAAATTATAACTAATCAATTCAAACAAGCAAACATTATAACTGAGGGATGCAGATATATTAGCGTATGCATTCGTGTAGGCATGTAGCAGAATTTGCATACGAGTTGCCAACTATTTTTTGCAGTAATTAACTCACATGATAAAAACTGACACCAAGGTGTTGGATATTTATCAGGATCAATCATTTTTGCCTATCACAATTTTTTGGGGAATAACATGGAGGTGTTGGTGCATATCACAACAAAATATACCTGTTTTGAAATTTACCGAGTAGGTTTGACCTGCCGATATTTACCACCAAGCATATAATTTCAATATGTCGGGTAGCAGGAGTTGCCACATATTATAGTAATTTATCGTCCACTCTTAAAGATGGCCATGTATGAATGGTAAAAAACTTGAGCTCTTGTTATGTGCTATGCAGGCTACTGTAACCAAGGATATAGCTATACGACTACATGAAGCTGTCTCCAGCCATGCTGCAGTAACTGAGATTTCAGTTAGGGGTCTGAGAGCTGTTCTTGTTACCTGTTCGGTCACAGCAATCCCTCCTAATCTTCCTTACCTTACTCACTGGAATCTTCCATGCTCCCTTTCACCTAGGGCCATATGTATCAAGCATTATTGCGATCGCAAACGCTGCGATTCGCAAAAATACAGCGTTTGCGATCGCAAAAATGCCCACTGCGATGTATGAAGCATGATCGCAGTGCAAAAATGCCAATCGCAATAATAGCGATTCGCATTTTTCTGCGAAGGAGTTTCTGCGAATAAAATTGTGAATTCGCATTTTGCATCATTTTTCCTTGCGAATACCGCAAATTAAGAAATCGCATTTTGCCAATTCGCAACGAAATGTATTAAAAAATCGCAAATTGCGATTTCACGAAATTCGCTATTTTGCACCTCGCAATTACCACCAACTCAGAGCAGGTGGTAACCAGGTGCAACCTATATAAACTGGCCCAGAATGCCACAGTGGTTTTTCACAATGGCTGCACTCTACGTCATTGCGAGGAGGCTGAGGAACAGAGCTGCTGCCCAGGGAAGGAGGCACCAGGAGAGGATATTCAGGGCATGCATCACCTTGTTAATGCAAACTCCAGAGGAGATACAGGAGAAATACAGGCTGCACCCAGACAGCATCCTAGATCTCGTTGAGGAGTTGAAGCCCATGCTAGAGCACCCCACACGCAGGACACGCACCATCCCCACCCATGTGCAGGTCCTCTGCTCACTGCATTTGCTTGCGTCTGGGAGCTTCCAGGGGGTCATAGCAGCAGCAGGAGGGGTCACACAGAGTAGCCTTTCGCGCTTCTTTCATGCGTTCCTGGATGCCATGATGCTGCGGATGCATCACCACATCCAGTTCCCAAACACGCAGCAGGCACTCTACCAAACCAAGCTGGGGTTCTACCAGATCGCCCGCTTCCCCCATGTCATCGGCTGCATCGATGGCACCCATGTCGCCCTCTCCCCACCATCCCAGACTGAGTATGTGTATAGGAATCGGAAATGCTATCACTCCCTGAATATTCAGGTAGTCTGCAATGCTGCCCATGTAATCACAGACATCGTGGCCAAGTATCCAGGGAGCACACACGATTCCTACATCTTCCACCACAGTGGGCTACACCGTCGGCTCGTGGCTGGCGAGTTCGGAGATGGCTACTTACTGGGTAAATCTATGGCTCACATCCATACATGGGATGAAGGACAGGACAGGGAGGGCAGTGTGTGACCCATGTTTTTCCCACCCTGCAGGTGACAGTGCGTATGCGGTGAGGGAGTACATCCTGACGCCCTATCTCAATCCTACAACTGCTGCCGAACGGCGATTCAACAACGCCCACAGGTCCACACGTGGTGTCATCGAACACACATTTGGCATCCTGAAAAGCCGCTTCCGGTGCCTCCACAAGAGTGGTGGTGCCCTACAATACAGCCCGCAGACCTGCTGCAAAATCGTGGTAGCTTGTGCAATGCTGCACAACATTGCAACAAAGAAGGGCACCCCAGTGGAGCTGACCGACTCAGAGTCGTCGGACGAGGAGGGACCAGCTCCCCGTGCAGGACCAGCAGGTGGTGTTGGGGCAGCTGCCGGATGCCAGAGACGGCAGGAGATTACGCGCAACTATTTCTAGGTGGGCAATAATGACACAATGCAAGGTATTGGTGCACAACTGTGTTTATTCCCTTCACAGCAGGAAAGTTAACTTCACACAGCCTGATGTGCACACTATGTCAGACAACAGTAGGTAGCACTTGTTCACACCACAGTGCAAGTCTTCCAACATAATATGAGTCAATATGCAATGGGTTGCCTCACCCAGTGCTATGTCCCACTCATGCCACTTCAGCGCCGGCGTGCACGGCTTGTTGCTCCTCCCGCAGGGTTCACACCATCCTCCCCTGTGCCATCGAGTGATCTCCCCTGACGTGCGCTGTGACGTCTGTCTTGTGGGAGGGGGGAAGTGATGCTGCTCCTGCTGGACTGCCCATCCTCTTCCAGTGAGCTGAGGGGTCCTGTCCCACCCATGGCTGCTGCCCGCAGCTGCTCCACAGCATGCGTGACCTGCACAAGCCCCCTTGCGACATCCTGGCTGCAGTGTGCCAGATCATGCTGCATGCTGACACAACGACGTGCCAGCACAGATGTGGCTGTGGACATACGGTTCACTGCCTTGGTGTAAAGGTCCTACCGCTTGTAGTAGCGCTGTCTCTCTCTGCGCCTGTCTGCACGGTCTCGCCGCATCTCCGCGCA
Organism: Calotriton arnoldi; assembly: GCA_963921515.1. NCBI lineage: Eukaryota > Metazoa > Chordata > Amphibia > Caudata > Salamandridae > Calotriton > Calotriton arnoldi. The sequence goes on along the minus strand of CAWUFW010010810.1, from coordinate 369,621 downwards.
CATCGCTTCCATTGTGCTAGCCATGGCCATGACACCATCCCTAATTTGGGTGAGATTAGTGTTCTGTGCTGCTAGTTTGCGCTGCATTGATTTCATTGCCTTTGCTTGCAGGCGCTGTACGTGAAGCATGTTGGCCTCGACGCCGGCAAATACTGTTCCTTCGCCTGCGTCAGCGGTGCTGGTGGATGGATGGGCCCTGCGCCAGAACGGGATTCCTGTTGTGTGACGTGCAGGGGACTGTGCTGTGCGTGTTGGACCATGCTGGCCCTGGACTGGCTGCTCATCGCCACTTGTGTCATCTGTATCTGCCTCCAATGGTGTAAGTGGTGGTACAACACGGCGCCGCCTTTGTCTCACAGAGATCACTGGTGAGCCCTCACCATGCTCCTCTGGCCCTGACTGTTGTCCTGGTTGGGATTCCTCCTCCCCTTCTGCCATGTGTTCCTGTGTCACTGGAGCTGCTGTGGATGCAAATGCACATATTAATTTGCTATCCTGCCTCACATTTTTTTTGCAATAAATATTTCATTTGGGAGTTACATGTGTCCTATCTGTCTGTTTGTTGCTTCTCATGATGCACACATTCTGAATGTGCCTTGCTGGGTGTCACTGCTCCATTGCTTGTTAGATGTGACTACAGGTCCCAGAATGCATTGCTGGGTGTGCTGGCCTGCATGCACTGGAGTAGCAATGATGTTTGGTGCCTGTGTCTTTCCTGGGTGTGTGGGTGGTGTGGTGGGGTGTCAGGGGAATGTTAGCATGCTTCTTACCTTGTCTGGTGCCTGGGGGCTCCGAGCTGTCCAAGTCAGCCACGCCACTCACACTCTCCTGCAGCAGGGTGCTCTCCACCAACTCCTCCAGAGGGGTGGGATCTGTTGCGGTGGATGTCCCACCACCGGTCTTACATGCCTCAGCCAGCCTGGTAGCCACCTTTTCTTTGGACCTCTTGCGCATATCATACCACCGCTTCCTGAGTTCTTCTACGGTGCGGTGGGAGACGCCAATGGCATTTACCTTTTCTTGTATGCCTGCCCAAATTTTCCTCTTGCGTGCCTCAGGCACACGCAGTGATTTCTTCCCAAAAAGTAGTTCATGACTTTCAGCCATTTCCTGTATGAGCACCTACAGCTCCCTTTCACTGTATTTGATTTTCCTTTTCCTTGCATTCTCCTCCCTCTCCTTCTCCTTCTCCTGGGGATCCATTGCTCCTTCTCTGAATGGCACTGCACAGTACTTTCCCTCTCCTCCCAGCCTCTCACTCAGCTGTTGGCAATCAGGTGCAGCATGGGCAGTCACACTTCCTGGTTGTGATGTCATCAAGCTGCACCCGATTTGCCGATTCGCTAAATTTGCGATTTCTTAATTGCGATTTCGCAATTAAGAAATCGCTATTTAGGTATTCGCTTTCCTGTTTTGCGATATTTGGCGAATCGCAAACCATTACCGAATATTTTGATACATCGCGGTTTGCGATTCTCAAAATGCGATTGGCAAATTTTCGCACTTTGAGAATCGCAACTTGTCATTTTGATACATATGCCCCCTAGTTTTTTACACGTTTTTCTCACTCTTCTCCTCCCTTTTAACTACCATTTATATTTCACTGAATGGGAGAATCCAAGAGATCATTAGGTGAGATAAAAGTAGGGTAAGATGTGCCTCCATGTTCGCAGGTCAGGCACCTAATACACATTTTTTTCTTTTTTACAACAATTCTTTTTTAAGAAAAGTGGTGAAGGTAGGTACATGTGAAACTGAAACAATCAGAATGCATAACAGCCAAGTTTGAATAAGCACATGCTAAATATTGTAATGTTGGAGGGTATACAGAAGTCAAAAAGAATACAGTTGTCGACCTGTAGAAAAACCAGTGAAGTACTCAAACCTTAAAAACATTCTTTGTATGTATAACCAACATAGTTCAATTTAACACATCTCAGGGAACAAAGGTGAGAGAAGAGGGAGGGAAAAGTGGAGCGAGAGAAAACCGAGGTGGAATGCTAAAAAATGGGAGTGCACACAGATACCTGTACCTCATGTCCTCTGCACAATTCAGATCTCAGGGAGAGAGTCATAAGAGAGGCACATCCTGTGGTGACTGAGCACAGTAGATCCTAACACTGTCAGGTCATCCTAGATTCTCTACGAACCAAGAGGCTTGTGGCACAACAAAACCAGATGATGGCACCGGCCTTAAGTGATGGAGCATTACAGTCTGTACATGTTCTACAAAAAAATGATACAGTTTCCCCGAGAAAGTGACTTCAGAACTGCTGTTCAAACACTCGTACTATTTTATCTTGATGTTGGCAATGCCCTGCTTCATGGCTTCCCAGACTCCAGACTGACACCCATTTAGGCCAACTTACACTTCGCAGCATGTCTCATCCAGGGCCACCAGGACACTACATCAGAATGCTTTTAATAGTCCACAAACCAGCTACCTCTCCTCTCATTCATTGACATCATGCTGGTCTTTGACGCGGCACAATTCTCCGATGACTTTTAGCTAGGTTCATGCTATAGGAATACCGCATACATACATCCAGTCTACTGTACAATAGTGGACAACTGGCAAGGCCCCCACCACTTCTTGGAATGAGGTAAACATAACAAACGACGTTTGTTAAATCAAGGACACTAAATATTACTCACTGGTCAAAGGGGTACTTTATTCCTACAGAAATTATGGAGGGAATGTAGAAAAGAACCTCAGATATGGAGGATACCTGCCTGTTGGTCCTGAACTTATATGCCCTACCTTTATAGGAGGAAACGTTCAGTCTGCCATTCACCCAAGTCTGGCCAAATCCAGAGGTGTGTGATACATATGTTGGCTAAGCAGATCCATCCCTGATTAGGCAATATTACAACATCAGACATGTCATGCAGTAATGCCAAATGCATTGGTTTGCTAACTAAGGCAAGATTGTCCCATATGCCGCACCCGTAACCAGACAGTTTCAAATCTGGCTATATCATGTGCATCAAATCACAGGTTATTCCACCACATCTTCAACATTTTGAATGAGGGAGAAAATCCCATTCTCTGCAGTGTTAGGGGTGTCCAGTATCAGTTGTGTAGTATCTTTGAGTATAGTATGCTTCTTTAAGGTAAGATTCATGTGTGAAGAATACGAAGTGCCAGCTCTTCGCTGAGAAATCATGCGACAGAGCATTCTGCCAAAATTGCCTGGTTGTATTCAAAGTCATCTTGGAAAAAATATATTCTGTGAGAATCCCATTGAGGCCCGAGATCAAAACTGTGTGAGAGCCTCAGGTATCGAGATAGTAGAGGATGAGAGACTTCTGCAAGCCCACCAGCAGTGGACCCAATCTGTCTCGCAAGCAATGGGAAAGGTGGGTGTACCACTGTTGATCATCATGGTAGTCCAGTCCAAATTTGTTGTATAGGGAGCAATATAGTTTAAGGGCTGCATCATAAAGTAAACGATTCATATGCCTAATTCTCCATGTGGCTTATTGATTCCAACTAATGCAACTGTTCCATAACATTATCCAACCATTATGCCAAAATGGGGTGAGGAATGAAGGTAGAGGTCTGCTATAATCAGTCTAAGCACAGATGTCCCAACAGAAGTCATAATTTGTAGCACAGGATTGTAAATAGAGTGTAGGAGGGTGTTGTAGCAGTATACCAGAGACAATCCTTAAGAAGCCCCTAAAATGTGTGTCTCCAACCTAGCACTACCCTGTAATGGGATAGACCTGCCCTGAGGGAGGAAATAAACTAAGTGCAGCAGATGATGTGCTTAGTAATATGAGTCCGTTTATGGAAGAAGTAAGCCTCCAGCCTGCGTAGGTGCCTGAAATTTGCCCAGTTTAGGTTGCAGCTTAGTCCAACCCCAAAGGACTGATTTTCTGTCCACATTGATATTTGACAGGGTGGTATTTTGCATTGACATTTGCAAGATTTCAAACATGTTATTAAACTTTGGTCTTCCTACCATCCTAATGATCGGGGTCATTCTATGTAACAATGAATTAAGGTGGCATCATCTGGAGAAGTTTCATAGTTTGACTATTAACGACATAACATTTTCCCCAACCATGTCTTTCAGACATCTGATGATAAACACACCCAAATATTTCAATCACTGAGGCACCCGCTTTATGCCATGGTTCCCAAGACTTGCCTAAGTGGCAACAAAGGACAGGTAAGGGTTCCCACTTCTCTTAGTTCATCCTTTAACCTTAGACTTAGCAAAGGTCACATTAAGGCCAGTTAGTATGTTTCGGGGTCCTTAGTAGGCCTGGGCGGAAAACTAAGCTACGCTCGCGTAGTTTGCGTAGTTTGCGCAACTACGCGCTACGCGAATTGCACGTAGCACAGTGCAAAAACGCGTAGCGTAGCGGGCATTTTTTGCTTGCTTGCGGTCCTCAACGTCAAGTTGGCGACCGCGAGCGAGCAAAATGACATCCCGGCGAGACTTTTTCCTCGTTCGAGATCAGCAACATCACGTTGCCGATCGCGAGCGTGGAAAATAAACCTCCCGGCGAGATTCTCAACGCGGGGAGGTCAGGTTTCTCATTGCGAGTGGTCGCGTATGCTCGTGACCGCTCGCGATGAGAAACTACCAGTCCGCGTTGAGAAAACTGCCGCTCGAGTACAAATCTACTCGAGCGGCAGAAAACGACCGCTTGCACTGTGCAAGATGCCGTTTGCAATGAGTGCACAGTGCGGACAAGCATCCGGCACTGTGCAATCATTGCGAACAGCATTTCCTACCGCACTACGCAGTTCGCGTAGTGCTACGCGTAGCTCGCGTAGTGCGAAGTGCACTTCGCGTAGCTACGCGTAGCGCTACTACGCGAATTACGCCCAGGGTTAGTCCTTAGTGTGAGCAGTATGTTCTCTGAATAGATACAAGCTTTTACAGATCCAATAGGATTATCTATGCCTTCTATACTACTAACGGTTCTGATTGTGGCTGATAAAGGCTGTAAAGCTAAAAGAAGGGATGGCAGAAATCCCTGATGCATGCCTCTACATTCGATTAATTGTCGAATATACAAGTTTAATATTTCTGTCTGCCAGGGCCCAGTGGCTGTACCTGTGTGAACAACAGTGGCCTGCGACTGATCTCAAATTATCATGCATTCATCAGTGTAGCGGCATGTATGAAGGTCAACAGCAAGTCATAATAGTAATCAACCCAGCACCCAACACCACTCCCAGTCCCATGCATAGTCTTCCCTAAGCTCTCATTGCCACACAGCATGTGTTGATGACAGAGGATGACACAGAAAAGGAAGGCTAAGGAGAGGCAGTAAGAGTAAGATATATATAGAGAGAGGCGAGAGCGAGTGTGTGTGTGCTGTATGTGAGAATTTTGCAGCTTTGCACATTTGGGTCCTCATTGCTGCTGCTAAGTGATAATGTTGTTCTGACAGTTAGCCATGCTAGAGTGAGTGGCTTATTGGCAGAATAAGGCATATTAAACATATTAAGGGGCTTTGGGTCAGCCCCCTTCGGCCATTGTTTGTTGAAAGAGTCATTCATATTTTGGATCAACCCACAGGACAGTATACATAGAAAGGGGGAGAATGGATTGGTATTTTCATTCATTGCAGTGTTGTAAGTGCTAGTTACATTTTGGATCATCGAACAAGACATCAATTATTTATTGTGTCAGTCATCATAGCTGATGGTATTTTGCCTCTTTGCTGTCAGAGTCCATCGTTGGGCTGAACATCAGGAGGTAAGATAGTCCCGCTCTCCAGACAGCACCTCAGTCCCCACACATGCATAAGATTCAATATCTCAAAAGCACTAAGCCTTTCTAAACAGTGGCGCTCCATAGAGCTGTGAGGCTGGTGTGTATAGGCCGTGAGGCTGCGAGCCTGGATATTTGTTATGGCCCCTATACACAGAGAATGACCGGAGCAGCGAATGAAGTGTTCCAATACCCACATCAGCTGTACACCTGTCAATACATAAGCTCATGCTGAAGACCTCCCATGGAAACACAGGCATAGAAAGCCTAACATAGTATGGACAGTTTCATTTTGTTCCTGAGACACTGAAGAGATCCACCCAGGAAATGGACTATGATCATCGCTATCTGTCAGGGCACCTATTCTGGAGTGGTCAACTGTGGGACTTGTGAGTAAGAGCTTTTACTAAAGTGGACATCAGTGGTCGAGTGAGCTAGAGACTGAGGAGAAAGGAGGTGGCAGTGACCAGGAGCTAGAGAGGACCACGGTCTCCTGCTCTTCTAGTCCAGAGGAAGACCAAAGTATGTGCTACTGAGTGTGGGCACAGTGGTATCTACAGTGCTCACCAAAGACATATACATCTGTGTTTTCTTCCAGCGCAGACCTTCACTTAATCAATACTAAGGCATGGGTGACAATGTGTGGTGTAGAGGGTGTACAGGAAGTCATTGCATGTGAAGACAGGTTGTGCGTCTTTTATATTACTCAGTGGGTCAGAAACAAAAGCACAACTCTGCTACCTGGTGATCATTGCAATCGCAACAGGCACCATCAGCCATAACCCAAAACAGCCAATGTAAAGGTAGAGCCACTGGCCCTGATCCTGATTCATCTTGCCACAGCTCAGAACAAAGAGTACAAGCCAGATATTGTAGAACCACAGTAGTCCTGTTTAGCAGGAAGACACAAGTTAGACCATATAATCCTGCGAATATCATGCTTCATCGTGTTATACACCAGTATCCTCCTACAAAAGTTTCAACTTTCGCAGGTATTTAGTGGCCGCAGTATGATAATAAAGAGCACACTCTAGCTCTTCATGATCCACTCCAGTCTAACCAGCAACATGAGTAGAAGTACCTCAATGCCATGTTCAGATCTCTACAAGAGACAATGAAAACCCGGACTTCAAAGCCAGACTGGAAATGTAGAGCAAGACTGCAAACACAGGTATTGATTGAAGGTGCAATAAGAAAATGCAGCACAGAGAAGAACAGGCATCTGTGAAGTCAGAAGACATTTACATATACAGCAACTCAACGCATATCTTTTGAAGTGCACAGCAAAGTGCTACACCTTACCGTACAGAAAACAAATCGAAACATATCCTTTAAATGTGCAGTGAAGAATTGCGACACACATTAGAGACATCAAACCAACACATATCCTCTGAGAAGCTCATTGAAACTCGAAGATGCACTTCTACCACAGGAGTTTGGATACTGTTCCTATAGTCTAGAAGTTATGTATTGTATTTTTGTAAGGGCAGTCTAGAAGTTCTTCATTGCTTATTTGAAGGCAAGGATATGGAAATATTTAATGGTATATGTAGACACCTGAGAGACAGATCAGGATGCAGGTAATGTGTTTGATTTAAGTACCTGGGTCAGTGGGTTTCCCAAGGAGAAACCAGATGAGTACTAAGTCTGGGCGGTGAACTCCACTCCGCTCGCAGAGTTTGCGGAGTTTTCCGTACTCCGCGTGACGCGGAGCTTGGGGAGTTCTGAAAAACGTCAAGTTGGCGAGCGCGAGTGAGGAAAATCCACCTCCCGGTGAGATTTTTCCTCGTTCACGATCGTTAACATCAAGTTGGCGAGCGCAAGCGTTGAAAATCAACCTCCCAGCGAGATTTCTCAACGCGGGCGGTCAGATTTCTCATTGCGAGTGGTCATATATGCTCGCGACTGCAAGCTTTGAGAAACCATCCGTTCGCGTTGAGAAAACTGCTGTTCGAATAAAAATCTACTTGAGCGGCAGAAAGGAAGCAGCGCCCGCTTGCACTGTGCATGGTGCCGTTCGTGATGATTGCACAGTGCGGACAAGCACTTGGCACTGAAAATCACAGCGAAATGCATTTATCTAACGTACTCCGCTGCTTGCGGAGCTCCGTGTAGCGCAGCAGAGTTTTTTTTTGCACTTGTGTTTTTTATGTTTCATTTTGGCCATTTCGTCCAGTGTAACTTGGCTGCTTTTACTTCGACTTGGTTCTATATTGTCACAATCGTACAGTCCTCTTGTGGTTCTCTGGTGGCTGGATTGTGAAAGAGCCAGACTTGAGAGTCAAGAAATTAATCTTCACACTAATAATCATAACGGGGTAGGGATAGTCTTGTTTAATATTTTGGTTCCCCATTAGATCAAGACTGTTAGACCTGTCAGCCTTAGGATGGTCTTCCCCCAAACGTTTTGCCTTAATTTTCCAGAAACAGAGTTTCATGTGCATTTCAAGTCTTTCAACATATTCATCCATCATTTCACCAGCTCTTTGTCCCTCCTGATTGAAGATGAACCTTTCATAGTCAACATTCTGCATGGGATTAAATTTGGTGTTCAGCACTTTTTTCATTTGACGCTATGAAGTTCCTTTGCCTCTTGGTATTTTCTTTGTCACTTCCTTCACTCTGTCACCTGCTAAATTTGTGAGACATTTTATGATCTTTTCGTCATCTGCTTCTTCCAGCACATCAATGAAATCAATTAAAGCTTCCATCCAGACAGTCCATCTAGTGCCAATATGCTGCTTCTTGGCAACATTCAAAAGGTACGGTGGTTTTAGTAAGGCAGCAGTGCCGTATTGGGTGCTCTCTTTGGCAGCCATGGAAGAGCTGACAAAGTGCACTATTCTGACCGCCTTTCACGGCCTCTCTTGTCAGTTTGGCGGAATTCAACAGCCTCGCAGGCACATTCCCCATGCTTGCACCTGGATTGCCATTCCTGTCACTTCAGTCGGATTACTCTCTTACTCTAGATGTTTGGTAAGTGGATGATCTTTTCTTGTTTCTGAGGCGCGCAATGACAAAGAAGTAATTTGTCTCAGAGTCATAAATGGTTGCCTATCTGATTTCTTCAGACACCAAATGCTGAGGGAAATGCTCAGTCTGGAGCGTGTGTTCATGGCGGCCAGGGCTGAAGAACATACTAACAAACAAGCCGCTGACATGGAGGCCGGAGGAGCACAGAGTAAATCGGCACTGAGTATGAAAAGCAAAACAAAACAGAAGGTAGAAGGCTGCAAAGGGATGTCTCTGAAGAAAAAAAAGCTGTGTTTTCAATGTGGATTTTCTTTTTCACATGAAAGTAAATGTCCCGCCATTGGACAGATATATAAAGGCTGCGGATAAGAGAATCATATTGTAACAGTTCACAAAGCGAAAGTAAAAGTGAGTGCGCCATGTCGTGAAGACAAAATGGCTGCCAGAAAGTTCCATAAACATTCCAGTCATGCCCACTGAAGTAAACAGCAACATCAGTAGAGGCAAGTAAAAAATTAAAAAGGCACATTGTCATCTAGTTCCTCATCGAGAGGTTCTTGGACGTCACAGTTGAGTGACAGTGAAGAAGATGGGTGTGCGATATCAATGCTGACATCTGAAAAATGTGCAAAAGTAGGTTTGGCTTCCTGCAAAGAAGAATACAAGTCAAAAAAGGATCGCCAAGTAAAATCACAAAATTCACTTGGAAATTGTCCCAAAATAAAATTGAAGGTTAATTATTCCTATGTACCATTTATGATAGACAGTGGTGCATCGATAAACAACATGCCAGCTGAAAAGTATAGAGACCTATCTCTGGTGCCTCGTCTCACACACTAGAAAAGTCAAGGTTCATTTATGGTGACTATGAAACCTAAAAAGAGGAATGTACAAGCCCCAATTCATGTCCTTCAGGGCACTTCCTCGAGTGCCTGTCTACTCAGTTTCAGCAGTGCTGCTAACATGGGACTAATTTCTGTGAATTGCAACATCAATGCTCATCACAACATAGTGAATCAGTTTCCATCATTGTTTCATGCATTAGGAAAACTTAAGACAATGAAAGTGCAGCTCCAAATTAATGAGGACATTAGTCCTGTTGCGCAACGACATAGTGGAATTATATTTCATCTCCAAGAGGCTGTTGAAAAAGAAATTGCTAAAACATGATATCATTGGGTGAAAGCCCAGCTGTCCTGATGATTGGAAGAGCTATGGGTACCAAGCTGCACCAGTGGACAACTGAAAGAACAATTGATGCCATGAAAGTTCGACTCACTGATTCATCTCACAGTCCAGAATGAAAACATATGCTGACAAGCATTGATATGCTCTGGACATTACATTTTAGAAAGGGGATCGTTTCCTTGTCAGACAGAGGCAAAAATGCAAATCTGATACTCCCTTTTGATGCCGATCCATTGCAAGTTGTGACAAGAAAGGGACACATGGTGACTGTTCACTGTCCTGGGGAGTCCATTACGAGGGATTCCTCATATTTCAAGCACCTGCCTCAGAGTCTGTCGGTTCCAGACATCTGGAGTGAGACTCCCTCCTCAGAGGGCCAGAAGACCCCAAGGACTGCCTCACTGGCTAACTCAACAGTGCCTGCTGCAGTTGTTTCCCCTGTTTCTCCTCAGCCTCACACCACAAGATCTGGAAGAGTGGTTTGAGCATCTCGACGACTCATTGAGGAACTATGATGTATATATGCGTTATTTGTATTTTTTATTTAACAAAGGGGGAGATGTAGTGTCTTGTGTATTATAGAGTGCAGGACACCTATGGTCCCTAAAGCTCTCCGTAGTCTAGTGACATAAGTGATTGGGTGTGGTTAATAAAATTAATGACTCAGTACATTTCAGTTACTGGTTACACTCTGAAAAATACAGACATGTAATACTGCGCTCCATGTGTGGCTTAATTCATTTACATGCTACCTGGCTGGGGAGGGCGCTACATCGTCTTCCAGAACCTGGCACCTCGGACATCACCACTTTAGTACACTACTGGGCCTGTGGATACTCTGCCAGGAAGAAGGACTGCTGTGCTGCTGAAGGACTGCCACTCTGCTGGACTGCACTGTGCGGAACTCCTGCTCTGCTGTGCTGGCCTGCTGCCTGCAGCCCTCTTGCCTGGGTGAAAAGGACTGGACCTGCATCACTTGAACTCAGAACCCAGAGTGACTCCAAGGGCCAGTTGGCTGGCCTCTTGATCTGAAGCCTCAGGGTCATAACAGGCTTCCAACAACCTTACATCTGCAGCTGGACTCCGCCATCTTGAGTCTACCCTACCAAGTGGTGCCACCTCAGTCATAGAACCTTGAAAGTGGGCCTAAGTTTCTCTGCCAGCCTCTGTGGATCCAGAGGAACCAATGCATCTCCTTGGCCGTGCGGTGCAAACCCGAGCAGAACCGACGCATCGCTGCTGCTGTCTGGATTGGACCTGTTGCAAAGACTCTCATTGCGGCCACATGGTGCAACGCATTCTCAGTGCAAGTCCTCGCATCACTCATTTACGGCAGCCTCAACGATGACGACGGACTGAGCATCACAGCCTCGCAGATCTTCAAAACAAACGCATTTCACAGATTGTGCATTGCATCCCGACACTGGACTTCACATCGATGTTTACACAACAGGACCTTGCGTCGCAGCCTTACTGTTTCACAGAACCGACACATCGCCTTGACTGCATAACACATCTTCAACGCAGATCCACTCATCACTCCGCAACCCAGGATCTAAGGTACTCTCTTCAGCTAGCCTGACTGGGTCTCAGTAGCTGGCCTGCACTCCAGCGCAGTTGGCCTGAGCTTGGCTTTGTCCCGGCCTGGCGCAACCAGATGTCCACAGTTGGCGCTTAACAACTTTTGGTGCTATTTTCTTAAAAACTATAAAATTTCATATCTCAGGTTCTTCTTATTGAATTTTTGTCATTTTGGTCTTGTTTATTGATTAGATTAAGCTATATTTGTCTAGCTCTGATGTGGGCTCCATTTGTGGTGTGTTTTCACAGTGTTATTGCTTGAAGTGTTGCGCAAATACCTTACACATTGCCTCTAATTTAAGCCTGACTGCTCTGTGCCAAGCTACCAGGGTCATGAGCACAGGCTAATTTGTGGTTGCTTGTGCCTTATCCTGACAAGAATTGTGGTTGCTGCTTGACCAGGAATCACACCCCAGTTAGCCAACAACCCAATTTCTTACAGAACATTTAATTTACCTGGAAGACCCTTCTAAAGTGGTACTACATATACCAAGGACTTGTAAATCATACAGCACTCATTTTGCCACCCACGTAAGAAGCTTTTAAACATATCTCAGGCCTGCCATTGTAGTCTGCATGTGCTAGTGTAGGCCCTAAACAGCCCATAGGGCATGGTGGGCATTGTATTTCAAAACGTTTGACAAGTTCTAGTAGTGAGAAACTCTCAAACTCCTTTTTCACTACTGCAGTGTCGAATATGGTCTCTAAATAATTGTAACTTAATACCCGTATTAATAGTAAAAATGGATTTTAAGTCACAATGCCGCATTTAGAGACTTGGCATTTTATTCTCCCAACCATTTGTAGCGTACAGCCTATACCCTTGGTCACATAACTAGGTGTAGCTGGCAGTTGGTCTTTGTGTATTGCTCCCAGATAGTAAGACAAAGGGGAGCTAGGTGTTAGCAGTATAGGCCATCTCTTACTTGATAAGGGGGAGGAACTGTTACCTACCACACTTGCACATAACAAATGCTCTGCCTGAGCACACTCACAGAGGGTTTGACACTAGTCTTTTGTGACCCCAGACAAGCTGGTGCCAGGACAGGGAGGCTGAAAATTCAAAGCACCTCTGGGTGTGGAAACCTCCTGAACCTTCTCCCACAAAGTGGACACTAGGTATAAATAATAGACTTTCAGACCCAGCTCTTCAGTACACCTCTTGACCTGTGGAGACTCAGACATACTTCAGTGCTGCTCTGCAAGGAGAACTGCTACTCTGCGGTCCTGCTGCTCTGCTGCCTGAGTGAGAAGGACTAGATCTGCATCTTGAACCCAGACCCACCTGAGTTCCTCCCAGGGCTAGTTGGCTGGCCTCCTGATCAGAGCCTCATTGACAGAAAAGTCTCTAACCACCTTCAGCCCGGCACCTAGACTCTGTCTGCTGTGAGTCTTGCCCCCCCCCCCAAGTGATCCCACCCCAGTCCTGGACCCCTTGAAATGGGTCTGAAGGTGTTCTGCCAGCTGTGAGCAAAAGCAGCGCAGAGCAACACTTCAGGACTGCTGCTGTGCAACGCATCCCCGACGCAAGACCTCACATCACAGTCCGCAGCTTCCTTGAGCCTGTTGCTGTACATCCTCAATGCAAGCCCAGCAGCTTCTTCTGAATCACTGCTGAGTGATGCATCCTCGATCCCGGACTCCATATAGCAAGCCCCTTGTGGATTGCATCCTCGACGATGACAAAGGACTCCGCATCGTAGACTCACAGGTCCTTGCAAACGCCACTGCATGACACATCCTTAACGTAGGATCTCACACTACTCCGCAAACCAAGGTTTAAGGTACTTTATTCACCGGGCCTAATTTGGTCTCTGTATTCGGCCCACGCTCCATTGCAATTGGCCTGAACCTCTGAGTTTGTCCCTGTCCGGCGTTACCAAAAACCCACAGTTGGTGCTTTGTGCTTTTAGACACTATTTTCACTTACATTTTTAAAATTGCATATCTGTGGTTCTACTGATTGGATTCTTGTAGTGTTGGTCTCAAATAATGTATTACATTTTACTCTATATTTCCAAATAGATGTGGTTTTTCTTGTGTTGTGTTTTCTCTTCATTACTGTTTGGAGTGCTGCATAAATACTTTACACATTGCCTCTAAGTAACCCTGACGTCTTAGTGCCAAGCTACCAGAGGGTTAAGTACAGGTTAATTGGGGGTTTGTTTGTAACTTCACCCTGACAGGAATTGTGGTTGTTGCTTGAGAAGGGTTTTAACCCCCTCAACCAGTATCTAATTTCCAACAGACACATAATGCTGTTCTTGAGACTGTGAAGAGCTTAGCAGAAGAAACTTCCCTGAAATGTGCAGAGAGCTGCTGTCATGATGATGCAGGGGTTTATCATTGAAATATGTAATCTAATTCTGGGTCTTTAAAAACATTTGAATTTGAGAAGGCTTGAGAGCTATGCTTGGCTCAGTTAGAGAGCAGAACTCAAAGCAAGTGAGGCCAGCATTTGCTGAACAAAGCTATTAGGCTGAATCTATATGGCTTGAATGGGAGAGTTTGTGGCGATGTTCTTGGTAGGTCTTCCCAGAAAATATGAAACATAGTTTTGGCCATCAATTTCTTGTTGCAGAACCCACCATCATTATTTTCATTTTGAAGTTCAACTAGAGATCGGGCTAAATAAAATTGAGTATTAAAATGGTTGCATTTTAAAGTAGAGTTTTCAGCATCTCATGACGGACAGATGATATTAGCAAAAAGTCAAAGTTAATTGCCCTTTGTGAGTCAATAAAGCTTTAGTATAATAAGTCTTCATAAATAACAATTTAGACCTCCTGAGAAAGCTTAGAGGACTAATCTCATAGGCAGCAGTCTTAGGTTAGAACATTTCAGAATATACTCCAAAGGAATTATGGGCAGTAAGACTATGAAGGGGATGATCATAGAAGAAATCTGAATAAGAATAAGTTGATTAAGAGACATTGAATGAGTTGTGCCATTTTTTGCTGAATAGCGTCCTTAGCTTTAGAGGAAATATAAAAAGCTAATGAAGATTAAAAACAAACATTTTAAATATGTTTAGTGGTTCCAATTAATTTATGCCACAAAGTTCCAATTAATTGATGCCATTTGTTCCCTATATTCCCAGCATTTATAAAGTGTCAAATGATCCATTTGTCCTGGAAAATATGTAATGAGACACCCATGTTGAAAATAGACCTGGGCGGTGAAGTTCGCTCCGTTCGCGGAGTTTTCTGCACTCCGCACTCTACGGAGCTCGCCGAGTGCAGAAAACTCAGCTTCGCGATGTGCAGCAGGGATTTTTCCCCGCTCCCGATCGCGAACGGTACGTTCGCAAGCGCAAACAGTAAGTTCGCGATCGCGAACAGTAAGTTTGCGAGCACGAGCTGCCGCTCGGGTAGAATTTCTACCCGAGCGGCAGGAATACCAGCACAAACTGCAGTTCGCACTGCACTACGCTACTCGCAGAACTTCGCTGAGTTTTTTTGTAACTTTGCGGAATTCCGCGTAGCAAAACTCCGCGAACTACGCCAAGGGTTAGTTGAAAAAGGGTTGTGACATGGTGTGGCACAAGGTCTGACGGGTGCGATTAAGCAGAGCGGGGTGGAGGAGCAGTGAGGCAAGGAGCTTCAGCACACTTCCATATAAGTGTGCTTCTACCTAAGCGGTTCCCGTGGATATGAAGGCAGTCTTGGTGCGGGACCGGGACCGAGGCTTCCAATCCCCCATTTCTCAGGTCGGTGGAGAGATGTGCAGGAGCAGGAAGCAAGTCAGCAGCGTTAGGAGCTGATGCATGGTATACAGTTGCAGGAGTGCAGAAGAAGCCGGCCTAGGGGTCGGTATAGCTTGCACCCTAGCTGCTCCCCCACTCCATTTTTCTTCTCACCTTTCCGCATTACCACAAGGCTGTTTCAAAGTTGCCCCCGATCTTTCTCTCACTGCCCATGCTGCTATAATTGTCAGTTTGTACCAGTTTGCACCAGTTTTTTCCTGAGTCAGCATTCAGCATTTAATAGATTGGCAGATTGTGTCTGCTGCCTTATGTTTGCTGCCTGTTGTTGCTGCATACTTCTATTAATGTCTTACTGCTAATGGATCTCAAATGCCAGACCCCGAACACAGGCAGAAAAAGTCTGCAGAACTCACGGAAACAGCCGGGGGTGCATGTGCCACAGTGTCCTGGGGCATTCTCACCATTCCTTGCCTCCCCCTCTGTTGCCTATTGTGCACAGTACACCTCCTGGTTCTGATCTTGTAATGGCACCCTCACGCAGTGGAGGTAGGGTGAGTGGGGCTGGGTTGGGTACTGCTGAAGGGGTATTGGGCCAGGGGTGTTATTTGGCAGCAAACGTATGGGTGCATAGAGACAGGGGGATTGAGTAGAGGTTGAGGTGGAGTTTGCTAGGGGGGCCGACTTGTAGCCTGGGTCCGGCTTGTGGGGTGGAGTGCGGTTAGTATCTTGGAGCCCGACAGCCAAACTGAAGTTGATGAAGTCGATGAAGTTGATGAAGTCTGTGAACCGGCTGCAGCAATTCTAGTTCTCTTCTAGTGCCAGCGTCAGGAGCTGGCACTAGAGCCAGCATCAAGGTTGCGATGATACACTTTAACATCTGGATCAGTGTTTGCACAGCATTTATACTCTCCCACTTACATGCTCACTTATCTATTTTGGCTACCTGGTTTGGCTAGCTCCTTTTTGCTTGTGGAAGCTGCATTTACAGCCCGGCTGTCATTTTGTTAGATAAAACTCCGCAGAACTCCGCGAACTCCACCCAGGCTTAGTCAAATGCAGGGACAAAAGGTAAAAGAGATGAAATCACAGTTCTTCCAAGCAATACGACGGTGAATGGTGGGTTAAGAGATATTGGTATTCAGGTGGGTAAGCCTGGTGGTCTCAGTGTTGCTCCCTCCGGATTAACAAATTATAAAACTGGGGCCAAACAGGAGGTTGACAATGTGTTTTCATTAAGACATCTGTTTCAGGGGTGCTGTCAGGACGAGTAAGGGACCAAAGCAAAAGTGAAGCTCCTACTCATTTCTATGATTTTTAATAA
This sequence comes from Calotriton arnoldi, assembly GCA_963921515.1. Lineage (NCBI taxonomy): Eukaryota > Metazoa > Chordata > Amphibia > Caudata > Salamandridae > Calotriton > Calotriton arnoldi. The sequence continues at coordinate 353,114 of CAWUFW010010810.1, read as the reverse complement.
AGGGGTAATACCTTCAGGGGGTGCTTCGCCCCCCATGATCAATCCTCTATCATCTTATCTAAGGCTCCCTTAAATGGGGACACTCAAGAAATGGGGGCTTCTAGGGTAAAACGCCTTAAAGGAAAAATGAAAATGAAACAATGCATTATGAAATGTAGTTCTAAAAAATTAAGATTTGCAAGTGTCCTGGAGAAGTCTGCACCTCCTGATCATTCAATAAATGTTGAAATGTTGAATAATGCTCCTTCACTCTTAGGTTTGGTACCCACTTCCTCTTGTCCTGAAATCTCTAGTCCAAGCCCACACTCTAATATATCAAAGGTGCCGGACTCAAATATCTCCCATCAGGAAAAGGGGTTAGTCCCCACTATGGGGGCAACCACTTATAAGATCCATGATGGCACAAATGAGGATCATCAAAAGGAGGGTTGTGGGAGTGGGGTGGAGAATCTCGACACCTTGGGTGCTGAAGTAGGATATAGCGGCTTCCAAGTTAGACCTCTTAATGGGGAAGCTCAACCATTTTCCCCTGCAGCACTGCACCCTTATTTAGAGACAGGGTTAAAATCCAATAATCACACAGGTGGTCAAGAAACTGGTCCTATTTCAAACACAATAAATGTTGTCTCTCTGTTTGATAGTGAATTGGGCCAGTTGAACAGAAATTTCATTTTAGAGCTATTATTGGAAATTGAGGCCGTGACTCTGGTAACAAGTAAATATATCAACATCCAAGCTCACGGGTTTCATTTAACTCGAGGATTGTTGTAATGTTGAACTTAGGGATTGTAGACTATTTTCGGGAAAGAGGAATTGATGTTCTCCCTGTTGAGCCAAGTATTGAGTTCCAATGTGATAGCTCAAAGTTGGCTACACAAGGGATTACACAGGACCTAATTTGCAGGAGGGGGGTCCATCAATTTTAAGGACATCACCATATCCATAGGTCGAGGCTCGGGAAGGAAAGTCATAAGTGTCATGGAAAATGAGGATTCACGTGCATGGGAATCCGGGAAGAGAGATGAGTTCGCTAGCTGGAGTTTGGTAGCTGCTACTTTGAATGGGGCAAAAAACATGGTAAAGCTTCCGATGTTCCGAAGATAGCCCTTTGGGTAAATTGATATCTTGGAACATGGCAGGCCTAGGACAATCCAATTTGAAATTGAATTTAGTAGCGCCATAAGCCATTATTAATTTGCTTGCAGGAAACATGGGTATGCTCTGATTTTCTGTATGAGAATTATTTTGTTTTTCTCCTGTGTAACAAAACCTTCTGTAAAAGGCCATGCCAATGGAGTAATTGCTATTTTACTCAGCAATGATAATAATTTGAATCCAAAGGTATTTGTTCAGCCCTCTAATCTTTGACTTTTTCTTAAAGGTAGCATTGTCTAACGAGAATGGAGGGCTGGCATCTTTTTTGCTTGTGAATGTGTATATCCACCCTGAAAAGTCTCATGATATCTCAGTCAATTCCATGCTTCATTTGTTCATAACATGAGTGTTTGGGAGGAATGCCCTTTGGTTATTGTTGGGGGGAACTTCAATGCTAAAATATCAAATTCTACTTGCATGACTTTTAACAATAACGAAATGGATGAAGTGTGGTGTATCCCGAGTCTGTTTTACCTGAAAAAGTTGACCAGAATTAGAGCAGATAGGCTGGGTTTATGTTTCCTGGAAAGCCTGAGATTACACACATTTATTTTCTTAAATGGCTGATTTCCCAAAGTGTCTCCAGCCTCTTACACCTTCCACTCCCCTCAAGGGCAATCTCTAATTGACTCTATGGTGGTATCCCATCAAATGCTTGGAGTGTGTAAACAATTGGAGGTATTGGGGATTGATTTAAGTGACCATAGTATTCTTTCACTGTCTATTAATCTATAGCTTAGGGCTCTTGAATCCTGGAATACTGGGAAAGACAGTGTAGTTTTTTAACAAATCTAATAGGCACACTTTCTGGTCATGTGACAACAAAAATAACCTGGGCCATAGTATTAACACAGCAATCCTAGGCCCCTCTGATTTTGCAGTCGAAGACCTTATTTCCTTGTACGTAAAGCAGTTGACCCTTTTCTAAACATTTTGGAGTAAAGATGGAAGTAAGAGTGAAGTCACCTATCAAGGTCTCTTGGGCTGTAAAAGGTGAATTGTGAAATAAACTCCCTAGTTAGGAAGCAGTTTAAACTTTAGTAGATTATGAGACAGAGGGAAATTAATCATCTTAAGCACATAAGAACTATACTGAAAGTGCCTGAGGGAAGGAAGGAGGAGGATAGGAAATGGATCAATCTGAGGGAAGCCCCTACTTCATTCAATTCTTGTAAATGTCGGGCTTTAATTGCCCAACCCTGCAACACTAGAGTTAAAGATGAGGCTATTCCCAGATCAGATAATGAATGAACGCAGTACATTTGCAAATATATGACCGCAATTAAACAGCAGTTGTCAGTTTATGCTTAGTGTCGAAGCAGATTCATTGGAAATATATGGCTCTCCTTCCTGTAAGGAGATTGAGGGATTCATTAAGGGTGCAAGAACTTCAGGTGCTATGGGCCCTGATGGACTCCTGATAGCACTCATTAAACAGGAGGCTTCTTTATGGGCTATCTTATTATGTCCTCTGTTTCAATATTGCTATCTGTATGGTAATATTCCTCCTCTTGGAAGGGAAGTATTATGGTACCCTCATATAAAAATGGATCGAAGGCCTCTCCTGCCAGCTATAGACAAATCACACTCCTGCATACAACAGGCAAATTATTTACCAAAACTATACGTAAGAATTAAGGGTTTTATTTAAAGGATACTCCTGAGATTGGGCAAAGGTTTTTCTGTAGTTTCTTTATTCCAAGTACAATATTCATGCGTCATCCCAGCCACCACCTTCCAGCTGCTCCACCTCTGTCTCCCCTTCAAATCAATACATTCCATCCAGAACATGAAGGCTGGCAGCAGCATTAGGTTCTATGACCTAATGCAATTCTAAATCAGCAAATAACACACACCTCCCACCTATAACAATACATACAAAACAGAACACTGTGATGGCCCATAAACAACATCACTCACATACAAATAAAAATACATGTTAGGGGGCGTGGCCGGGCAAAATGGCCGAGCGGACATAATCCGTCTCGGCTCCCGGTCCGCGCTCGTAAATCGGGGACGTAACCGCTGCAACACAACGCCACGAACAATGCCATAAGCACCGATCGACGGCTCCACAACTGGTGCGTGCCCGAGTCCCGTGCTAGAATGCTTGCTCCCCGCAAAGGGCCACTTTGAGGCGGCGCTGGAGCGCCCGCGGAGCCCTCCGGTGGTGCGGTCGCCATCTTGGGAGCTGCGGTGGCTGCCCGAACAGGTGTGGATCGAGGGGCCGGACCCGCATCGGAACCCTGATCAACACTTCCAGAGACACACACCGTGAGTGGGGACAGCGTGGACATCGGTGAGAGGAAGCGCCGGGGGCGTAAATGTACCGAAGACAGGTGGGCGCTGGGCACAGCACCGACGAAGTATTCAGGTGCGGGAGGAACCTCGCAAGCGAATAAGTTTCGGCGAGCCTCTTAAGCGGAGCATTACGAGCCGGGTCACCGCTGCTCTGGCGAAGTGGAGGGAGAAGCTTGTGGGCCTCGAGAGAGAACCCTCAATTGCTGCCTGACTTTAAGATGGCTGACAGGCTGAGACCAGGTGATGGTGGGGGCATCACTATCTGTACTAGCTAAAGCTCGCTGTCACCCTCCCTTCAGAGCCCAATACTTCCGAAGATCCAGGCACTTAGGGAGGTTTGAGATCACCTCTGATGCTGCGTGATACCGTGAGGCAGTGGGGGTCGGCGCCCTTCAGAGGGTCGCATCCTGAACGGGATCTAGCCACCACACGTTTCGGAGCGGGTACCTACGGCTGCGATGGCGACAGAGGCAGACCTAGGACCAAGGTGGTGACGACCTCCCCTAGGAGCGTTAGGAGCAAGCAACAACAGCAGGCTCCGGTGGATTCTACAGACGAGCCCCAACAGAGAGGCCCGAGTCCTCGAGCGCGGAGGGGTTACAGAGAAACGCTCGACGGGTCAGCACACGCAGCACGGTCTCTCATCGGTGAAATGGACAGGGCTCTGGGAGCCCGGCGGTCTGCGAGAGGAGAGGGGCGGGCGTCCAGCGAGGGCAGCCGGCACCCTGTGGAGGCAACTTCCAGTGGAACCAGAAGGAGAGGCTGCAGGCCACCAGGGAGTCAGCAAGAGTAGTACCATTGGGCCCGCCTCTATGCCGCCGAAGAGGACGCTGACTAAAGCCACGAACAGAGTCTCTAATTTCTTCCCCCCAGTGGACAAACACCTACCTTCAGGAATCGACGACAGCTCAGACACCATGGCCCTCACTAAAGACGATCTCATGGCGTCTCTACGAGACTTCAAAACAGAACTCAGGAAGGAGCTCAGCCAGGACATTAAGGTCTCTATTGACCAACTGAGAAGGGACCTCAATGATAGACTGGCCACACTCCAACAGGATGTGGATTCCGTAGGAGTCAGAGTGGTGGATCTGGAGGCGCAGACCCAGGAAGTTGATAAACGCACTGCCGACATGCAAGATACAATACACGCCCTCCAAGACCAACTGCACCAGACCCAATTGAAAGCCGAAGACCTGGAAAACAGGGCTCGAAGAGATAACCTGCGGATCCGCGACCTGGAGGAGGGAGCGGACGGCCCAGACCTTGAAGCTTTCCTTGAGGGCTTATTTGCGGAGATTATAAGTCCACAAACACTTAAAATCAAGCTGGAACGGGCTCACAGACACGGGGGCTCGCCGACGGGAGAGCAGAGATGAACAAGAGATGTGCTTGCGAAATTTCACTCCTATAAGGTGAAGGAAGCGGTCTTACTGGCGGCCAGGAAAAAGAGCCCGATCTCTTTCCAGGGACAGACCTGCAGCATCTATCAGGATGTGGCCCCTGCAACTCTGGCGAGGCGTCAGCAGTTTAGACCCATTACATCCAAGCTTCGCGAGGACAAAGTTAGATACTGCTGGACATATCCATTTGGCCAGAGTTTTGAATACAGGACCAAAGAACGACATATAACAGAGCTGAAGGAAGGGCTGAACTTGCTGGGCCTCCCTGCGACCGATTCGATGTCATCCCAGAGTAAAACACAAGGACAAGACCGAAATGGCTCACCTACAACGCAGTGGTCCACGAGCTCGAAAGAGACTCACAAGTGATACCTGAACTGGGAACCTACCTGGTATGATCCCACACGGCTTACAGAACCAAACTACCTCCCCAGACAGACATGCCGGCCCAGCTGGAGGACATCGTTCATTCACAGTCCATTGACGGATCTGGGGTCGAGAAAGGTGCTGAGATGCTCCACACTACAGTCCGACATACTTGGCGAACTATGCTACCTATGGTTTCCCGAGGCGGGCGCGGATGGGGTCATTGGTCACACCATCCACCAACACGTCCGGACAGGTGGTTACACCTATGGTCAGAGACTCATCATCGATCTGACACATGTTACTGTTGGTATTGTTGGGGGTTGGGGTTTTTCTTTCTTTTTTGAGGTTTTTGGGAGGGGGAGGGGTAAGGGTGGGATGGTGGCTTCATTCAGGTATGCGACAATTCGACACTCTGGCTAGGGCACACATGTCAGATCAGGTTTCTCGGGGTAGTCCACCCCTACCAATTCCTGGGATGGAACATGGGAGCTGGCACAGGGGAATCGAGAGGGAGGGGAGGGGGTTTACCCTTGGAAGATGGTACTCTCTATATGTTCGTGGAATGTTAAAGGCCTCAACTCGCCACAAAAGAGACAGAAAATATGGAAATATCTTACGGATCATCACTTTGACATAGTGGCGCTTCAGGAGACGCATCTCCGGAGGGCTGACGAATTGAGGCTTAAACACAAACAATACCCCCTTATCTACAGATCCTCAGCACACACTAAACACCATGGGGTGGCACTCATATTCCACTCCTCGACGAAGTTCCAGCCGAGAGCCCTCCAATCAGACAAAGAGGGGAGGATGGTTATGGTCAAGGGTACACTGAAGGGTCAATTATGTACCCTTATTGCAGCTTATGCGCCTAACGCGGGCCAGACGGGCTTTTTAAATAACCTACTGGACAAAATAGATCAATTCGCGGAAGGCCCAACGATCTTAATGGGTGACTTTAAACTCACCTGGCAAACAGACCTTGACAGCACCCACCCACACAGATCTGACACTAGCTCTTTCACTGCGGACATTAAGCAACAAATGCACAACTCTGGCCTTTGGGATGCCTGGCGTACCCTACACCCCCAAACTAGAGATTATACATTCTATTCCCACGTACACCACACCTACTTGAGATTGGACTATATCTTTCTCAGTCAGAGCCTGCTGGGCTCTCTTGGGGAGGCCAAGATCTTTCCCCTTTCCATTTCAGATCATTGTCCAGTCTCGATCTGTTTACACTGGGGGGCTGCCCCGAAAACTACATCCAAATGGTATTTCCCGATCTCGCTAACACGAGATAGTGTGATGCGATCCGAATTGCGAGAAGCTATCACAGACGTTTTAAAATTAAATAGACCTGAAGACACCTCTTTGGGCAATAACTGGGATGCTTTCATTGCTGTCATAAGGGGGAAATGCATAGAACTCAATTCCACCCTAAATAGACAACGAGCTAAGGAGAGGGAGGACCTTGAGATGGAGTTGGAGCGGGCAGAACAGGCACACAAGAGTAATCCCACTAGGGCCTCATTGCGCATACTTACAGCATTGCAGGGTAAACTGAAGGCTATCTACAATAACCGGGCAGAATACACACTTTTGAAACTACGCCATATATCATACACCCAAGGGAACAAAATAGGCAAACATCTAGCTAGGCAACTGAAAGAGAAGCGCGAAAGGGAATACATCGGAGGCATACAAAACGGGAATGATGGACTAGTCCACGACGACAAGGACAAGGCGGACGCCTTCGGATCATTTTACAAGGCACTTTACACTGGAGAAACACGAGAGGCACAACTGCAGGATAGTTATCTCCAGGCTTTACGATTCCCTCGTGTGTCATCAGACACAAACGACAGATTAACGGCCCCCATCACAGCAGAAGAGGTGGGCACGACAATCGCATCCCTCAAGCCCCACAAGGCCCCTGGGCCCGATGGACTTACAGCCCACTTCTATAAAACTTTTGCACCTGATCTCATACCTCACCTCACGCTGCTATTTAATCAAATGGCAGAGGCCGGGGAGGTGACCCCCTCGATGGCCAAGGCCGTTGCCACGGTTATCCCTAAGCCAGGGAAAAATGTACACCTGTGTGCCTCATACCCCCCAATCGCTCTCTTAAACTTAGATGCAAAGCTTTATTCTACTATTCTAGCAAACCGGCTACAAGACCTGATGCCAGACCTGGTCCACCCCGATCAATCGGGCTTCATAAAAGGGCGCCAGACACATGATAATATCAGACGCACAATACACTTAATTGAAAAAGTTACCAAACGGAAAATCCCAGCAGTTCTGGTGGGGTTGGATGCTGAGAAGGCCTTTGATCGGGTGGACTGGTCATTTTTATTCCGCACACTAACTCACTTTGGCTTTGCTGACAAATTTATTTGCATGATTCAAGCCAATTACACACATCCCCGTTCTAGGGTACAGGTCAATGGCGTATTTTCGGCCCCCTTCTTTCTCACGAGAGGAACTAGACAGGGGTGCCCTTTATCGCCCCTGTTGTTCGCTCTCAGTATTGAGCCGCTGGCAATGACCATTCGGGAAACTATTGCGATTAAAGGGATACCCTTCGTAGGGGACGTCCACAAAATATCACTCTTTGCGGATGATGTGCTCTTGTCACTTGCGGAACCATCTCTCTCACTCCCCACACTGCAATTAGAGCTAGCCAAATTCAAGGTAGTAGCAGGCTTTAAGGTCAACCTCGATAAATCCTACATACTTAACCTTACGGTCCCAGAAGATGAGGCCGCCGAGCTACAATCCCACTCGCCACTGCAATGGACTAACTGCTCCCTCCAATACTTGGGGATTCAGCTGACGCCGAGCGTGGAAGGGCTCTACAGAGCCAACTTCCCGGCCGCTCTCCTCCAAATTCAGAATGAGCTTAAGCGCTGGAAGCCCCTATTTATCTCCTGGCTCGGCCGCATACATGCGGTCAAAATGACGCTGCTTCCCAAACTGTTATATCTCTTTCAAGCTTTGCCTATTGAATTAGACACAAACTTCCATCCCAAAATTAAGTCTATGCTCACACAGTTCATATGGCAGGGAGGGAGAGCCCGCTTATCCTTTTCAATACTGAGGCGTCCCAGAGCCGAAGGGGGAGTGGGGTTACCAGATTTGGGCCTTTATTATAAAGCCGCTCAATTGCGGATAGTGACGGAGTGGTTTAGAAGGGAATCGGAGAAGCACTGGCTGCATATGGACAGAGGCGTTGCGGGAAGAACGATATGGGACCTTATCTGGAAGCCCAAGAGAGAGAGACCTGCAAATGCGTACATCAGTACCCCCACTCGGACCGTCCTGAAAGTATGGGATTCGGTTTCAGGGAATGATCAGTGGACCACGTTCCCCTCTCCATACACACCGATTCACTTTAACCCGGCCTTTCCCCCGGCCCTGCAGGAAGGCCCCTTCGATGCCTGGAGAGCCAGTGGGTGTCTTATGCTTGACCACTTATTTCATAATCACGAGATTCTTACTTTTGATAATTGCAGAAGGGAGTTTCACCTGAACACGGAAGAACACTTCCACTATCTCCAGCTTAGACATTGGGCACTCAACCCCCACATACGAGACGTGGCTACAAGGGAGAGGACAGGCTTTGAAAAATACGTGAGGACAGTGGGATCTATGAAAGGGGTGATCTCCTTCCTATATAACTATTTGCTTTCCTCCACACACTCCGCTCGTCCCCGGTACATGTCCATGTGGGAGGGGATACTACACCGGGACATACAAGAAAAGGAGTGGGCGGCACTATGGTCCGACATCACGAAATTCAATCACTCGCTGGAGCTTAGGGAAGCGCACTTAAAAACATTAATGGATTGGTATCTATACCCTGCCAAACTCAAACGCATTTTCCCGAACACATCAGATAGATGCTGGAGGGACTGTGGGTTACTCGGTGATTTCCAACACATCTGGTGGGATTGCCCCACCATACGTCCATTCTGGGAGGAAATACTAGCACAAATCAAGACCATGTTGGGCTACCCTATAACGACCACCATGGAAGGGGTCCTATTAGGCATCCGTGATCCTTCACTTGAACACCAGACCAGAGCGGATAAAGCCATTATGTGGACCTGCCTGGGCGCTGCGAAAGCAGCAGCTTGAAAGAGAAAAGCAGCTCCCACCCTATCTTTATGGCAATCGTGACTCTGGAAGCTACTATGCCTGGAGAGAATGGTGGACATCTTCCGTGATGACTACAAGAGCTTTGAATATAGGTGGGGTCCACTGGTTGCCTTCCTTACACGAGGTTTGCCGCTGGCAGTCTGCCCACCGTCGACCAGGAACATGCATCTCTTCCAATTTTAAGTATCCTGCACTTGGTCAGAGGATGAATCATTTTTTCTACGTACTGTTGCCACCACTCACCTAGTTGATGGGAGGGGGGAGGGGTTTGGGGTCTTTGTTTGTCTTTCTTTTGATATGGTTTTCAATTTGGGATACCTTCCCGGTTGGAAGGGTTCAGTGCAATCCGACCGCAGACGGGGACGGGTTGTTGGTTTGCACCTTTGAGAAAGGGACACCCCATGCCTATATACTGTTAGCAACTGTATCGATCTCTATAGCTCTTCTCTGTAGGAAGACATGAACTTGACTGAATATGAGACTTCAACCCGGCTCCTGTTCCTGATGCAATACTTTGTATGTCTGACCTTGCCATTACTTTTGCTGTAATGTACGGAATGTTTGCTCAACAAAAAATTGCTAATAAATATACGTTTGACAAAAAAAATACGTATTAAAGAATGCAATGACACATTAAAAAAACAACCAATTATATTCTACTATACTGTAAGGGCTGTTAGAAGTGTAATGAATTCAAGACACCTGCGCGGATCACAATACTTCATGGATTTCGGGTTATCTCATCTAGTACATCTGGCTGTTTTATGGAGAATGTTTACACTTGATGTATGTGTATTTTAAATTGTCTCTTTTATGGTCATATTTTTATATGCCGAATAAAGATTATTATTATATTATACCATACAACTCCAAATATTGCGGTGTCTTAAGTACTCTCTGGCTCTTCCTTCTTAGTTCACCCATCTCATCTTTACTCTTGTTCATGCCAATTCTCTCATCCTTTTCTTTACCTTTCACTAGGACAATTCTGTTCAAATTCCAAATCCTTGAGTCTGCCATTTGCACAGCACTTTTGAACAGTTTCACCACTTTAATGGGACTGAAGAATTTGACCCCCTGACTATTTCCTGGTTTCTTGACCCTCACCCAATCACCGACTCTCACTCTGGTGACCTTTACTTTCTTTCTGTCATCAAACCATTCTTTTCTTCTCTCTAAGGCATCCACTTCCTTTACTCTCCGGGCTTCCTCACCCGCCTCACTGTCTAGACATTTCACGTTTACCCATGCAGAAGACACCCTACTGTTCAGCTTTCTCCGCCTAAACAACTCAAATGGAGTTTTACTCGTGACCGAGTGAGGAGTCAAACGACACATCTCAACCTTCTTGTGCACTTCCTCCTTCCATCCCTCACCACTCCCATTAGCCATCTGTATGGTTTCCTTTAGAACGCGATTAAAATGTTCCACCATTCCATTAGCCTCGGGATGGCAATTTTCTTATGTTGAATTCCATACTTTTCCAGAAACATCTCCATTTCCTTAGAGGTCAACTGAATGCCAATGTCTATCAGTAATGAACCAGGTACTCCTTCCTGTGCAATGAGCTCTTTCAAAAAACACGTATGTCTCGATATCATTTGTGAACATGACTTCCGGCCACCTTGAGTACATGTCAATCAGTACTAAGACATATGTAGCTTACCCCTTTGATTGTACAGGTCCCAAAATGTCCAGTGCCACTTTTTCCTGTGGGCCTTTGGGCAAATTTCTCATTGTCATAGGTTGAACCCTAACCTTGAGACCATTATCACCATACACTGTACACAATACGTCACACATCTCTCAACCTGCACATGTATTCCTGGCCATCAATACACCATTCTCAAATGCTTCTTGGTTTTAGTCATCGCAGAATGTCCCTCATGCGCCATTGCAAGCAAATCTGCATGTATGACACTAGGAGGAACTGATCTCCTTCCCCTAAACAGTAGACCTTGGTTCTCAGACAATTCTTCTCTCATTCACCAATATTTCTTGCACTGTTCATTCAAATCACTCTTCTTACTCCAACCCAATTTCAAGTGTCTGAATACTTCCTGCAGCACTTCATCTTTCCCAGTTGTTGCTCTCCATTGCTCCTCTGAAATTGCAAAGCCTTTAGTTTCACACATGTACACGTCATCTTCTATGCACTCATCCACTGCTTCTTCATCTTTGTCCTCGACCATCGTGGACAATGAATCTGCTACTACATTTCTAGCCCCTGGTATGTATATCACCTTGAACCTGTACTCCTGAAGTGCTACATTCCACTTAGTGATTCTACTAGACACTGCATCTATGCCCTTTTTACAGAAAATCAATCTCAAAGGTTTATGATCACTCTTCACCGTAAATTGCTGGGCCCAGAGAAACATCTTAATTTTCCTTCTGGCCCAGTAAATGGCCAAAGCCTCCCTCTCAATAACCAAATATCGCGTCTCAGCCCCTTTAAGACTGCGCAATAAAAACATTATAGTCCTCTTACTTGCACCCTCGCCTTGCAACAATACTGCTCCACCATCCAGCACCACCTGCGCCCACCTGCCGCCGACGTCACCAACAGCGCCTGGAGGCGCTTTAAAAATTGCTGTGGGCTCCCGCAGCGCGGGATGTGCGCAGGTGTGCCCGGGCCAAGGGCGCGCCCGTCAGAGCCCGGAAGAGGCTGGGCCACCCCTTTGATAATTGCAGCGCAAGGATCAAGAAGCTCTATTTAAGGTACTACTGGCCACGGTTGTGCTGTTTTTATATGCCCTGGTTGCTTGGGTTCGATAATGGGGAAACGTAAGGCAGGGGACACTGCAAACCATGATCACAACACTAAAAATTCAGAGAAATTAGGCTCAGCTAAGCATGGACTGAGAACAGGGGCTGTTGATATTGATCAAACCACATTGACAGATATTAACATACTTATTGGTGAGGTTAAGCAGTTGCTTACATCAAGTAATGCTAGAGGTAAAACTAAAACGGTGAAATTACCAGCTATGTTTAAGGCATCAAGTGCCTCTAAGGCACCTGTTTCGGCATCGACTACGGCTGAGAGCCTGTGTACATCGCAAGCTCCAAAATTAGATAACAAAGCAACTAGGCCAGTTCCTGTCTTAGAAACGGACTTTACAGTACTCCAGCCTGGTGATATAGTCACTGTTGATCACCCCAATGAGACCCCATGTTCTCTATATCCAACAATAACAGTGATTCCGAATGTGCCCTGTTCCAATCGATTTGCTCCTATTGAACCCACGGGTGAACCAACGGGAGTTGAAACATCAGAAGCCCTTGCATATGACACTTCCCGCGCTGCTCCATCAATAAGATCGCAAAGTGCAGCTAGGATGAGCAATCAAGAGGATACAACGGCCTGTTGTATAGTAAAATGAACAAGCTTTGCACCCAACTTGGGTTACTATCAGCAAATGTACTATCTCTTAAATCTAAGTTATTGTGTAGTTGTTGTTGCAGTTGTAGGACCTCTGGGATGTTGCACATTGGGGAGTCCTTTCCGACTGGGGAGGCCAGGGATACAGAGCTGCCTCCTGCTTCCATCACAAGAGGCAAGGCGATACGTTGCACTGAGGGCCCTATTGCCCCCGGTACCCTTAATAACAACATTTACTTAAAGTCTGTAAAGCAGAATGAGCATGGGAACCACTTTCTACAGGTGTGATCTCCGAACCTGTATCTATGAATCCCCCTACACTCCTGCCCCAGTGGGTCACCAATCAGATGACAATGAGCAAGCTTTCTACCAGAAGACCATCTTATCACAGTGCCTCCCATGGGGCTCCCTCCCCTCATATTATGCCAACTGACTATGCACCCTGTCTTTTTACAAGGAGTCTTCCTCCGAAATCCATTCTCCACCCACTAAGAGAAAAACAGAAAACTAATAGGTCTATATATATGGTACGGGTTCCCAAATTGAACACAGGCGTTAGGGAGGACACTGAAGCATTGATCAACAAGGTGATCTATTGGCTAAGACATGAGCGGAACTGTTTATCAGTAATAAGATCTGATATTGTATTTGCAAAAAGGCGCTCAATTTTATCCTCACATTATGATCATATCCATATTGTTTTATGTTCCAACCTCCTGGTTGAAAATTTAATTAATTTTGAATTACGCACCTCTGATTATGGTGGGAGAAATCAAACGAGAATACAATTAAAAGCATTCCCCCCATTGCCGAGGGATTGGATGGGTCAACAGACCGAGGGTTCTGCTCACGTAACTGATGGTCTCAATGTCTCTAATTCCCGCTGCCATGCGCCACTATCTCCCATGAATGTTCCTGATTGACTGTCTAAAAGGTATGTGTCACCAAGCAACAGTACAGGTCGAATGAGTATCGGGGCAACAGGGGACGAAATTATTATTTTTGGTCCAATTCATGCTGCTGAACAACTGTCCCCCATAGGGCTTAACAATAACAAGGCTCTCGCGCAAGATGAGACGCAAAGTCTACCTGTAAAACATGATAATGGCGATTGTACTACCTTGCGACCCTTTGTTGAATCCATAAGACCAGAATGCATTGCAGGGCTTAACTTCAACACCAATGTAGTTGATGGTTCTGATACTGTACCATGTTTAAATTTGCTGTCCTGGAATGTAGCAGGCATACATTTGAAACTTTGTGGCCAAGACTGGTTAAGGTATATTATGAGATTTGAAGTGTCTCTACTACAGGAGACGTGGGCTACAGAGAGAGTCTATATAGATGGATATACATCCCATATGGTAGATGCTAAACCTGCACTACACTTCGGCAGAGCTAGTGGAGGGCATCTAACTTTGCTAAAGAATGGGCGCTTTAGCACTTTTACTGCCTTGGAAATAGACAGCCCAGACCTAACGGGGACATTAGTTACCTTACCCTCTGGTCTTTGTTTGGCAATATTTAACATCTATGTTAGATCAGTTAAGCGCAATGATCCATCCATTATCCTAGCATTACTTGATACTATATTGGATGATTTACCCTCTGACACGAGAATAATAGTAGCAGGAGATTTTAATACCCCCTTTGAACCATGCTCCTTTTTAACAGAGATTACAGCAGAGGAGGATGAGTATTGGGGAATCCCAAAACTGACTGCGCCCTCAAGGAAAAAGTTTACCTCATGTGCACTGCAATTAGTCTCCCTGGTCACTGGTAGAGGTTTGAGAGCCCTTAATGGTCGCACCACCTCTGATCATAATTCACTTGAGGTGATACTCACTGGAGAGTCTTTGGGACAAGGGTATGCTGTTCTGCAGTCGGATGTCCCAGCACCCTTAGTAACTAACAACCGACATACTTTTAAATGGCCCAAAGTTATGGCAAATCCAGAAATCTATTCGGAACTCTACAAACAGTTTGTTGCCTCTTTTGATCAATATGAGGGGATAGATCCAGCTGGAATTCCTATCCTATTAGTACATAACCAGCTGTTTGGTGAACTTCAAAAGATCTTTTACAACGAGGTGACTACTATGAATTTGCCACGTCCCAGGTATAATGCTTGGTTATATTCTGTATGTAAGACAGCAAAGAATTCATTAAAAACTGCAATATTTGAGGGTGATAGAGCCACAATTCATATTGCAGAGGAGCTTACAAATCCCAACTTAGGCACTCTAGAAGAGATTGGGAAGATAAGTACTGGCAGGACCTACTTGTGGTGACTAAAACCAAGGACAGTAGATCCTTTTGCAAATTAGTAGCGCAAAACCAGCATGAAAGTGCAAAGTACCCGAGTTATAATATATCACCAGAAAATTGGGTGACCCATGTCTCATCACTCTACTCTTTAAGGAAGCCTGATGACTTAGTCAGTGCAATCAATTTAAATGAATTTGTAAGTATACCCCCTATACAGACCAAATCGTATAACACTCCTATTTTGTCTAGCCTTGAAGAGACAAATAGTGCAATAGATTCTCTTAAATTAGCCAGGGCACCTGGGCCAGATAAAATCCCGGGTGACCTCTTTAAGACAGAGCCACTTATCTGGTCAACTTATTTTAACCTTTTATCGAATGCTATCTCGGCCGGGGGAGCTATCCCTGGTTCAAGGAGGGGGGCCGAGATAGCAACTATATTTAAAACGGGAGATGCTAATAATCCAGCAAACTATAGGCCAATAAGCCTGTTAGACAATTCCCCCAAAAATTTTAGTCGGCAAGTCCTGAATAAATTATCAGAATGGATGGATGAAAAACAAATTCTTTCTCCCTTTCAAGCTGGTTTTAGAAAAAAATTAGTACTGTAGACCCGATTTTTAGATTTACACTATTGCACTGGAAAACTGTGCTCATACGTCAGGGAACGCTGTATGTTGCGTTTATAGATCTTAGAGCTGCCTTTGACCTCAACCCCTGTTCTAATTTGTGGCAGGTCTTACTCAATATAGGTGTCCCCAGCGATCTTGTACATCTATTGAGTAAGTTACATGAGAATAATTATGGCCGGGTACGTTGGGGACCAAGTGGAGAATTGACTGAACGCATCCCAATTGAGTTAGGCAGGGTTGCGTACTCGCCCCTACACTATTTTCTCTCTATCTAAATGATGTTGTCAAGGTTCTGGAAAATTGTGCTAATGACTCCCCAAGGCTGAATAATAAGAAGGTACCGATCTTATTATTTGCCGATGATTCATTACTTATTTCAAAGTCTCCCATGGGTCTTCAGACCCTGGTAAACACATTTTTAGGTTTTTGTAATGAGAGGGGACTTGAGCTCAATGTTAACAAAACCATATTTATGATACTGGGCAAGGGGTTTAAGAAGCGCAAGACAACTATTTTGGTGGGCAATGAGATTCTTGAGAAGGTTGATAGTTTTGATTATTTAGGAGTACGTTTTATGGACAGTTTCAAGTGGCTTGACCAGATTACGAAAATTAAACTCCTAATTGAGCACAGGTCAAATGCCAATTTGAGGACGCAAAAGAGAACGGTGCCTCACGTAGTATCCCCAGTTTTGAAGATTTACCGTGCCAAGGCGCAAGGGGCTGCTCTTTACGGGGCTGAAGTTTGGGGCTATATGGGGCTCAGCCCTTGGCACTGATAGAAAATAGCTTTGCCAGAAAAGTATTATGCCTTCCCCATAGTACGCGATTCATCACCATTGTATTTAGAACTGGAATTAAAAAGAGTAACTGATTTGATGGCCTTGAAAGTATTGGTTTATTGGGTCCGCCTCTGGTGTACACCAGAACTTGCTGACTATAGGGATTCCCTGAGTGAAGTTCTTAATCTGCCAGGTGCTAGATCACTCCCATGGATTAAGCATGTGTTTTCATGGATGGGGAAGCTAGGCCGTCATAGATTTTGGGCTGATCCTACTAAACTACAGAAAAATGATAAAGATCTACTTAAAAAAACATATTGGGATTTTATTAACAAAGGTATTTTAAGCAGAAGCTCAGTAGGATCATTGACCAATAAATTCCTTGATTTCAAATTTATTCCATCATTAGAGGAATATCTGGATTTTATACCCTCTGCTTTTCCTAAAAGTCTTTTTATACGATTTCGTTTGGGGACACTTCCGGTAAAATCGTTTACCCACAAATGGAACATAGCACAGGCAACACTATCTTGTCCATTGTGTAATCAGGGTGTTGAAAATGAATCTCACTTATTATTCTTCTGCCTAGAGTATTCCTCCCCTCGTAGGAGGTGGATTATTCCGATTGGCCGAGAATTGGGGTGCACACGTTACCAAATAGCCCTAAGGATCTTAAAGACTGATCTTTCTCCTAGAACTGTTGTAGCTGTCAACAAATTCTTAGAGACAGTTTAGTATAAACATAATGTTTTTTTTTTTAATTAAGCCAGTGTAATGACTACGAGCTCTATTTTATTATTTACTTGTAATAATAAATTGTCGTTTTATGTATTGATTTTATGCTATTTTTATTGGTGCCTAGTTCTATTGACTGAATTTGAAGCACTCGGCACTTTAGTATTTGGGTATGGCCTTGATGGGGGTAGACAGTATAAACCGCTGCTATTACTGTATATATACATTTGTTTCTCTCATGTTTTATTCTCTTGCTTACTATATTCCTGATGAGGGTAGATACTTTATATTGTTGCAATTATTGTATATATTTATTTTGTTTTATCTGTGTTTTATTCTTAATGCTTAGATTTTAATAATTGCATATTTTGTATTGGAAATGGCATTTGGAACGTTTTATATCTTGGCAGCGCTGGGGATGTTCACAGTTTACAGTTTTTAACCCTGCCTGATAATGGTGCACGTGGCGAGAATGTGATTCATGTTTGAGTATTGATATTTTAAACCTTGATTGTGTGTTGGATACTTTGATGGTTGCAATAAGCAAATAAAGTAAATTACTACTACTGCTCCAAAACCCTTCATACTAGCATCTGTTATGAGCATGGATTTGCCTTTAGGGTCAAAACTCTTGAGATTAGGAGCCATTTCCAACCTCAACTTAATCCCCTCAAATTCTTCTCCGCACCGCTGATCCCACACAAATTCTACACCTTTCTTCAACAGCTCCCTCATACCCTCACTTTTCATGGCAAAGTCTGGCACAAACTTGTTATAATAATACTCGACCACCCCGAACACTTTTGCAACTCTTCCTTACTTGTGGGGGCGCTAATTTGTGAATAGTCTCCACCAAACCTGCTTTGGGTTTAAGACCCTCTGCAGAAATCTCATGTCCTAAATACTCAGCGTGAGACCTCCTGAATTTACATTTTTCTCCCTTAATTGTCAGGTTCATTTTATCCAATTTCATCAACACTTCCCTCAGCACCTGATTGTGTTAGTTCAAATTCACTCCAAACATCAATATATCATCTTGCTACACCTTAATGTTTTCCACACCCTTCAACACCTTTTCCATCACCCTCTGGAACAGAGACGCTGCTGATACCAGTCCAAACGGCATTCTCCTGTACCTGAATGACCCAAAAGGTGTCACAAAAGCTGTCAAATCTTACGACTCATCATCCAGCTCCACCTGGTGATAAGCCGACTTCAAATCAATAGAGGAAAATACCTATGTTCTACCCATGAGTGTCAACATTTCACTGATCTTAGGAATGTGATACTTATCCATAAACACTGCCTTATTCAACTCCCCCAAATCCACATAGAGACACAAGTCACCATTTCCTTTCCTTTCTGTCACCACCAGGGCCAACCACTATGTTATTTCAACTTCCTCAATTACACCTTTCTTCTCCAAAACAGCAATCTCCTTTTCCATTTCTGCTCTAACTGACAGGGGTACATTCCTTACTTTTCCCTGTACTGGCTGTGCATCTGCTCTCATCTTGATCCTATGTACATATCCTCGTAAGCATCCCAGTCCTTTCGTAAACAGTGCTGGAAACTCTTCCATAATGTCCTGTTTAAACTTCACACCCACTTCATTATCCCCAACGAGTTGAATGTCACTTTGACTATACTTTTTAAGTTTTTTGGGAGGATCAAGAATCACCCCCAAGTCTCTCTGATGGAACCAACTTAAAATACTATCACCACAAGATGACACATACACTTAACCTACAGGATACCTTCCTTTGTACTCAACCATTCCTTCCAAGAACCCCTCCAATTTTATCGGTTCTCCCCAATAGGCATACGGTTGATGTCCGATATCAACAACTTAACATTTTCGCGAAGTTTTTCAGTAAAAATAAACTTCGAGATCAAGGTTGTTTTAGCTCCTGAATCAAATAATACTCTGGTAGTTTCACCCTCTATTTCAATTTCCTCAAATGGGCACCTCTTCTTCCCTTCATTCACCTGTAATACAATCTGATCACATTCAGGTTCCTCACCACTTTCCTTTTGATTCACATCAACCTCTTTAATGTTTCCATGGACTTTATACTTTTGCACTCACTCTGGAAATGTCCCTTTTTTCCACAATTCCAACATGTTACCTTCAGCGCTGGACATTCCTTGCAAAGAGCCAAGTGACCTTTACTTCCACACCTGAAACACCTTTTCTCCTCCAGCACTCTTTTCTTTCCTCACAATATACCTTCCTCAGAGCTTGACCTGTTGTCATGAGCACTACTTGTTTTTTCACCACATTTACCCCATGGTCAGAAATTGTTTTAATAACATCCACACACTTCATTGAATGCTCGATTCTTTTAGCAACAACTAGAACTTCTTCCAGAGCAGGATCATCTCGTAACCATATTTCATCACGCACTTTGTCTATGTTGCACCCAAGCATGAATTGATGCTTTATTCTTTCTTCCACTCCCACCACAAACTTGCATGAAGAAGCAAGTTTCCTCAAACATGTGAAATAATCTTCTACTGATTCCCCGCTTTCTTGCACTCTTCGACCAAAATGATACCGCTCTAAAATGATGCTGACTTTTGGTAAATTTCTTAATGCATAGTTTATACTCATTAATACTACCTGCATAACTATCTGGAACATAAGGTAAATGGTCAAACACTTCTTGACCTTCAGCCCCCAGGCAGTGTAAAAGTAAGACTGTTTTC
The DNA here is from genome assembly GCA_963921515.1 of Calotriton arnoldi. Lineage (NCBI taxonomy): Eukaryota > Metazoa > Chordata > Amphibia > Caudata > Salamandridae > Calotriton > Calotriton arnoldi. Next base: position 333,207 of record CAWUFW010010810.1, on the reverse strand, counting down.
CTTTCAGAACTCAGCAAGGTACCACACACCCTCGCATACCTTTTAAAAACTTTCTACCAGCTGTTCTATTTAGTGGCAGGCTCCCCCGGGGAAGACAAAAACATGGAGGAGCTGTAATGTTTTGCATATTGAAAATACAAAATACGTAAAAATGCAAAATCTCTATGTTGAGATACACACTCCAAATAACCCCAACGCTCACAATTAAAAGAATAACATCAACCAAAAAAAATTAAGGTAAATAGGTGAAATATAACTAAAACTGCTCTAAGATGAATAGAGGCACTCCAGGTGTGCCTATCACTGTGTTTCACAGCAATCTTCCATTGCCATTACTGTTAACCAATGAGGCACTCAAGGTGTGCCTATCACCATTTTCTGCGTATTACTCGAATTACAGAGGACAGAAAATGTTATCATACAATCGTAAACTCAATTAGTACTTTACATGTTATGTGTTAAGTTGGATGCTGGGCAGATGAAATGGGATTTAGGTACTTTATTATCTGTGGTTGTCTTCTTTATGCAAAGATTATTTTACTGGATTTAACCCTGACAGGCCTTCATAGTCACCTCTGTGTGTTGGCGAAATATGCAGAAGAAACGTTCTAAAAATAAACATATCTAACAGTAAGGTTATGATTTTTAGAACAAAGGGGTGCCGAATTAGGAAAAACCTTCATTTGTTGCTGGGAAATGGCAAGTTGGAAGTTGTGCAGCTTTATCCTTACGTTGGCGGTCTTTTCTCAAGTAACTGCTCAAACACAGATCCCATAAGCCACTGTAAAAGTAATGCACTGTCCCAGGCGTCTGCTATTCACAGATTGTACAAGTGCTGCGGGCATAGACATTTTGCACATGTCCTCTCCGTTTATAAGACAGAAATACCGCCATCACTGAGTTATGCCTGTAAAGTGAAGGACGAGCAGCACCGGTCCTTCTTTGAGGAAGCAGAAGTGCGCATATGGAGCCAAATTTGTAATTTGAATTCTTTGGCTTCTTCGTCTGCCCTTTGGCTCAAATTTTGACTACCTTCTACAACCGTGCTTGCCATGGCAGCCGTCCTGAGGTTGGGGAACAGTCTATTGGGTAGTGAAATGGGTTCTATCCGAACTGCATTACATCTTGAAATTTTTCATAGCTTGGAAGGAAGAAGTGCACTTTATTCTAATTATATAAAAGCTGTGGAAGTGGTTGCGATTAGCCAGAATGGGGTTGCCCCTTTTCCATAATCTTTTAAAAATTATATGATTAAGTAATCCTTGAATACTGTGAGTATAAAAGGGCTTTTCTTCTTTGTTCACAGCATGTAAGGAATGAAATTATAATAGAGAATAGCATCTGTGAAAAACCTTAACCTTATATTTTATGGAATCTCCCCATGGAGTGCAGAGAATAATTTTGCTATCTAAGCTAAATTTGCTTCCGCTACGAGTCATCACTGGAACATGGGAAGACGGCATACCAAGGAATGAGAGTCTTTGTGATCATTGCCTGAACCGCATTCAAGATTTAAATCATGTGATTTTTGTATGTCAATCCCTCCACTTCGCATGCTGTTACTTTCTGAGACCGTTCTTTCTAATGCATAAAATAATTTAGGCAGTTGAGGCTCGCCAATGTCCATTTGCCCCCCAACTGAAATGGTTTGCACAAAAAATTTAACATTTTTAAAATGTTTTTTAAATGTGTTCTAAATTTAGTAATTATATGTGTAACCATTCTCTGCTTTTTACTCGAATTACAGCATTAAGTTGGATGCTCGGCAGATGAAATGGGATTTAGGTACTTTATTATCTGCGGGGAAAGATCTACTTATCTTTTGCTTCCATCACATTTTATTTGCTCATTTGCACCTTGCATTTTAATGCAGAGTGTACTGTATTTTGTTCTGTCTAGAGTCTTAACTGGGCTTTAGTCAACGCCCGGTCGTTGCCTAAACATACAGTAGAGATCCTGAACTGATTGAAACAGCAGGGCTGGATTGTCTATTCATCACGGAGACATGGGGAGATTTTGCCTGCAGCCCGGATTTTGTGAGCGACGTTCCTAAGGGCTATGCCCTTTTCAGGCAAGATAGACAGGCTAAAAGGGGCGGCGGGCTGGCTCTTATCTATCGCAATGTCCTCTCGGCGATCTGCACTGATGTGACTATTGAAGCCCTCGAGGCAGTCCAGTTCAAAATTGTTAGGGACGGTCAAGTCCTTTTCTCTGGAATCCTTCTTTATAGACTCCCGGGAGGCAATAAAAATAAATTTTGCCATACTTTCCAAGTCTTAGCTGAGAGCAGTCTTCTTTCAAAATTCTTCACCATCCTAGGTGACTTTGACTTCTACCTGGAGGCCTCGGATGATAAACATACAGCCAATCTCCTTGATATTGGTGATTCTTTAGGACTAGAACAGTTAGTTAAGGAGCCTACACACCTAGCTGGTCATACACTAGACGGCCTCTTCTTCAACGATCCTTCTTTAAAAATCATAAGTATCCTTCCAGTGATCTGGTCTGATCACTCGGTCATCAGGTTTTCCACTGACAGCCTTAGTGCTCGGCCACCTAGGCAGACCATACCAGCCTCCATCAGCTATAAAGACTGGAGCAAAATAAACTCTGCTACTTTGGAACGGTCCTTAGCTGAGTACTACTTCCCCCCCCCCACCTGCAGAGGCCGAGTCAGCAGCTACATCATGTACAAACTGGTTATCTGACACCTTCAAGGAGTTAGTACCCACCAAAATCCAGCGCTTCTTTAGGAAGGAACCTACGGCCGCCTGGTTTTCAGAAGCCTTGAGGCTTGAGAAACAAGCCTGCAGAAGGCAAGAAAGGATCTGGAGAAAAAACTATAATAATCAAAAGAGATTGTTATATCAGAAGGCCTTATCATCATACAAGGATCTTATAAAAAAAAGAGAATAGTGCCTATTTTGCCCAGGCAATAGACAGGGCCTCTAACTCATCGAAAGAGCTTTTTCAAGTCGTTCAGAGACTCACGACCATATCTAACAAAACCAATCCTGCTGATAACCAATCCTTTTGTGATGCCCTTGCTACCGCCTTCAATGAGAAAGTAAATGTTATCTTTCAGGACTTCGACAAGGGGGACCCTCATCCTCCTGGAGCCCTTACTTTGATACATTTGCAAGACTGCTCTTTCACACACTTTTCTGCCACCTCACCACATCAAGTAAGTTCCCTACTTCTACAATCCAAATCAGGTTCCTCTTATGACCCCTGCCCAGTAAAAATCTTGAAGCTGGTCCCTGATATTATTGCTAGGAACTTAGCGCAGAGCTTTTTTTTGATAAACAATTTTATTGGTTTTTGAACAAAAAACACCAGTGATAGTCACAGTACAATACATTTCCGTAATGATGTGAAGTCCTGCGCTTGTTTGGATGTTATACATTTGGTAGTTCATGAGCCCACAAGGCCCCAAGTAATACATGGGAGGAGGAGGGGCCAGCTCCCATCATGGCCGCGCGGAGCTGATGCTCCGTTGCGATTCCTCTCTCCAGCCTCCTTTACGGCGTTTCACTGCATTGTTTTCCCACCCTTAACCAAGATTCCGCAACCGGAAAGCAGGCGGGTCACCTGGAGACCTATTTCGCTTTCCTTCAATAGCGTCCTCCGATCGAGCTTCGCCTAAATATGTGCCGCCTGGACTGCAGCAGGGACAAGATGGCTCCGCGGCCGTTTATCCAACGGGATTCCAATAACAGCATTGACCCATGGAGACTGCATTGTATGCGGCGACAAAGGAAGCAATTCCCCTATCTCCACAGCGGCTGTTAGAGAGCCGGGGCAATCGATCGCACGGGGAGGTGCGCAACATGGCGACCGTGACGAGCAAGCGAAGTCCGGCTGACGGAGAAGGTGATCGCTGCAGCTTTTAGACTGTGTGTGATGTAGCTGCTGTAAGTGCGAGAGAAATATGGCACTGTGAAAGCTGCTGGAGCCGTGTGCTGCGCCTGTGACACTGTTGACCGCTCGTGGGATCGGAGGCTCCAAATGCGGTAACTGTTAGTGTTCTAACCGTTCTAACCGATTCTGATCCGGGAGCCGGATGGGCCCGCTGACGCTGTGTTGCCTGCTCTGACACAATACTCATTCAGGCCGTGAACCGATGAGCGCTGCAGCGCGAATTGTGTGCAGCCATCTGACTGGTTGAGAGGGCTTGCGGTGTGGTGCGGGCATCGGCTGACTTTGGTGTTATGCAGGGCGGGTGGCCTTCTCCCGCGCTCGTGCCTCACGGATTCACCAGCAGTGGCGGACGAGGTGAGAACAATCGGGCAGGCGTATACCCCTGCTGAGTGGGGTACAATGGATCAGGAGGTTTCCTGAACTGTGGCGATTGCCGGTGGGGCGCTGAGGGAGACTCGGTGAAGTGCTGACGCCGGGCAGCTGTTCGTCCGTGATCTTAAGAGGCAGATATCGGCGCTTGCAGAGTCGCAGGTGGGGCAACATCACTGACTGGGGAGAGGTGGTACCATGGATTAGTAGCTGTGCGTACCAACTGGTGCTGTAGGAACTATAATGATAATTTGGCCTCGTCTTCCAGAGAAAGAGGAAGTCCCGCCTCTTTTTACCTCACATGTCTCAGCATCTAAATGGCGTCCAAGGGGTCCGAGCTGTCTGCTGCCTCCCACGAGCAGGGCTTCAACATGGCCGAGACCAACTACCGCTTCAACGCCTACACAGGGATCTACAGAGGCCTGGACATGATGTGCCTGACCTTAAAATGGCAGCCGCCTCTGCCTTCATTTCCTCAGCAGCCTAAATGGCAGCCCCCAGCTCCTTCTCCGATTTGTTTTATACTCCCCCCCCCTTCTTTTACCTCTTTCCTCTAGTGGGGACATGTTCTTCCGCTACTTGACTATGCAACTGTAGCCTATCTAACTATTCAAAACTGTTTTTCCTGAACGCTGAGACCCGAGCAACATGGCTGATGCCCGGTGGAGCTGCTAGACAGCTATAGAGGAGATTGGCCCTGGTTTCGCCCTTGACCGTCACCTACCCAGCCGGACATTGGGCACAGTTCTTCCTCGTCTCGCTGCTATGGCTCTTTTCCCCACTCCCTCCTACGAATTCTCGCAACATTGTTTTTGTTTACTGTACCTCACTATGCTCTTGTAACTGATGTAACTTGTAACGCAACAATCCTCTTGTAAAGCGTTCTGATACCTCCGGGTCTAGCCAGCACTATATAAAACTCTTCAAATAAATAAACAAATATTACTTACAGTCAGTCAAGTAAAACTTATTCATTCTATCTGACCCAGCCATTTGCCCCAGACCTTACGGTGTTTGCTGGACAGCCCGGGCTTCATATAGGGGTTTCTCTTGCTCTGCACACCGGTCCACTCCCTTGCACCACTTCGCGAAGCTAGGTGGGTTGGGAAGCTTCCAGTTGGCAGCTATGTCTCTCTTGGCCACCATCATGGCCGTATTGAAGAACAGTTTGTCGTTCCTGGACCCATCCATTCCGTCTACGATCCCCAGGAGCGTGTTTAGTGGGTTATGTGGGACCTCCCAACCCAAGACCTCTGTGAGCTCCCTTTCTATAGACTCCCAATACTGCGCCAAGAGGGGGCAGGTCTACTCCATGTGAAAGAAATCTGCCTGTTCTTGGCCACAGTGCGTGCAGGATGCAGTCGGGTTCAAACCAGCACTGTGGAGGTGCTTGGGGGTTAAGTAGGCTGTATGCAAATAGTATAGTTGGATCAGGCGGAGCCTAGCTGACGCGGTAACCGTCTTGGATGCCATCAGTGCGTCCCTCCAATCTTCCTCCTCAAGGGGTCCCACCCAGCTCTCCCATTGGCTTCTGAGCCAGTCTAATGTAGTTGGGGTGTGGGGTGTTGTTGGTTAGGGAACGATAAATACGTGGAATTCCCCCCTTTCCCAGGTTCCCCATCATAGTTTGTGCCTCTGGAGGACTGTATTCCGGTAGTGTTGTGCCTTCCGGTATATACGTGTGGAGGGCATAGCGCAGCTGTAAGTATCTGTAGAATTGGGATGGGTGTAGGGAGTATCTGGTTTGCAGATCTTGGAAGGTGCGTATATGTTCGCCGGTCCACACATCCCCAAGTTGCGAAATCCCAATGAGATACCATGCCCGGAATCCATTTAATTCGCTAACCTCCCTAAACCAAGTGCAATGCCAGAGTGGTGTGCATTGGGTCAGTTTGTTTGTCCAGTGGGTGTGGCGCAAGGAAGCCCGCCAGGCCAGAAGAACAGCCTGTGTCACCACAGGTAGAGTTCTAGGTATGGGTCCCCCGTACATCATCGTTTGGATCCTAGGTAGGCCCAATACGCTCAATTCGAGTCTGTACGCCGGGTCAGACCATCCCCCATTAAACCAGTCGTGCAGTGTAAGTAGGCCCGTCGCCAGGTAGTATAAGTATAAGTTAGTCATACCCATGCCCCCGTCAAAGGGTGGGATTCGGCATCGGGCTAAGGCTATACGAGGTCTCCGACCGCCCCAGAGGAATTTAGTGGTTAGGCTATCTAGCTCTCTGAATCAAGCCTGTGGGAAATAAAAGGGGGTGTTTTGAATTACATAGAGGAATCTAGGGAGGATCATCATTTTAAAAAGGGCGACTCTCCCTAGGGGGTTGAGTGGTAGCGTCTGCCATTTGCAGAGGTCTTCCCTAACTCTCTTCACCATTGGGGTATGTTAAGTGACCAGGCGAGGTCAGGGAGCATTGTGATCCAGATTCCAAAGTATTTAAAGGATTGCCGCCTGATGGGTATTGTGGATTGCCAATCGAAGCAGTCTCTAGTTAAGTGTAAAGGGACCAGAACCTATTTGCTTGGGTTGAGTCACAAACCGAAGGCCCGTACGAAGGAGTGTAGCGCTCGGAGACAGTGGGGACCAGATTAGGCCGGCTCCGCAAGGAAGAGTAAGACATCGTCCGTGTACAAAGCGATTTTGTCTTCTTCCGAGCCTGGCCATTTCCAACCCTGAATTCGATCGTCAGACCAAATGAGGCACGCTAGGGGCTCCATCGCTAAGGCGAAGAGGAGGGGTGAGAGGGGGCCTCCCTGCCTCGTTCCTCTTCTAATGGGAAATGCCTCCGACAGTGCCCCATCAAAGTCAATTAGGAGTAGTGCCAAATAGGGGGTTAGCAGTTGGCGGTTTGCCAAGGCCAGGTGGAGATGTCGGAGACAGTGCCTTGTCCCCCGGATTGGCATGAACCCACATTGATCTGGATGGATCAATTTGGTAAGGTAGGGCCTCAACCGATGGGCTAGGACTGCGGCAAATATTTTAACCTCTGTGTTTATGAGAGAGATTGGGCCGTAGTCGGTACAGTTTGACAAAGGCGGTTGTGTTTTAGGGAAAATGACAATGGTGGCAACATCTGTTTCGGGGGAAATGAGTCCGTCTTGAGGGCTTCAGCAAATATATCAGAGAGGTGTGGGACGAGTATCTCCCGATATGCAGCGTAGTACTCCTGTGGGAGACCGTCAGGGCCTGGGGTTTTGCCCAGTGAGGTGCGTGTTATGGCATCATTGATCTCCTCACGGGTAATGGGGAGGTCTATATTGGCGGATTCAGCCGCGCTGAGGCGAGGGAGATGGAGGTGACCCGATTTGAGCAGCTCTGGGAGGGAGGTTTCAGGGCATTGCGCTGAGTACAGCTTGCGATAGTAAGAGGCAAAGGTCTGGGCCATTGCTGGGGGGGAGCGATGGGCAAAGTCGTTTGGGTCTTTAATTTCTGGAATTATGCGGTTGGCCATGGGATATGTAGCTAATCTATGCAGGATCTTCCCATTTTTGTCTTCCCAGCCATACACTTTAGCTATAGAGGATCTCCATAATAGTTTGGCAGCGTCCAAAGAGAGTTGCTTGATTTCATCTCTTAGGTGTGCAAGTTGCCTCGTCTGAGTCTCATCTCGGTCTTCAGGTGGGCGTTTCTCGAGGAGGAGCACCTGGGCCTCTCGCAGGGTAATCTGATTGGTCTGAGTCTGACGTTTGAGTTTAAGTTGGCCCTTGACGAACCCGCGGATGGTGGCTTTGCCTGCTTCCCATAGGGTACCCGGGGATGGAACAGAACCTCTATTGGTGAGGAAGTACTGTTGAAGCTCTGCCCCAATCGCTTTTTAAAAACTTTTTATCCTGAAGGAACCAAGTTGGGCGAGTCTGATTAGGGGGTTCCCCAATGCTCAGGAGTACAGGTGAGTGGTCCGAAATGCCCCTGGGAAGAATAGTGATATCTCTGATCGTTTGGCAGTCAGTAGGGGGAACAAATATGATTACAAAAAACAAGATTAGGGAGTGAAGAGGTAGTGTCCTGCGTGACACTGGAGGTGGATATGTCCTCCTCTAAGAACCTATAACTAAACATAAGGATCCACCTCTAAGGGGGGGTTCTCTTGACAGAGTTTCTCACTGTGTCAAAAAAGTGTGTTTCCTATCTTGGTTGGACACACACAGTGTTTGCTTAAATACCCCTCACACACCAAAAGGGCCCTTGGTGTCATGCTTCATCATAGGGGTCTTCCCGCCCCGCTGCGGGACGGGGCCTGCTACGACCTGCGACTACGCAGGAGCACTGATCTTCCAGTACTATGTGTGGTGTAGGGGTAGTGAGAGGAAGGGTCAAGAGTGAATGCGAAAAGTGAATTTAAAAAGGACTTGGCCTCATGGACTTAAGAAATTTTAATAGGTCATTGAGGCTGGTACTGTTAAAAAATGGTGGTTCGGAAATGTCCTGCGTGTAATGTGCGGATACTCCTGATCAAGTCAACATGTTTCGAAGCATCGGGGCTTTTTCATCAGGACTGAAAATGATCCCTTCAGTACTCACTATGTTGCTATCAAATGTGATGAGATTATGTGCTATAAACAAAAAGGTGAAAAATGCAAAATATCATGCACTTTATACAATACCCATTGGTATATCTAAAATGTTGTTAGGATGAGTGTGAGCATCGATTGAGGTGAGTATATGGAGACTAGGTTGAGAGTGCTTCCTCCTAACATTCCACTCAGAGCCACAAAACCTCCCTGAGGGTCGCTAGTAACCTGTGTGAGCATGAAGGGGAGATTATGCCGTAGGAGGATTGCCACCCCTCGTGATCCCGGGTAATCCCTGAGTGCCAAACTCTATCATAGCCATATCTCGCTAGAAAGGGGCAGTGATTGCCCATGAGATGGGTCTCTTGTAGTAGGAGTATGTCAGATGCCTGGCGCTGGGCGTAGCGCAAGGCTGTCGTTCGTTTAACCCTGTCGAGGAGCCAATTGACGTTCCAAGATAGTATGCGGAGGTAGATTCCGTTATTGTTCATGCACGTCATGGTGGGTGCAAGTGGGTTCGGAGGCCTACAGGACCCGGCTGGCTGAGGGATTGACTGGGGTCTGGTCTGGCTGCAGGACAGCAACTGTGACGGTAGATCGCAAACGGTATATGGGACTATTGTAGTGTACAATAAGAAGGCTGGTGTGACAATGTGGTGAAACAACAACAACTTCAGGACAACGGACCAGGGAGCGATGGGCACACTCTACCGCAAACCAGGTGGACAGGGAGTTCTTAGGCATCCTGGATCTAATCCAGCGTTCAATGAAGTCTCCCATTTGCCCCTGCTCCGTGCTCTCCAGGAACACCACAAGGTGGAGGTTATTATGTCTCGACCTGTTTTCAGCATCCTCTGCCCTTCTATGTTTGTGTGGGTCTGCAGGCGGGCCACTTGTTCCTTTAGTTGGGTAACGTCGTCCTCAACGGTTGAAATGCGGGACTCGGTTTCTGTGATGCAGGCCGTCGCGTTACGGAGATCTTGCCAAAGGAGAGCCATGTCCACCAGTACCTCGCCAATCATGCCCTCAACTGAGGCCTGTGAGGCGCTGATCGCTTGGAGAATGGTGTTGAGCTCAGTAACAGGCGTGGTAGATTTCTCGGTGGGCCCAACTACTGACCTGGGGTCGTTAGTTGTGTATTGGTCCATTTTGGTCTGTGTTGGAGGAGGCTTAGACCCCCGGTCCTTCCCGATGATCACAGTCGATGTGCATATTCTTAATCTTAAGGGCCCTGGGTGTAGCACGGGCCTGGTGGAAGTCAGGAGCCCAGCACCGCTGTGGCGCGGGCTTTAGCACGGCAGGTCGTTCAGTTCAGTCAGTGCCCCTCAACCGTCTGACCAGGGGTCCCAGCGGGTCACTATTCTAGCACCCCCAATTGTTATCCACGGGGGGACAGGAGGTGGTATCGTATTATCTCAGATCAGCGGTCGGCGTGCAGGGATCAGCTCATAAGCAAGTGGGCCGCTCTTGGTATCACCACACCTCCCCAGGCCTTCCAGGAAGGGGGGTCCAACGCCTCGTTTCCCTGGCCCTGGGTCGTCCTGTTAATCAGGGCCTGTGAGTGGGGTGAGAAAAAGAAGGGGGGAGCCGGGCCCATCGCTCAGTCAGCCCCAGGAGGCAAACCTGTGGGGCGGCGCAATGGCCCACGCCGGGCCACTGGTCGTTGGCTTCACCGGTCCTCCCAGATCCCACGCGCCGCCTGGTCTTGACAGTATACGTCAAGCACAGAGAAATATTTCAGGGCCAAGGCCGCATGGGCACAAGTCTCTCCCTGAGGTTATTCCTGGTCTGGTACTGCAAAAGGGGGGTTCACGGTTTTGGGGCCGCCATCGCCCTTTTAGACCTCATTCACATAGTCAGGAGCCAGGGTCAAGCTCAGGTCCCCAGGGGCTGCCCCCGCCACACCAGCTCCGTCGGGGCCCCAGCTCACCGCATTTCTCGTGATCTGGCTACAGGCATTCACGCCGATCCCCTTCAACCAGGATTCAAGCTGCATCTCGCACCCAGCGCGGTGCAAGGAAGCCACAGCCAGTGGTGAACAGGGCCACGCCGGGCCAATCCCGCAGCCCAGACAGTCAGGCACAAAACGTTCTTCAGTGGGCTCAGGGCCCGCCCACTTGGCCAGAGCCGAGCCCAGGGGGTCTGAATCGCTTCAGGGCTGCGCCCTTCACCGCGACCGCCAGTCATGCAGACGGCGGTACTTGCGTGGTGATGTAGGCGGGGGGCCAGGGTCAAGGAGGGGCTGCAGCCTGCCGGGCCTCTGCCGCGTCACCGGAGATCAAGTCTGGGTCCCAGAGTATGATGCACAGAGGGTTGCCCAGGCGGGCCGCCACAGGTCATACGAATCTCCCCCGTGTAGTCGGAGGACAGCCCCAGGGGTCCGGTCTGCCCCCACCAGTTTGGCCGCAGGCAGATCCCTCACTCCTTCACTCCGCCGCAGCCAGGGCTCACCCGGGGCGGATCCGGCTTGCTGTCAGGCTGCAGGTTCAGATTGCCAGCGCCGCGGAGCGGCTGCAGGATCTACCGGCAGTCCAGGAGTTGCCGCCACAGGTCCCCGCCCACGGTCTTACGTGGTCAGGAAGTATGGATCGCTCTCAGTTAGGCCTGCAGCACTCATCAGCCTCGGGTGTCTGTGGCTCCGGATTGGCGGCTGAACCGCCATCTTGCGTGGGTACTCGGCCTTGCCTTCCTCACCGTGGGCCATCCACAGCCATCCAGCGGCTTCGTCTCGCGTTTGGGCAGTCTGCACTACTTCAGTGGGATGTCAGCCTACATCAGGCAAGTTTAGTCAAGCCGATGGCGAAGGATGCTTGGGCGGATGACGGAGGGGTCCGGAGCACTCTTAGACTGCGACCGCCATCTTGACGCGCCAAGCCATGCCCCCAGCGCAGAGCTTTAATATCATATTCGCCACAGGGATCTTTCCCTCGGCCTGGAAACAGGCCTCTATCCTTCCTCTCTTAAAAAAACCCAATTTAAAGGTTAACGACACTGCCAACTATCGTCCTATTGCCCAACTACCCCTGCCTGCTAAAATCTGTGAGAAGATTGGAACTGTCTAAATAAATTTTCGACAATCAGCTCCTAGACTCCCCCCCAGTATGGTTTCCGACCAGGGCACAGCACAGAGACTGCCCTGGTCAAGGCAACTGAGGAAGTGAGGAAGTGAGGAAGGCAGTCGATGACGGAGGTTCAGCAGTTATGATCTTACTGGACTTATCTGCTGCCTTCGATACTGTTGATCATACCACTCTCTGGCTGTCTAATGGAAATAGGAGTTAAGGGGGTCGCACTCGAGCTTCTCTCCTCCTTTCTCAGAGACAGAGATCAAACAGTAATGTTAGGGAACTTCAACTCCCCACCCTACTCACTGACATGTGGAGTCTCCCAGGGGTCTTCCCTCAGCCCCACACTTTTTAATGTTTATGTAGCAAAACTGGCCCGCTCATAAGAAGTTTCAATCTGGAGGTAACCTCGTATGCTGATGACACCCAGCTAATAATTACAGCTGCTCATAATGACACATCAGGCCCCCTAAGATGCTGTAACTGCATTAATGCGATCAGTGGCTGGATGAGTGGGCATTGCCTTAAGCTTAACGCAGAGAAAACGGAGATTATGGTGTTTGGCACTCCCTCCCCGGCTTGGTCCACCATGTGGTGGCCTGATAACTTGCCTCAACCACCTCGCCCGGTCACCAAAGTGAAGAATTTGGGAATCATCATTGATGACAACCTTAATATGAGCACGGAAATATCATCAGTTATATCTGCAACTTATTATATCATTAAAATGATAAGAAAAATTCTTCCTTTTATTCCAGACAGTCAAAGAAAAACTTTAATAACCCTGCTTGTACTTCCCAGACTGGACTATTGTAATAGTTTTTATCTAACTATTCTAGAAAAATATATGAGTCGACTACAACTTGTCCAAAATGCTGCAGCAAGACTGATTTTTAATTTTCCTAAATTCCATTCCATCAAGCAGGGACTTCGTGAGCTGCACTGGCTTCCCATGCGCAGTCGGGCTAAGTTTAAAGTCCTCTGCTTGGCCCACAAAGGATTGCATAACTTAGGCCCAGACATCTTCAGAACTGCCTTCAAAAGATACAAGCCCAACAGAGAACTCAGATCGGCCAACGCCAATCTATTAGCTGTTCCGACATTTAAAAAGATGCAAAGGGGTGGTAGAGGTATAATCCTCAACACTATCAAACTCTGGAACAGCCTCCCACCCCACCTCAGAGCTATTCCTTCATTAACAATGTTTAGGAAGGAGATAAAAACCTGGTTTTTTAACATCTAAGCTTCTACTCACCGGCCTCTTCAGATAGCGCCAAGACACCTTTGGTATTCGTGCACTTTAAAAATGTCATAACATAACATTATACTGTATTGCCTAAATTGATTTCTTTGCATACTTGCACTACATCAGATCTTGGCACTTTATAGAAGAGCATTGTATTCAGTACTGATATTGCATATGTGCACTTAATAAGGTTGTATATCTTCTCTGTGAATGAGTTTTGTATTAGATGTATTAATTATACATACTTAGGTCATCTGAAGGTTACACCTATGGATCCCCGTGTGCCAATTTTAAATGGATGAAATAATTTATCTTTAGATGGTAGTGATTTGTTTTTCTTTAAATGTTTTTCCTGTGAATGTTTTTAATGCTGTTGTATGGAAGACATTGATGAATTGCTTTATTCTCTGTGTGGACCACCGTTGAGTTCCATAACATAATAAATTTAATTGAATTGAACAAGGGTCACAACGATTTTGGTTGACAAAAATATTTGATTTGGTGGAAAAAAATCTTTACAGCCCACAACCTAGATTACATACAAGACTGCATTGAAGAAAAATAAATCTTAAACACTGCAGCAATTGAAGATTTCAGCAAAGACATATCTTTGTCATAGATTGAAAATGTGAAGTTCCCTTGACTGATTCCTCCAGGTTATAACAGGGATATAGTCAGAGACATTTGTATACATTCAGCTGAGTTAAAAAAGAGGGCTTTCAAGAACATTTGGTTCAGTAACAGTCTAAAGGAAGGGTCTTTGCTCACTCCTCTATTATTTCTCCTTACATAGCCAATTTGTCAAAATTAAGTAGAAATAATAGGATGTTGATACCTAAGATTCGAGGTATCAGAACCAAGGTATAATGTTACAATGATACTTTAGTTATTCTGGACCATATCCTGAATGCACTCCAGATGGTGCTGCATGCTTTGCTGTCAACATTATTTGAAAATGAATCTTTAAATAATGATGATGACTATATTTAACAAAAATAAGAAAAATAACTTTATTTGTTGCTATTAAGATATATAACACATTTTCTTCAAATTTCCAATTAGATATAATGAAGTTAATGCCATCAGCACAGCCTGTATGTGTGGAATCCAGGAATGTTTGACTATCGCTTCTGACCTTTTTAAGAAATGGATGGACAATCCTGCTAAAAACCCGTGAGTATGTGCTTAAAGAAAGTTACAATTATTCTCAATAATGAAAGGATTTTCGTTTTTGTGATGAAGGATAAGCAATTAAAACAAACATATATTTTAGGGATTTAACCAGCATTAATTTTAGCATACTTTAGTCCTTTTATAACTTCATTTTGCGCTCTGGTATGTAGGCACCCTTTCTACTTGTTTCTGGATTTTCTCATTAATGGGGAAATTGTGAACATGTGCCTTTGTATTTTGGAATTATGTTGCCCAGTATAGTGAAGAGTGGTAATATTAACTCAATGGAATGACTTAAATAGGTCCTTACTGGTAGGGGATCTTTTCCATGTTCTCTGCATATTGGTGCAGTTGAGCTGGGGTGTGTAATTAGAATGGCTCCCACTGTCTGTAACATGGTTTATGTTGCTGCAGTGTGTTTATTAACATTTTCAGTAATTTAGCTAATGTGTACTAATGGCAATGTGAGGGTGACTGTATTAGGAGTAGGATAGGCTGATTATGTGGTATCTGCTTACCCAATAGATGGCTCCGGGAATGCAGCAAAACATGCAAAACAAAATGCCTGTCTTCCAGCAAAATCCTTTAATGGTTAATAATAATTTCCTGCAGTTTCCAGCCAATGCGATTAGGGGGCCGATTCCGATTCGGGCCGGAAATCTCTCCGACCGAGCCGGACCCGGAGAGATTTCCGACCGAATTGGACCCGTGCAGTCCGACCGAACGAGTACGATGCGCACGTATGCCATCGGACTCGAGTCGGTCGGACTCCACTGAAGTCAATGGGAGCCTGTCGTACAACGCGTACGCGGGCTCCCATTGACTCAATGGGTGCGATGCGGACAAGTGCGCCCCCTACAGCGTGTACGCGGCGAAGCGGTTCGTGCCGTACACGCACAGGTAGGGGGACCCATGGGTCCCCCTGTGTGCGACTCGCGCGGCTACGCGTACAGGGGGTCCGACACGGACCCCAAAGTACGGCTCCGACTGCTCTTTGGAGCCGGAGTGCGCGGCTCGGTCGGACTGCTCGCGGCGCGCATCGTACTTACCCGGCCGGGGAACGTCTCCATTGCGCGGTGCGAGTCGTGTCCGTGCGAGTCGGTCGGTGCGGTTCGACCCGGGATCGAGTCGGTCGGAGCGGTCGGGACGCCCGGACGAGTCGGTCGGCGAATACGCATCGTACTCGCTCGCCCGGACGCGCGTACGAATCGGTCGGGAAATAGGGCTCCGAATCGGATCCGGTTAAACCGAATCCGATTCGGAGCCCTACCAGCCGAGATCGGAATCGGCCCCTAGGTCTCAATGACAGTGACAAAGGGTGGAGGAGGATTGCATGCTTGTTGCAGTCCTAGAGGTAGACCAGAGCAGCCCATATGTAGATGGTGAAGTGAATGGCCACCCAGTATCATTTTGATAGATAAAGGTGCTACCTGCTCCACAGTTCATCCCATGGAAGTTCCAAACCTACCCCCTCAGGAAAATGTCAAAGTTTTGTTTTCAGTAACACACAAATTACTAGTTAGGTTTCAGCAAATGTTCCTGTAAAAATTGGCCCACTAGAGAATGATCACTAATTTGTGATACAAGTCCTGTAAACCTTTTTAGGTAGAGATCTCTACAAAATGATATGCATAGTTTATTGCACACCGGATGGTGTGGCAATTCAAACACAGCAGGAAGATTGTTAATTTAAAACATAATTATTGGAGTCAAATTCCATTGGTTCCTAGTTCTTACAAAAGATTAATCGCCTCCTGATTTGAAACACACAATGAAACACAAGGTATGAGATTTTACAGTTAATGAGATAAGACTGATTAAAATTGCAGTAAAAATCACAGTAAAACCAAATGCAGTTTACTCTCAAACTCCTCAGTGCAAGCTTACACGCCGAACAGAGAAGGGCATGAAATCCATATCAAGAAAATGCTGAAGCATTTTTGAGAGAAGTGTTAGGTTGTCCCTGTTATTTAAGTGTGATTAGAATTACAAAACTGAGAGGCAATTTGAGGGTGGTTGAAGTACTGAAAAAAATTAATAAAATCATAGTCGCACTGTGTCCTGTGGTAAGGAATTCGACCGTGGTTTTATTTCAGAGATTCCTGTGGATGCAGAATTTCTCATGTGGCGTTGCATCCTACAATCTTTAGTCAGATTCTAAAGATAGATTTGGAAAATCTGCAGTTTCCCTGTAACTCAATGCTGGTGTAGTATTTTGATAACCTGATGGTTGCATCTAAAGCAAAAGAATATTGCAAGTTGGATATGATTACATTCTTGAACCATCTTGCTGACAATGGTCAGAAGGTGCCTCCCACAAAAATGCAATACTGTATGAAGGAAATCATCTGTTTGGGTCACCAAAAAGGGCCAAGAAAAGTGTCTAAAGAACTAGTTTCTGCAATCCTGAGAATGAATCCTCAAAACATGCAACAGGAAGTCAGGATGTTTTAGGGAATGGTTGGCTACTGTAGAAAGGGAATTCCAAATGTTTCTCTCATTGCAAAGCTTTCCCCAAGGCTTACTCACAGCGATGTTTCTGATCCGGTTCAATTTGATGATGAACATGAGTGCCTAAGTCGAGCTCAGAGACAAATTCTGCAGTGCACCACTCTAGGAATGCTAAATTATGAAAGAAATGGACCTGCTATGCAATGAGAGAGAAGGTTGTGCATTGTTGGTTCTAACTCAAAAATATTGTAAAATTAAGAGACCTGTGGCTTACTTCTGTCACATCAGATCCAATTGCTGCCACCCTTCCTGGATTTCTAAAATTGGTAGCAGCAGTTTGCTGTGAAATTCAGCTAAGCAAAGGGATTGTGATGAGTTAAACATTTATTGTGTTAGTCCCTCACTTAGTTGAGAGTTTGATGACTCGTACATGAACTCAGCGTTTGATAAAAAGTTATCTAACCAAATATGAGCAAACAACTGTGGCAGCTGATGACATTTAAATCAGAAGATTCAGTACCACACCCTGAATACCACAAAATGTTTGACAATTGCAGTCAGAGATAGTGATGATGAGGAATGTGACCATGATTGCATTGATGTGACAGAATTGTGTACCAAGGGAAGGTCAAACATACTAGATATTCTACTTGAACAGGCTGATCATATTCTATTTGTGACTGGTTCTTGTCTGAGAGACCATTGTGGTACATTGAGAGCAACATATGTACTTGTGTGACATAACTACAGCACAAGTAACAGAAATTACTGCACTTATGAGAGCATGCTACTTATATTATGGATTGCTTGTTACAATCTACACTGGTAACCAGTATGGTTTTGGCGTGCTCCACAATTTTGGACAATTGTAGTCACAAAGGGGTTATAAGACATCTTTTGATACCCCCATCCATAAGAGAACATACATTTTTAATTTGTTAACAGCATTTTGTCATTCTAAATAGATTTCTAAAGTAAAAAGTGCTACCCATGATTCAGGAACTGATGTGGTTACACTTGGAAATTGCTAGGCAGATGATGTTGCAAAAGGTAGCCCTTGAATCTGCTACAATCAATTCAAAGGAACAAGAGCAATGTAAAACTGAAAATGAAAGTGTAAATGATTTCCTATTAACTTGAGTACAGAAATTAAGTAAGCAAAAGGAGCTCCAGGATGAACCACTAGAAGATGGTAAATCAAAATAGGAAATGGAAAGTTGTGCAAACGACCAAAATGATGTGTGGATAACAACTGAGGAGCAACACATTCTACTAGACTAAATGTTGTTTTCTGTATGTAAGCAAATTGATGGTTCAACTCATCTTGATCGAGATCCTATGGTCAGGCTTGTTAATAAATACTGGTACAAGACAACTAGGCCAATTGCAGAGAATGTTTGTCAACGCTTTGTTACCTGTCAGCAGAATAATCTGGGGAAGAGAACTTTTGTGACGATGAGCTACACAGGCAAGTCTGAAGGTCCTTTTACCCAGATACAATTTGATTTCATTGAAATGCTTGTTTATAATAATAATGTTTTTTTTCATCATTTTATTTATTTGCATTTTCTCAAAACATAGCGGTTACAGGATTACACATTTCTGCTTAATATACATAGCATCCAATTGCTTACTCCAAACTTAACAGTTACAAAACCCTTAGGACAGTCAAGCGGTATATTTGCTAGGAACGATGTTTTGCATTGTATAATCAGAGATTGCTAAGCCAACGTAGCAACATTACCCAACATATAGCTGACTACAAATCTAAGTCTGTTTATTATAGCATCACACTTCAGCAATTTATTTATACAATTGGGGGGCTTTCGCAAATAGCTCCTGCAGCCGGTGATGCTGCGTCCATATGGTCGGATTGGTTTATACGCAACCACTCTAATATAGGGCTCAGGTATCTTTGGGTCTAGACGCTTTAGGCATAATTTCCCAAAATAGTGAGAGCTGAGTTTGACAATATGTAACGTCCCGTAACCATGTCTTAGCGGATGGGGCACTTAATTTCCTCCAGTGTATGGCTACCCTGCGTTTGGCCAATAATAATAACATAGCATGTAGTTTCCGAGAGTATGCAGGCGTTTCCTTCACATAACCCAATAATCCTATCAACAGAGAAGGTGTTGTTGGTACATTCAGGACTTCCCCGATAATGTTAAATATGTCTGTCCAATACTTTGCTATGGGGGGGGCATTCCCAAGCAATGTGCAAAAAAGTTGCTGAATTCGCCCTACATCTCCAGCAGTCAGCAGCTGGCCGTATGCCAAGCGGTGCAGCTGGGAAGGGGTTCTATCAAATCTGTGCAGATATTTAAAATGAATCAAACGCAATTTATAATTGGGGGATAGCATCCTTAGTTGGCCACAGCAGAATTTCCATTGCTCCTCTGAGAGTGGTGGATTTAATTTGGTGTTCCAGACCTGTAATGCTTTGGGCTCTATCACTGGACATGTATTTTGCATGGAGCTATATAGCTTAGCGATAAGTCTACGTGGTGACGTATCAATTAGTATTTGCTCCAGGGCCTGCAGTGGGGGTGGCGGGTTGGGGAAAGTGGCGTGAAGTTGGTGACAAGCTGCTCTTATTCGGTAATACAGAAACAATTCAGAGAAGGTAAATACCACACCCTGTTCTACCTCGGGAGGCGGGCGGAAGGTGTCAGCTGGGTACAGGTCTGCATATGTATTCATGCCAAGCCTGTTGGCCAGAGTTACATTCCCCTTGTCCTCTAACACTGGCAGCTGGGTTGTTTATAATAATATTAAGTACATTCATGCGATTGTGTATTTGTTTTCTCGGTGGATGGAAGCCTACCCAACAAGGGGAGCCCACAGCATGACAGTAGCTAAACTATTGATAAGGGAATTGATCCTAAATGTGGTTTACCAACTTCTTTAGAATCAGCTAGAGGTACAAACATCCAGAGTGAAGTGATGAAGTTATTGTCCACTGCTTTGCAAATTGAGCAAGTATTCCATTGTAGTTACAGACCAGAAGCATCAGGAGTTGTAGAGTGAGTTAATAGGACTCAGAAACCGAAAGTAGAGAAGGTATATGCTGTACATCACTAAAATGGCCAGATGCACTTTCACTTGTCAAGAGTTTTTAGAAATACATCAGACAAGAGGGCAGGTTTATCTCCTGGATCTCCACAATATTGCGACTAGGATTAGAAACTTTACCAGCACCACAATGGAAAGTTTGCATCACACTTTTGTATTTTTTGCGTCATTTTTGCAGTATGTTATTTTATCGACTGTCATTACTTTTTGTATAATTCTGTTTTGGGAGGTATGTTTAGCCACAATAGTAACAAAGGTAATTGTCGCAGGGTGTTCATTTGTGGGCTGTGGTACTTGGAGATTGTGAAGGTGAGATGGGTCGGGCGAAAGAGCTCAGCTGTTCAATAAGCAGGTTTGTTTACTAATACGTCACATGTTACTTAGAAATGCAACACAGTTTCAACATGGAAGGGGAGTAGCATAGTACACTGAAATCCAATAACTTTGCTGTGAATATCCAAACATTTGTTTTAAGGAATAATTGCACTGGTGCAAAAGGATCAGCTTAAAAAAACACTACACATAGCTGAAGACATTTTTTTGAATAAACCCTGGGAACATAGAGGCTTCCTGTGGCATAAATAAAGACATGCATACTTACCAGGACACTCCATGTTATCAGGTGCACCATTTTCCAGTCATGTCCTTTCATTTTTCAATCCTAATATAATCTGGGAGTTGCAGTCTCGGTTCTATGGCTGCTTAGGTCATGGCTAATTAGGGTTCTAGTTCAAACCATAAACACAGTAGGCTCCAAAGTCATATTAAAAAACAAGCATTAGCAAAGGTCTCACTTTTGGAACCTATTGGTTTTGCCAACAGTTTTTAGCGAATGGGTGAAACATTTCTGATGCATTGCAGCACAGCTAAAGAAAAAGCCAAAAAAAGGTCTAAGGTGTTCCAGCCCACAACATATTTGTGCACCTACGAAATGACGTGGGTGTTTTGTTTTCTTTTCTTTACCAATCTGAGTTGGATTGGTAACTAAAAAAATGTGAGAACGTATTTTATTTTTACTTGAAAGCGTTTTTGGTAAGCCTACAATATGTCTTTTGCAACTGGACAGCTATGCTGTCTAGCAGGTTCAACTTAATGACATTATGCGTAACTGTCTAAAGCTAAAAGCCTCAAAACAAATGCTAGTTTTGATGTTCCCAGAAAAGAATATCCCACATTTGTAAAGGCACTCACTGAAATATCTTTATCCACTGACCTGAGAACCTGAAAAATAGAAATCTCCAAATGATCTGTAACTGTTAAGCAACATCTATGACCAGCAAACATACAACACAAACAGCCTGTCTTCAGATCCAGCACCAAGCACTTTCTTGAGGCGGGAGGCAGCCGGGGACTTCAGCCCCCATCTACTCTTGCGCCTAAAGGCGCCGTGACTCAGCTAACGCGCCGGAGGCACATAAAGGAACTCGGGGGCTCCCGCAGCACGGGAGCCGTCTTCAAATCCAGCACCAAGCACTTTCTCGAGGCGGGAGGCAGCCGGGGACTCCAGCCCCCATCTACTCTTGCGCCTGTAGGCGCCGTGACTCAGCTAACACACCGGAGGCGCATAAAGGAAATTGCGGGCTCCTGCAGCGTGGGAGCCCGTCTTCAAATCCAGCACCAAGCACTTTCTCGAGGCGGGAGGCAGCCGGGGACTCCAGCCCCCATCTACCCTTGCGCCTGGAGGCGCCGTGACTCAGCTAACGTGCCGGAGGCGCATAAAGGAACTCGCAGGCTCCCGCAGCCCGTCTTCAAATCCAGCACCAAGCACTTTCTCGAGGCGGGAGGCAGCTGGGGACTCCAGCCCCATCTACCCTTGCGCCTGGAAGCGCTGTGACTCAGCTAACGCGCCGGAAGCACATAAAGGAACTCGCGGGCTCCCGCAGCGCAGCACGCATGCGTGCGTGCCCGGGCTGTGCCCGGGTGTAGCCCGGCCAAGGGCGGGCCCGTCTGCGCCCGTCAGCGGCAGAAAGTGGCCGGGCGGGGCCACCCCCATGTTTTTTTTTTGTGGCAAGCTGGTTCCCTCTTTTGCTATAGTGGGTAGAACTGCTCCCACTTGGTATTTATTTCTTTTTCCTCTATTTGAAATTCTATGTTTTTAAAGTAGACCTAAAACCACTGCTAGGTATCCATTCCTCACATGTGCCCAGGGGTTTGGTATCGGTTGTAGAGTACTGCCCATCAGTATTGTCCGTCAGAGCATAGGGGTTGAATATAACCAACTGAGGGGTCCCTAGAAAGATGGGTAAAAGAAAAGGTCACAATAGGGCCCAGGGTATGGAAAATCCTAAAAGGAAAAAGAAATCCCTTGGTGCAGTCTGCCATGAGACTATGGAACGGATTGAGTCAATCTTGACTGAGAGCCAGGAAATAGCTGATGCAGGCCCACTGAGCTCCCCTTCTCAGGCAGGTAATTTAGCAAGAACAGATATAAGCACTGACGCAAATTCTGTAGCCTTGTCAACCATCTCACCCAAGCCATCACTAGGAAAAAAATCAGTAAAGTTAATACCGCAGATGTTTAACCAACGTTCAAAAGGGAGGAGTAAGGGTCGGGTAAAAAGACCTTCTGATCCGGAAATTGATTCAGCCACATTTGTATCATCCACTGAGTCGAGCGAAACCCTAGTGTGGCACATGTTACTCAAGTTGAGTGCCACAATAGATTTGATGTCCTTGCTCATGAGGAGGTAGGGGTGCCAGGAGCTGGATTAGACGATCCAGAGAAGCTTTGTAAAGTCCCTGCTTGCGAGATGCATGCATTGAAGTTGCTGGTTGAATCATTGAGAGAGGAGGTTGTTGCCCTTAGACTGGAGATCGCTTCCCTAATCGAGAGAACAGTCAGTAGGGAGGGGGTGCATCAAAAGTCCCTGTCAGCCCCCTCACCTGCGGCAAAATAAGCAATAGAGGACAGGTGCATAGGACCCCATCCTTGTGGGTATGCTGAGCCCTCTCATAAAATTGCTCTTGCAAGTACCTTATATCAACCCTTAGATCACACTAGTAATTACCGCCCGAATGAAACATCTACACTAACTGCAAGGAATATGCTGGGAGTTGGCCATGCTAGGGCCGGACTTATGGCCGCAGATAGAGGCGAGGTGACCCTAGATGAAGGGCATGAACGGAGGTCAGGGTGCGGGGGGACACAGGGGATGGGGCTAGTGAAGGATGGAGTGTACATGAGACCTAGTGACCAGGGTGCGCAAGACGTGATGTACCTCACTGAAGTTCCTAAACTCTCCAGGGCTGGGTATGAAGATCAGGATTCGTTAAAAAACAAAGTCACTCACTGGTTGAGATCTACCCGCCTCTGTTATTCCATCATTAGAGATGACATCAAATCTGTATAAAGATATAGTTTACCTGGGGCCTCAAGGGACACGTTAGAAGTTACATTTTTTGACAAGGACCTGGTCACTAGTCTACTGGCGATTGATTCCCGTACTATCCCTTCTGTAAATACATCTATCTCCAATAGGTATATACGCCCACTAAGATAGGAGCCTGTGTCCCATAGATCTACTGGGGTCGGACCATACCCTTGCCCTCGTGGCGTAGGAAATGGTCAACGATGACTACAGTCTGGCAACAGAATGACGCTTTACAGAAACATAGGGTGTCCAGGGCCTCCATTGACTCTGCCACCCCCAGTAGTTCCAACATCCAGAGATTCAGCAACTAACACGGAGACTGGTTGTGAGCCCTCTACCGTAAATGCAAATAGCGGTCTGGCCCCTAGATGTGGCACTGCATAAGGAGGGGTCCCGGCCCACCCTCTTCTAAAGGTCCTAGTCTGGAACGTGGCAGGGATTTCAAAACTACTTTCTGATCCAGATTGGTGTACACTTGTAGACTCTTATGATGTAATCCTATTTCAGGAAACCTGGAGCTTGTCTACTCCTTTTAGAAGCGGCTTTTCTGCCTATGGCATTGATGCCACCAGGAAAGAGCAGGGTAGACGCTCTGGAGGCCTAGCCGTTTTGGTGAAAAATGCTCTGGGGTCTAAAGTCAAGCTCCTCCATGTTGGTTCACAGGATATTTTAGCTTTTGAGTTGATTTTATATAATGGTTGGAAGATTAGAATTTTTAATGTCTATAATAGAGTGGTTCATGCCGAAGAGGAAACAAATACAATTTATATATTAGATCACGCTCTGGCTGAGTACTCAGATGGTGTTCCTGTACTAGTGGTGGGTGATTTTATTTGTACTTTTGAACCCTTCTCCCTTACTTCTCTAGATTTGACTGAGGATTGGGACCGTGCGTGGTCAATCCCACACCTAGATTTACTGAAAGTGCGATGGACGAAGAGGGGAGGCCAGGTGTAAGCCCTTACTCTACAACATGACTTAAGAGCAACAACTGGGAGAACTAGATCTGATCCCAATGGGGAGTGCACTTTTAATAGACCTGGCCACACAGGTAGAATTGACTATTGATTAGTAACTCTCAATTCCTGGCCCCTAGTGGATGATATGGCGGTGGTTAATAGAGTTGAGAGTGATCATAATGCTCTTGCCCTTACTCTTATAAAACCTGACACTCCTCAACCCGATACCAGGGGGTGCCCAGATTTGGGTGTTCTCTCTGTTGCAAATAATCAAAGGTCAATCAAGTGGAATTGGGTGGAGGAGCTTCCAAAAGCCCTTGAAGTAGTCAAAAGTAAAGCACGCCAGGTGATTGAGGAGCTAGCTAAACTCCCCGCTAAGGATGCTATTGAGAGTCTGGGATCTTGCCACGAGTTGTTTTTTAGCGAGATGAGGGATATGCTCAGCCAGCCTCCTAAAGCGCGGAAAAGGGGGGGACATTGTATAGACTCGATGCAGGACCCTAAGAGTGCATGGTACAACAGGACTGCAGGAAAGCGAAAGGGGAGCTTATTTGTGCAGTAAAACGAAAGGCCCGTCTTGAGGTTGTGACCTGCAGAACCAAGTATAGGGAGGCCATTGAGAAAGCTAAAAAGGATTGGGACGGTTCTCTCTGGTTCTCCCTACACACCGCACTGACAGACAAAGTCCCCAAGACTTTTTGGAGAAAAGCAGCATACTGGCTAAAGGGAAATAGGACAGCCTTAGAATACACTGTCCAGCCAGAAGAGTGCGTTGCACACTTCAGCTACCTCTATGGAAAAGGCAATTTAGAAAGCAATAAGGCTAGTGAAATGTGGGTTGAGGCCCTAGGTGGGGATGGTGATATTCTGGTTTTCTCTACTGAAGAAACCCAAATGGCGATTTCATCTTGCATGCCCGCGCGAGCCCCCGGCACAGACAGAATTCCTAATGATCTGTATAGAGAGGATTAATCTCTTTGGGGCTCCTATATAAATCTGGTAACAAATTTGATTATGTCTGGTGCTGCCATACCATCATCGTGGCAGATTGCAGAGATAGTGCCCATCTACAAAAAAGGGGACAGAGCCAAGCTGGGGAGTTACAGGCCGATTAGCCTCATTAACTCTCCCCAGAAAACTTTTTGCAAGCAGATTTTAGGAAGGATACAGGATTGGATGTTTGAGTTTCAAATTTTGAGCGATTTTCAAGCAGGCTTCTGTACAAAAGTCAGTACCCTGGACCAGGCCTTCCGTTTTCTGTGTATTTATTGGAAGGAAGCAGTTGTTAAGGGGAGGAAATTATATGTGGCCTTTGTCGATTTGCGCACAGCGTTTGACCCTGTCCCCCGGGCCAGACTCTGGAGAGTATTAAAAGAGATGGGCTTGCCGGGCAACCTTTTAGATATTTAAAATAGACTACACTCATCTAATGCAGCACAGGTTAGGTGGGGGGAAAACAACCAAGTAACAGGAACCTTCCCAGTCCAACCAGGAGTGAGACAGGGATGTGTGTTAGCCCCCACCATTTTTACTCTCTTTATCAATGGGGTGGTAGATTTTATAGATAGAGATGGCTGTGATGCCCCTAAAATCGGCGCAAGAAGAGTGCCTGCACTACTCTTCGCTGATGATACTCTTTTAATTTCTAAACCTCCGCAGGGTCTACAACAACTTTTGAATGATTTTATAAGGTTTTGCGACGAGAGGGGTTTGGTTTTAAACGAGGCCAAAACCAAGTACATGATTTTTAATAGAGGAACGGCTAAATTGTCTAAAAGACCTGTATTGGCTGGTAGTACCAAACGGGAGCAAGTCGAAGTCTTTGACTACTTAGGTATTCGTCTGACTCCTTCGATCCACTGGAGTGCCCATATCGAGAAAGTAAGGCTACAACAAATCCACCAGTGTGCCCACATTAGTAATTCTGTCGTCAAATTGCTCCAGCACTTGAAATTTACAACATCAAGGTCCTAGGGGGGGAGGGGATACTTTATGGTGCAGAGCTGTGGGGCACGGGCAATTCAACCTGCCTCACTGTCATTGAAAATCATTTCTTAAGGTCACTGGTAGATCTTCCCCCCAGCTCCCCTCTGATACCCCTGTATATGGATCTTGCCCACAGACAGCTGGTACATAAGTTGAACTATAAACTTTTAATGTTTGGGTATTGGTAATGGACAGTGGAAGAACTTGAAACCTATTGAGAGGCCTTGTCTGATCTTCTAAAATTTCCCAGGGCTACATCGATCAGGTGGTTCACATCCTTAAGGTAACTACTAGGGAGGTTGGGGATGGAGGCATTCTGGTCCAACCCGGAAGGTATGGCCCGAATACCTAGGGCAAAGCTAAAAGAAATGTATTTGGGAATTGGTACTTGTAAAGGATCTGGTAAAACCTGTGACCAGTCTGACTAATGACTTTGAATTTTAAACCTGTCCCCTGTTTCGAGCCTAGCATTGATGAAGTTGTTCCCCCTCTAGCATGCAAACTGTTTTTACAGTTCCGCTATAAGACTTTACCCACCAAATTGTTTTGCTTTAAGTGGTCCTGTAATGCTTTTATTGATGATCTGTGCCCTGTGTGTAAAGACTGCCCGGAATCCATTGTTCATTTACTTTCTTCTGCCCACACTATTTATCCTTGAGGAAAAAATGGATACTTCCGTTGTGTAGACTGGCAGGCCCAGGCCATTATCTCGAGGTGCTGAGAATCTTGTGTTCTGACACAGGAAGAGTAATGATTTATGGTCTTTCAAGATTTTGGTATGCACTGTGAATCAGGCGTGGGAAATCACTTGCATGAAGCACTTTACTCTCTTCTAATTTGTCGCACCCTACATCTGTAAAACTATTTCATGGTAATGTTTTTTTTAATATATTTATTTGATACTGTTTTTATATTTCTGTTTTATTACTCGTGCTGCACACTTTTTTGGATCTATGTGATCGAAATAAAGTTGATGATGATGACAACACAAACACGCATTTGCAAAGCCAATAGGTCTCACCTTTGGGAATAATTGGCATTGCCAATGGCTTTTAACAACGCTGTACAGCATCGCAATTGCTGTGTAGCATGGCTAAGGAGAACAAAAATACAGAGAATATACAACACGGCCATACCGTTTTGCAGGCATATGCATAAAGTCACTAAGCATGCGCGCCTACAAAATGGTCACCATTTTTCTATTTTTATTTACCGATCCGAGATGGATGAATACATTCATTAGGGAAAGTAGTATAGAAGGTGTGGGGGAGAAGATCACCACCCATGAAAGAAATCAACGTGGGGAGAGAGAAGCACACAGGAGAAATAGCAACATGGAGTGCTAGGGGCAAAAGAAACAGACAAGGGTGAGAGCTGGGAAACATATGCACTCTCATCGAGTGCTTAAGCATAAAAAAAACAGTAGTTACCTGAAAGTGAGCAGTGAAAGGACACAATTAAAGAGGCAATGCACCAGCAGAGAGAGGGTCAGGCACAAAATGGAGTTGGCAAGCCACTGAGTAAAAACAAGCAAATGAGAGTAACAATAAAGCCAACCAATGGTAAGCAATGGGCAAGCTTCAAATCGAACTCTAAGCTGACAATCTGTCTTTACGCAGACAGACAGCTTGCGCTGTCTAGTGTTGGAGACCTTAAAAAAAAATTTTACATCAGCAAATCGCATTGAAAATGTTGTCCCTGAGGGGTAGACAGCCTTTACAACACTGTCTTTACAGCGAGATGCTTTCACGACACATCCTTTACCACGCAATGCCTTTACCATGCATTTCTTTATCACGAATATGCCTTTAACATGCATGCCTTTACAATGAAAGGTAAATATATTTAAAGTAAGTGTATATATCTATTTCTATCTATCTATCCATCATCCATCAATCTATCTATCTATATATATCTATATTTATGACAAAAAAGAGAGTTACCCTCGTAGCCGGCACTCTCATTAAAAATTAAACAAAGCAGTCTCCAGACCACCCGTACCGCAATCCTGCCAAGTGGAAAACAGGGGCGGATCCGCAAGGATATTGCAGCGGTGCCATGCCGTGGCCGGGTCAGCCACATATTTTTGACAAAAAAGAGAGTTACCCTCGTAGCCGGCACTATATATATATACATATTTAGAGTAAAGTAACTGTAACTGGTGCCCTAAGGTAACTATGTCTTGCTCCTTGCGATGCACAGCTTTATCATCAATAATTTTATAGCAAATGTTGCGCTGACATTATAAGTGATGCCACATAAAATGTCATGAGTGATGCAATATACGGGGTAATTAGCAGTGCATGGCAAGGGCGCGAGTTATAGTTACCTTAGGGCACGAGTTATAGTTACTTGAGAGAACTCTAAATATAACTGTTGAATTTCTATGGTTTTGTGTTTGTAAAATCTGAACCTAACTATACCATCCCTGTAACCTTTGTTTTTATCAGTGAATTTCTAAGGTTTTTTTAATTCTATCTTCTAACTATAATGTCATTGTAACTTTTGTTTTTTTCAGGGATTTTTGACTTTTTTAAAATGATATTTCGAATATAATGTCCATGTAATGTTTGTTTTTTCCAGTGCATTTGTTGGGTATTTATAACGTAAAGTAATATTTAATTACCATACATTAATCCAAATGCTGCTGTGATGGCGGGGTGAGCGAGGTCCTGCGGCCAATCCCCCGCATGCAGCCAACCCCCAAAAGAAGCCAACCTGGGAGGGGGCCATGCAGCCCATCCCCTGGGGCTTACCACAATTTAGGCAGAACATACATTTTGGATTACACAGAAAGGGTTAAACATTTCTACGACCTGATTTTTCAGTTTAACATTGGACACAGGAACACACGAAATTCTCTGTATCCTACAAGCTGACATGACAGCTTCCAAACACTTACACACACGTATAAACACCAAAAATGTGGTGATCCGTGTAGTCGCAGGTCAATCAGGGTACACTTACCTAACCTTCTATGAAGGTGAGATGGTACCCATAGCATACAAATCTCATTTGTACACAAAAGCTGAAATGCGTTTTGCTTTCACAGAAAAAATACTGACAGCAGTACAAACTGCTGTAGTGAGAGAAAGAGTACTAGCTCAGGGGAAGCGAATAATTGTCGGGACTCTGGTTCCAACCTTAGAGGCTGTTACCAAAGCAAGCGTTCCAAAAGCAAAAGCACTGCATCCACGATGGATACAATGGGCTAATTCTCTCACTGCATCAGGTGTAGACTACAAATTTGATTCTACACTAAAAGCACAAGCATTCCTGCAGTACTGGCAAGAATATCCTCTCCCGAATGAAATAATGCCTCTAGAACTGTATGAATACATCATTTACACTGACAGATCTGCCCAGCCTGCCGTAGGAAGTAAACAGCAATACAGCGCAGCATGTGCGATTGTGAAGGGACATATGCGGGACGGCAAGTTCCGTCCTAGCAGTACACAGACTCAGTCTCTAGGAGATTGCACGACACAGCTGGCAGAACTAAAAGCCCTGATACTGGCACTAAAAAATATGGATCGGGAATTCCCGACACTCATTGTGTGCGATTCATTTTACTGTGTCCAGTCTTACAACGAATATCTTCATTATTGGAGCAAGAATGGGTTTAGAGAGTCCAAAGGTTGCCCAATAAAGCACAAGATACTTTGGGAATAGGTGGCAGAGCTGAAAAAATACTTGCCACTGGCTCTGGAAATTCACGCATTGAGCCATCAGCCTGTTGGCATGCACGTTGAAGGGAATTCACTGGGTGATGAAGCCACCAAGGTGAAAGTGCGAACTGCTGCCATTGCTGCAATCACTCATTCCAGCACGAGGCTAGAGGGACAGATAATGATAGCTGTGAACACTACGTGCAACAACAGCCCAGCCTTGCCAAAAGGTTTTTCACTCAACTACTCCTTCAAATTAGATGCGGCAAACATTCTGTATGCTCAAATTCCAGGAGTGGGGGATAGAGTAATACCAAACATGGATAGCAGATTCGGATTAATTCTACCTGCAACAAGGGTCTGGGTTCAGCACATGCAGGTATCACTGTGACTATTTCGCTACTTAAGCAGCATTACTAGTTGCCAGGTCTTACTAAACAGACCAAGGGCTTTGTCCTCAAGTGCTACATCTGTCAGCAGATGAAGGGTTCCACCATAGCACGTCCACCACAAACACCACTATTGACATCAGACAGACCTCTCGCATGTGTCTATTTGGACCACTGCAGCCCCCCTACAATCTGATGGGGCTTACAAGTACATCTTGGAGGCTGTGGATTCATGCTCTAGATTCCTGTAGGTTTGGCCCCAGTGCTCGGCTGACGCCCAAACTGGTATAAAGGATTTGTGAGTCTTCATAGGGACATTCGCAATTGCCACATTACATTCAGACTGTGGCCCTGCGTTTGGCTCACTGGCTTACAAAGAAGCCATGGGACATTTGGGTATTGCATTGCAGCACTCCTCTCTGCATCATCCTGAGGGAAATTCGATTGTGGAGAGGAAAAACTGGGACTTAAAGAAATCCTTAACAGTGAGCGTATTAGGCTCGGGTGGCAGTTGGGTCAATAACCTATATGGGTCCAGAGGGCATTCAATAACATGCCAAGATGTTCCCTGGGGGGACATACTCCATACAAAGTCCTGTTCAGGATTAGGATGTGGGTACTCGACCTCGATGGTGGCAGCACAGTGGCGGATGAAAAACAATTTGACATCAGTGATCGTTTGGCTGTTTTACAGGAACTCAATGAATTCTGGGCATTACAAAGCAACGGCTGTAAAAGGAACAAGAACAGTACTTCTTCCGCCTCTTGCTGGCAAGAAAGAAAAGAGATTTGTCTCAATTGATCTGATCAAACCACACTATGTGGCCGATACTCAACAGTAGGCAGCGTGAGCTCCTGGGTAGCCACCGATCTCCTCTCGCTACCATACAGGAAGTTCAGACAGAATGATTAATAACCTTTGAAGTTTCTACTCTAAGTGAAGGAGTTTCCAATGAAGGAATGGAACTTGTACCTGATGAAATTGAACAGCAACAAACTACAAATGAAACACAGATCTCAATTCGGCCCAATACCAACATCTATGCAAACATTTCTCAAAATGAGTCAAAAGCCAGTTCCGCAAAACCTGCTTAGCTACCAAAGATAGATCGAACTGTGTCTGACTACTTCATTGATTTTGATGCTTTCTCATTGGATCCAAGTGAAACCGAGTTACCGCCACTGCCTGTTTCCCGTAAACAACAAATTTGTGATTTCTCCCTTTGGCTGAAAAAGACTTAATTTGTATTTCCCTGGCTACAGCTCTGGATTGCAATTGGTACACTGTTCCTGGTCCTTTTGATTGGTATAGTGACTGTCTTTTTCTTGCTCCTAAATGGACATTACCTCCCAGAACGCTCTGCAGTACCACATGTGAACTTGGTCCTGAAACCGTATGTATCATCACACCGTGAACAAAGGGACCTGGCCTTAGTGAACTTTACAGCAGTTCCAGTTCCTGAAGGAATAGTTTGGGACAGAGTGTCCTATAATGTGTATGGTCCAACTGAACTTTTAAAAATACCATATTTATTAAAAATTTCTCTAAGTGATATCATCACCTCTAGTACTCTCTATGATGATTAGGACTTTGAAACTGTAAATACTATGCTGTCTGATTTAGAACAATCTGCTGCATTTTCAAATGATGAATTGTATGATGATACATCTAATTTTGACACCATGTTTTGAACCAGCGCTAGGTCACCATTTGCTGCATAAAGCAAATATCCCACATACTGTTTTCACTTACCTACAATGGGAACATTGCCCAACACTGCCGAAACATTTGCAAAGATGTTTGCTTATTTTTCTGGGTTCAACACCTCAGACCCAGCCTCATATTACTATAGGCTTGCACCTACACCTACAAAGAAAAATATGCTCACCAACACCAAGCTGATATACTCTGCTTTGTTCATTTCCCAACTGTCTTTATACGGTTTCGACTTTTGGAGGGACACTATAGAAACAAAATCTGTCTGGGGACTAAAAATTGGCAAGTCCTGGGAACTGAGGCCTTATTTAGAGCATGCGTCATACCACATCAGATTATCTTCCTGAACGACACAGTGCAACAGACTTCCTGTCTTGGGTTAGCCATGATCAAGGACTTGAACACACCTTGGATTCCCTCGCTTACACACTTTGAGAGCTGGCAAAATTATACATCACACAGTGAGGATACATTGGATGCCCTACTCCACAATGGTTCTTAGAATTCATCAGACCCCAATTGGAAGGAATGGTTGGTATGGCCTATTGACACAAATAGGTGTCAGTCAAGATTCAGGGGTACCACCGAAGGGTTTAGTATCCATAGGCATGACCAGCGCTATGTACAAAGAGAACACACGGGGTGGTGACATCTTGCAGTGTTGGGAAGTGATGCCTAGAGTGGCTAAAGCCCTTGACACTGTCACAAGTGAAACAACACTTATCCCTTCTCTCAGATGACATGGATCTTAGGGATTTTTTGTTAGGTCCCCAGAAGCCATGTCAAAAGCACTTCTTGTACTCTATTTACAACGAGGTATGGAAAATCTCTAAGAGGGAGGCTGCTGAAAGATTGCGTGAGACTGACCGGGTTAACCTAGAAAACTAACATCTAGAATTTATTCACTGGGCAACGTTGCATCTTCTACTATAAATATAATGGAACAGGATTTGTCTATTCTTCAACATGTATGGAAAACATAGGGGCTTGTCCAAATACTCCTGCTGCATCTGGACAAAGGAATTACTCTGGAAAAGAACAGTAATGCAGAGGAACAAATACATATACAAGTCTCTAGGGAGAAAACAAATTAATCCCTATCAATGAGTCATCAATCTCTACACTTATTTCAATTATATCAAACTGATACACACTCCAAAAAATTGTTATTCAGGCATATATTTATCTTTTTATATTACTGAACATGCACAAAAATACATACAAAATATATACATACATATGGACAATATGCAAATCACCAGTCCTTCCTACCCTTTGTTTTTGTCTATTGCTGCTACAAATAAACAAAAAAACATTCTTTAACCCCTTCGGTGCTCATGACGAGCTCAGCTCGTCATGCTGCGCGGTAGCGCTGTGCGCATGACGAGCTGATTTCGTCACGACCCCACCCGCGATCGGAATGTCCAGCACACGAGCGAAATTCCGATCGCGGTCAAGGGGTTAACAACAGCAATCCGAGATACTGTGAGGTAGTCCACTACACCATCAAGGGAATTAATCCCCCCTCCACTTGTTACATAAGGAGCAAAATCACAGTCTTTATGAATAAATCACATTCTGTCGGACTCCTCCGTGATGAAAGGTCGACGCGTTTCGGCCCATTCATTCGGGCCTCAGGGGAGACAAGAAATGGCAATATCTGCAAAAAATCATTATATACATCACTCAATGCCATTGAATATCAGCAGTAATTCAAAACAATAGACAGATGAGACCATGACACGACCATGCCTTTTTAGACCAAATGACCCGGGTACCAGACTGAAGAACCAAACCGAAAGCACCGTGTTTAGGAAAATACATCTAGTGCAAAAAATACCCAGTGGAAACAAGCAATGGAGAGTAAAAGACCCACACATGACCGCTTGACAACCCCAAACTTATGATCACCATGTTCCATCAACAGTGTAAAACAATAAGAAGGCACAATCATACAGACCGAGGTCCTAATCTATGGAGCGCTCATTCCAACATAATTCTAGGGTCCATGTCTTTCTTAGATATGTACGGCACAAAAAACAATAGGGGCCTCTTCCGTGTAGTCACTAATACCAAAACAAATAAAAAAACAAATAAAAAAGAGAGTAAATGAACCGGTACCCCATCCCATAACAGGGATATCGGTACTGAAGCTACCTGCAACTAACCTGGCCAAGTATACGTCAGTAATGGGGCCCCTGCTATTTATACTGAAGAAGTTCATTTCAGTATAACGTGAATCCTCTTAAACGGATCTGAAATGAGACACGCGTAATTGTCAATGCCAATCCCCCATCAATCATACAAGACTGTCACACACTGTATGAAAAGCACCACACTTACTTCACCAATCTATAGGTCATCTGAATAATTGCTCGACACAAATCTTCCCCAACGCGGTATGTGTCGGCGTCCCTTGCGCTCTCAGTTGCATCCTCCAGCTCTAAATGCTGAATGCGTGCAAATGCGGGACATACTTCCGCGTATTAGTGGAGGCTGGTAATGGACACCGTGAAAGGACTAAACGGTCCTGTGGATGAATGTTGTTTTTCATTTTTTAGTATAGAGATATATATAATTAATTTTTTCATATAGATAATGTCGGCACTTGTTTAACTATAGGTTTTAGCATAACCGGGAAGTTAGAATCAGGAGGGAGCACTCGTGCTAAATCTGCCCCGTTGTCCACATAAAGTACAAGGCATGATCCCAATGGATGCCTTCGAATACAGAGTAATGTGTTGGCCCGATACATGTTTGCTTGGTCCTTCCCCCCTTTTTATGATCTAGAGGGGAGGACTGTTTAGTCCTTTCACGGTGTCAATTACCAGCCTCCATTAATACGCGGAAGTACGTCCCGCGTTTGCACGCATTTAGAGCTGGAAGACCCAACTGAGAGCGCCAGGGACGCCGACATATACGGCGTTGGTGAAGATCTGTGTCGAGCAAATATTCAGACGACCTATAGATTGGTGAAGTAAGTGTGGTGCTTTTCATAAAGTGCGTGACAGTCTCACATGGTTGATGGGGGATTGGCATTGACAATTGCGCGTGTCTCATTTTCAGATCCGTTTAAGAGGATTCACACTATACTGAAACGGACTTCTTCAGTATAAATAGCAGGGGCCCCATTACTGACGTATACTTGGCCAGGTTAGTTGCAGGTAGCTTCAGTAACGATATCCCTGTTATGGGATGGGGTACCGGTTCATTTACTCTCTTTTTTATTTGTTTTGGTATTAGTGACTACACGGAAGAGGCCCCCTATTGTTTTTTGTGCCGTACATATCTAAGAAAGACATGGACCCTAGAATTATGTTGGAATGAGCGCTCCATAGATTAGGACCTAGGTCTGTATGATTGTGCTTTCTTATTGTTTTACACTGGTGATGGAACATGGTGATTATAAGTTTGGGGTTGTCAAGCGGTCATGTGTGGGTCTTTTACTCTCCATTGCTTGTTTCCACTGGGTATTTTTTCCACTAGATGTATTTTCCTAAACACGTTGCTTTCGGTTTGGTTCTTCAGTCTGGTACCCGGGTCATTTGGTCTAAAAAAGCATGGTCATGTCATAGTCTCGTCTGTCTATTGTTTTGAATTACTACTGATGTTCAGTGGCATTGAGTGATGTATATAATGATTTTTTGTAGATATTGCCATTTCTTGTCTCCCCTGTCCTGATGAGGCCCGAATGAATGGGCCGAAACGCGTCGACCTTTCATCACGGAAGAGACCGACAGAATGTGATTTATTCATAAAGACTGTGATTTTGCTCCTTATGTAACAAGTGGAGGGGGGATTAATTCCCTTGATGGTGTAGTGGACTACCTCACAGTATCTCAGATTGCTGTTGTTAAATAATGTTTTTTTGTTTATTTGTAGCAGCAATAGACAAAAACAAAGGGTAGGAAGGACTGGTGTTTTGTATATTGTCCATATTTATGTATATGTTTTGTATATATTTTTGTGCATGTTCAGTAATA
Source organism: Calotriton arnoldi (assembly GCA_963921515.1). NCBI lineage: Eukaryota > Metazoa > Chordata > Amphibia > Caudata > Salamandridae > Calotriton > Calotriton arnoldi. The sequence continues at coordinate 297,325 of CAWUFW010010810.1, read as the reverse complement.
TAAAAAGATAAATATATGCCTGAATAACAATTTTTTGGAGTGTGTATCGGTTTGATATAATTGAAATAAGTGTAGAGATTGATGACAAATTGATAGGGATTAATTGGTTTTCTCCCTAGAGACTTGTATATGTATTCTTCAACATGGACAGTCGCAATGACGATCCATTCTATTATCAAGCTGGACGCTGCAATCATTGCATTCTGGCATGACTCTGTTTTCTGCATACAATCTAACAGAAAGACAGACAACGATGGCATGGAGAGATACAAAATATACCATGTTGCACATTGAAAAATTGGACCAATTACCTTTTACCATGGCTGCGTCACCTTCCACAGAATGGTTAATCCATGGCCATATTACACTGCCAGTCACAACATTTCAATTTCAATACTGTCTCCATTATCACCAGGTAGGCAGATATGAAGCGTTGGGAGATGGATACATACAAGAGTACTGGGATTTACCGTACAGATGAAGGTGCAGGAATGGGGACACTGACGTTTTTCTCAGTGTTTCAACCTTTGAAAGTTCTTTAAGTGGGTCTCTAGTTTGTAAGGAGGTTTCGCTTCAAGGGAGCCTGTAATGCTTCAGTTGCTAACTTATACTGTCATTTGAAGGGTTCCCCGGCTGCAGTGATTCATCCGGTGTTCGAATTGCTCTCGAATGAGAGCTATTTGATGTTGAACGATCAATGTTGTTGTGGGATGGTACCAGGCATCACATATCTAGTCACAGTAAGTTCCAGGGTTACTTGTTGTATGCAAGTATTGTTTTCACTGACCTCACAGTTAGGGAGGCAACGCTATGGCCTTCATTGGATGTTTCCTTTATACGGTTTGATTCTCTGAGCAGACTGAAAGCCGTGCTCTTTCAGCAGAATGTAAAAGACATACAGATGAGGGACAGAATGCAGAGCCAATCAAACATTCACCCCCAGTAAAGAGATCTGGGTTAAATCCATCGTTCTTTTGCTCACCATGCCACCCCAGTTTAGACCCAGCCATATGCAAATCAGTCTTGACCCTGTGCCTCATGGGAGCAGTCCAGCCCAAACTGCCAAGCCAGGTCCTCACTGGACTGAAAACAAGCATCCTGGCACCGGTTTTGGGGCATCACCCCTCATCAGCCAGGCTAGCTTGAATCCAGTGGCACAGTAAGCCCGGGACCCATGTCTGGGCATAACTGGCGCACTTGGGGCGAGAAAGCAAAAGACACACCGATGATGGATGGAATGCAGAGCCAATCAAACATTCACCCCTAGTCAAGATTTCTGGGTTAAATCCATTTTTCTTTTGCTCACCATGCCACCCCAGTTTAGACCTAGCCATATATAAATCAGTCTTGCCCCTGTGCCTCATGGGAACAGTCCAGCCTGAACTGCCAAGCCAGGTCCTCACTGGACCGGAAACAAGCATCCTGGGACCGGTTTTGGGTCATCACTCCTCATCAGCCAGGCTAGCTTGAATCCAGTGGCACAGTGAGCCCGGGACCCACGTCTGGTCATATAGGAATGTGGCCTTAACCTCAGCCCGAGAGACTTCTGATCTCCAGGGTGCAAGGTCTTCAGCTGAGATACAGGCACTAGTCCGAATGAACTTCCCGCTCCATTTCGGGGAAATGGTTCATTATATCTTTAACATGTCTGATATGAGGGGGATCATGCACCATTGGGCACCTTTCAGACAATCTTTGGAGTTTTTCCAGCATTTATACACTCCGTATTGGGAAGCGTTTTTGAAGGCTTCCGTTGGTCCTACTACTTGTAGTGGGTATCCTTGTTTTAATTTTTCTGCTACCCAGTGAGTGGCCCAGTTCATTGAGAGATGGAAAAAGCACTGTTAGTGTGACGTTGCCATGAACGCATGGTACTCCATCTGGGCAGACCTTGGCTTTGGGATCTAAGCGAGCATTGGTTCCTATCGTTCTGACCAGTCTGGGTTGACTGCATCTTGCCTATGCTCCACTGCCTATTCTGCAGATATGAATACGTGTTGGACTTATGTCTGACTCTTCCATCAGTTGCACCACTGGACATCGACGTACTACCGGACCCCTTAAAGGCCCACATGTAAGTGTCCCCAGCATATTCCCTTGTTGATGGCGGCATTCTTAGAGCCTCAGGCACACAGGAACCGAGTGTTTCATCAGACGCTGCTGTGGGAACTGGAGAGAATCACCTTTGCTCTATTGACCTGATACATGATGTGTTAGAGGGACCGAAGTTTGCGAATGTGAGCGACGGTGATGTTGCGTCTCCCACACAGGACACATAAACATTTGGCTCTCCGTGTGATGGGAATAATTCAGCCTTTTTCCAAAACAAGACCAAATAGGAATGAAAACATTGTTCTGTTTTTTTTTCCTGCTCTCGCTGACCATCATGGCTTTCAATGTACTCAGTTAGTCTAGCTGTGTATTGACTCTTTCAGTGGACTTATAGATCTTTTTAATATTTTATAGCATCATTTTTTATATATATCATGTTTTTAGATGTTTTTAAAAACTGATTTTAGACTATGTTTTTATGCTATTTTTAGACACGCATACTTTAGCATTAGTTGACCTTATCGACCTTCGGATGAGGAGGGGGTGTTATGTGCCCCAAATTAGGCCTAAGTAGAGAATAACCTTTCACCTGCGTTTGTCCTACCTTGCTCAGCATAACAGTTCCACCGCTGACCTTTTACCTAGTTATGTGCCGTATAAATGTCGTGGTTTTCTCAGAAAACTAGCCTCATTTATTATGCACGAGGATTCTTAGTATCATATCTTAATCCCCTGCCCAGGACGTACCCAGCAAGATTAACATTTTCTATATAATAACTCTGTACAAAAGTCATTGCAATTGTCATCCTTGGACGACAGGCCTACTGTACATAATTGTAACCATTACAGATCTAGGTAGAACCCCCGAGGGTCCCTTTTGGGTATAAAAGAATCACATCTTCCCTGGGCAACCAGAGGAGGCGTTTCCAAGTTGACACAAGACACTGGGGTCCCGACCTGCAGAAGCTCCAGCACACAGTGGTCTGACATCCATTGGTGGAGTCCAACTCGAGACCAAGACCGGGTCCTTCATTCTCTCCCACCACGTAATGGGGTTGGCTCTTTCCAAGGGGATTCTTGGCATTACACCCAAATACATGCTAGGTGCACTTAGGTACACTTAGATAGGGTCTGCATAGTAGGAGTACAGTTGATTATCGTCATGTTTATATATGCCTGCATATATTCGCTGTTTTAGCCCCATGGTAAAATTCTACCTTCTATTTGTTCTGTTAGTGCTTGTAATCTCTTATGTTAGCTTCTGTCTATTGATTGTTGCAACACATATGTTTCTATACTCGAATGACATTGGTTCAATAAATGCTTATTGAAAATGTCCCCATCGTTCATTCTGTGTATCTCTCTGAGACCAAGTGAGCACGAGTGACTGGGCGAAAAGTACTGCACTGTTTACACGATCCCTGAAGGATCAAGGTTTGTCATGTTTGACGCTTGCCAGAAACTATTTGCTCCTCTGTAAAGTGAGGGGGCTTATGGTGGCACTGTGAGCTAGCTGGTCTAAAGGCTAACATATCCTTTGGGGGTGTCCTGAATCAGTCTGGACTCCAATCCCTTAGTTTATGTTGTCTAAATGCGCATATCTTATGCATCTTTAGGAACTACACGACACCCACCTTACTCTGAGAACTGTATATGTCTCCCTGGACCTCCCCCTCACTCTGATGGGAATCTGAACCACCCTTATTGGGGTCACTTCCCGGTACCTTCTTTAGGACTTGGTGCTGATCCAGCAGTCCACCTCCTTTAATAAGCTCCCTGGGGTCAGTGAGCTTAATATCAATCAGGTGTTGGACCAGATCTGGAAAACAAAGACTAAACATGTGCTCCATTGCAATCATATTGTACAGCCCCTGATAATCATTTACCTTACTGGCCTTCACCCAACCATCCAGTGCCTTGCAAAAGGAATCCACACAACTCACCCAGGTCTGTACTTCACTGGGCTCAGACCACACTTCCTGACAAGGGCTTCCTTTACGGGTGGATACCTTATTGTGCCCTCCTTCTCCAGGGTCAGTAGGGTGTCCCACCCCTCAACAGGGATGTGCCTCCACAGACTAGCTCCCCATTCCTCCTCAGGGATCTTGTACATCTGTAAGGCAATCTCATAAGCCTCAAGCCACTTGTCAATATGTATCCCTCACAACAATGTCAGGCACCAGACCTTTAGGAATATAGGCCGTTTTGTCTACAAAGGACACTCAGGTATCCTGCACCCATTATTACTGGACTCTACCTGCTTTGCTCTGACATCCAGCTCTCTGAGACTTAGCTCATGGGTCATTCTTCTCTCCTCCATGGCCAATCTCTGTTTCTCCAAGGATCTTTCAGCCTCAGCCTTCTCCCTTGCCAAGGTCCTCTGAGCCTCAGCCTTCTCCCTTTCGAAGGCCAGTTCCTTTTGCTCCGCCTACATGGCCAGTTTCTTTTCCTCCATCCTGATCTTGGCCATTTCCCACCTGTACTCCCTCTTTGCCTTCCTTTATGTCAGCTCCTCTGAGGACAGGCTGCGAGAGGACACACTGCTCCGTGCATGTGAGAGAACTTCCAATCTTGGGAGTAGGTTACCCCCCTCCTCAACAGGCTGCATCCTAGGTTCCTCCTGTGGGTCTTGCTCTGATCCTTACTCATCCTCCCCTCCCTCCTGGTCATCTGCTGTGACTGGCAACTGGTGGGCCTCTGCCTATGCCCTCAAGGCCGTTTGGAGTTCATCCTTCTTTGTATCCCTCTTGGTGGGCAACCCCCTCTACTGGCAAAATTTCTTGAGCTCAGTCATAGTATATCCCTCCAGGTTGGCAAGCAAAATACACCGGGGCAGATTTACAAGCCCCTTGCGCCACTTTTGTGTCATTTTTAGCATGGGAAAAATGAAGCAAGAGTGGCGCAAGGGGCTTGTAAATCTGCCCCACCATCTTTGCAGATGAGGTTGAAGACACAGTCAGGTAGAGTAAGAATAAACTTAGAAAAAGCAAAGAGGCCAATTAGGGAGAATTTGAAACTTGAATTGGTCTTAGATATGGGTTGGTAGTGTACACCAAATCACTGTATGGCATTGCACAAGCACAAGTCCTATCCTCACAGCTGATCACCAATGTTAGAAATTGGGTTACTGGTAGAGTGGGAGTAGTTCTGGAAAGTGGGAGAAGCTTCTAAACAGTATATTTGAAGCCTGCCCTGGATCAAACATGGCTTAAGTGACAATGCAGAGTCGTTAAGCCCTTTGTGTGGAGACAGGACACAGCAAATTCAGGTATAAATTAGGCTGGGTCCAGAATCTCCCTCCCATCCTGCCAGTGATGGCCCATTCATTTACATCTATGCTTCCATTGTGTATGGCTGTATAGGAGGAATACACAAAGCCCAACTACACACAGTTATGTGACCAGAAACATGCTTCAGACTCAAAATGGCAAAGGGAAGAAAATGCCAGCTTTCTAAAGTGGTATTTTCAGAATTGTAATTTAAAATCTGATTTCACCACAAGTTAGGATTTTAAATTTGGATTCCAGTGACACCAAACATGAACCAGTTATCTCTTCCCATTTAGAAATTACGCTTATAAAATATAATAAGGCAACTCCAATATTATTCTAAGAGAGAGATAAGCCTTGCAGTAGTGAAAAACAAATGTAAGAATGTTTCAGTACAAGGAAATGTACAGTTTAAGAGTACATGTCCTACCTTTTAAATACACTGTACTCTGCTCTCTGGGCTGTCAAGGGCCTACCCTAGGGTTGAATTATATGTCTACAAACCAAAGGTTTTGCCCTGGCAAAAGGTTCATTTGCCAGGTTGACATGGCACTTTAAACTGCACATACAGATCTGCAGTGGCAGGTCTGAGACATGTTTAAAAGGACTACTTAAGTGGGTGGCACAATCAGTGCTGCAGGTCCACTAGTAGCATTTAATTTACAGGCCCTGAGTACATTTAGTACCATTTTACTAGGGATTTATAGGTAAATTAAATATCCCAGTTGGGTATAAGCTAATTTTACCATGTTTTAAGGAGCGAACACAAGCACTTTAGCACTGGTTAGCAGTGGAAAAATGCATACAGTCCTAAAGCTAACAAAAAAAGAATTCAGCAAAAAGTGAGAGGAGAAAGGCAAAATGTTTGGGGATGAGCCCACAAAAAGGGCCATTTTCAACACCCATCCATTTTCCATTGACTTTTTTGAACAGCACTACCACAAAAACTACTGAATGGAATTATACCAAATTTGCCAGGAAGCTAGATCCTGGTCCAAAAGTGTGCTTTTTGTGATTTGGTGTAAATCCATTCAGTAATGTTTAAGAAATTAAGGTGGAAACATATTTGTTTATTTGGACAGTTTGGTTTGAGGGACTCTCATGAGAGTCCCTCAAACCCATTTCTAAAAAAACTAGAGCATTCTGATTGGCCCAGGGAGCTTTTTCTCCTTGGGTCCACTTGCTCCTGCAAGAGTCAGACTCCTGTGGGAGCGACTGCTCTGATTGGCTGCCAGCAATATGAAGAAAAATGTTTCTGCCAGCCATTGCAGGACTCAGGGACTTAGTTCTCTCTCCTGAAGTTTAAAAGCAAAGAGATATAAGGGTAGGATACATATACCCTGCCCCCCTATGAACTGGGGGGGGTTACCCAGAAGGACCTCCCGTCAGCCCAGAATAAAAGAAAGCTACCTTTTTTGTTGTGATCTTGCAGCACTCCTGCTGGATTGCGGCAAAAAAGGCCCATTTATTAAAATATATTTGGACAGAGGGCTTGAGTGGGGGCCTAAAAAACTGGGGAAGGGGTGCTCAACTCTTCTCCCTGAGCCTTTGTAGGCCCCGGGGACCCCATCCCCAAAGCCAATATGCGTATTAGAGGGTAGGGGGGTGCACAGCCCCCTCCTTGAGCATTTGCGATCCCCAGTGCTGATTTCTTTATTTCTTTTTTTTAAAAAGGGAGAAGGTGCCGCTTGGTCCCCGTCTAAGGGCCCGATTACGATCTCGCTAGGAAAGCCTTCCATACGACTCGGATCCGGAGGGCTTTCCAAGCGAATCGCGCTGTGCGAGTATGACCGAACGAGTACGATGCAGCTGTATGCTGACGGACTCGGTTCGCTCGGACTCTCATTGAACTCTATGGGAGCCCGTGTGCCGACACGTACACAGGCTCCCATAGCAAAAAGGGGTGGGTGGGGAAAAGCGTACGCCTTGTGGCAGGCACCCCATGTTGCCCACCACACTGTGCATGCTTGGATCGGGGGAACCCATGCGCACCCCCGTGACCAATTCGAAGGGCTCTGGGTGAAGGGGGGCCTGCTACAGCCCCCGAAGTCCGATTCCGACAGCCGTTTCATCTCGCTGAGACCGAGGCGATACAGCTGACCAAATCGTGCATCGTACTCGCTCGGTCGGAATCCGGCTCCACTGCGCGGCACGATTCATCTGTGAACGAGTCGTCGGACAGAATTGGGTTCCGGAAATGATTCGGTCGACGCGGACGAGATCTTCGCATTGTACTTTGTCGTTCGGAGCCAGTGACGACTCGTCGGAAATATAGGATCCAAATCGGATTGGCAAGTTCCGGTACTCGTCTGGAGGACTTCCTAACGAGATCGTAATCGGGCCCTAAGACTTGAAAGGCCCCAGGGCTCTCATCCACTGGGGCCAGCTCAAGTACACTGTCTTGGGTACCGAGTAGTTTCCCTGCCAAAACTGATGCAGGCAGGGAAACATATGTTTGGTCCCGCCTGGCGGGAGCATTTTTAAATCTTCTGCAAGATGGGAATAAACATGCCTTCCCTGACTGCAGCAGTGTGGTAATAGAAGGCAAGTCTGCTCCCAGCCAGTGGAAGATTTAAATGTGCTCCCTCTGGGTGGGAGCAGACTTCTGTTTCCCTGCCTGCCCTGATGCGGACAGGAAAACAGATATTGCTCCCGCCCAGTGGGAGCATGCAAACAGCTACAGCTCCCTCAGGCAAGAGCAGTGCCAGCTCCCGCACCATTCAGGAAGTCAGCTGAGGCCGTGGGGCACTGGGGCTCCCCCGTTGCCCCCAACCTGAGGTTTTGATGGTTGGGCACTGGGGTACGCACCTGTGGCGATGGGGTCCTTAGGCCTAATAAGGCTTGGGGAGGGAAGGGCTCATGGCCCCCCTCTCCTTTTTTAGTTATTTCAGCCAAAGGTGATGGGGTCACCTGGACCTAATAATTTTATGACATTTGGCTCTGGGGAATGGAATCCTCTGGGCCAAAATAGGCTTGGGTGGGGCTGCGTGTCCCTCCTCATCTTAAATGTTGTAATTGACCCCGTGGGATGGGGTCCCCAGGGCCTAAAAAGGCTCAAGGAGAGGGGCTTCATGGCCCCCTTCCCTTAATTATGGTACATGAACCCTAGGGGTGGGGTTGCCGGGGCCTAATATGGCTTGGGGAGGGGGGGCGTGCAGCCCCCTCCTCTTTTTTATGACATTTTGCCTGGGGGTCACCGGGGCTTCTTAAGATTGGAGGAGGGGCCACGCACCCTACTCTGCTATTATTAATGTTTGGCTCTGGTGGATAGGGTCCCTGAGCGTTTTAAGCCAGTACAGTAGGCAGCTTTTCCTGTGCCTGACGGGTTTCAGGACCATCCCTTCTTCAGAGGCATAGGGGAAAAGTTTGCGCTGCTGTTAGGCAACAACTTCCTTATTTAAAATGTCACGCCCCTTATTCACGTCAATGTAATTATGGGAGTTGTAGTGCCTGCAATTCCTTCCTCAATTTTGGCGCGCTGATAACTGCCACAAATAAGACCCGACATGGGCCCCAGCAATGTGGCAGAATATAAGATGGAGTCAACGGCTGGGGCCCATGTCAGGTCTTATTTGCGGCAGTTATCAGCGCACCAAAATTGAGGAAGGAATTGCAGGCACTACAACTCCCATAGTTACATTGACGTGAATAAGGGGCGTGACATTTTAAATAAGGAAGTTGTTGCCTACCAGCAGCGCAAACTTTTCCCCTATGCCTCTGAAGAAGGGATGGTCCTGAAACACGTCAGGCACAGGAAAAGCTGCCTACTGCACTGGCCCGCGTATCCATCTGTACCTCTAATAAAGGCTGGTAACCTTCACCTTGTCTCGTGTGCAGCTCAAATTGAAATACCGTGTGTTTGGGAGATATATATAGATATATATATATATATATATATATATATATATATATATATATATATATATATATATATATATATATATATATATATATTACCTACTGGCAGTCACTCAGAGTCACTGGATGATGTTATCAGTGATGCCATCAGTGATGTCGTTTGAGATGTCATCAGTGATGTCACTGACCATCTCATGATTGTTTGTTTCCTGATGCACTTTGCACTTTGCACGTTTTAAATGGAGAATAATGGAGAAAATAATCAAAAAATAAAACTATGATGTCCTAAAACAACTACGACTTGCCTGGATTTTGCTGGCATGAGTGCTGCCTTTCTGTGCCCCTCTGGGATTTTGGCACAAACAAATCGAGGGAAAACACAAGAAACCCCCTTTTCCCATATATATTTATATAAATATATATATCTATCTATATATATATATATATATATATATATATATATATATTATCTACTGGCGGTCGCCAGTAGATAGTTATAGTTACAACCTATTATCCATAGGAAATCCGCGACATTCTATTTGAAATAACTCTCTTGCCGGTTGACGTATCTTCGCAAAATTTTCAAACTTTGTGGGGCGCTCCGGTCCGCTCCTACCCTGAAAGTCTCGGGGGATTCGTCAAGCGGGGCCGAGAAAAAGGGGGTCCCAAAACGCGTTTTCCCCATGCAATTTTCCATAGGAAACTTTAGACACGGCTACAGCCCGAACTGCTGAACGGAATTACACCAAATTTGGCAAAGAGGTAGTTCTTGGTTCAGAAAGAACCCTTTTGTTAAATGGTGTAAATCCGTTCAGTAGTTGCTGAGAAAATCAAAAGTAAAAGATAGATATATCTAGGGCCGCGGATCCTCCCGAGCACGAGCTTTATGTTAATTGGCTGTCAACACTCCAAATCAGGAAGTGTTGGCAGCCATTTTGTCCTCGGTAGAACCGAGGGACAGAAACAAGTGCGCAAAGCGCACAAAGGGGCAGGGTAGAAACACCCTGACCCCTAGGTCTGCTCAGGGGTCCCACAAGGACCCCTGGGCAAAAAAATGTTTGTTTTTTTAAAAATCGGCAGGATGCGCTCAGGGAGCGCGAATCCTGCCGAGCAATCGAGCGCGGTCTCCGCGCTTCGATGTAGTGGCCCCGGGTGGGCCAAGTCCCGAGGGCATGCTGGGGGGTTAATTTTATGTGTGGGGGCCTCTAAGGGCCCCCAAGCCCTGGGGACCACTACCCCCGGGGCTTTATGTATAATGGTGCGGGAGGCCTCTGAGCCCTCCCGCAGCCCCGAGGACCACCACCTCCCGGGGCTTCTTTTTTAAATTAAAAACCTGTGTGGGGGGCTCCAGCCTCCACATGCCCCAGGGACCACCACCTCCCGGGGCACTAAGAAAAATTAAAATGGGGGTCCGTTTTGGACCCCAAGCCCCGAGGACCACCACCTCCCGGGGCTTTCAAAATGTAGGGAGGGGGCCGCGCGGCCCCCTCCTGGAGCCTGTGGTGGCCCTGGGGACCGCCACCCCCAGGGCCGGCTCCTGCAGTGTCCCGGGGTGCCTACCCCGGGACACTGCTGTTTGCAATGACAGGACGGGAGCCTCGCGGCTCCCGTCCTGTCATTGCAAACTGCTTTGGATATTGGAAGAGAGAGCAGGAAACCTGCTCTCTCTTCCAATATCCAAAGCTGATTGCTTTCCACACGGGGAGCAGCATGTTAGCTGCTCCCCATGTGTAAAAGCAATGCCGGTTCCCGTAGGACACGGGGAGCCGGCGGGACTGTGGGGGTTTGGGGACCCCCACAGTCCCCAACGGAGGCCAGGCCCCGGGGATGGGGTCCCCGGGGCCATAAGTGGCCACGGAGGGGGCCACGCAGCCCCCTCCAAATAAAAAAAAGAGGCCATGCCCCGGGGATGGGGTCCCCGGGGCCAAACAGGCCCAGGGAAGGGGGCCACGCGGCCCCCTTCCCGTTTTTTTTTATTTTAATAAAAAAAAAGGGGTAATGCCCTGGGGGATGGGGTCCCCAGGGCCTAAAAATAGGAAAAGGAAAGGGGGCCACACAGCCCCCTTCAAAGAAAAAAAAAAACAAAAAAAAAAAAACGATCAGGCCCGTAGGCCCCGCCCCTTCCTTCACCACTCTGCAAACGCGCCCCTGGCGCGTTTGCAGAGAGGAACGAATTCCCCTTGAATACTGGGGGTCCCTGGGGCCAACTAGCCCACCAGGAACCTCCAGTATGCGCCAGAGGCTGCCTTGCAGAGAGGTGTACAGAGGCCACGCCCCTCTTTACACCTCTCTGCAACGCAGCTCTATGGCGCTTTTGGAGGTATATGGTGGGCTAGTTGCACCCCAGGGACCCTCAGGATTCAAGGGGAGTTAATCCCCGACTTAAAACGCGCCACGGGCGCGTTTGCACAGTGGTGAAGGGAGGGGCGGGGCTTCAGGTGACATGTGTGCAAACAGGCCCCGTGGCGCGTTTTAAGATGGGGAATTAAATCCTCTTCAATCCTGAGGGTCCCTGGGGGCCAACTAGCCCAACAGGTACGTCCAGAAAGCGCCACAGAGCTGCGTTGCAGAGAGGTGTAAAAGGGGTGTGGCCTCTGTACATGTCTCTGCAACGCAGCCCCTGGCGCATACTGGAGGTTCCTGGTGGGCTAGTTGGCCCGTAGGGACCCTCATGATTCAAGGGGACTTAATCCCCCAACTTAAAACGCGCCACGGGGCGCGTTTGCACAGATGTCACCTCAGGCCCCGCCCCTCCCTTCACCATTGTGCAAATATTCCTCTAAAATCAGCCGAAATACGAATTCTGATTTACTCACCTGTTATCAGGAGAGACCTCAGTGCTGCATCTTTCAGCCCAGTACTAATCCTGAAAAGTAATTTTAACCGTACTTACCAGTAACTTGAATTTCCTTCCATAGGCTAACATTGACTGGTTTCACTTGGAAATTCTTCTAAGTGTGGAGTTTTGGAACTTTAAAATATTCCTCTAAAATCAGCCGAAATACGAATTCCGATTTACTCACCTGTTATCAGGAGAGACCTCAGTGCTGCATCTTTCAGCCCAGTACTGATCCTCAAAAGTAATTTTAACCGTACTTACCGGTAACTTGAATTTCCTTCATAGGCTAACATTGACTGGTTTCACTTGGAAATTCTTCTAAGTGTGGAGTTTTGGAACTTTAAAATATTCCTCTAAAATCAGCCAAAATACGAATTCCGATTTACTCACCTGTTATCAGGAGAGACCTCAGTGCTGCATCTTTCAGCCCAGTACTGATCCTGAAAAGTAATTTTAACCGTACTTACCGGTAACTTGAATTTCCTTCATAGGCTAACATTGACTGGTTTCACTTGGAAATTCTTCTAAGTGTGGAGTTTTGGAACTTTAAAATATTCCTCTAAAATCAGCCGAAATACGAATTCCGATTTACTCACCTGTTATCAGGAGAGACCTCAGTGCTGCATCTTTCAGCCCAGTACTGATCCTCAAAAGTAATTTTAACCGTACTTACCAGTAACTTGAATTTCCTTCCATAGGATATCATTGCCTGCTTTTTGCTGAAAAAGTTTCTAAGTGTTGATTTTTGAAACATACAAATATTCCTCTAAAATCAGCCGAAATCTGAATTCTGATTTACTCACCTGTTATCAGGAGAGACCTCAGTGCTGCATCTTTCAGCCCAGTACTGGTCCTGAAAAGTAATTTTAACCGTACTTACCAGTAACTAGAATTTCCTTCCATAGGCTAACATTGACTGGTTTCACTTGGAAATTCTTCTAAGTGTGGAGTTTTGGAACTTTAAAATATTCCTCTAAAATCAGCCGAAATACGAATTCCGATTTACTCACCTGTTATCAGGAGAGACCTCAGTGCTGTATCTTTCAGCCCAGTACTGGTCCTGAAAAGTAATTTTAACCGTACTTACCGGTAACTTGAATTTCCTTCCAAAGGCTAACATTGACTGGTTTCACTTGGAAATTCTTCTAAGTGTGGAGTTTTGGAACTTTAAAATATTCATCTAAAATCAGCCGAAATACGAATTCCGATTTACTCATCTGTTATCAGGAGAGACCTCAGTGCTGCATCTTTCAGCCCAGTACTGATCCTCAAAAGTAATTTTAACCGTACTTACCAGTAACTTGAATTTCCTTCCATAGGATATCATTGCCTGCTTTTTGCTGAAAAAGTTTCTAAGTGTTGATTTTTGAAACATACAAATATTCCTCTAAAATCAGCCGAAATACGAATTCCGATTTACTCACCTGTTATAAGGAGAGACCTCAGTGCTGTATCTTTCAGCCCAGTACTGGTCCTGAAAAGTAATTTTAACCGTACTTACCAGTAACTTATATTTTCTTCCATAGGAATCCATTGTCTGGTTTTCAGCATAAAAGTTTCAAAGTGTCGATTTTCACAAACTACAAATATTCCTTAAAAATCGCCTGTATGACTTAAACGCATTCTTTCAACTGTTTACAGGAGATGCACCAGTGCTGGATCCAGGATCCAACACTGAGTAAGAAAAAGTAACGATAACAGTTTTTACCTGCTAAGTGAATTTCCTTCCATAGGATAACATTGGTGATTCTATGAGAAAAAGTTTCTAAGTGTCAACTTTTAAAATACAATAATATTCCTTAAAAATCACGACTGTAACCAAAACGCTTTTACTCAACTGTTTACAGGAGATGTACCAGGACTGAATCTAGGATCCAGTCCTGTGGTTAGAAAAGTAATCCATAAAGTAACTAATTGCATTTAACTAGAAATTCACATTGAGCTGAATGTTGCATTGTGTTTGAAAATGTGTTGCCCATTGCAACAACTGTAACTACTGTACTTAAAAGTCTATTGCCTATGTGCAAAGTATTTAAACTAAAGTAATTCATTCTGAGAAAGTATTTTTTGTAATGTAATGTATAATGTAATTACAATGTAATTTAAAAAATAAAATATGTAAAAGACATTGTTTCTAAAAATGTAGTAAATCAGTATGAAAAAAATTTATATAAAAATTAATACATTTAAAAATTGTCATTTAAAAAACCTTTGAAATTCACTGAAAAAACCGTAGGTTTCAGGCACGTTATAGTTACAAATTAGCATTTTAAAAACCTTTGAAATTCACTGAAAAAACCATAGGTTTCAGACACGTTATAGTTAGAAATTAGCATTTAAAAAACCTTTGAAATTCACTGAAAAAACCATAGGTTTTAGGGACAGTTATAGTTAGTTGGACATTGCACTCGTACAAAACCCGTGAAATTCCCCCGTTATAGTTAGTTCAGCTAACTATAACTCGCGCCCGCAATGCACTGCTGATGACGTCACATATTACATCACTCATGACATGGTCAGTGACATCACTGATGACATCACTGATGACATCTCAAATGACATCACTGATGACATCATCCACGTGATAATCTGATGCAGCTCCTCACACCCTAATATAACCTTTGATACACCCAATCTAAATTACAGAGTGCCATTCGCAAAACCATAGACACTCCAACACCAATAACTACATACCCACTCACTGATTCTTAGGTCTACACACACACATCCACTCACTCACCCGTACAGTCACTCATACTTATGGTCACTCAGTACAGGACTATCATATGCACTCTTACTCCTATATAGACACTCAAACACCGCCACTCATCCATAGAGGTACTCACACACCTAGTCAGTCATGCAAATAATTAAACACACTGCCATTTACTCACCTATACAGTTATACACACACCAGCTCACTTAATCATACAAATACTAGCACATTGTTACGCTCTTATACAATCACTGATACAAGCACACACTCATCCATACAGCCACTATCACAATCACTCACTCTCGCTATAGCTATTTATATACTCCAATACACATATATACTGCCTTTCACATATGTAGTTACTCACACATGTACCACTGGGACATACATTCACTCACTAACACACTCTTACACACACTTACCCACCCATACAGTCTATCACAGATGCACTCTTGAAACCATCCACCCAGTGAATCACCCACTCACACATCTATGCACAGTCGCACACACCCCATCCACACAAACACTCAGGCACCCATACAGATACTCATAGAACCAATCAATAACCCATATAGACACTCATGTAGCTATTCGCAAATCCATGCATCCACTTACACACCAACAGACGGATACAGACATTCACACAGTTTAGTCACTAACCCATGCATTCAGTAAGATACGTTTAATCACTCACTTGTAGAGTCAGTCACGCACGTACTAAATCATCCATTCAGACACTTATACACCCACTCATTCTTCAATACGCCTTTCCCTATATATATTAAACATATTTAAACTTTACAGAAACACACAGTCACTGGATGATGTCATCAGTGATGTCATTTGAGATGTCATCAGTGATGTCATCAGTGATGTCACTGACCATGTCATGAGTGATGTAATATGTGACGTCATCAGCAGTGCATTGCGGGGCGCGAGTTATAGTTAGCTGAACTAACTATAACGGGGGAATTTCACGGGTTTTGTACGAGTGCAATGTCCAACTAACTATAACTGTCCCTAAAACCTATGGTTTTTTCAGTGAATATATATATATATATATATATATATATATATATAACCTACTGGCAGTCACTCAGAGTCACTGGATGATGTTATCAGTGATGCCATCAGTGATGTCGTTTGAGATGTCATCAGTGATGTCACTGACCATGTCATGAGTGATGTAACATGTGAGGTCATAAGCAGTGCATTGTGGGGCCGTGAGTTATAGTTAGCTGAATTTCTCTGGTTTTGTATGAGTGAAATGTCAGCCTAACTGTAATGTCCCTGTAACCTTAGATTTTTCAGTGTATATATATATATATATATTATCTACTGGCGGTCGCCAGTAGATAGTTATAGTTACAACCTATTATCCATAGGAAATCCGCGACATTCTATTTGAAATAACGTTGGCGCCGGTTGACGAATCTTCGTGAAAGTTTCCAACTTGTTGGGGCGCTCCGCTCCGCTCCTACCCTGAAAGTCTCGGGGTGATACGTGAAGCGGGGCCGAGAAAAAGGGGGTCCCAAAACGCGTTTTCCCCATTCATTTTTCCATAGGAACCTTTAGTCGCAGCTACAGCCCGAACTGCTGAACGGAATTACACCAAATTTGGCAAAGAGGTAGTCCTTGGTTCAGACTGGTGCCTTTTGCTTAAATGGTGTAAATCTGTTCAGTAGTTCCTGAGAAAATCAAAAGTAAAAGTACATATATATCTATGGGCGCGTCGGATACGCGTACCCTCAGCGCACCCTGCGCGCACCGTCCCGATCACGAGCTGCATGCTAATTGGCTGTCAGCTGGCTGTCAACATTCCGATTCAGGAAGTGTTGGCAGCCATTTTGTCCCTCGGTAGAACCGAGGGACAGAAACAAGTGCGCAAAGCGCAAAAGGGGCAGGGTAGAAACACCCTGACCCCTAGGTCTGCTCAGGGGTCCCACAAGGACCCCTGGGCAGAAAAAGATTTTTGTTTTTAAAAATCGGCGGGATGCGCTTAGGGTGCGCGTATCCTGCCGAGAAAAAAAGAAACAAGTGTGCAAAACGCACAAAGGGGGCAGGGTAGAAACACCCTAACCCCTAGGCCTGCTCAGGGGTCCCACAAGGACCCCCTGGGCAAAAAGCATTTTTTTAAAAAATCGGCAGGATGCGCTCAGGGTGCGCGAATCCTGCCGAAAGAATCGAGCGCGGTCTCCCGCGCTCGATTGTATTTTGCCCCCGGGTGGCCCAAGTCCCGGGGGCATGGTGGGGGTTTAATTTTATGTGTGGGGGCCTCAAAGGGCCCCCAAGCCCGGGGACCGCCACCCCCGGGGCTTTCTTTTAAAATGGTGCGGGAGGGCTCTGAGCCCTCCCGCAGCCCCGGGACCACCACCTCCCGGGGCTTTTTTTTAAAATTAAGCAATTTGTGTGGGGGGCTCCAGCCCCCACACGCCCGGGACCGCCACCTCCCGGGGCACTAACAAATGAATATGGGGGTCCGTTACGGACCCCAGAGCCCGGGGACCACCACCTCCCGGGGCTGTGTACTGAATGGGAGGGGCCGCGCGGCCCCTCCTGGAGCCCTTGATGGCCCTGGGGACCACCACCCCCAGGGCCGGCTCCTGCAGTGTCCCGGGGTGCCTACCCCGGGACACTGTAGTTTGCTATGGCAGGACGGGAGCCTCGCGGCTCCCGTCCTGTCATTGCAAACTGCTTTGGATATTGGAAGAGAGAGCAGGGAAACCTGCTCTCTCTTCCAATATCCAAAGCCGATTAGCTTTCCACATGGGGAGCAGCATGTCAGCTGCTCCCCATGTGGAACAGCAATGCCGGCTCCCAAGGGACGTGGGGAGCCGGCGGGACTGTGGGGGATTGGGGACCCCCACAGTCCCCAACGGAAGGGCCAGCCCCGGGGGATGGGGTCCCGGGGCAAGTAGTGGCCCGGGAGGGGGCCACGCGGCCCCCTCCCCAAAAAAGAGCAAACAATTTTTTTTAAAAAAGGAAAGGCCGGCCCCGGGGGATGGGGTCCCCGGGGCCTTAAAATGGCCAGAGGAGGGGGCCACGCTGCCCCCTCAAAAAATAAATATAGAGGCCATGCCCCGGGGATGGGGTCCCCGGGGCCAATACAGGCCAAGGGAAGGGGGCCACGCGGCCCCCTTCCCGTTTTTTTAAAGGTAATTTAAAAAGGGTAAGGCCCTGGGGGATGGGGTCCCCAGGGCCCAAAAAGAAAAAGGAAGGGGGCCACACAGCCCCCTTCAGGGGAGAAAAAAAAAATTACAAAACGATCGGGCCCGCAGGCCCCGCCCCTTCCTTCACCACTCTGCAAACGCGCCCCTGGCGCGTTTGCAGAAGAGAACAATTCCCCTTGAATACTGGGGGTCCCTGAGGGCCAACTAGCCCACCAGGTACCTCCAGTATGCGTCAGGGGCTGCCTTGCAGAGAGGTGTACAGAGGCCACGCCCCTTTTACACCTCTCTGCAACGCAGCTCTGTGGCGCTTTTGGAGGTATATGGTGGGCTAGTTGGACTCCGGGGACCCTCAGGATTCAAGGGGACTTAATCCCCCAACTTAAAACGCGCCACGGGCGCGTTTGCACAGTGGTGAAGGGAGGGGCGGGGCTTCAGGTGACATGTGTGCAAACAGGCCCCGTGGCGCGTTTTAAGATGGGGAATTAAATCCCCTTCAATCCTGAGGGTCCCTGGGGCCAACTAGCCCAACAGGTACATCCAGAAATCGCCACAGAGCTGCGTTGCAGAGAGGTGTAAAGGGGTGTGGCCTCTCTACACGTCTCTGCAACGCAGCCCCTGGCGCATATTGGAGGTTCCTGGTGGGCTAGTTGGCCCCTAGGGACCCTCAGGATTCAAGGGACTTAATCCCCCAACTTAAAACGCGCAACGGGCGCGTTTGCACAGATGTCACCTGAGGCCCCGCCCCTCCCTTCACCATTGTGCAAATATTCCTCTAAAATCAGCCAAAATATGAATTCCGATTTACTCACCTGTTATCAGGAGAGACCTCAGTGCTGCATCTTTCAGCCCAGTACTGGTCCTGAAAAGTAATTTTAACCGTACTTACCGGTAACTTGAATTTCCTTCATAGGCTAAGATTGACTGGTTTCACTTGGAAATTCTTCTAAGTGTGGAGTTTTGGAACTTTAAAATATTCCTCTAAAATCAGCCGAAATACGAATTCCGATTTACTCACCTGTTATCAGGAGAGACCTCAGTGCTGCATCTTTCAGCCCAGTACTGGTCCTGAAAAGTAATTTTAACCGTACTTACCGGTAACTTGAATTTCCTTCATAGGCTAACATTGACTGGTTTCACTTGGAAATTCTTCTAAGTGTGGAGTTTTGGAACTTTAAAATATTCCTCTAAAATCAGCCGAAATACGAATTCCGATTTACTCACCTGTTATCAGGAGAGACCTCAGTGCTGCATCTTTCAGCCCAGTACTAATCCTCAAAAGAAAGTTTAGCCGTACTTACCAGTAACTTGAATTTCCTTGCATAGGATATCATTGCCTGCTTTTTGCTGAAAAAGTTTCTAAGTGTTGATTTTTGGAACTTTAAAATATTCCTCTAAAATCAGCCGAAATCCGAATTCTGATTTACTCACCTGTTATCAGGAGAGACCTCAGTGCTGCATCTTTCAGCCAAGTACTGATCCTCAAAATTAATTTTAACCGTACTTACCGGTAACTTGAATTTCCTTCATAGGCTAACATTGACTGGTTTCACTTGGAAATTCTTCTAAGTGTGGAGTTTTGGAACTTTATAATATTCCTCTAAAATCAACCAAAGTACGAATTCCAATTTACTCACCTGTTATCAGGAGAGAACCCAGTGCTGCATCTTTTAGCCCAGCACTGACCCTGAAAAGTAATTTTAACCGTACTTACCAGTAACTTATATTTTCTAACATAGGAATCCATTGTCTGGTTTTCAGCAGAAAACTTTCAAAGTGTCGATTTTCACAAACTACAAATATTCCTTAAAAATCGCCTGTATGACTTAAACGCATTCATTCAACTGTTTACAGGAGATGCACCAGTGCTGGATCCAGGATCCAACACTGAGTAAGATAAAGTAACGATAACAGTTTTTACCTGCTAAGTGAATTTCCTTCCATAGGATAACATTGGTGATTCTATGAGAAAAAGTTTCTAAGTGTCAACTTTTAAAATACAATAATATTCCTTAAAAATCACGACTGTAACCAAAACGCTTTTACTCAACTGTTTACAGGAGATGTACCAGGACTGAATCTAGGATCCAGTCCTGTGGTTACAAAAGTAATCCATAAAGTAACTAATTGCATTTAACTAGAAATTCACATTGAGCTGAATGTTGCATTGTGTTTGAAAATGTGTTGCCCATTGCAACAACTGTAACTACTGTACTTAAAAGTCTATTGCCTATCTGCAAAGTATTTAAACTAAAGTAATTCATTCTGAGAAAGTATTTTTGTAATGTAATGTATAATGTAATTACAATGTAATTTAAAAAATAAAATATGTAAAAAAAATTGTTTCTAAAAATGTAGTAAATCAGTATGAAAAAATTAATATAACAATTAATACATTTAAAAATTGTCATTTACAAAACCTTTGAAATTCACTGAAAAAACCGTAGGTTTCAGGCACGTTATAGTTAGAAATTAGCATTTAAAAAACCTTTGAAATTCACTGAAAAAACCATAGGTTTCAGACACGTTATAGTTACAAATTAGCATTTAAAAACCTTTGAAATTCACTGAAAAAACCATAGGTTTCAGACACGTTATAGTTACAAATTAGCATTTAAAAACCTTTGAAATTCACTGAAACAACCATAGGTTTTAGGGACAGTTTTAGTTACTTGGACATTGCACTCGTACAAAACCCGTGAAATTCCCCCGTTATAGTTAGTTCAGCTAACTATAACTCGTGCCCCGCAATGCACTGCTGATGACGTCACATATTACATCACTCATGACATGGTCAGTGACATCACTGATGACATCACTGATGACATCTCAAATGACATCACTGATGACATCATCCACGTGATAATCTGATGCACCTCCTCACACCCTAATATAACCTTTGATTCACCCACTCTAAATTACAGACTGCCATTCGCAAAACCATAGACACTCCAACACCAATAACTACATACCCACTCACTGATTCTTAGGTCTACACACACACATCCACTCACTCACCCGTACAGTCACTCATACTTACGGTCACTCAGTACAGGACTATCATATGCACTCTTACTCCTATATAGACACTCAAACAACGCCACTCATCCATAGAGATACTCACACACCTAGTCAGTCATGCAAATAATTAAACACACTGCCATTTACTCACCTATACAGTTATACACACACCAGCTCACTTACTCATACAAATAGTAGCACATTGTTACGCTCTTATACAATCACAGATACAAGCACACACTCATCCATACAGCCACTATCACAATCACTCACTCTTGCTTATAGCTATTTATATACTCCAACACACATATATACTGCCTTTCACATATGTAGTTACTCACACATGTACCACTGGGACATACATTCACTCACTAACACACTCTTACACACACTTACCCACCCATACAGTCTATCACAGATGCACTCTTGAAACCATCCACCCAGTGAATCACCCACTCACACATCTATGCACAGAGTTGCACACACCCCTCCCACACAAACACTCAGGCACCCATACAGATACTCAGACAAGCATTCAATAACTCATATAGACACTCATTTAGCTATTCACAAACACATGCAGCCACTTACACAGCAACAGACAGACGGATACAGACATTCACCCAGTTTAGTCACTAACCCATGCATTCAGTAAGATACGTTAAATCACTCACTTATAGAGTCAGTCACGCACCTACTAAATCATCCATACAGACACTTACACACCCACTCATTCTTCAATACGTCTTTTCCTATATATATTAAAAATATTTAAACTTTACAGAAACACACAGTCACTGGATGATGTCATCAGTGATGTCATTTGAGATGTCATCAGTGATGTCATCAGTGATGTCACTGACCATGTCATGAGTGATGTAATATGTGACGTCATCAGCAGTGCATTGCGGGCGCGAGTTATAGTTAGCTGAACTAACTATAACGGGGAATTTCACGGGTTTTGTACGAGTGCAATGTCCAAGTAACTAAAACTGTCCCTAAAACCTATGGTTTTTCAGTGAATTTCAAAGGTTTTTTAAATGCTAATTTGTAACTATAACGTGTCTGAAACCTATGGTTTTTCAGTGAATATATATATATATATATATATATATATATATATATATATATATATATATATATATATATATATATATATATATATATATATATATATAAAAACAATGTGGTCCCAAATCGGCAAAGAGAAGTGCAGAAAGAGGCAAGAGAGCTGCAGAAAGAAGATGAAAGGTGCAGAAATAAGCAAGAGTAATGCAAAAAGAGGCAACAGAGGTGCAGAAAGAGGCCTACTTTGACTGTACCTTACAACAGACTCATACAAAGTACCCTAATCACTAATCCTTCTCTGAAGATGTCTTAAACCTCACTTTTCTCTTGAAGGTTCACTATTAATCGACTGCTCAGAATGTTAGGCCTACCAAATATAAAACAGCAATCCTAAGCATATCACTGTTGTAAGTCTGAACAAGTTTGTGACGGTATGCATGTGTGTCTATGCTTTTACCTAGTGACATGTTAAATGAAAATACACATACAAACACTTGAATACCTGTGTTTCAAACAGCATACTCTATAAATTTGTGTAAAAAAAAGGTGTATGCATTTCTTTCTGCTCACAATACAGGGCACATGGGTATTCAATAGTATATTTGAGGGGCTCTATAACACATATATACATAAGACATGGCTGCCTGTGTAACCGAATGACAGAGCAGAACTGAGAAAATTTGACCACCTATAGGAGAAGTTACCCGCTTTTTAAGCTACCATCTTCAGATGCATAACACATGTAAGAATACATATACAAGTAGACATATACCTCAGTCTCAAGAGCACACAGATCTTCAAACTTGACAGCTTGCACTTCCCATTTGAGTACAGAAAGAGGCGAGAGAAGTTCAGAAAGAAGCAAGAGAGTTACAGAAACAGGCAAAAGAGGTGGAAAAAGAGGGAACAGGGGTGCAGAGAGAGGCAAGAGAGGTGCAGAAAGAGGGGTGCAGAAAGAGGCAAGAGGTGTGCAGACATTTGCAAGAGAGGTGCAGAAAGAAGCAAGAGCAGTGCAGAAAGAACCAACAGAGGTGCAGAAGGAGGCAAGAGAGGTGCAGAAAGAGGCAAGAGAAGTGCAGAAAGAACAACAGAGGTGCAGAAGGAGACAAGAGAACTGCAGAAAGAGTCAAGAGAGTTGCAGAAACAGGCAAGAGAAGTGCAGAAAAAGGGAACAGGGGTGCAGAAAGAGGCAAGAGAGGTGCAGAAAGAGGGAAGAAGTGTGCAGAAAGAGGCAAGAGGAGTGCAGAAAGAAGCAACAGAAGTGCAGAAAGAAGCAAGAGAAGCTCAGAAAGAAGCAACAGAGGTGCAGAAAGAGGCAAGAGGGGCGCAGAAAGAGGCAAGAGAGGTGCAGAAAGAGGCAAGGGGGTGCAGAAAGAAGCAAGAGAGGTACAGAAAGAAGCAAGAGAAGTACAGAAAGAAGCAACAAAGGTGCAGAAAGAGGCAAGAGGGGTGCAGAAAAAGGCAAGAGAAGTGCAGAAAGAAGCAACAGAGGTGCAGAAGGAGGCAAGAGAAGTGCAGAAAGAGGCAAGAGAGGTGCAGAAGGAGGCAAGAGAAGTGCAGAAACAGACAAAAGAGGTACAGCAAGAGCAGTGCAGAAAGAACCAACAGAGGTGCAGAAGGAGGCAAGAGGGGTGCTGAAAGAGGCAAGGGGGTACAGAAATTTGCAAGAGAGGTACAGAAAGAAGTAACAGAGGTGCAGAAGGAGGCAAGAGAACTGCAGAAATAGGCAAGAGAGTTGCAGAAACAGGCAAAAGGGGTGCAGAAAGAGGGAACAGATGGGTAGACTGAGGCAAGAGAAGTGCAGAAAGAGGGAAGAGGGGTGCAGAAAGAGCCAAGAGGGATGCAGAAATTTGGAACAGAGGTGCAGAAAGAAGCAAGAGCAATGCAGAAAGAACCAACAGAGGTGCAGAAAGAGGCAAGAGGGGTATAGAAAGAGGCAAGTGAAGTGCAGAACGAAGCAAAAGAGGTGCACAAAGAGGCAAGAGAGCTATAGAAAAAGGCAAGAGAGGTGCAGAATAAGGCAGGAGAGGTGCACAAAGAGGCAAGAGGGGTACAGAAAGAGGAAAGAGGGGTGCAGAAAGAAGCAAGAGAAGTGCAGAAAGAAGCAACAGAGGTGCTGAAAGAGGCAAGAAGGGTGCAGAAAGAGGCAAGAGAAGTGCAGAAAGAAGAAAGAGAGGTGCAGAAAGAGGCAAGAGAGGTGCAGAAGCAGGCAAGAAAGGTGCAGAAAGAGGTAACAGGGGTGCAGAAAGAGGCAAGAGGGGTACAGAAATATGCAAGAGAGGTGCAGAAAGAAGCAATAGCAGTGCAGAAAGAAACAAGAGAAGTGCAGAAAGAAGCAAGAGAGGTGGACAAAGACGGAAGAGAGATGTAGAAATTTGAAAAAGAGCTGCAGAAAGAACCAAGAACAGTGCAGAAAAAACCAACAGAGGTGCAAAAAAGAGGCAAGAGGGGTGCAGAAAGGGGTAGGAGAGGTGCAGAAAGAGGCAAGAGGGGTACAGGAAGAGGCAGGAGGGGTGCAGAAAGAAGGAAGAGAAGTGCAGAAAGAAGCAACAGAGGTGCTGAAAGAGGCATGAAGGGTGCAGAAAGAGGCAAGAGAAGTGCAGAAAGAAGCAACAGATGTACAGAAAGAGGCAAGAGTGGTATAGAAAGAGGGAAGAGAGGTGTAGAAAGAGGCAAGAGAGTTGCACAAAGAGGGAAGAGGGGTGCAGAAAGAGGCAAGAGGGGTGCAGAAAGAAGCAAGTGAGGTGCAGAAATAGGCAAGAGAGGTGCAGAAAGAGGTAAGAGGTGCAGAAACAGGCAAGATAAGTGCAGAAAGAGGCAAGAGAATTGCTGAAAGAAGCAACAGAGGTGTAGAAAGAAGCAAGAGAAGTGCAGAAAGAGGAAAGTGAGGTGCAGAAAGAGACAAGAGAGGTGCGGAAAGAGGGAAGACAAGTGCAGAAAGAGACAACAGGGGTACAGAAAGAAGCAAGACAGGTGCAGAAGGAAGCATGGGAAGTGCAGAATGAAGCAACAGGGGTGCAGAAAGAGGCAAGAGAAGTGCAGAAAGAAGCAACAGAGGTGCAAAAGGAGGCAAGAGAACTGCAGAAAGAGGTAAGAGTGTTGCAGAAACAGGCAAATTAGGTACAGAAAGAGGGAACAGGGGTGCAGACAGGCAAGAGAGGTGCAGAAACAGGTAAGAGGGGTGCAGAAAGAGACAAGAGGGGTGCAAACATTTGCAAGAGAGGTGCAGAAAGAAGCAAGAGCAGTGCAAAAGAACCAACAGAGGTGCAGAAGGAGGCAAGTGAGGTGCAGTAGGAGGCAAGAGAACTGCAGAAAGAGGCAAGAGAGTTGCAGAAACAGGCAAAAGGGTGCAGAAAGAGGGAACAGGTGGTCAGACTGAGGCAAGAGAGGTGCAGAAAGAGGGAAGAGGGATGCAAAAATTTGGAACAGAGGTGCAGAAAGAAGCAGGAGCAGTGCAGAAAGAACCAACAGAGGTGCAGAAAGAGGAAAGAGAAGTGCAGAAAGAGGCAAGTGAAGTGCAGAATGAAGCAACAGAGGTGCACAAAGAACCAACAGAGGTGCAAAAGGAGGCAAGAGGGGTGTTAAAGGGGTGGGAGAGGTGCACAAAGAGGTAAGAGGGGTACAGAAAGAGGCAGGAGGGGTGCAGAAAGAAGGAAGAGAACTGCAGAAAGAAGCAACAGAGGTGCTGAAAGAGGCATGAAGGGTGCAGAAAGAGACAAGAGAAGTGCAGAAAGAAGCAACAGAGGTACAGAAAGAGGCAAGAGTGGTGCAGAAAGAGGGACGAGAGGTGTAGAAAGAGGCAAGAGAGTTGCAGAAAGAGGGAAGAGGGGTGCAGAAACAGGCAAATGGGGTGCAGAAAAAAGCAAGTGAGGTGCAGAAAGAGGCAAGAGAGGTGCAGAAAGAGGCAAGAGAGGTGCAGAAAGAGGCAAGAAAACTGCAGAAAGAGGCAAGAGAGGTGCAGAAAGAGGCAAGAAAACTGCAGAAAGAGGCAAGAGAGGTGCAGAAAGAGGCAAGAGAGTTGCAGAAAGAGGCAAGAGAGTTGCAGAAAGAGGCAAGTTAGGTGCAGAAAGAGGCAAGAGAACTGCATAAAGAGCCAAGAGACTTGCAGAAACAGGCAAAAGGGGTGCAGAAAGAGGGAACAGGTGGGCAGACTGAGGCAAGAGAGGTCCAGAAAGAGGGAAGAGGGGTGCAGAAAGAGGCAAGAGGGGTTCAGAAAGAAGCAAAAGAGGTGCAAAGAGAAGCAAGAGAAGTGCAGAAAGAAGCAACAGAGGTATAGAAAGAGGCAAGAGGGGTGCAGAAAGAGGCAAGAGAAGTGCAGAAAGAAGCAACAGAGGTGCAGAAAGAGGCAAGAGAAGTGTAGAAACAGGCAAGAGAGGTGCAGAAACAGGCAGGAGAGGTGCATAAAGAGGGAACAGGGGTGCAGAAAGAGGCAAGAGGGATACAGGAAGAAGCAAGTGAGATGCAGAAAAAGGGCAACAGAGACGCAGAAAGAGGCAAGAGAGGTGCAGAAAGTGGAAGAGATGAGCAGAAAGAGGCAAAAGAAATGAAGAAAAAAAGAAAGGTGCAAAAGAAGCAACAGAAATGCAGAAAGGTGCAAGAGAAACGCAGAAAGAAGCAAGAGTGGTTTGCACACCATTAGTACCAATTTAACACCCACATTTAGCAATAAGTAACAGGTGACCATTCTAGGTTTGCAAAGGGCCTTCCACCACGCTGTAACACTTGTTGCTGCATTTTTGGTAGCTTTTGAGCAGTTTGAGCTAGAAACAAGGTTTTTGTTCAAATCTGCAGATTATGCAGCAGATGATGGATTATGTGGCAAATGCAGAAAATGTATAATTGTGCAAAAGTCTGTGCAGCCAAACAGTCGCATAATTCCAGTGGCCCTGCTCATACCTCTGACTAGGTCTAGAAGTGCTCCTCAGTGGTTCCTTCTTTTTTTCTCATTGAGTTTATAGTTTAGCTTCAATGGAAACGAGGAAGACTAAACCTGAGGTTACCACTCCACAACACAGACTACCATACCACATAATTACTCTCCATAACACATAATCCCACTCTACATAATTCATATACACTAAATACCACATACCTTCTATCCACATCAAAGTCAAATTATATCCACATAATTTCACTGCACATCATACCACATAATTCCACTACACACAACCTACATCCACTCCACTCCAAGAAACATTAGTAAAACACTTTTACATTTACAACGCCAATAGCTCTAACTCTCGCAAATGTCAAATCTATTACATTGCAAATGCTTCTTTAACTAGTAGTCATGTTTTCAGAGAGGTGGAGAAAGGGGGCTGGGCCTCCGACCAGTGCTCAGAAATTACACTGCATAGGACTTACAGGAGGTACCAGGAGGGCTTCTTGGCCCCCAAAGTCCCTCCGTAGCAAAGTGGCCTTCATCACCCAACCCAAAGTGTACCAGGAGGTGCATTTGCAGAGTGGTGGAGAAAGGGGGGCGTGGCCTCCGAAGACGCCTTGCCAATACCACTGTGTGGGACTTACTGGAATTAACAGGAGGGGTAGTTGGCCCCCAAGGACAACCTTGGGGGCCAACTAACCCTCCTATTACCTCCAGTATGTCCCACACAACAGCATTGCTAAGTTCTCATTGCAGGCCAAGCCCCCTTTCCCCACCACTCTGCAAATGCGCTCCCTGGTGTGCTCTTGGATAGGGATTAAAGTCCACTTCACTGCTGGGGGTCCTTTGAGGCCAACTAGCCTACCTGATACCTCCAGTATGCCCCAGATAGTGGGATAGGTGACAGGTGGCCCCTTTCTCCACCACTCTGCAAGCACACCTCTTGGCGTGTTCTGGGTTCGGGGATTAAGTCTCCTTGCCTCTTGAGGGTCCCTGGGGGCCAACTAGCCCACCAGGTACCTCCAGTAAGCCCCACACAGCTGGATTGCTGAGAGTGGCCTGAGGCCATGCCCCCTTTTTACATCACTCTGCAAATGAGCCTCCTGGCGCACTGCTGCTCGGGGGATGAAGTGGTGTAAAAAGGGGCGTGGCCTCAGACCACCTCTTAGCAATCCCACTGTGTGGGACTTACTGGAGGTACCTGTTGGGCAAGTTGGCCCCCAGGGACCCTCAGGATTCAAGGGGACTTAATCCCCCAACTTAGAACGTGCCAGGAGGCATGTTTGCAGAGTGGTACAGGGAGGGGCAAGGGCCTCCAGCAGATGCCGGCTTTTCTTCTTTTGTTAGAAGGGGGCTGTGTGCCCCCTTCTCTTAATATTTTATAGGTCCTGGGGGCCCCATCCCCAGGGCCTGACTCATTTTGGTTTTTTTTTTTAAAGGGAAGGGGGCCGCGCGGCCCCCCTCCTGAGGCTGATTTCCCATCCCCATCTCCCAGGGCATGGCCTCGTTTTTTTTATTATCTATTGGATTTGAGATGTCATTAGTGATGTCATCAGTGATGTCACTGACCATGTTATGAATGATGCAATATGTGACGTCATCAGCAGTGCATTGCGGGGGCGTGAGTTATAGTTAGCTCAACTAACTATAACGGCCGAATTATTCTGGTTTTGTACGAGTGAAATGTCCAACTAACTATAACGTCCCTGAAACCTGTGGTTTTTTCAGTGAATTTCTAAGGTTTTTAAATGCTAATTTCTAACTATAACGTCCCTGAAACCTATGGTTTTTTCAGTGAATTTCAAAGGTTTTTTAAATGATAATTTCTAACTATAACGTCCCTTGAAACCTATGGCTTTTTCAGTGAAAAATATCTATATATATATCTATATATGTATCTATATATATATGTATATATATATAGATACATATATAGATATATATATATTACCTACTGGCGGTCGCCAGTAGGTAGTTATAGTTAGGACCTTGTTTCTATTCAAAAAGCATTATTTCTTTTGCCAATATCTTTGGCGCCATTTGACGAATCTTTGTGAAATTTTCAAAACTAATTGTTCACTCAGGTCAGCTCCTGTCTTGAAAGTTTCGGGGTGATTCGTCAAGTGGGGGCTGAGAAAAAAGGGGTGTCCCAAAACACATTTTCCCCATGTTAATTTCCATAGGAACTTTAGACACAGCGACAGCCCGAACTGCTGAACGGAATTACACCAAATTTGGCAAAAAGGTAGCGCTTGGTCCAGAAAGCGACCTTTTTTTAACTGGTGTAAATCGGTTCAGTAGTTGCTGAGAAATTCAAAAATAAAGATTTATATATCTGAGCACCGAGGAGGCGTCGCGAACCCTCCCGAGCACGAGCTTCATTCTGATTGACAGCCAACACTCCAAAGCAGAATGTGTTGGCAGCCATCTTGTGACTCGGTAACACTGAGTCACAAGAAAAATGGAAAAAAAAGTGAAAAATGAAAAAAGGGGGCAGGGTAAAAACACCCTGACCCCCTAGGCCTGCTCAGGGGGTCCCACAGGGACCCCCAGGCCCAAAAAAAAGCATTTTAAAAAAATCGGCAGAATTCGCGCTGGGTGCACGAACCGTGCCCAGAAAATAAAAATAAAACAAAGCGCCGGCTCCCGTGCTTCGTTTTAATGAGCCCCCGGGTGGGCCAGGTCCTGGGGCAATGCCAAAATCATATAGTGGGGGCCCACAGGGGCCCCTGTAGCCACGGAGACCACCACCTCCCTGGGGCTATGCTAATTATATGCGGGGGCATGTGGCCCCCCCAAAGCCCCGGGGCTTGTTTAATTAGATGTGGGGGGCCTCCCAAGCCCCACAAGCCCCGGAGACCGCCACCTCCCCGGGGCTTAACTTAATTTTGCGCGGGGAGCACGCGGCCATCCCGCAGCCCCAGGAACCGCCACCTCCCCGGGGCTTTATTTTGTGGGTGGGGGGCCTCAAGGACCCCCCAAGCCCTGGGGACAGCCATCTCCCTGGG
This sequence comes from Calotriton arnoldi, assembly GCA_963921515.1. NCBI lineage: Eukaryota > Metazoa > Chordata > Amphibia > Caudata > Salamandridae > Calotriton > Calotriton arnoldi. The sequence continues at coordinate 267,445 of CAWUFW010010810.1, read as the reverse complement.
GATTTTGTAAATTATTTGCGGGGCCTCACGGCCCCCCATAAGCCCCAGGGACCAACACCTCCTGTTGAAATGATGGTGGGGGCCCCCCTCCTGGAGCCCTAGATGGCCCTGGGGACCGCCACCCCCCAGGGCCAGCTCCTGCAATGTCCCTGGGTGCCCACCCCCGGGACATTGCTGTTTGCTATGGTAGGGCGGGAGCATAGCAAACTTCTGCTTTGCTTCTTGGAAGCGAGAGCAGGAAACCTACTCTCGCTTCCAAGAAGCAAAGCAGAATTGCTTTTGGGCAAGGGGAGCTGCATGTTAGCAGCTCCCCTTGCCCAAAAGCAATGCCGGCTCCCGCAGGAAGTGGGGAGCTGCCTGGGACCGTGGGGGCATTGGGGCTCCCCCCATGGTCCCCAATGCTAAGGGCTGGCCCCAGGGGATGGGGTCCCTGGGGCCGAAGTTGGCCCGGGAGGGGGCCGTGTGGCCCCCTCCCTTTAGTTTAAAAATAATAAATGGCCAGGCCCCAGGGGATGGGGTCCCTGGGGCCGAAATCGGCCTAGGGAGGGGGGCCACACGGCCCCCTCCTTAAATTTATATATAAAATGGCCAAGCCACTGGGGATGGGGTCCCCAGGGCCAATAGTGGCCCAGGGAAAGGGGGCCATGCGGCCCCCCTTCCCTATAAATATTTTTTTTTAAAAAGAGGCCATGCCCCGGAAGATGGGGTCCCCGGGGCCAAAACGGCCCAGGGAAGGGGGGGCGTGGCCCCCTTCCCATTTTTAAAAAAAAATTGAAAAAAGGGTCAGGCCCTGGGGGATGGGGTCCCCAGGGCCCCAAAAATACCAAAAGAAAGGGGGCCACACAGCCCCCTTCTAAAAATATATTTTTAAAAAAGCTGGCATCTCGCCGGAGGCCCTGCACTCTCCCTGCACCACTCTGCAAACGCGCCCCCTGGAGCGTTCTAAGTTGGGGAATTAAGTCCCCTTGAATACTGAGGGTCCCTGGGGGCCAACTAGCCCACCAGGTACCTCCAGTAAGTGCCATACAGCTGGATTGCAGAGAGGTGGCCTGAGGCCATGCCCCTTTTTACACCACTCTGCAAACGCGCCTCTTGGCACACTGCTGGTGGGGTGATGAGGTCCTTTTTTGTCATGAGGACCTCAGGACACAAATGGACTACATCCCTCGAGCAGCAGTGTGCCACGAGTGGTGTTTGCAGAGTCGTGTAAAAAGGGGGCCTGGCCTTTGAGCACTCTCAGCAATCTAGCTGTATGGGGCTTACTGGAGGTAACAGGAGGGCTAGTTGGCCCCCAGGGACCCTCAGGAGGAAAGGGGACTTCATCCCCCAACCAAGAGTGCGCCAGGAAGCGAGTTTGCAAAGTGGTGGAAGAAGGGGGCATGGCCTGTGTCCACCTCTCAGCAATCCCACTCTGTGGGGCTTACTGAAGGTAAGAGGTAGGCTAGTTGGCCCCTAAAGGACCCCCAGCAGCAAAGGGGACTTCAATCCCCATCCAAGAGCGCGCCAGGGAGCACGTTTGCAGAGTGGTGGGCAAAGGGGGCGTGGCCTGCTATGAGAACTTAGCAATCCTGCTGTGTGGGACTTACTGGAGGTAATAGGAGGGATAGTTGGCCCCCAAGGATGTCCTTGGGGGCCAACTACCCCTCTTGTTACCTCCAGTAAGTCCCACACAGTGGGATTGCTAAGACGTCTTCGGAGGTCATGCCCCCCTTTCTCCACCACTCTGCAAACGCACCTCCTGGCAGACTACGGGATTGGGGATGAAGTCCAATTTACTCCTGAGGGACTTTGGGGGCCAAGAAGCCCTCCTGGTACCTTCTGTAAGTCCTACGCAGCGGCATTCCTGAGCGCTGGTCAGAGGCCCAGCACCCTTTCTCCACCAATCTGCAAACACGACTACTAGTTAAAGAAGTGTTTGCAATGTAATAGCTTTTGCATTTGCGAGAGTTAGAGCTATTGGCGTTGTAAAAGTAAACGTTTTTTACTAATGTTTTTTGGAGTGGAGTGGATGTACGTTGTGTGTAGTGGAATTATGTGGTATGTTGTGCAGTGAAATTATGTGGATAGAAAGTATGTGGTATTTAGTGTATAGGAATTATGTAGAGTGGGATTATGTGTTATGGAGAGTAATTATGTGGTATGGTAGTCTGTGTTGTGGAGTGGTAACCTCAGCTTTAGTCTTCCTCGTTTCCATAGAAGCTCAACTGAGGAGCACTTGTGGACCTAGTCAGAGGTATGAGCAGGGCCACTGAAATTATGCGACTGTTTGGCTGCACCGACTTTCGCACAATTATACATTTTCTGCATTAGCCACATAATTCATCATCTGCTCCCTAATTTGCAGATTTGAACAAAAAAAGCCTTATTTCTAGCTCAAACGGCTCAAACATTACCAAAAATGCAGCGACAAGTGTTACTGCGTGGTGGAAGGCCCTTCGCAAACCTAGAATGGTCACCTGTTACTTATTGCTAAATGTTGGTGTTAAATTGGTACTAATGTTGTGCAAGCCACTCTTGCTTCCTTCTGCGTCTCTCTTGCCTCTTTCTGCATTTCTGTTGCTTCTTTCTGCACATTTCTTTCTTTTTCTGCACTTCTCTTGCCTCTTTCTGCAAATCTCTTCTACTTTCTGCTCCTCTCTTCCCTCTTTCTGCACGTCTGTTGCCTCTTTCTGCACCTCTCTTGCCTCAACTGCACCTCTGATGCCTCTTTCTGCACCTTTCTTCCTTTTTTCTGCACCTCTTTTGCCTTTTTCTGTACCCCTCTTATGTCTTTCTGCACCCTTTTTGCCTCTTTCTGCACCTCTGTTCCTTCTTTCTGCACTTCTTTTGTTTCTTTCTGCACCTGTCTTGCTTCTTTCTGCACCCATATTGCCTCTCTCTCCACCCCTCTTCCCCCTTTCTGCACTTCTGTTGCTTCTTTCTGCACTTATCTTGCTTCTTTCAGCACCTCACTTGCCTCTTTCTGCACCTCTATTGCCTCTTTCTGCAGTTCTCTTGCCTCCTTCTGCACTTCACTTGCCTCTTTCTGTAACTCGCTTGCCTCTTTCTGCATCTCTCTTGCCTCTTTCTGCACCTCACTTGCTTCTTTCTGCACCCCTTTTGCCTGTTTCTGCACCCCTCTTCCCTCTTTGTGCAACTCTCTTGCTTCTTCCTACACCTCTCTTCCCTCTTTCTGCACCACTCTTGCCTCTTTCTGTACCTCTGTTCCTTCTTTCTTTACCTGTCTTGTCTCTTTCTGCACCCTTCGTGCCTCTTTCAGCACCTCTGTTGCTTCTTTCTGCAGTTCTCCTCCTCTTTCTGCACTCCTCCTGCCTCTTTCTGTACCCCTCTTTCCTCTTTGTGCACCTCTCCTACCCCTTTCTGCATCCCTCTTGAATCTTTTTCCACCTCTGTTGGTTCTTTCTGCACCTCTTTTGCGTCATTCTGCACTTCACTTGCCTCTTTCTGTACCCCTCTTGCCTCTTTCTGCACCTCTGTTGGTTCTTTCTGCACTGCTCTGGCTTCTTCCTGCTCCTCTGTTCCGAATTTCTGCTTCACTCTTGCCTTTTTCTGCACCCCTCTTCCCTCTTTCTGTAACTCTCTTGCCTCAGTCTGCCCACCTGTTCCCTCTTTCTGCACCCCTTTTGCCTGTTTCTGCAGCTCTCTTGCCTCTTTCTGCAGTTCTCTTGCCTCCTTCTGAACCTCACTTGCCTCTTTTTGCACCTCTGATGGTTCTTTTGCACTGCTCTCACTTCTTTCTGCACCTCTCTTGCAAATTTCTGCACCCCTCTTGCCTCTTTCTGCACCCCTTTTACCTGTCTCTGCACCTCTCTTGCCTCTGTCTGCCCCTCTGTTCCCTCTTTCTGTACCTCTTTTGCCTGTTTCTGTAACTCTCTTGCCTCTTTCTGCAGTTCTCTTGCCTCCTTCTGCACCTCTGAGGCTTTTTTCTGCACTTCTCTTGCCTCTTTCTGCTCCCATATTGCTTCATTCTGCACTTTCCATGCTTCTTTTTGCACCTGTCTTGCTTCTTTCTGCACCCCTGTTGTCTCTTTCTGCACTCACCTTCCCTCTTTCTGTACTTTTCTTGCCTGTTTATGCATCTCACTTGCCTCTTTCTGCACTTTTCTTTCTTCTTTCTACACCTCTGTTGCTTCTTTCAGCAATTCTCTTGCCTCTTTCTGCACTTCTCTTGCCTTTTTCTGCACCTCTCTTGCCCCTTTCTGCACCTCTCTTGGCTCTTTCTGCACCTTACTTCCTCCTTTCTGCACTTCTCTTGCCTCTTTCTGCACCCCTGTTGCTTCATTCTGCACTTTCCATGCTTCTTTCTGCACCTGTCTTGCTTCTTTCTGCACCCCTGTTGTCTCTTTATGTACCTCTTTTGCCTGTTTCTGCAACTCTCTTGCCTCTTTCTGCTGTTCTCTTGCCTCCTTCTGCACCTCTGTTGCTTCTTTCTGCACTTCGCTTGCCTGTTTATGCACATGTCTTCCCTCTTTGTGCAATTCTCTTGTCTCTTTCTACACCTCTCTTCCCTCTTTCTGCACCACTCTTGCCTCTTTTTGTACCTCTGTTGCTTCTTTCTGCACTTCTCTTGCCTCTTTCTGTACCCTTTGTGCCTCTTTCAGCACCTCTATTGCTTCTTTCTGCACTTCTCTTCCTTCTTTCTGCACTCCTCTTGCCTCCTTCTGCACCTCTGTTGCTTCCTTCTGCACTTCTCTTGCTTCTTTCTGCACTGTCCTTGCCCCTTTCTGCATCCCTCTTGCCTCTTTGAGTACCTCTTTTGCTTCTTTCTTCACTTCTCTATCCTCTTTCTGCACCCCTCCTGCCTCTTTTTGCACCCTTGTTCCCTCTTTCTGCATCTTTCCTGCCTGTTTCTGCACATCTCTTTCCTCTTTCAGCAGCTCTGTTGCTTTTTTCTGCAGATCTCTTACATCTTTCTGCACCTCACTTACCTGTTTCAGCACCTCTGTTGCTTTTTTCTGCAGATCTCTTGCCTCTTTCTGCACCCCTCTTTTTGCTTTCTGCAACCCTCTTGCCTCTTTCTGCATCCCTGTTCCCTCTTTTTGCACCTCTCTTGCCTCTTTCTGTACCTCTGTTGCCTCTTTCTGCACTTCTCTTGCTCTTTTTGCACCCTTTGCGCCTCTTTCAGCACCACTGTTATTTCTTTCTGCACTTCTCTTCCTTCTTTCTGCATCTCTCTTGCCTCAGTCTGCCCACCTGTTCCCTCTTTCTGCATGACTTTTGCCTGTTTCTGCAACTCTCTTGCCTCTTTCTGCAGTTCTCTTGCCTCCTTCTGCACCTCACTTGCCTCTTTTTGCACCTCTGTTGGTTCTTTTGCACTGCTCTTGCTTCTTACTGCACCTCTCTTGCAAATTTCTGCACCTCTGTTGCTTTTTTCTGCACTTCTCTTGCCTCTTTCTGGACCCCTGTTGCTTCATTCTGCACTTTCCATGCTTCTTTCTGCATCTGTCTTGCTTCTTTCTGCACCCCTGTTGTCTCTTTCTGCACTCGTCTTCCCTCTTTCTGTACCTTTCTTGCCTGTTTCTGCATCTCACTTGCCTCTTTCTGCACTTCTCTTGCTTCTTTCTACGCCTCTGTTGCTTCTTTCAGCAATTCTCTTGCCTCTTTCTGCACTTCTCTTGCCTGTTTCTGCACCCCTCTTGCCTCTTTCTGCACCGTCTTCCCTCTTTGTGCAACTCTCTTGCCTCTTTCTGCACTTCTCTTGCCTGTTTCTGCACCCTTCGTGCCTCTTTCAGCACCTCTGTTGCTTCTTTCTGTACTTGTCTTCCTTCTTTCTGCACTCCTCATGCCTCTTTCTGCACCTCTCTTGCTTCTTTCTGCAGCTGACTTGCCTCTTACAGCACCTCTCTTGCTTTTTTCTGCAGATCTCTTGCCTCTATCTGCACCCCTCTTTTCTCTTTCTGCACCTCTCTTGCTTCTTTCTGTACCGCTGTTCCCTCTTTCTGCACCTCTCTTGCCTCTTTTCTGTACCTCTGTTGCCTCTTTCTGCACTTCTCTTGCCTCTTTCTGCACCTCTCTTGCTTTTTTATGCAGATCTCTTTCCTCTTTCTGCACCCCTCTTTTCTCTTTCTGCACCACTCTTCCCTCTATCTGCACCCCTGTTCCCTCTTTCTGTACCTTTTCTGTCTGTTTCTGCACCTCTCTTGCCTCTTTCTGTACCTCTGTTGCCTCTTTCTGTACTTCTCTTGCTCTTTCTGCACCCTTTGCGCCTCTTTCAGCACCTCTGGTACTTCTTTCTGCACTTCTCTTCCTTCTTTCTGCACCCCTCCTGCCTCTTTCTGTACCTCTCTTGCCTCTTTGTGCACCCCTCCTACATTTTTCTGCACCCCTCTTGCCTCTTTTTGCACCTCTATTGGTTCTTTCTGCACTGCTCTTGCTTCTTTCTGTACCTTACTTGCCTCTTTGTGCACTTCTCTTGATTCTTTGTACACCTCTGTTGCTTCTTTCAGCAATTCTCTTGCTTCTTTCTGCACTTCTCTTCCTTCTTTATGCACCCCTCCTTCCTCTTTCTGTAACTCTCTTGCCTCTTTGTGCACCTCTCCTACCTCTTTCGTCACCCCTCTTGCCTCTTTTTTGCACCTCTGTTTGTTCTTTCTGCACTGCTCTTGCTTCTTTCTGCACCTCACTTGCCTCTTTTTGCACTTTTCTTGGCTCTTTCTAAACCTCTGTTGCTTCTTTCAGCAATTCTTTTGCCTCTTTCTGCACTTCTCTTGCTTGTTTCTGCACCTCTCTTGCGTCTTTCAGCACCTCTGTTGCCTCTTTCTGCACTTCACTTGCTTCTTTCTGCACCTCTCTTGCCTCTTTCGGTACCTCTTGCTTCTTTCTGCACCCCTCCTGCCTCTTTCTGCACCCCTCTTCCCTCTTTGTGCAATTCTCTTGCCTCTTTCTATACCTCTCTTCCCTCTTTCTGCACCACTCTTGCCTCTTTTTGTACCTCTGTTGCTTCTTTCTGCACTTCTCTTGCCTCTTTCTGCACCCTTTGTGCCTCTTTCAGCACCTCTGTTGCTTCTTTCTGCACTTCTCTTCCTTCTTTCTGCACTCCTCTTGCCTCCTTCTACACCTCTGTTGCTTCCTTCTGCACTTCTCTTGCTTCTTTCTGCACTGCTCTTGACTCTTTCTGCATACCTCTTGCCTCTTTCAGCACCTCTTTTGCTTCTTTCTGCACTTCTCTCTCCTATTTCTGCACCTCTCGTGCCTCCTTCTGCGCATCTGTTGCTTCTTTCTGCACTTCTGTTGGTTCTTTCTGCACTGCTCTTGACTCTTTCTGCATACCTCTTGCCTCTTTCAGCACCTCTTTTGCTTCTTTCTGCACTTCTCTCTCCTATTTCTGCACCCCTCTTGCCTCTTTCTGCACCTCTGTTGCTTCTTTCTTCACTTCTATTGCCTCTTTCTGCACCTCTCTTGCTTCTTTCTGCACCTCACTTGCCTCTTTCAGCACCTCTCTTGCTTTTTTCTGCAGATCTCTTTCCTCTTTCTGCATCTCACCTGTTTCTTTCAGCACCTCTCTTGCTTTTTTCTGCAGATCTCTTGCCTCTTTCTGCACCCCTCTTTCTCTTTCTGCACCTCTCTTGCCTCTTTCTGCACCCCTGTTCTGTTTCTTTCCATGCTTCTTTCTGCACCTGTCTTGCTTCTTTCTGCACCCCTGTTGTCTCTTTCTGCACTCGTCTTCCCTCTTTCTGTACCTTTCTTGCCTGTTTCTGCATCTCACTTGCCTCTTTCTGCACTTTTCTTGCTTCTTTCTACGCCTCTGTTGCTTCTTTCAGCAATTCTCTTGCCTCTTTCTGCACTTCTCTTGCCTGTTTCTGCACCCCTCTTGCCTCTTTCTGCACCGTCTTCCCTCTTTGTGCAACTCTCTTGCCTCTTTCTGCACTTCTCTTGCCTGTTTCTGCACCCTTCGTGCCTCTTTCAGCACCTCTGTTGCTTCTTTCTGTACTTGTCTTCCTTCTTTCTGCACTCCTCATGCCTCTTTCTGCACCTCTCTTGCTTCTTTCTGCAGCTGACTTGCCTCTTACAGCACCTCTCTTGCTTTTTTCTGCAGATCTCTTGCCTCTATCTGCACCCCTCTTTTCTCTTTCTGCACCTCTCTTGCTTCTTTCTGTACCCCTGTTCCCTCTTTCTGCACCTCTCTTGCCTCTTTCTGTACCTCTGTTGCCTCTTTCTGCACTTCTCTTGCCTCTTTCTGCACCTCTCTTGCTTTTTTATGCAGATCTCTTTCCTCTTTCTGCACCCCTCTTTTCTCTTTCTGCACCACTCTTCCCTCTATCTGCACCCCTGTTCCCTCTTTCTGTACCTTTTCTGTCTGTTTCTGCACCTCTCTTGCCTCTTTCTGTACCTCTGTTGCCTCTTTCTGTACTTCTCTTGCTCTTTCTGCACTCCTTTGCGCCTCTTTCAGCACCTCTGGTACTTCTTTCTGCACTTCTCTTCCTTCTTTCTGCACCCTCCTGCCTCTTTCTGTACCTCTCTTGCCTCTTTGTGCACCCTCTCCTACATTTTTCTGCACCCTCTTGCCTCTTTTTGCACCTCTATTGGTTCTTTCTGCACTGCTCTTGCTTCTTTCTGTACCTTACTTGCCTCTTTGTGCACTTCTCTTGATTCTTTGTACACCTCTGTTGCTTCTTTCAGCAATTCTCTTGCTTCTTTCTGCACTTCTCTTCCTTCTTTATGCACCCCTCCTTCCTCTTTCTGTAACTCTCTTGCCTCTTTGTGCACCTCTCCTACCTCTTTCGTCACCCCTCTTGCCTCTTTTTGCACCTCTGTTTGTTCTTTCTGCACTGCTCTTGCTTCTTTCTGCACCTCACTTTGCCTCTTTTTGCACTTTTCTTGGCTCTTTCTAAACCTCTGTTGCTTCTTTCAGCAATTCTTTTGCCTCTTTCTGCACTTCTCTTGCTTGTTTCTGCACCTCTCTTGCGTCTTTCAGCACCTCTGTTGCCTCTTTCTGCACTTCACTTGCTTCTTTCTGCACCTCTCTTGCCTCTTTCGGTACCTCTTGCTTCTTTCTGCACCCCTCCTGCCTCTTTCTGCACCCCTCTTCCCTCTTTGTGCAATTCTCTTGCCTCTTTCTATACCTCTCTTCCCTCTTTCTGCACCACTCTTGCCTCTTTTTGTACCTCTGTTGCTTCTTTCTGCACTTCTCTTGCCTCTTTCTGCACCCTTTGTGCCTCTTTCAGCACCTCTGTTGCTTCTTTCTGCACTTCTCTTCCTTCTTTCTGCACTCCTCTTGCCTCCTTTCTACACCTCTGTTGCTTCCTTCTGCACTTCTCTTGCTTCTTTCTGCACTGCTCTTGACTCTTTCTGCATACCTCTTGCCTCTTTCAGCACCTCTTTTGCTTCTTTCTGCACTTCTCTCTCCTATTTCTGCACCTCTCGTGCCTCCTTCTGCGCATCTGTTGCTTCTTTCTGCACTTCTGTTGGTTCTTTCTGCACTGCTCTTGACTCTTTCTGCATACCTCTTGCCTCTTTCAGCACCTCTTTTGCTTCTTTCTGCACTTCTCTCTCCTATTTCTGCACCCCTCTTGCCTCTTTCTGCACCTCTGTTGCTTCTTTCTTCACTTCTATTGCCTCTTTCTGCACCTCTCTTGCTTCTTTCTGCACCTCACTTGCCTCTTTCAGCACCTCTCTTGCTTTTTTCTGCAGATCTCTTTCCTCTTTCTGCATCTCACCTGTTTCTTTCAGCACCTCTCTTGCTTTTTTCTGCAGATCTCTTGCCTCTTTCTGCACCCCTCTTTTCTCTTTCTGCACCTCTCTTGCCTCTTTCTGCACCCCTGTTCTGTTTCTTTCCATGCTTCTTTCTGCACCTGTCTTGCTTCTTTCTGCACCCCTGTTGTCTCTTTCTGCACTCGTCTTCCCTCTTTCTGTACCTTTCTTGCCTGTTTCTGCATCTCACTTGCCTCTTTCTGCACTTCTCTTGCTTCTTTCTACGCCTGTTGCTTCTTTCAGCAATTCTCTTGCCTCTTTCTGCACTTCTCTTGCCTGTTTCTGCACCCTCTTGCCTCTTTCTGCACCGTCTTCCCTCTTTGTGCAACTCTCTTGCCTCTTTCTGCACTTCTCTTGCCTGTTTCTGCACCCTTCGTGCCTCTTTCAGCACCTCTGTTGCTTCTTTCTGTACTTGTCTTCCTTCTTTCTGCACTCCTCATGCCTCTTTTCTGCACCTCTCTTGCTTCTTTCTGCAGCTGACTTGCCTCTTACAGCACCTCTCTTGCTTTTTTCTGCAGATCTCTTGCCTCTATCTGCACCCCTCTTTTCTCTTTCTGCACCTCTCTTGCTTCTTTCTGTACCCCTGTTCCCTCTTTCTGCACCTCTCTTGCCTCTTTCTGTACCTCTGTTGCCTCTTTCTGCACTTCTCTTGCCTCTTTCTGCACCTCTCTTGCTTTTTTATGCAGATCTCTTTCCTCTTTCTGCACCCCTCTTTTCTCTTTCTGCACCACTCTTCCCTCTATCTGCACCCCTGTTCCCTCTTTCTGTACCTTTTCTGTCTGTTTCTGCACCTCTCTTGCCTCTTTCTGTACCTCTGTTGCCTCTTTCTGTACTTCTCTTGCTCTTTCTGCACCCTTTGCGCCTCTTTCAGCACCTCTGGTACTTCTTTCTGCACTTCTCTTCCTTCTTTCTGCACCCCTCCTGCCTCTTTCTGTACCTCTCTTGCCTCTTTGTGCACCCCTCCTACATTTTTCTGCACCCCTCTTGCCTCTTTTTGCACCTCTATTGGTTCTTTCTGCACTGCTCTTGCTTCTTTCTGTACCTTACTTGCCTCTTTGTGCACTTCTCTTGATTCTTTGTACACCTCTGTTGCTTCTTTCAGCAATTCTCTTGCTTCTTTCTGCACTTCTCTTCCTTCTTTATGCACCCCTCCTTCCTCTTTCTGTAACTCTCTTGCCTCTTTGTGCACCTCTCCTACCTCTTTCGTCACCCCTCTTGCCTCTTTTTGCACCTCTGTTTGTTCTTTCTGCACTGCTCTTGCTTCTTTCTGCACCTCACTTGCCTCTTTTTGCACTTCTCTTGGCTCTTTCTAAACCTCTGTTGCTTCTTTCAGCAATTCTTTTGCCTCTTTCTGCACTTCTCTTGCTTGTTTCTGCACCTCTCTTGCGTCTTTCAGCACCTCTGTTGCCTCTTTCTGCACTTCACTTGCTTCTTTCTGCACCTCTCTTGCCTCTTTCGGTACCTCTTGCTTCTTTCTGCACCCCTCCTGCCTCTTTCTGCACCCCTCTTCCCTCTTTGTGCAATTCTCTTGCCTCTTTCTATACCTCTCTTCCCTCTTTCTGCACCACTCTTGCCTCTTTTTGTACCTCTGTTGCTTCTTTCTGCACTTCTCTTGCCTCTTTCTGCACTCCTTTGTGCCTCTTTCAGCACCTCTGTTGCTTCTTTCTGCACTTCTCTTCCTTCTTTCTGCACTCCTCTTGCCTCCTTCTACACCTCTGTTGCTTCCTTCTGCACTTCTCTTGCTTCTTTCTGCACTGCTCTTGACTCTTTCTGCATACCTCTTGCCTCTTTCAGCACCTCTTTGCTTCTTTCTGCACTTCTCTCTCCTATTTCTGCACCTCTCGTGCCTCCTTCTGCGCATCTGTTGCTTCTTTCTGCACTTCTGTTGGTTCTTTCTGCACTGCTCTTGACTCTTTCTGCATACCTCTTGCCTCTTTCAGCACCTCTTTTGCTTCTTTCTGCACTTCTCTCTCCTATTTCTGCACCCCTCTTGCCTCTTTCTGCACCTCTGTTGCTTCTTTCTTCACTTCTATTGCCTCTTTCTGCACCTCTCTTGCTTCTTTCTGCACCTCACTTGCCTCTTTCAGCACCTCTCTTGCTTTTTTCTGCAGATCTCTTCCTCTTTCTGCATCTCACCTGTTTCTTTCAGCACCTCTCTTGCTTTTTTCTGCAGATCTCTTGCCTCTTTCTGCACCCCTCTTTTCTCTTTCTGCACCTCTCTTGCCTCTTTCTGCACCCCTGTTCTGTTTCTTTCCATGCTTCTTTCTGCACCTGTCTTGCTTCTTTCTGCACCCCTGTTGTCTCTTTCTGCACTCATCTTCCCTCTTTCTGTACCTTTCTTGCCTGTTTCTGCACCTCACTTGCCTCTTTCTACACTTTTCTTGCTTCTTTCTACACCTCTGTTGTTTCTTTCAGCAATTCTCTTGCCTCTTTCTACACTTCTCTTGCCTGTTTCTGCACCCCTCTTGCTTTTTTCTGCACCCGTCTTCCCTCTTTGTGCAACTCTGTTGCCTCTTTCTACACTTCTCTTCCCTCTTTCTGCACCACTCTTGCCTCTTTGTGTAACTCTGATGCTTCTTTCTGCACTTCTCTTGCCTCTTTCTGCACACTTTCTGCCTCTTTCAGTACCTCTGTTGCTTCTTTTTGCACTTCTCTTCCTTCTTTCTGTACTCCTCGTGCCTCCTTCTGCACCTCTGTTGCTTCTTTCTGTACTTCTCTTGGTTCTTTCTGCACTGCTCTTGCCTCTTTCTGCATCCCTCTTGCCTCTTTGAGCACCTCTCTTGCTTCTTTCTGCACTTCTCTCTCCTCTTTCTGCACCTCTCTTGCCTCAACTGCATCTCTGATGCCTCTTTGTGCACCCCTGTTCCCTCTTTCTGCACCTTTCCTGCCTGTTTCTGCACCTCTCTTGCCACTTTCAGCACCTCCGTTGCTTTTTTCTGCAGATCTCATGCTTCTTTCTGCACCTCACTTGCCTGTTTCAGCACCTCTGTTGCTTTTTTCTGCAGATTTCTTGCTTCTTTCTGCACCCCTTTTTTCTCTTTCTGCACCCCTCTTGCGTCTTTCTACACCCCTGTTCCCTCTTTTTGCACCTCTCTTGCCTCTTTCTGTACCTCTGTTGCCTCTTTCTGCACTACTCTTGCTCTTTCTGCACCCTTCGCGCCTCTTTCAGCACATCTGTTGGTTCTTTCTGCACTACTCTTTCTTCTTTCTGCACCTCACTTGCCTCTTTCTGCACTTCTCTTGCTTCTTTATACACCTCTGTTGCTTCTTTCAGCAATTCTCTTGCCTCTTTCTGCACTTCTCTTCCTTCTTTCTGCACCCCTCCTGCCCCTTTCTGTACCTCTTTTGCCTCTTTGTGCACCTCTCCTACCTCTTTCTGCACCCCTCTTGCCTCTTTTTGCACCTCTGTTGGTTCATTCTGCAGTTTCTTGCCTCTTTTTGCACCTCTGTTGCTTCGTTCTGCACTGCTCTTGCTTCTTTCTGCAGCCCTCTTGCCTCTTTCTGCACCCCTCTTTTCTCTTTCTGCATCCTCTTGACTCTTTTTGCACCCCTGTTCCCTCTTTCTGCACCTTTCCTGCCTGTTTCTGCACCTCTCTTGCCTCTTTCTGTACCTCTGTTGCTTTTTTTTGCACTTCTCTTGCTCTTTCTGCACCTTTCGCGCCTCTTTTAGCACCTTTGTTGCTTCTTTCTGCACTTCTCTTCCATCTTTCTGCACCCCTCCTGCCTCTTTCTGTACCTCACTTGCCTCCTTTGTGCACCTCTCCTACCTTATTCTGCACCCCTCTTGCCACTTTTTGCCCCTCTGTTGGTTGTTTCTGCGCTGCTCTAGCTTCTTTCTGTACCTCCGTTGCCTCCTTCTGCACTTCTCTTGCTTCTTTCTACAGCTCTGTTGCTTCTTTCAGCAATTCTCTTCCCTCTTTCTGCACTTCTCTTCCTTCTTTCTGTACCCCTCCTGCCTCTTTCTGTACCTCTCTTGCCTCTTTCTGCACCTCTCTTGCCTCTTTCTGCACTTCACTTGCTTCTTTCTGCACCCCTCTTGCCTCTTTTGGCACCTCTCTTGCTTCTTTCTGCACTTCTCTTGCCTCTTTCTGCACCTCTGAGTTAGAGGTAGTTTTAATCCCCCTGCCCTATTATGTACTAGGGCCTTACAGGGGAGGTCATGCCAATCACAGGGGTACCCCGACCCATAGTGTACCCTAGTGTATGTAGGTGTTTTCACTGTATTCTAAGTGTTTTTCAGCATAGCACTGGCTCCGGGCCTGGTTAGTCAGAGTCAGTTACCACCAGTACCAAAAAACAAAATGTTGGGGGCACAGGATGACTTTGGAACAAGGCTTCTTTCTGCACCTCTGTTGGTTCTTTCTGCATATCTCTTGCTTCTTTCTGCACTTTTCTTTGTCTTTCTGGACTTTTGTTGCCTCTTTCTGCATTTCTCTTGCTTTTTTCTGCGCCTTTCTTCCTCTTTCTGCACATGTCCTACCTCTGTAGGCATAGTTAGAAATGAGCATTTTAAAAACCTTTGAAATTCACTGAAAAAACCATAGGTTTCAGGGACATTATAGTTAGAAATTAGCATTTAAAAACCTTTGAAATTCACTGAAAAAAAACATAGGATTCAGGGACGTTATAGTTAGAAACTAGCATTTAAAAAACCTTTGAAATTCACTGAAAAAAACATAGGTTTCATGGATGTTATAGGTAGAAATGAGCATTTAAAAAACCTTAGAAATTCACTGAAAAAACCATAGGTTTCAGGGACGTTATAGTTAGAAATTATCATTTAAAAACCTTGAAATGCACTGAAAAAACCATAGGTTTCAGGGACGTTATAGTTAGAAATTAGCATTTAAAAACCTTAGAAATTCACTGAAAAAACCATAGTTTCAGGGACGTTATAGTTAGTTGGACATTTCACTCGTATAAAACCAGAGAAATTCGGCCGTTATAGTTAGTTGAGCTAAGTATAACTCGCGCCCCCGCAATGCACTGCTGATGACATCACATATTACATCACTCATGACATGGTCAGTGGCATCACTCATGACATCACTGATGACATCTCAAATGACATCACTGATGACATCATCCACGTGATCCTCTGATGCACCTCCTCACAGCCTAATAAAACCTTTGATACACCCACTTTAAAATACAGACTGCCATTCTCGAAACCATAGACACACCGATACCAGTTACTACATACCCACTCACTGATTCCTAGGTCTACACACACACATCCACTCGCTCACCCATACAGTCACTCATACATGCAGTCACTCATCAATACAGCCACTATCATATGCACTCATACACCTATACTGACACTCACACACCGCCACTCACCCATATAGTTACTTACACAGCTAGTTAGTCATGCAAAGAATCAATCACACTCTCATTTACTCACTTATACAGTTATATACACACCACCTCACTTATTCACACAGATACTAACACATACTTACTCTCTTATACAATCACTGACACAAGCACACACTCATCCACACAGCCACTCTCACAATCACTCACTCTCACATATAGTCATTTATATACTCCAACACTCACATATACTGCCTTTCACATATGTAGTTATTTATTTTATTTATTTATTTAAAGAGTTTTATATAGCGCTGGCTAGACCCAAAGGTATCAGAGCGCTTTACATAAGGTTCCACAAAATTACACAGTACATTAGAATCAGGTAACATCAGTTGCTAGAAAAACATTTCAACAGCATAGATGCGAGGAAGGGTAAGGGGGCAGGAAAGGTGGGGTAGGGGAAGATAGGACAGGGAGACGAAAGGAAATCTGCCCTGAGTCCGGCTGGGTAGGTGACGGCTAAGGGGGAAGTCCACAGCCCATCTCCTCTTTAGCTACCAGGTAGCTCCACCGGGCCAGGGCCAAATAGCAAGGTCTCGGTTAAGAAGCAAAACATTTTAAAGAGTATAGGAAGACGAGAAAAGTGGAGCGTAGAAGGGGTGGGGGAAAGGAAAAAGGGGTAGGAGGAGAAAATGACAGAGAGACGAAGGAAAGTCTACATGTACCACTGAGGCATCCATTCACTCACCAACACAGCCATACACACACTCACCCACCCATACAGCCCCTCACAGACGCACTCTTGAACCCATACACCCAGTGAATCACCCAATCACACATCCATGCAGTGAGTCACACACACCCCACCCACCCACACAGATACTCAGGCACCCATACAGATACTCAGACAACCAATCAATAACCCATATAGACACTCATGTAGCTACTCACCAACCCATGCAACCGTTTACACACCAACAGACAGACTGATACAGACATTCACACAGTTTAGTCACTAACCCATGCATTCAGTAATACAAGTTTAATCACTCACTTATACAGTCAGTCACACACCTACTAAATCATCCATTCAGACAGTCATACACTCACTCATTCTTCAATACACCTTGGCCTATATATATATAAAAGATATTTAAACTTTACAGAAACACACAGTCACTCTGATGATGTCATCAGTGATGTCATCAGTGATGTCATTTGAGATGTCATCAGTGATGTCATCAGTGATGTCACAGACCATGTCATGAGTGATGTAATATTTGATATCATCAGCAGTGCATTGCGGGGGCGCGAGTTATACTTAGCTCAACTAACTATGCAGCCGAATTTCTCTGGTTTTGTACGAGTGAAATGTCCAACTAACTATAACGTCCCTGAAACCTATGGGTTTTTTCAGTGAATATATATATATCTTACTGCCAGAAAGTATAGTTAGGACCTAGTTTCCATAGGAAATTCATTTTTTGACTTTGCAATATTTTTTGTGTTGTTTGATGAATCTAAATGACATTTTTCCAAAAAAAGTGTCAAAGTAAGTCTTGTTGTGCATGGGAAGTTTCGGGATGATCTGTTACATTGGGGCTGAGAAAAAGGGGGCTCAAAATAAATGCGTTTTCCCAATTTAATTCCCATAGGACTTGTAGTCTTACGTACAGCCAAAACCGCAGGACGGAATTACAGCAAATTTGGCAGAAAGGTAGTTGTTGTTCAGCAGATTGTGCTTTTTGTTATTTGGTGCGAATCCATTCAGTAGTTTTTGAGAATTTCAAAATGAAAATTATAGTGATAACTGCGGTTTCGAAGCCTTCACAAAAAATACAAGCTCATGCAGGGAAATACACAGCTCTGATTGTCTGCCAACACTTCAACAAAGAAATGCTGGCATCCATTTTGGGACTCTGCTTCACCAAGTCCCAAAAAAGTGAAAATATAGAAAAGGGGGCCAGGTAGAAATACTCTGACCCCCCACCATGTAAAAAAAACATTTATTTTTATTTTTACCTTGAGGTGTGACAAATTCACAAATTTGCCTTAAATATTTAAAAAAAACACAAGCGTGGGCTCCCATGCTTGTGTTGAAAAAAGCCGTTGGGTAGGACAAGTCCCGGGTAGTGGTGGGCAGATAACCACGCTCCACCAGCAGAGTTTGCAAAGTTTTGGCAACTCCACGCTCTGCTGGGATTGCGGAGTTCAGCAAAAAACTCTGATTCCGCCATATGGCAGAGTTTCCCCCCATTGCCCACCCCTACTGTTACCCATGCACACTCTGCCAGAGACATACACAGCGCACTGGTGTGATGAAGCCATTCTGACAGAAGGGCACTAATCAAAAAGATAGTGCCACTTAACAGAACTCACCATTTCCTCTTGGTTCACAAAGCTTCACTGCAAGAGAATGTAGAAAATTTGGTATGTCTGTAGGATGGAGCTGATAGTAGGGAGAAGGGAAGGGGGAGGAGGGAGGGAGGGAGGGACACGCTCTGTGAGGATGGAGCCCAGGGAAGTGAAATCAATGGGAGTGATTATGTGTCACCTGACACGTCTTTACGCTGTAACACAGCTCAGAGCTGCCGGAGCTGACCTGCTGTGGGGGACGACTTTCTTCTGACCTGATCGGCCAGCCATGCTCCCTGGCCTCCGTGACACGCCAGGCCCAGGACAGCTCAGCAGTGAGGACGCTTCAGATGCTGGGAAAAGGTGAGCCCTGCTGAGGAGCATTGGGGGCAGGGTGGGGTGAGTCGCATGTATGACAAGAGATGCCTTTGCAATAGGAGGTGGGTGGAGTAGTATACTGGTTGCAGGAGCAGAATGGGGTTTAGGAGGGAGGGAGGGTTCAGGATTGCTGGAGCAGGTTGGTGTGGGCTGGAGAAAGGACAGCAGGCGGTAGCTGCCCCGGGGTCTGAAGCAGGCAGGTGTGAACTCTCCATCCTGTTGAGGTCAACGGAGGCAGGCAGGACACACAAGGGTGAAGGACAGAGGGTCGGCCGTGCTGGGACACATAGGTCGGGGGCACTGTAAACACATTTTTCTATTGGATGGCCCTGATTCTCATCACTTCTCTTTTCCTGCACCATCTTGAACTGTGCAGCGTGGAGCCATCAGTGTGTGCCTGTCCCGGAGACTCAGTACAGTGATGTATTAGGGGGGAGCAGAACTCTGTGGAATTTCACTGAGTTTTTATTCAACTTTGTGGAATTCCATATCATGCAACTCTGCGAACTCCACCCACCCCATAGTCTCGGGGGCATATTTAAAAGTATGCGGGAGACTGTGTGGCCCCCACAACCCCGGGGATGGCCACCTCCCCAGAGCAGTGAACTATAACAATGTGGGGGCCGCGCACCCCCCTTCAGCCCCAGGGACGCCACCTCCCTGGGGCAATAAATTATTGAAATGAGGGGGCCCGCATGGCCCCCTTGCAGCTCCGGGGACCGCTACATCCCCGGGGCTCAAATAATACAATGAAGAGAGTCCGTTGCGGACCCCTGGCCCCAGGGACTACCACCTCATGGGGCTAAACTAAATATTGGATGGGGGCCACGTGGCCCCCCTCCTGGAGCTAAAGATGGCCCTGGGGAAAGCCAACCCCCAGGGCCAGCTCCTGCTATGTCCCAGGACATTGTCGTTTGGTATGGCTTGGCGGTAACTTTACCACACCTGGCATGCCATAGCAAATGGTGCTCCGCTTCCAGCAAGGAGAACCTTTTTCTATTGCTTGCTCAAAGCGGAGCAGAATAGCTTTGACACATATAGGGCTGCATGTTAGCAGCTTCCTCTCTGTCAAAGCAATGCCAGCTCCAGCAGGAGGAGAAAAGCTGGCAGGGATCACAGAGCCCTTTAGGCTCCCCCGCGGTCTCTAACACTAGAAAGTTGGGGACCAGGGCACCCACAGCAGAGGCTGGGCCCTTGGGGATGCGGTCCCCAAGGCTAAAATCGGCCCAGGAGGGTGGCTGCATGCCCCCCATGATTTTTTAAATAAAAAAAGAGGCTGCCCCAGCGGATGGGGTCACTGCGGCCAAAATCGGTCCTGGAGGGGGCCCTGTGCACCCCCCTCCTTTTAGTTTAAATGTTCTTTTTAATGCCGGGGAATGGCCCGGGGAAGGGAGCCCCTCTCCCCCATTAAAAAAGAGCTGGCCCCGGGGATAGGGTCCCCGGTGCCCAAATTGGCCCAGGGAAGGGGGGCCACCCAACACCCTCCCGTAAAAATAAACAGGACTGTCGTGTGGTTTGTGGCCTCCTGGTCTGCCTTGCTACGTTGTCTTAGGCCTGGCTGCCATGATGCCTTTTTGCGCACGTTACTTTGTGCCATTGTTTTTCCAGCCTCTGCTTCTGCCCGGCTATTTTAGCCCTGTCTGCATTTCTATCTTTCACCTTTTCTCCTGTTCCCTTTGGGCTACGTCTGCACACCATGTACAAGGTCGAAAAACAACGTCCCTTGTTCCTGCTGATCTGACCAGTCCCTCGCACTTAGACCTAACACTATGTACAGCTGCCCTGGAGAAATTCGTGTGCTTTTAATATTGTGATTTTCACGGTTAGACACACTTGGAGAAAAACCTTTCCAGAGAGAAGAGCTGTGCTTGTCTGATGATGTAAACCTTGAATCTAGATATTGAGGTATGGGGGTTCGCTCGACAAAGCCCAGAGGTCTTCTGTTTTTATAATAAACTAGCAACTAGCACGGGGAGGGTGGTATTGTCATTTAGCCATATATCCACTGCTTTGTGAAATGCTTTCCCCGTTTGTATTCTATGGAGTTGTAACTATGCTGATTATATTATCCTTATGCATTATACTGATAGTACTGGCACGTGTACTGTATCTTAGAGCACGGTAGTTGAAATAAACATTTTAAACTATACAGTGTCTCTTCTTACGCACGTTGTGGACAGGTATGACTGAGTTATGAAAGGGTGTTCTTGCTCCTGCGAGTCCTGAGAGAGAGATACCGTGTTCTGGGTTGTCTAATCATTGGTAGCATTGTTGCTAATGAGACGCTAAAGCTAGTCGGATTGGGGTGTTAGGTGCTAAGGTATATGGTTGGCTCACCACTATATTCCGAGGTCCTATTATCCTGTGCATAGCTCTGTGTATGTGCAGAATCCCTACAACATGGCGCAACCAACGAGGGGGCTGCTTATCTGCGAGACGCTTGAGTAGTATTTGTGCTTGTCCACGACTCCCTTCACAGACGCTTCCGGTAGCGTGTGTGACGGTGATACCTCCTATATTGACGTTTTTATTCGGTTCTTTCAAGCTTGAAGTTGTTAAAAGGTTTTTTGAATATTACCCTCTATTGTGCTGCAACTTATTAGGTTGTGAAAAACTTTTAGCCTAAAATGGCTACTCAAATTGCGTCACATAGCCGCGCAGCGCTCCGAGCTCACTTGACAGTGTATGGAGTGCCTGACGCGGGTGTCGATCTGATCTTTGTGGTACAAGCAGATCCAGCTTACCACTTTGAGGTGTTTTACTCATGGATCACTTTTCCTGTGGTGGATGGGGCTGATAATTTGTTCCATGAATATACGGCCACCGCTGTTCCTAATAACTATAGACCGTATAGGAATCTTGAAGTACCGCTCACGGCTTAGCAACACCGTGTTTGGTTTGCTGGCGCCCTCCCCCAACCGTTTACCGCGGTACGTTTAGGCCCCTTATCAATTGAAAGGGCCACTTGGCCGGGTATACCCCACATCCGCGGTATATGACGGTGGCAGTCGGTGAACTGCGTAATTTGCATTCGTCTTTGATACGAGTGCATAGAGCTTTAGTACAGTATGTTACAGGCAACATCCAGGGAGTCCCGCCTGGAGTTGCAGCCCATCCAGCTGGAGCAGGCGGTATAACCATAAGTCCTGTCATGGTTAATTCGGTGATGGGCAAGCGCCCACAAAATAAGGATGATTTTCCTTATTGGCTTGCAGAAAAATTTGACCAGCTGGAGGCAGTTTTTCCAAATACATCCCCCGTGGAAAAACACAGGATTTTGACGATTAGTTTGCCAAAAGACAGAGTCCCCGAGTTGGCAGAATGCAACAACTTGGGTAGGGTATTCGCCGCAGTATATGCGAAGTGTTTCGGCACTCCTTCCATGACGGTTCTCCCCTCTGTGATTAAACGAGTGCAGGATGAACATGGCCCTGAAGCGGCTGTGAAATTAGGGATGAGACTGGTGGGAGTGTTCGACGTAGTAGCTGATTTGATCCTTGCGAATGTCAAGGGCGATGCAGTTAACTTTCAAGTAGCTAATGCTTTGGCTTTGGTCCCAGAACTGGAGAAGCCGCACGAATTACCGAAAATTATTGCACAGGCTTACAAAACAATTGGCCGCAATAGCCTGGGAGTTAAGCCTTTTGCTAAATCGCAAACACAATCGCAACAACAACCAAAAACTCAGTCTGAGAAAGATGAGAAACCAGTTTTTACTAAAAAGAGCTGGAGGTTGAAAAAACAGGGTAAGCAACAGAAGAAGCCGGGGTCGCGAGGCGCATCCCCGGTTTCCGTCTCTTCTGAATGCACTTATGATTTGCGTGATAGGGCGAGAATTAAATCTCCAGAGAGATTTCAAGTCCCTGATTCGCATTCTCCTCGTTCTTCACAGGCACCAACAACTTCGCAGGCTGGTGGAGGAGATCGCCAGGATAGAGGAAGGGGTCGAGAGGCTCCACAGGGACGAGACCAACCTTAACAACAGGTCAGAGGGAAAGCAGAAGAATTTCAACATTCTCGCCCACAGTTTCAGAAGAAGAAAGTTGCCGCTGTAACAGCGAGATATGCCACAGACGGTGAGAACGAGACTCCTGAATTGGACGTGGGCAGTGACACTCCTAGACAGCGCCGCGGAACTTACCATAGTGCGGGAGGCGCTACGTCCTCATGTGGAGGCAACAGCAACTGAAACATTCATTACTGTCGAGACAGCAGATACCAGAGTGGCACCCCCTGACAGACTATATAATATTGTCATTCAAATTGAAGGTGACATACAGCGTGTTATTAAAGGGATTTTTTGGGAAAATCTGACCTCTTCGTACGACATTTTGTTGGCGGAGGCGGATTGGCCGCCCCCATTCGTACTTGCTGCGCGTAAAGGGGAGGAGGTAATCCTTCCGAGCTTTTCTCGCCATGTCCCCAAGGACAAAGCGGAGGCTCTTGCAGCTGAATGGGCTGTGTCCCTGGCTCCAGCGTTATACCGCAACCACGTGGGCTGGGATGAGGATTCACCACCCCATGATATTCCTTTGCGGTCGCTGCCACAGCCACAACCCCAATATCCCATCAAACGGGAAGCAAAAGGCCCCGTTTCCGAAATTCTGACTCAGTTAGAATATCAGGGAGTAATTGAAACATGCGTATCACCAATGAATAATCCCCTATTCGCGGTTTCTAAACCCGATGGATCGTACCACTTGGTTTTGGATTACCGACATTTGAACTCACATTGTCGGACCTTTGCGGTGCAAAACACACATAGTTCTGCGGTAGTAGACAGTCTTGTTCGTAAAAAATATAAAACTACACTTGACCTATCCAATGGATTCTACACGCACAACTTGGCCCCGGAGAGTAGCCAATGGAGCGCTTTTACCTCCAGTGGTAAATTATTCAAATTCCGGCATTTACCTATGGGCTACCAGAACAGTCCGGGCGTATTCGCTGCCCGTGTTGTCTCTTTGTTAGACGGCATAGACCCCGATGCATGTTCGTACGTCGATGATATCTATCTGACAGACGACGAGTTATTCCCGCATCTTTCCCGAGTGGACCGCATTATTCTCGAATTTGCGGTTTTAGGTTATAAGTTTAACTTTGCCAAATCACACATTGCTGAATTTACCGTTTTGTTTTTGGGCTATGAGCTCAACAATGAAGGTAAGGGCTTAGCCCCCCATTTCCTTGAGAAATGTGCACTTTTGTGCCCTCCTACCACTCTGAAGAAACTTCAGTCTTTACTGGGTTTTCTGAACTTCGGGCGTACTTACATTCCCGAATATGCCCAGCGTATCAAGCCACTGTATGCCTTGATACAACCTAACTTTTCGAAGTCATGCTGGCTTCCGGAGCATTCCTCCATTCTGCAGTCTTTGCAGACAGACCTACTTGAGTCTAAATTCTTGTTGACTCGTGACAACCACACAAACCTGGTGATTAGAATCATTCCAGGGGCAGTGGGTTTCACGTACTTGACCTTTAACGAAGGTGACACAGTACCGATTGCATACAAGTCACATCTTTACACTTCTGCAGAAATGCGCTTTTCCTCTGTGGAGAAAGTTTTGACTGCAGTGCAGATGGCGATTCTGAAGGAACGCGCACTGGCACAGGGAAAACGCATTTTGGTGGTAACACCCTATCCTGCCCTAGAGGCAGTGACGAAAGCAAGTGTTCCGAACTCTAAAGCTTTGCACCCCGTTGGATACAATGGGCAACATCTTTGACGTCTCCGGATGTCACTTTTATCTTTGATTCTTCTCTTCAGACTCAGGAGTTTTTGCAGTATGAATTCGTTCATCCTCCTCCTCTGTCTTTGCTACCGCTTGAGGAATACGAATGTATTATCTATACCGATGGTTCGGCACAACCGGCCACGGGTTCCAAGCATGCTTATTCAGCAGCATGTGCTATTGTTGCAGGTACCTTTGTGAACGGTAAGTTCAAATCAACTGTAGTGCATACTCAGGCACTAGGAGACAGTACTGCACAATTGGCCGAGCTGCGCGCATTGGTGCTAGCACTTGAGTTCGCTAATCCGGATGTGACCACTCTTATTGTATGCGATTCTTACTACTGTGTTCAGTCTTACAATGACAATCTATTCTTTTGGTCACAAAATGACTATAGAGATGCAAAAGGCAGCACAATCAAGCATAAAATGCTTTGGGTTCGAGTGGCAGATCTACAACAACGTCTGCCTCTCACACAGGTGGTACACACTCTTGGCCACCAGCGTGTGGGCGCACACGCTGTCGGTAACGGTTTGGCAGACGAAGCTGCCAAATCAGCAGTAGCCACGTGCTCAGTCGCAGCAGTTACCAGATCCATGTCTAAAATAGATACTGATAGTTTAGCAGCTATTGCTGCGACAAAGGAAGGTGCTAACTACCCTAGGGGTTTCCCTTCAAAATACTCTTATCAATTAGGTCCCGAACAGGCTCCTTACGTAAGAATTCCAAACGTTGGTGATCGGCTGATTCCCAACTCGTACCGCAGACTTTCCTTGATAACGGCAGCACACGAAGGCATGGCTTCGGCTCATGCTGGGGTGTCTGCGACTGTTTCCATCTTGCAGCAGCGTTACTGGTGGCGTGGTTTATACAAACAAACCCGTACTTATGTGCTTTCTTGTGACGTTTGTCAGCAGATTAAGCCTTCCACGGTTACACGGCCACCACAGACCCCACTCTGCATTTCTAACAGACCTTTTGGGTGTGTTTACCTGGATCACTGCGGTCCATTCTCTTCAGACACTGCATATAAATATATCTTAGTTGCAGTGGATTCGTGCACACGTTTCATCTGGGTTTGGCCACAATGAAGTGCTGATGCTCGAAATGTCATAAGGGATTTGCGTGTCTTTGTGGGAATTTTCGCCTGTGGCACCTTCCATTCTGACAAAGGTCCATCGTTCGCCTCTAAGGCTTACAAGGACGCAATGGGTTCACTGGGGGGTGCGGGTGAAATTTTCGTCACCATATCGGCCTGAGGGCAATTCGATTGTTGAACGAATGAACCGTGACTTAAAGCAATCCTTGACAGCTAGAGTCTTAGGTACTGGCAGAAACTGGCTGGCCCACTTGTATACCGTACAACGTGCACTTAATAATCTCCCTAGAAGACCTCTGGGTGGGCGGACCCCATACGAAATGCTCTTTGGCATAAGAATGTTTGTGCCCGACCTTGATGGTCTAGACATGGCGGCGCAATCCGCCATCTTTGATGTAGATAACCATTCTACTATGTTACAGGACTTACAAGAAGCCCGAGACAAACTTGCAATCGCACATTTACCTTCAGCCATAGACGCTGCGCTGCAGATTCCGGTTGCCGGCTGGCTTCCGAAGATTGGAGATCTGGTTCGAGAGAAGGTGGAGAACAAAAAGGAATTCGGACCCTCTTATCGTGCACCAGTTCCAGTCCTTGGCTTGAAGGGAACTCGTACAGTCATCTTACCACCGCTTCCTGGTCGCAAAGAAAACAGATACATCTCAGTGGAAAATGTCAAGCTACAACATCTGGCCGATCCTGAATAGTGTTACACCAGCGGTCTCTTGTCCTGTCATTTCCCGGACAAATGTTCGTGGCCCTCCTGCCCGAACGGTCACTGATGTTGCTATCGAGATGGTAGATTTGCCTGATCGCTTATTCGACTACCCGGATTCGCCCTGCAACGAGGAGTCTGAGTATACCTACCCCGCTACCGAGTCGGTGGCTCACTCTACCAACAACGCCACTGAGCCCAACACGTTATTCCTTTGACTCGGATTCCACTTCATCACTTGTCCCATCCAAATTCAGTATTCTTGTATCCTGGTTCAGAGACAATTTTTTGATCCCCCCATGGACATACATCTGGTTGGTACTTTTCCTGATTTTTTTGTTCATGTCCATTGGCTTTGTCACCGTGTTTTTTCTGCTCATCAATGGACACTATTTGCCAGAACGCTCTGCAGTGAACTGTGTCGCTGGAACTTTGGCTCCACATTCTTCATCTCACATCATGAAGCGAGACCACACATTTGTGAACATTTCAGCTTTTCCAGTCGCTGATGGCATCGTATGGGATGCGGTAAACTTCCAAATTCATGGACCGACCGAAATTATTAATGTACCAAATGTCCTTCGTGTTTCAATGGGTGATGTCGTAAAAAGTAATATTCATTCTGACGATTGGGATGTGCATGCAGTTGAAGCATTATTTACTGATTTGAAATATTATGCTGCTTTTAATGCTGAGGATTTGTACCTGAATTCTGCAAGTTATGCTGATTTGTATTGTTACCAGCATTGGGGCAACCACTTTGTCCATAAACCGAGTGCACTGCGTGTTCCTTTTAACTATACCCAATGGGAGCATTGTCCAACGCCTTTGCCAGGTAGCCAGGTAGCTCCCAAACTCTTAGAAATAAATTTACTTACTTTACAAGACTTTGATAGATCGAACCCTGGGTCCTATTATTTTAAATTAAACACTTCATCCACTCAGAAAATCATGTTGACCCATACCAAATTGCTATATTCAGGTTCCTTTTTAAGCGCCTTAGCTGTGGGTGGTTATGAATACTGGAAGGACACTGTTGATCTGAAATCAATTTGGGGCTCCAAACCATGGCAGGTGCAAGGCACAGAAGCCTTGCACCGTGCTTGCCTCATCCCGGCCCAAATTTTATTTTTAAATCACACCATCTATCAAACAACATGTTGGGGTTTGGCTACGTCCAAACAATTGAATGCCCCTTCCATTCCTGCATTGTCTTCCACTCCCAACAGGAGCTTGCATTTCAACATGTCCCTTACAAATGTGCAAGCACTGTTTCAAAACAATTTGTTTAATATCTCTGCGCTTGATCGGTCACCCTGGTTGGCTTGGCCCATAGCGTCTAATGCCTGCCAACTGCGTTTTCATGACTCAGTTCCGGGTTACAAACAGGATAGGCCGGATCCACAGGTTTTCTGACTCTCGTACTGTGACAACATATTCTGTTGGTAAATTATGTAAACAGTGGTTGCAGCACTCTTCCCTTGATTCTGTTAAACAACATTTATCCCTCCTATCAGGCAACATTGATCTGTCCGACTTTATTTTGGGGCCTCGTGGTCCGCGACCTAAGAGATTCATTTATGAAACTTATAATGAACTCTGGAAGCTTTCACAAATTGAAGCTGCTTCCCGTCTACGGTAAATAGATCAAGCAAATTTGGAAAAGGTGCTTGCTGTTGTTGACAATAGTATTAATACCCTGTCTTCCCGCATTTACACGTTGGAGAATATTGTGTCCTCTGTTGTTGATATTGTACAAGATGATGTGTCAGTGTTATATCATGGGCAGAATCAATTGCGTTCAGTTATGCAGTTTGCATGGACTTTGCAGACGCTTAAGTTAGGTAAAGTTCCTTGGCATTTTTTGAACACCTCTGCCTTATTCCTGCCTTTTAATTTAACTGACAAACAGCAGTTCATGTCCATGAAGGATGCAGCATACACTCTGTTACATATCGAGAAAATAGAGCCCTTACCATTCTCTGTGGCGGAATTGGATTCTGCAGTGTGGCTCGTTCATGGGGTTATCGCCTTGCCTTTTTCATTGTTTGAATTTAGTTCGTGCATGAAGCATTATCCTGTAGGCCGTTTCCAGCCTTTGGGCAGTGCCTTCCTGCATGAACTTTGGTCCCTGCCTTTCATGTTTAAATGCCTTAGAGACGGAAGGGAGGTTTTTCTCACGGGGGAGTCATGCGATTCAACTGTGGGTCATTCCCTTGTTTGCAAACACATTCAATTGCACGGGGCTTGTAACGTTTCGGCTCCGAATCTTGCTTGTGTGTTGAAGGGCATTCCTGCTCCTGCTATTTCTCCTACTTTCACTGTGCTTGCAAATGGTAGCTATCTGCTTTTGAATAACCAAGACTGCTGTGGCATGCTGGCCGGCATACCCTATATTGTTACAGTTTCACACAGGGTTGTCTGCTGCAAAAATGTGCTTTTTCCTCCCCCGCACGACATCATAGATAGTTCCGTTTGGCCTTCCATTCCTACTCTGAGGGCGGATTTCAATAAATTGAGCAGAATAAAGGCACTATTATTGAACCAGGAGGTTATGCTCACGTCCGCCCGGGAGACATTCATTCTCCAGGTGGCGAGTACCCACAGTGAAATACAGGCCCTTTTGAACACTAACCTCCCACAACATTTCGGTGAACTGATTCACCGTGTTTTTAATGCATCACGCACTGAAGGTCTGGTGCACTTTTTTAAAGTTGTGGGCTCTGGCCTTGTGACCTCTTTTCAGACTATTTTTGGTGTAATACCAGCTTTTATTCATTCCATTTTTTCCAGCGTCTTTGGTGGCTTTCCGTTGATCCTCGCCTTAGCGGCTGGTATACTGCTTTTGGTCTGTTTACTACGCAATGGCTGCACCTCCTTGGGCCCTTCTCGACCCAGGTCGTCTCCGGATGCTCCGTGAGCGCATTCTCGCTGGTTTCGGCATCCTGCCATTGGCGACGCTCAGTGTGTCCTATAGACTTTCTTTTCGCTTTGCGTATTTCACTTGCGTGCAACCTGTGATGTCTTGCATCAGATGTCCTTTCTCGTGGTCCTTGGATTATTGCCTCTCCAATACGTCTCTGTCTCGACCGGATTTTGTCCTGCTGGTGGGTCCCTTAGAGGCCCATGAACGGGACTGTTCCGGTGCAGGCTACATGGCGCGTGCGGCTGCACTGGGGATTTTGGCACAATGGGATATCTGGGCGGCTGCTCAGAATCTCCTACAACAAAGTTATATTGAGTACCACGCAAGTTGTCCCGCAATGCTGTTCGCTGCTCCCTCTTGCGAGGAACATGACTGCAGCTTTGATTTACTGGACTGGATGGTGTCGCTTTTTTCCGACGATTCCAATGATGTCCTCTTGGAAGGTGTGGTGTTTTTCTGCACTTACACTCTGTTGGATTGACAGGGCCTTCGCTTTCTGCGACCTGCCTCGCTGGATTTTTTTTTATTTTAACATCTGCAATTCTTTTTCATCTCCATTCGTTGTCCTTCATGGGGACCGCTCCACAACGGACGTTTCTGTTCTGCTCCATCTATTTGAACTCTGTCATCATCCTATGTCTTGGCCGATGGACTGCCCAGGGGAGGGTGTCGTGTGGTTTGTGGCCTCCTGGTCTGCCTTGCTACGTTGACTTAGGCCTGGCTGCCATGATGCCTTTTTGCGCACGTTACTTTGTGCCGTTGTTTTTCCAGCCTCTGCTTCTGCCCGGCTATTTTAGCCCTGTCTGCATTTCTATCTTTCACCTTTTCTCCTGTTCCCTTTGGGCTACGTCTGCACACCATGTACAAGGTCGTAAAACAACGTCCCTTGTTCCTGCTGATCTGGCCAGTCCCTCGCACTTAGACATAACACTATGTACAGCTGCCCTGGAGAAATTCGTGTGCTTTTAATATTGTGATTTTCACGGTTAGACACACTTGGAGAAAAACCTTTCCAGAGAGAAGAGCTGTGCTTGTCTGATGATGCAAACCTTGCATCTAGATATTGAGGTATGGGGGTTCGCACGACAAAGCCCAGAGGTCTTCTGTTTTTATAATAAACTAGCAACTAGCACGGGGAGGGTGGTATTGTCATTTAGCCATATATCCACTGCTTTATGAAATGCTTTCCCCGTTTGTATTCTATGGAGTTGTAACTATGCTGATTATATTATCCTTATGCATTATGCTGATAGTACTGGCACGTGTACTGTATCTTAGAGCACGGTAGTTGAAATAAACATTTTAAACTATACAGTGTCTCTTCTTACGCACGTTGTGGACAGGTATGACTGAGTTATGAAAGGGTGTTCTTGCTCCTGCGAGTCCTGAGAGAGAGATACCGTGTTCTGGGTTGTCTAATCATTGGTAGCATTGTTGCTAATGAGACGCTAAAGCTAGTCGGATTGGGGTGTTAGGTGCTAAGGTATATGGTTGGCTCACCACTATATTCCGAGGTCCTATTATCCTGTGCATAGCTCTGTGTATGTGCAGAATCCCTACAACAGGACCGACAAATGGCCGGGGGCCCTGCCGCCTTTCTCCACTACTCTGCAAAACTTCCTTCTGGTGCAGTGCTGGTTGGGGGATGAAGACCCCTTAGATGCTGAGAGTCGTTAGGGGCCAGGAACCCCTTCTTTTACCTCCAGTACATCCCAGACAGTGGGATTGCTGAGAGGTCTTTGGAGGCCATGCCCCCTTTCTCCAGCACTCTGCAAACGCACCTACTGGAGCACTACTGGTTGAGGAACGAATTCCACTTTACTCCTGAGGGTCCTTGGGAGCCAACTACCCCTCCTTTTACCTCCAGTAAGTCCCACACAGCAGGATTTCTGAGAGGTTGTCGGTGTACACGCCCCCTTTCTCCACCACTCTGCAAACACATCTCCTAGCACACTACTAGTTGGAGGATGAAGTCCCCTTGAATGCTGAGGGTCCTTGGGGCCAACAAGGCCTCCTGTTGCCTCCTGTTACCTCTAGTAAGTCCCACACAGTGGGACTGCTGAGAGGTCTTCAGTGGCCATGCCCCCTTTCTTCACCACTCTGCAAACATGCCTCCTGGTTCACTGCTGGTTGGGGGATGTAGTCCTCTTGGATGCTGAGGGTTCTTGAGGGCCCTCCTGTTACCTACAGTACGTCCGACATAGCAGAATTCCTGATAGGTGGTCGGAGGCCCCCAACATGCTCTATGACATCATTCATGACATCAGTGATGACCTTTGTTTTTTACAGTGAATATATATATATAAAATATATATGTGTATATTTATGCACATATATATATATATATAGATATATAAATATACATATTCACTGAAAAAAATGAAGTTTACAGGGACGTTATAGTTAGGCTGGCATTTCACTCCTACAAAAACCAGAGAAATTCAGCTAATTATCACTTAAGCCCCCGCAATGCACTGCTTATGACCTTACATATTACATCACTCATGACATGGTCAGTGACATCACTGATGACATCAAAAATGACATCAGAAATGACATCACTGATGACATCATCCACAGAGCCACTCACACACCCACTCCCTCCCTCATACAACCTCTCAAACACCCATTCACAAATCAATACAAATATGCATGCACCCATTGACTTATGCATAGAGTCACTCACACACTCACTCACTCATACAGCCACTCACACAACTACTCACTCACCCATACAGATACTCACACACCCACTCACTTACTCATACAGATAATAGCATATCTACTCACTCACCTAAACAGTCACTGAGACAACCACATAGTCTTCCATAGAGCCTCTCTCACACTCACTTACTCACCCATACAGCCACTGACATGCCTCCTCACTCACCCATACAAACACTGATTAACTCACTCACTCACTCACCTATAGGTTGACTCATACACACCCTTTCACGCACCTATACCACCACTCTTGTACCCTGTCGTTAACCTATACAAACAGTCATGCACCTACTCACTCATCCATAGAGTCACTATTGCACCACCTAATTAACCATTTACAGCCACTCACACACCCACTCACTCACCCATACACAACTTACAAATCCACTCCCTCACCCATAAGGCACTCACATAGCCACTAACTCACCTACTTATTCACTGATACAGCCACACACACACCCACTCATGCATGGATTTATACAGTTACACAGGCACTCACATAATCTGTTTTAAAATAGAATCACTCATTAGTAGTACACAAACTAAACGAATTTAACTAGACATAGCAGTTTGTAGTTGCAGCTCCCGATAAGCAAAAGAAAACACTACAGTTCCAGCGGGTAGGAGCTGTCAAAGTGTTCCTGCCTGCTAGAAGCGGAGATTTTATCCCTTTCACTGCCCGTAGAGATGCTGGCAGTGAAAGAGATGAAACTATTGCTCCTGCACACATGGATCTGCATTTCCAGCAGCTCCTGGTGTGCAATAGCAATGCCGGCTACTGCAGGAGGCGGGGAGCTAGCTGAGATCGCTGGGGCTTTGAGGCACCCCCATGGTCCTCAGATGCACACTGGGTGCCCTGAGGAGGCTCCAGTGCACCCAGGGCCTAGTGGCTGGGCCCCAGGGATGGGGTGTCCTGGGCTGAAATCGGCCTGGGGAGGGAGGCTGCACGTCCCCTCTCCCTCATTGTATTTTGGTTGGACCCCAGGGCATGGGGTCCCCAGGGCCAAAAGAGGCCCAGGGAGGGGGGCCGTGCAGTCCCTCTCTCCAATTAAGTCGTGACTGGGTCCTGGGGGGTGGGGTCCCCAGGGCTGTTCTGGCCCTGATGCTCTTTTCCAAAACAATTAACCTCAACAGTAAGCAGTTACACATATAAACAAAGTAGGTGCCCCCGTTGAAGCTCCACTTCTGTAAAGAACATATGATCCTAACTTTGGGCTTGGTGGAGGCAAAGCAAGTGTGTTTTCCTAGCAATTCCATAATGAAAAATGTTCTGAAATGCTTTGTGGAGGTGAATGCATTGTTGATCTATTGGAGTGCAATCAGTATCTGACTGTGATGTGTGGGTTCTTTCTTGTCCTGTCCTGGTGAGAGCAGAGTCCATGTTTCTCCCTTTAAATGACTGAGTATCGAAATGTAAAATTCACTAGGAAGCTTTGACCATTGGGCCCGCCCACCTTAGTAGTATGCAAAGGTCTTCCTGCCTTTTGTCAGTATGATGGACAGCTTCACAAGTGGCCACCCAGCACGTTTCTCGACGATTTTGTTGAGGAGTTCTTCATGCAAAGGATTATGAGGACATCTCCTTCAAACAGAGAAGCACTTACTTCACATAGTTAAGAGGAAGGATCCTCGTTTGGTAGAGATGTATCTCTTTCTACTCTTGTTGTCCTCTCTATAGGAAGATTCATTTTATCACATAATTCTGGATAAAGACACATGAAGAACAATCACATTGCCAAAATGAACACAAGGTAATTGTGACATTTCCTCATGCTCCATTATGCAGCTGTAGTACATAATGGACATTTACCCAAGGAGATAGCACTTAGTAATCAACCAGCAGAAAGTACTCCACTTAGGTAGATATTTTGTGCAAAACTGTGGACTGTTTGGATAAAGGGGCAGGTGTGGTTGTGTTGTGGCTCAGTCACTGACACAGCTATTGACACACCCACACAGACACTTAGACACCCACTTATATACTCAAGTACTCACATACCCACTGACAGACCCTCTCAGACACTGATACACTGATACACCCACTCGCAGACCCACTCAGACAATCACACACTCATTCATAGAACCACTCAAACACCCACTCACAGACCTACTCAGACACTCTCACTCACGCTCATAGACTCACTCAGACAATCATGTACCTACTCACAGATGCACTCAGACACTCTCACACCCACTCACAAGCCCACTCAGACACTGTCACAGCCACTCACAGACCCACTCAGACATGTACATCCACTCACAGACCCCTTAGATACTCATGCACCCACTTACACACCACTCATGCTCTCTCATACTGACTCAGACCTACTCAGAGATTCACATACCAACTCACAGACCCACTAAGACACTCATGCACTCACTCACAAACTGACTCACATACACATGGAGGTACTTGCAAACCCACTTAGGAACTCTCACACCCGCTCACATACCCAGACACTCACTCAGACACTCATGCACCCACTCACACACCCAGTGAGTCATTTATGCAGCCACTCCCAGGCCCACTCACACACCCATTTAGACAATCATGCACTCACTCACACACTCTCAAAGGGTCTAGGTTACAATTAGGATACACGTTACAGTTAGGAAATAAAATTAAAAAAACCTTAGCAATTCACTCAAAAAACCAAAGGTTACAGGGACATTATAGTTAGGAAATGGAATTTAAAAAACCATAGACATTCACTGAATAAATCAAAGGTTACAAGGACATTATAGTTAGGAAATAGAATTTTTCTAAAAACTTAGAAATTCACTTAGGAAAACAAAGGTTACAGGGATGTTATAGTTAGGCTCAGATTTCACTTGTTCAAAACCATAGAAATTCAGCAGCTATAGTTACGCGAGCTAACTATAACTTACCCCCCATAATGCATTGCTTATGACATCCTATATTACATCACTCATGACATGGTCGGTGACATCACTCATGACATCTCAAATGACATCACTGATGACATCACTGATAACATCATAGACAGAACTACTTACACAACCCCTCTCACCCCCATAGAATCTCTCATACACCCACTCCCAATCTCACACAGCACCTCACATACCCAATGGCTGACCCATCCTAGTACTCACACAACCTTTCACTCATCCATAGGGCCACTCACACATCCACTCACTCATACAGTCAAACACACCCCCTACTAACTCACTCATACAGCCACTCATGCACCCACTCACTCACCAATACAGCCACTCACACATCCAGTCATACAGACATATAGAAACTCACACAGCCACTCACCCATACAGGTACTCACACACTCACACATACAGCCACTTACACTCACTCACTAATACAGCTACTCACACATCTACTTGCTTACCCATACAGCCACTGACACAACTACTCACTCACCTATATAACCACTCACACACGCACAGAACCACTTACATTCCCATGAATGAATGAATTAATGAATATTAACCTTATAAAGCGCAAACTTTGCCCGGAGGCGTCAAGGCGCTGCGGAAAGGGCCATCAGACATTGGTACCTGTGGGGCTCATATTGATAGACTGGTAAAGAGCCAGGTCTTCAAAGCCTTGCGGAAGAGAGAGTGAGACTCTTGTCCCAAAATTACAGAGGGGAGGGAGTTCCAGAGCCTGGCAGCGGCGACAGAGAAGGCTTTGCCCCCCTATCTGACTCTCTTGACCCTAGGGACTACCAAGAGATTTTTATTGGCTGTTCTTAGCAGCTTGGTAGGAACATAACGACGGAAGAGACCTTTAATACCGTCTGAACCTAGATTGTAGAAGGCCTTGTGAGTAAGACAAAGAGCCTTAAACAGGATTCTCTGGTTTAAAGGAAGCCAATGCAACTCACTAACAGTGGCCGAGACTGAGTGGAATTTAGGAAGGTCCATCACCAGTCTGGCTGCAGCGTTCTGTACCAGCTGCAGACAATGAATGAGCCCTTTGTTAATACCCAAATATAGGGCATTACAATAATCTAGCCTAGATAACACTAGGGCAATGACTGCCTGCTTTCGAGAGGAGAAGGAAAGAAATTGCTAAATTTTCTTAAGAATCCTGATGGTCCCGAAGCAGGTGGACACCGTTCTATTAATCTGGGGGCCCAAGGAGAGAGAGTTGTCCACAGTGACACCAAGATTTTTGCCTTGGGACACAGGGCAGGGGCCAAGCGTGTCAGGCCACCAGGTGTTGGCCCAGATATGCTGTTGGGTTCTGAAGATCAAAACCTCAGTTTTGTCCCCGTTGAGTCTCAGATAGTTTTCTACCATCCAGGAAGAGACTGCCTGCATACAGTTTTTTAAATTGGTGGTAGACGCCTCTATGCTATTAGTGATGGACACCATAATTTGGGTGTCGTCTGCATAGGACAACACCTCCAGTCCAAAGGATCGAACAACCTTGGCCAAAGGAGCAACATAAATATTAAAAAGGGTCGGGCTCAATGAGGAGCCTTGAGGGACTCCACAAAACACCTGGCCAGGGCCGAATAAAATTGATCCACTTTCACTATTTGTGCCCGTTCACTAAGGAATGAGGTGAGCAGCTTAAGGGCGACGCCCCGACCCTCATTTCCTTAAGCCTGTCCACCAGTCTCATAGGGGATATAGTGTCGAAGGCCGCTGTAAGGTCAAGAAGAATCAACAGCGTGGTATGTCCAGCGTCAACCTGAACGCGAATGTTGTTGATTACGGCAGTTAATGCTGTCTCTGTGCTGTGATCACTTCTAAAACCATGCTGCGAGCCGTCGAGCAGCTGATATTTCCCTAGGTAGGAGCTAAGATGGAAGTTTAAATGTTTCTCCAGAATTTTTGCTGGGACAGGTAACAGGGAGATAGGGCAGTAATTTTTTAGTTCAGCCGGATCCAATTAAGGTTTTTTTAAAAGAGGTTTGACCACCGCAGTCTTCCAAGGGGTAGGGTACTGCCCAGCTAAAATTGCTCCATTGAGCAGTGAGGTGAGTTGGGGTACAATGACTTCCCTCCCTAATTTCATAAACTTCAGTGGGCAGGGCTCCAAAGGGGAGCCGGAAGTAATTCTCCCTAGCAAGCAGTCTGTATCCTCTGGTGACAAGGGGGGGAAGGCTAGAAACTTGCCTTTCTCTGCCAGGGTTACGGGGTTATCGGGAGGAGGGGGGAGGTCGGCAGGGACTGAGTTATGGATCCCAGCGTTGTGAATTTCTAAAGCGGAGTATATTTCTGTGATCTTAGAAAGGAAAAAACTAGCCATTCTGTCACAAAGGTCCTGGGAAGTGTCCCTGTGGCCGGAGATTGAGGGGAAGGAGAGAGAGTTAATTAAATTAAAAAGCTCCCTAGGAGATGTAAAGGATTCTGTAACCTTGGAATAGAAAGACACATCCACACATCCATACAACCACTCACACACCCACATGTTCACCCTTACAGCTACTCACACAGACATTCACTTACCTATAAACTCACTCAAACAGCTACTCACTCACCCAAAGAACCACTCACACACCCACAGAACCACGTACATTCCCATTCAAACATCCATAAAATCACTCACACACCCAAGTGCTCACCCTTACAGCGACTCACACATTCACTTGCCTATACATGTACTCAAACAGCTACTCACTCACCCATACACCCACTCAAACACCCACTCACACACCCACTTCCTCACCCATACAGCCACTCACACACCCACTCACTCTCTAATACAGCCACTCACTCACCCATACAGCTACTCACATACCCACTAACACATATATAGCCACTCAGACCTCCACTCACACACTGATACAGTCACACAGCCACTCTGATGAGATATGTGAGAATTAGTATGACTAATTACTAGTACAGAAAGAATAGTAATTTAACTTATGCTGTAGGTTACTCTATATCCAAGTCTCAGAAATGTTTATAAAACATTAACACTCACGGGATGATGTCATCAGTGATCTCATCAGTTATGTAATTTGAGATGTCATCAATGATGTCATCAGTGATGTCACAGACCATGTCTTGAGTGATGTAATATGTGAGATCATAAGCAGTGCATTGTGGGGGCATAAGTTATAGTTAGCTCCTGTAATGATAACTGCTGAATTTCTATGGTTTTATATGAGTGAAATCTGAGCCTAACTATAATGTACCTGTAACCTTCGTTTTTTTCAGTGAATACATATATATAGATATATACACACACACATATACATATGTGTGTGTGTATATATATATATATATATATATATATACATATATATATATAAATATATCTATATATAAATTCACTGAAAAAAACAAAGGTTACAGGGACATTATAGTTAGGCTCAGATTTCACTAGTGCAAAACCAGTGAAATTCAGCAGTTATAGTTAGCTAAGCTAACTATAATTTGCACCCCGCAATGCACTGCTTATGACCTCACATATTACATCATTCAAGACATGGTCAATAACATCACTGATGACATCATCCAGGTACTGTGAGTGTTTTTAAAAGTTTGATTGTTTAATATATATAATTGGTGTATTGGCGAATTGGTGCCTGTATGGGAGGTGTGTGACTGACTGTATAAGTGAGTGATTAGTTGTCTCAGTGAATGTATGGGTGAGTGACTGGTTGAGTGAATGTTTCTATCAGTCTGTTAGTTGGTGTCTAAGTAGCTGTATGGGTGTATAAGTAGATATGTGAGTGGCTGTATGGGTGATTGATTGGTTGTCTGAGTACCTGTATGATTGTCTGAGTATCTGTGTGGGTGGGTGAGGGGGTGTGTGACTGTCTGTATGGATGAGTGAGTGGGTGAGTCAGTGGCAGTATGGGTTAGTGTATATGTGTGAGGGGCAGTATGGGTGAGTAAGTATGTGTATGGCTGTGTGGGTGAGTGAGTGGATGTGTCAGTGGTATATGGGTAACTGGGTATGTGAAAGGCAAGATAGGCATGATGGGGTATATGAGTGACTGTATGGGTGAGTGAGTGAATGTGAGAGTGGCTGTATGGGTGAGTGTGTGCTTGTGTCAGTGATTATATAGGTGAGTGAGTATGTGTTAGTATATGTATGAGTAAGTAGGTGGGTATGTGTGTAACTGTATGGGTGAGTAAGTGGCTATTTGATTGACTGTATGGGTGAGTGAGTAGGAGTGTGAGTAGCTGTATGGGTGACTGACTCAGTGTGTGAGTGGCTGTGGATGGGTGTATGACTGGATATGTCAGTGGCTGTATTAGTGAGTGAGTAGGTGTATGAGTGGCTGTATGGGTGAGTGAGTGGATTTGTGTGTACATCTATGAATCAGTGAGTGGGTGTTTAAGTACTAATATGTGTCTGTGAATGGATTTGTGAATGGTTGTATGGAAGTGGGAGTGAGTGTGAGTGTGAGTGTATGAAAGGTTCTATGGGGTGTGAGTGGGTAAGTTGGTGATTTGGTGGATGATGTCATCAGTGATGTCATCAGTGATGTTATTTGAGATGTCATCAGTGGTGTCACTGATCATGTCATGAGTGATGTAATATGTGAGGTCATAAGCAATGCATTGTGGGGGCACAAGTTATAGTTAGCTTAGATAACTATAACTGCTGAATTTCACTGGTTTTGTACGAGTGAAATCATATAACATCCTTGTACCTTTGGTCTTTTCAATGATTTTTTAAATGTTTTTTTAACATGAAGTAAGATGCCCATTGCAATTTACAGTAGGGATGGAGTTGAACAAAGGGCCTGGCCTGGCATTGTGCTGCTCCAATCCCCCCTCTCCTTGCCACCTATTTCCCATTTCTATGACCCTGCTCCCTCATTACAGCTTTGTGTGTCTGTTGTTCTGCCACTGCTCTTCCTGCCTGCCCTAAACAGGTAACTTGCTGCCCTATCCACCTCCTCCCTACCCTCTGTTGTCCATGCATCAGCCCCTCCCTCCTGCCTTTCTGTTAATGTCGATGTCCCTACCACCTCCTCCTGTCCTTCGTTCCCCAATTCTATGCAGCATTATTGTCCTCCTGCTTAGCCTCTGTGGTTAGCTTGCTGTCCCTACTCTCCGTCCCTCCTTTCTGCCCACCATATTCCATGGACCTGTCACCCTCCTATCTACTCTGAGGGTTCTGTTGAGCTGCCACTGCCCTTCCCACCTGCCTAGTATGGTCTGATGACTGCTACCTGTCCCTGCCACCGCCATCCTGCCTGTCCAAGTTCCATGCACCTATCCCCTTTCACCTGTCCTCCAAGGTCCATTTTTCTGCCACTCTCTTCTGCCCTCCATGCTCTGTTGTGCTGCAACTGCTCCTCCTATCTGCCCTGCATGGTCTGTTGTGAAGTCCCTTCCCCTGCCGTCTTTTGTCTGTGTTCAGCCACTACTCCTCCCTTCTGTCTGCCATAGTCTTTTGTGCATGCCCCTGCTCCCTCCTTCTTGCCCACCATGGCCATTGTGCTGCCACTAACCCTCCCTCTTGCCTTGCATGGTCTTCTGTGCTGCCACAGCCCCTCCCACCTGCCATGTGTGGTCAGCTTGTTGCCCCTGACCCCCTACCACCTTCCCTCAGTGGTCTCTGTGTTTGCCATTATAGTCTCACTGTTGCCCTCAATTGTGTGTTGTGCTTCCAGTGCCCATCCCACCTACCCTCCATGGTCAGGTTGCTGCTCCTGCCCTATCCCCTTGCCCCTGCACTCTGTTGTCCATGTGCAGACCCTTATCCCCTCCCTCCTGTCTTGTTTGGTCTGCTGTCATTCTCCTGCCCCATCCCTTCTGCCCTTCTTGCTCCATTATACTACACCTGTCCCTCCTGTCTGTCCGCTATGGTCAGCTTGCTGCCCTTGCCTTTTTCCCCTCTGCTCTCTGTTGTCCATGTGCATGGCCCTGTTCCCTCCCTATTGCTTTCCATGGTCCGTTTGCAGCACTGCCACCCCGCTTGCCCTGTGTGATGTATTGTGCTGCTGCAACCCCTGATGCCTGCCCTGTAAGGTCAGTTTGGTGTCCCAGCCCATCTCCCTCCTGCCCTCTCTTATCCAAGTCCATGTTCCTATCCCATTCCTCCTACCCTCCTTGATCCAATGTACCAAACTTGCCAACATTTTGAACTTGGTAAGAGGGAGATTATGAAAAAAACCTGGGGAATTGAGATTCCCTGTTTAATTACATTGAAAAAGAGGAGATTTTAGGCAGGAGACAGATAAAATAAAGGCCTTTTATGCTGAAAACATCGAGAGTCTCCTGCCTGAATCGGGTCTGTTGGCATGTATGGTTTTACTGCCACTGCCCCTTCTTTCTGCTCTCCATGGTCTTTTATACTGTCACAGCCTCTCTTGCCTGTATTACATGGTTGGTTTGTTGCCCCTGCCCCCCTTTTCGCGGCGCTCCATGGTCCGTTGTGCTGCTACTGCCCCTACCGCCTGCACAGCGTGGTCAACTTGTTGCCTCTGCACCCTCCTCCATGAGAGGGTCTTATTCCTATAGAAATTATGGTTAGTGCTCTAAACACCTAAAATGAGGAAATATTTTCTGAGTTATCAAATAGCAACAAAGCACTTTTAAATTATTTGCTATCTTTATGTTTTTTTAATCCAGTTGATCAATTGATGATATGTTACACATAAGGGAAAGAATGTGGCGTTACAGCCAGAGCTGCAGACTTTGCAAATGGGGAACCAGGTTTGGGTTTCGGCATCAGATCGACATCCTGTGATTCTGGGCAAATCACGTAATCTCCCCTATGCCCAAAACCAAAATGAATGTATCCTTGTGTAATGTAACTGATGCTCATGTAAAGCACTCCAATACCTTTGGGTCAAGTCTGCGCTATATAAAACTGCAAAAAAACAAAATGATTAAGAGTTTTGCACAATCCTGTCATTGGGCTACACTTTGGCTACATTTGGGTGATATTTGTGCTATATTTGGGCTCTTTTTCACTGGTGGCCATCTTGGGCGACTTATTTGTTATGAAGCTCCCTAATTTCATCATTTACTGCAGTATCCTCATAGAAAATGCTTTCAGTTTTCTACTTTGATTCCATCATGATGCCCTTCATTTGTGTCACAACTTTGGCATGAATTCTGAATGTTTGCACTCTAGTTGCTGATTAGAACACTGTACTAAAACTGCTGGTCACTAGGAAGTTAACTGGCAGTCTGCTGCTGGTGTTGAAAGTGCATATTTCAGTCTGCATGTGTGCATGTGTTGAAAGTGCATGTTTTAGTCTGCATGTCAGAATGTTTTAATGCAATAGAAGAGGATGATATTTGAGAACTCACTTAAAATGTGCCCTAATTTTTTCTTTTTAAAGCACTAACTATAATTTCTATGACAAACTGAACCCCCTTATTTTGTTCCTTTCTAAATTAAATTTTTTAAGTTTGACCAGTTTGATTTAACCAACATGGCTTCAGGTGTGCCATACGTTTGTCATAAGTAACACTGTTAGCGCTTTAGTTCTTCTTTAGAACACTCTGGGAAGCTGCAGTAGAACACAACGGAATCAACTGTCAGACTTCATTTTTCTATGGCTGAGACAGATAGTGTGAATTTACAGAAAATATGCTCTCATTTTAGCATCTGGAGCACCTTCAATAACCTCTGTGGGGAAATCATGAGAAAACAGTTTTCTCTCAAACATGATTTTTGAAATCCCAGCAGAAGGCTTTTCCATAGGGTAAAATCACCTTAGAACACACCACAAATCCTAAATTTAGTATGGTGCCATCAACAAATGATTTATATTGTAACTAAAATCTGTTATCACCCTTTATACGTTCTCCTTTTTGTGACCCTCAAACCCTGCCATTCACTACAATGCATTTCAATAGGGTGCAATCATGTGTATTGGTCCCAAGATGGCTGCCAACACTTCCTGGTTGAAGTGTTGGCAGCCAATCAAATTTCAGTTGGATTTCAGTAGGATCTTGGCCTACCAGATATCTATTTTTTTAAACCTAAATATCTCTGAAACTACTTAACGGATTTACACCATATCACAAAGAACACGCTTTCTTTACCAACATCTAGTTCTCTGCCAAATTTGGTGAAATTCCATTCAGCGGTTCGGGCTGTGGTCATGTTCAAAAATGAAAAATCCCCATCGGCATAACATGGGGAAAATGCATTTTGGGACCACTTTTTTCTCGGCTCCCACTTGACAGATCACACTGAACCAACAAGCATTGGCATAGCCAATAGGTCTCGCTTTTGGGACCTTATAAGTATTTAGTTTTGCAGCACAATATCCTTGGTGCAACAACATCAGCTGTTGCATGGCTAAACCTTGTACCTTATAAGTGTTTAGCCATGCAACAGTTGATGTTGTTGCACCAACGATATTGTGCTGCATAACTAAATACTTATAAGGTCCCAAAAGCGAGACCTATGGCAATGCCAATGCTTAGTCCAATGATAGTCCACCAAATGCAGAAGTCATACACCTGCTGGCTACAGACAGGATATGTGTGGGATGTTTACGGTCAAGCCGTCTGGAGGAAAGATAACTCTAACAGAATTGTGCTGTAGAACATTACAGCATCCGAGTGATTCAGCAAATAGTGATGTGTGAAGGCCCTGGTGGAGAGTGAGGAGAGGGGGGTGTGGCTGGGATGACACGCCAAGAAGAGGGGCTGGGGAATTCTACCCACGGCAAAAACACAAAGGGATGGCGTGCACATGCAACACGTAACCACATATTACTGCAGCTTCAACATGTGAAAACAATAGGTTTCCATGTCTCTTTGTCCCAGAGAGCGAGGGAGGCGGGCGGGGGTTGTGAGGGAAGAAAGATAGATTAAAGAGAGTAAAAGAGATGAGAGAGAGTAAAAGAGATGAGAGAGAGTAGAAGAGATATGAGAGAGAGAGTAAAAGAGATGAGAGAGTAAAAGATGAGAGAGGGAGAGTAAAAGAGATGAAAGGGAGAGTAAAAGAGTTGAGAGAGATGAGAGAGATGTGAGAGAGAGAGAGAGAGAGAGAGAGAAAAGCATGATGCAGGGATCTCCTGGTACAAATCCTCTGTTTGCCGGTAAATTCACTGTGTAAAATCTACCCCGATCGTTGATTTGGAGGAAGGACATGAATCCACAAGAATATAAAATTGGCAAGCGACATCCATAGACATACCACAAAGATAATCAACATAAGCGTAAAAAACGATTCTGGACTACAAAACCCATTTTGTAAAGGAAGCAACACAAGTCAAATAGGTAAGAGACCATGGAGGAAACTACATCTCCCAGCAGACACTGGTGGTACAAAGCAATGAGCTGCTGCACAAGTGCCGCTGAGAATGTATGACCAGTGAAACCAGAGGCGCCAAGCACTGCCACCTGGTAGGGTCTGCAAGAGTCGTCCGCATCGCCGCCTCGGGTAGCCATGGTGACATGCACGAGAGAGCTTCAAGCGTCTCAGAATTAAGAAGCGAAGACGACTCGGTTCTGAGACTGCATGCAAGCTCGATGGTCAAGGCAAGTCAATGGGAGCTGTGCCAACCAATTGCTTGCGGGGCTCTCCGATCACGTGATGGCGTGTGCTGCAGAGCAAAGGTTAAAGTCTTTTAGTCACGGACTGTAGAGCGAGACAGAGGAGCTGGGTTACGGTACCGAGTGCCGAGGGAGCCGGAGCCTGCACAGGGCTGACATTGGCAGCCATGTTATATGCAGGCAGCAAGCTGGAACAAGCACGCGAGAAGAAGAAAGAAAAAAAAAGGACGCGAGTGGTGCGAAGGCAAAAGTGAAAGCAGGGGTGCGCGCGCGCGACGGCAAGCACGCTAGTGGAAACTGAAGATGAATGCACGTCGCGCACGAGAAAGACAGATGGCAGCTGTGAGGCGCACACGCTTGTGCGCGTAACCGCAAGCTGGTGCCCGGCAAAAGCAGCACTTTAAAAAACCCACTTACTAAATGTCTGGTGCTGGCTCAGGCGAGACCTAAAAAAGGGAAGTTTTGTGAACATTTTGTGAAGATTCATCTAGCTCCTCACATGTAATTTTCAAAGCAAAAAACTCTTTTCCTTTGGAAACTTTGGTCCTAACTATCTAACTATAATACCTACTGGCGACAGTCAGTAGGATATATATATATATATATGTATATATATATATATATATATATATATATATATTATCTACTGGCGGTCTCCAGTAGATAGTTATAGTTAGGACCTATTATCCATAGGAAATTTGTAACATTCTTTTCCCAATAACTCTGGCGCCGGTTGACGAATCGTCGCGAAATTTTCAAAACTTATGGCCCGCTCCGGTCAGCTCCTATGTTGAAAATTTCGGGGTGATTCGGCAAGCGGGGGCCGAGAAAAAAGGGGGGTCCCTAAACGTGTTTTCTCCATGTTATTTTCCATAGGAAACTTTAGCCACGGCTACAGCCCGAACTGCTGAACGGAATTACACCAAATCTGGCAAAAAGGTAGTGCTTGGTTGAAAAACCGCCCTTTTTTAAAAGGTGTAAATCCGTTCAGTAATTCCAGAGAAATTCAAAAAATAAGAGTCAAAAAATCAATTTCCCATAGGAAACTTTATGCAAGGCTACAGCCGAAACTACTGAACAGATTTACC
Organism: Calotriton arnoldi; assembly: GCA_963921515.1. NCBI lineage: Eukaryota > Metazoa > Chordata > Amphibia > Caudata > Salamandridae > Calotriton > Calotriton arnoldi. The sequence goes on along the minus strand of CAWUFW010010810.1, from coordinate 222,993 downwards.
CCAAATTTGGCAAAAAGGTAGTGCTTGGATCAGAAAGCGACCTTTTTAAAAATGGTGTAAATCCGTTCAGTAGTTGAGGAGAAAATAAAAAAATAAACGTATCGATATCTATGGCCGCGGTGGATCCGCGCACCCTCCCGACCACGAGCTTCATGCTAATTGGCTGTCAACACTCCAAACCAGGAAGTGTTGGCAGCCATCTTGTGACTCGGTAGAACCGAGTCACAAGAAAAGAGAAAAAGAAACCCCCTGACCCCCTAGGCCTGCTTAGGTGGTCCCACAAGGACCCAAAAAAGCATTTTTTTTAAAAAGAAATCGGCAAAATGCGCGCCGGATTCGCGGATCCGGCCGCGAAACAAAAACAAAACAAAGCGCGGACTCCCGCGCTTCGTTAATAATTAGCCCCCGTGTGGGGGGCCATAATCCCCCCCACACTGCCCCGGGGACCGCCACCTCCCCGGGGCTTGATTAATGAGTTGCGGGGGCCTCTAAGGCCCCCCCAAGCCCCGGGGACCACCACCCCCGGGGCTTTCATTAATTATAATAGCGGGGGCACACTGCCCCCCGCAGCCCCGGGGACCACCACCCCCCGGGGCTTCATTTTTTTTTTTTAAATATACCTGTGTGTGGGGGCTCGAGCCCCCCCACATGCCCTGGGGATTGCCACCTCCCCGGGGCACTAATATTTAAATTTGGGGGTCCGTAACGGACCCCCGAGCCCCGGGGACCACCACCTCCCCGGGCTTTGCAATTGTTGGGAGGGGGGCCCGCGGCCCCCCTCCTGGAGCCCTTGATGGCCCTGGGGACCGCCACCCCCCAGGGCTGGCTCCTGCAGTGTCCCGGGTGCCCACCCCGGGACACTGCTGCTTGCAATGACAGGGCGGGAGCCTCGCTGCTCCCGCCCTGTCATTGCAAACTGCTGGGGCGCGTTTTAAGTTGGGGGATAAAGTCCCCTTGAATACTGAGGGTCCCTGGGGTCCAACTAGCCCACCAGGTACCTCCAGTAAGCGCCACAGAGCTGCATTGCAGAGAGGTGTAAAAAGGGGCGTGGCCTCTGAAGTTTTAATCCCCCTGCCCTATTATGTACTAGGATCTGGGTTTATCGTATAGTCCTGAAAGTAACTTTAATTATGCAGAAACACGTATGGATGTTTTTAGATTCATACGTAAACTGAAATTGCATAAATACCATCTATTGCAGTCAAGGCATAATAAGGAACCTCCAATACAAGCGACAACCAGCATTTTGAGTCCAACATTGCTGGTTGCAGGGGATGTTGACCTTTTGCTAGATTTACATCAACTACAGGTTGAACAGAATAATGGTGAAAACACAAATGGACTAGAAAAAATCAGTGATTCCATACTTACACCATTTAAACCCAAATCAACTTTTCAACCAGTAATGCTACATGACAATTTCGACATTTTCCATGACCAAGTAACAGCTGAATTAAAGAAACTTTATAAAACCACTGCGTGTGCCCAACGACGCGTAACATCAGCCGGAAAAACACCTCCTATATACAATTGATGAAGAAACTGCAAGGTAGGGACAATGTCATCATACGGCAATCAGATAAAGGAGGCAACGTGGTTTTATGGCCGAGGGAAATGTATATGGAGGAAGCCATGACCCAGCTAAGTGACAAAGACTGTTACAAGAGGAGTAATATGCAATGTGTCAGGCAGGCACAAAACAACTACCATGCCAAACTCTTAGCTTGGAAAAGCGGAGGCCTTTTAAGCTCAGATAAGTTTAAATTTTTGAAAAACGAATACCCAGTAATTCCAGCTATATACTTCATTCCAAAGATACATAAGAGCATGGTTAAGCCACCTGGCAGACCCATTATTTCTGCGTGCAACAGTCTCATGGAAAATACCTCTAAATATGTTGACTATTTTTTACAAAGTTTTGTGCGAACTTTACCATCATATTTGCAAGACACGAGTGACTTTTAAGGAAGATAAGGAATGTGACCTGGGATGCTGAATGCATTTTAATTACTCTAGACGTTACGTCACTGTATACAAGCATAAGACATCAAGATGGGATCAAAGCCATCGAACATTATTTGAAAGAGAGACCAATGGGCTTGTATATGCATAATAAGATGTTGGTTGATATGATAATGACATGTTTGGATAACAACTTTTTCCTGTTTCACAACCAGGTATATCAACAGACCAGAGGTGTGGCAATGGCGGCTTGCTTCTCCCCTAGCTATGCCTGCCTGCATATGGGCCTAATGGAGGAGCAAGTCCTCAACAATACTTATGCTGACATCATGAACAAACACATTTGTCATTGGTACAGGTATATTGATGACCTGTTCTTGATTTGGAGGGGCCCTGAAGATCTGGCACTCCATTTCATAGAGCAGATTAATTCCAATAGCCTTAACCTGCATTTTACTGCATCCATGAGTAGAGAAAGAATTTGCTTTCTGGATGTTGAGGTTTTTATCATTGACGGTAAAGTTGAATCCAGAATGTACAGAAAACAAACGGCTGGGAATACAATATTACACACTACCAGCCATCATCCCAGACACCTGATCCAATCCATACCATATGGAGAGATGCTGCGCATTAAACGCATTTGCAGCACACCACATGAGTGTTATTTGGCCCAACAGAAGAGTAGGGACAGGTTCCTTGCTAGGGGCTATTCCACCAAGATCATAGACGATGCCATTGCTAAGACCAATGACATTGAGAGGGTGGACACTCGGACCGTAAAGTCTAAAATACATGACAATGATACTAGATCCAGTGATCCAGTGACGCGAATGATTCTAACATATAATACACAGCACCAACGTATTCGTAAAATACTAAGCAAGAACTGGGTGTTGGTGCATAATGATCCAATATTAGGGGACCAGATATCCAAAACGCCTGATGTAACATTCAGAAAGGCACGATCAATGAGCAACATGCTGGTTAGAAGTAGTCCAGAGACAGTGATGGGCAAATCCTGGTTATCTTCCCGTAAGGGGTTTGTGAAATGTTCCTCATGTAAGGCATGCAGATTTACTACTAGCAGACCATCATATGCGAGCCCTTTTAAAACAGATGCAGTGCCTATAACAAAACTACTTACATGCAAGACAGAGTACGCTATTTACATGCTGGAGTGTCCCTGTGGCCTGCGATATGTGGGAAGTACCAAGTTGCAGGTCCATAAGAGGATACTCCAGCACATTAGGGCAATCAACAACTGTGATCCCTCGTACCCTGTCGCGAGACATTTCAAGGACGCACATAATAGAAATCCAGAATTTTTTTAATATTATGTGGTAGATACTGTATTACCATTAAGGAGAGGTGGTAATCGTGAGGCCCGCTTACGTATATTAGAAACTAGGTATATCTTAGAACCCGATACAAAGACACCAGCTGACATGAATTCCAGCGAGGATTTCTATACCTGCCTGTAAATATACTGGAGACCCTTTGTTTGCTCTATCTGCACATATATATGACTATTTGACAAGCATTTCCATTTGCTTTTATGTTTCCTCTTTTTTTAGTCTTCTTAATATTTAGCACTTTTGCACTTTAAGTAATTTGGGTGGCATTGTTATGGCAACACGATTAGCACTAGCACTTTGATAAAATGATAGAAGAATCGAGTCGATGCCCACTTAGGGCTGTATTAATTTGCAACATCATGGTATAGATACACAATATCATAAATTCAAAAAGGCAACATCATGCAGAATTTATCTTAAATCTCATTATAAGATTAAGTTGTGAATTGTTTACAGTTGGTATCAACAAATTAGATGTTATTAACTGTTTTAACTTTTCTGCTTCATGTTTTACTTGCCTATCTTAAAAATACGTTTTATATTGCGGTTTTTAGATGAAGTATTTGGCAAAACCTTTTTTAACATATTAAAATGTTTTTAAGGATTTTTAATTTTATATGTATCTATTTGTAATTATTGAACAGTTGCTGCTATTGATGGTATTACGACCGTGAAACAACTCTTCCATGTCCATGCAACATGTGACTTGTCACGAGTGTATGCACAAGCACTTTATTTAAGGGAAGGCACTTCGCATGCGCGTTATGTGAACAAGACCTCTGGAAGGTCAAAACGCGTTGTGGCGAAGGTGCTGGGCATAAAAATAAAATTCTGAGCACCGAATTGTGGGTCCGTTTTCGTCATTTCCTCAAAAGTGGATTATGCACGGCGAATTCTTTGGAGATATATATATATATATATAATCACTGCAAAAACAAAGGTTACAGGGACGTTATAGTTAGGCTCAGATTTCACTCGTACAAAATGAATGAAATTTAGCAGTTATAGTTTATCTGAGTTAACTATAACTTATGCCCCCAATGCACTGCTTAAGACCTCAAATATTACATAACTCATGACATGGTCAGTGACATCACTGATGACATCTCAAATGACATCACTGATGACATCATCCACAGAACCAGTCACATATTGACTCATACCCCCATACAACTTTCATACACTCACTCACACACCCACACAACCACTCACATACCTATTCACAGACCTATACAACTACTGACCCACACTCATACAGCCACTCACACACCCCCTCACTCACACATACAGCCTCTATCACATCCACTCATTCATCCATATAACTATTAAAAGAGCTACTCACTCACTCATATGACCACTCACACATCCATTCACTGATCCACAAAACCAGTAAACCACTTACAGACTCATTCACAAATCCATACAAGTACTCACATGCCCACTCACTCACCTATACAGCCACTCACAGATACTTACTGTATACAACAGCCATTCACACAGCCACTCACTTACCCATACACCCACTCACACAGCCACTCGCTTGCCCATACACCCACTTACACACCCAGTCACTCACCCATAGAGCCATTCACACAACCACTTAGTCACCCATACAACCACTCACACATACTCACCCACCCATAGAGACACTCATGCAGCCACTCAGGCACCCATACAGCCACTCATACACACACTCAGCCACTCATAAAGTCACTCACTCAGTCACTCACCCACCCGTACAGCCACTCACACACCCACTTATTCACCCATACACACCCACTAACACACCCATACAGCCACTCACACACCCACTCCCACACTGTTGCAGACAGTCACACAGCCGGCTCTACCCTTGAGGTGACATATGTATTAAAAAGGAAGGTTTGGGCCAGGCAAAATGTTTATTTTGCCAGGCCGAAATGGCAGTTTAAAACGTGCAATACGGGAGAGAAGGCGGGCGGTACTGGCACTCGTCCGTGATGGGGTGAAGGGGTGTAGTCGGGTGAAAAAAACTGTGAAATGGTTTCAGAGGTGTAGTTTGTACCTCATGTGTGTATAGGATTACCTCACAGTGGATTGCTCTTAATTATAGAGCAAACACGAAACTCCAAAATTGGGGGGTAGGAAGGAATACAGGATTATGTATAGTAGAACAACGAAGTGATTGTATGTAATTGTTTGTGTAAAAAATTTCCCTTTGTAAAACATTCTTTTTGTACTGTTTTGTATCTGCTTTAATTTGAGAACTATTTAAAAATGTACTAATTGTTCCAATTTGGAATAAGAGTTGGTATGTGCATTATTATAAATAAAATAAATAGAATGGGACTCTGTGCCATAGAATTGGATTAATTTAAGAAGTCCCATTGCTAATGTGAATGTATTTATTCCTCCACATCATTGTTTTGTATAGTTTGATAAAACTGGACTATAGGCTGCAGTGATAGACCTGAGGCTTGTTTTACATTGTTACTTTAGTGGATGGCACAATGAGTACTCCAGCCCACTAATAGCATTTATTTTACAGGCCTTTGGTACATGTGGTACCATTTACTGGGGATTTACAAGTAAATAAGATGTACCAATCAGGTTTAGGCCAATGTTTAGAAGAGAAAGTACTTTACCACTTGTCTGCAGGAGTAAAGTACACAGAGTCCTAAAAGCCAAAAGAAAATGGGTTCATAACTCTCGGGTCACCCCGCAGAACGTTTTGGTTGCAACATTAGTCATTTATTTTATGGCATGGAGGGACATCTTCCGTAATCAGACCTTATGTTGAAAGTTGATCTTTAGTCTTTATTAATGCTCAATTTGTGCTGGTATTTGCTTTTGTTTTGCACCAGCACCTATTTCATAACACCAGTACTTTGACAGTCTATCACATGGTGGTGCAGTTTTATTATTTTTGAACTGCGCACATCACCAGAGTACTTAACAATTTACAATACATTAAAAAAATACCAGCTTATTCAGGCAATTTTTAAAGCTTTGGTGACCTCAAATAGTCAAAACTGTCACATGTGTAGGGGTGTGACGGTTAGTGGATAGCAATGATATTGGCATTTGGAAGCGCCGGCAGGGGCAGTAGGGGGTGCAAGCTGCACTGGCCACCTGAGAAATACCTAGAGCCATGGTACTTATATATATATATTTATTTTAATTTTTTTAAATATAAATGAAGCACTTGATAACAGCATATGTTTGACCAACTAAGTGTGAGACGAACACCTTGGCTTATAAATATTATGTTTCTTCCCTTAGAATTCCTCCAATTTTGAGAAATACAATTTATTGCAATGCAATAGCACAAGGAGGAGAAGCAGAGTGGGACTTTGCATGGAAGAAGTTCCAGAATGAGACTGTGGCAACAGCGGCCGAGGCACTCAGACTATCAATGAGTTGCAGTAAGGATCCATGGATACTAAACAGGTATGTTAAAAAAAACTGGCTGGTAGTATACAGTGTAGCACTTAAAGATCTGCCAGCTCCAGCAGATGGGATTAGTATAGCAGAAAATAATGCACGATAGATAGACCTGTTCTTTACTTTAATATGAAACATGTCTAATGGTTCTGCATAAGAATGTAGGTTGGTGGATTGTTGTATTGGGATGCTCAATATTTTGCAAAGCCTTTCTTTATGGTTATGGTGGTGAAGATCTATGAAGCTGTCAAGATAAGGTTGTTGAAAGATAATATTCCATCCCCTCTTGATATGATTTGACATCTATTTTCTTCAAGATACAAAGTGAAAATCTTGCTAAATATACAAACTGAAAGGTAGATTGTCGTCTTTGAATGAAGCATCACTACTGCTGTCTTCGGAACTAATTCTTCGGAACTTTTTATGTTCCCGGTGGAAACACAAGGGCCGATTTTGAGTATGGTTTGCAGTAATACTCTGTCACAAATGTGGCAGAGTACCTTGTCCTTCAACCATCGGCAAACACACTCTATTGTGAGTTAGGAGGGCCGTCATCTTTCCAAAGCTGGTGCTCCATCTGGTTCCTCCACTGGAGAGATTATTCCAAAGAGTCGGTGTAGAAGGGGCCGTTGGAGTAAGAACTGCCCTATTTGGAGTACCCTATTTAGAGCGGACACTGTTATGCATTTTGTTTCTGGCAGTCTCTAAAAGAATAAAAAAATCAGCCCCACACATTGAAAGAAAACTCCAAGGGTGGGGGAGGTCATTCTTTTTTCAATAACAGAGTTCCGCTTTGGGAATGTGCTGTATAAAAACAAAAAAAATGTTTATGGTGGATTAGCACAAAACCTGCAGCACCTTTAGAGGAACTGCGGGAATGAGGGTTCCTTTAAAGGCACATAGATCACCCCTGGGCTGGTGATAATCTCTAAATATGGTGGTCTTCTGAGTTGTCAGGGTGGTGGACTTATTGACCTATACCGATCTAACGGATATAATGAAGATCACCATACTCTAATATCAGCCTCATACATAGACTGCCAAAACCACCTTTGCAAAAGCCTACGTTCAAAATATATGCAACTAACACGTTTTATAAAAATATCTCCCTGAAAACACTTTGCCATATGTTTAATTCTTAAACCAAGTCAAATTCACTCTCCACATATTATAGGATTGGGTTACTTTTTGATTTATGTACCAATTTTGTGGTAGTAAGGGAGCACCTCTTGATGGTGATACTCGGTGCAGTGAAATTTATATTGATAGTTATGTAAGGTCGAGATGTTAGTAGTCTATCTCAATCTCTTCGTTTTGCAAAAAATATAACTGCAGTCTATATTTTCGCATGCTGCTCTGTTTTTGTGACTGGGGCATGACAGTACTTGATGCCCGGGTACATGGTGTCATGCCAGGCCTAGCTGTAGTGATCACAGTTTTATCTTATTGCGCAGTCGTATTCATCCATAAACTTTGTTTAGAGCATTAAATATACTTTATTTGTGCATGCCTGACGTGTACACATTTTAACTCATTAAAACACAGGTGGCTCTGCACTGAACTATATAAATAGATCATGAAATGAATGTTATTATCCACAGTCCATCATAAACAAAAAACTAAATGGTATCTCCCAAATGATTCACGTGGCAAGTCGTTTTTCTTAGAAAAATATTCTCTTTTTATTCTTTATTCTATTTATTCAAAGGTTGTTCCTTAAAAACACAATGCACAATTGACAGCTGATGCGTTTCGTCCCACTTGGGACTTTTTCAGGGCTTAGTGTGTCAGAAACTTGTTCCAAAAGTTCTCCATGTCAAACTTAGGTATGATGAATGAGTGGTACAAAGAGTAAATCTTAGCGTGTCAAAAACTTGTTCCAAAAGATCTCCATGTCAAACTTAGGTATGATGAATGAGTGGTACGAAGAGTAAATGGGACAAATGTCTCCCAAGTGTGTGGTCGTGGCGTCCGGTTCCAAAAGGAAAGACCTTTGTGTTTTTACATTTTAACTCATGCCCCAGTGCATTTCTGAATTTCCTAGTTTCACATTATTTGACAGACACTTTTGAAAAGTATGACCCAATAATATGCTTCAGCAGTTTACCCTGAAACTTCATTTCTCTAGCCTTACCGCCATTCAGTGATCCTTTTTCGAACTTTTTTAATGTCTGCTCGAGGCCCACAGCTTGTTATAATGCATGGTTGTTTCTTTGGCTTGAACTTTAGCTCTTGTGTAGTGTTGTGGAGCAAGCGCATTTTCAGTAGAGGTGTGCGAAATTTTATTAACTCCTGGCAAAATCACACGAAATTGCAGGTAATTATGCGAAATTGAAATCCAACATTTAGCACTATATTTTAGGCCACAATGCGTCCTTGTGCCAATTGCAAGAATGCACTTTGCGGTAAAAAAAAGCACGAACAGCCAAAAGCACCGCTAACAGCCGCTTGTATTCTGTTGTTCCCATGCATTCGTGATTCATTTTTTCTGCAAATGGTATAATTACGCAACGAGGAGTAATGGCATAATTTCAAGAACTTCAGGTAAAAAGCATAATGCAAAATTCTCAAACTTGCGAAATATTTACTCCAGCATAATTTTAATTTGACAATTTTAATTGTCAGCAGGTAGTTATAGACAAGCTTGTTTTGTCCCTGGAAATCCTATTTTACACTGGTGCCCAGATATTTTTGTAAATATGTGCCCTTCTTAGGGGGCTGTGCAAAATATTTTTCCAACCTGCGAATCTAAATACAAATCAGCGTTTTTAGTGGATGGGATTCCGCATGCCATGAATGTAAAAAACAACAGGTTGCAGATGGTTTTTTTTTTTCTCAAATGTGGACAGACCACTTTTAGATTACTGGCTAGTGCATGGTTGCAGACAGTTTGTGAAAGGCCTATTCCAGTTCTGTACCAGTTGACTAGCAGAAGGAGTCTGACATATGGACCTTCTCCTATTGATTGAAATCAATCCTAGATTTTACCGGAAGTCACCAAAGGGTAGTGAAGACGCCGGAGTCAAGGTAAGTTCAGTAGATTTATTGTAGTGGCTGCACGGTTGACAGGTCCATCCAGCTCCAAGCCTATCAGTAAATGCCCCCAGTCAACAGTCCCCAGTTTAACCATAACATTCTCAAAACTTCACAATTCATGGCAACATAAGAAATATTGACAGAGAATGCTAAGATTATTGCGAACAAAACAATATTACAATACTACCTACCTTCCCTTCTTCACCCTCCCAAAAAATAGCAATAAAATAAAAAATATAAAGAAGAAAAAAGAAAAAATATATATATATATATATATATTCACTGAAAAAAACCACAGGTTTCAGGGACATTATAGTTAGTTGGACATTTCACTCGTACAAAACCAGAGAAATTCGGCCGTTATAGTTAGTTGAGCTAACTATAACTCGCACCCCTCAATGCACTGCTAATGACGTCACATATTACATCACTCATGACATGGTCAGTGACATCACTGATGACATCACTGATGACATCTCAAATGACATCACTGATAACATCATCCAGTGACTGTGTGTTTCTGAAAAGTTTAAGTATGTTTTATATATATATATACGCCAAGGTGTATTGAAGTATGAGTGGGTGTATGAGTGTCTGAATGGATGATTTAGTAGGTATGTAACTGACTGTATAAGTGAGTGATTAAACATGTCTTAGTTAATGCATGGGTTAGTGACTAATCTGTGTGAATGTCTGTATCAGTCTTTCAGTTGGTGTGTAAGTGGCTGCATGAGTTGGTGAGTACCTACATGAATGTCTATATGGGCTAATGATTGGTTGTCTGAGTACCTGTATGGGTGCCTGAGTCTCTGTGTTGGTGGCTGTGGAGTTTGTGACTCCCTGCATGGATGTGACAGTGGGTGATTCACTGGGTGTATGGGTACATGAGTGCATCTGTGAGGGGTTGTATGAGTGGGTGAGTGTGTGTATTGCTGTGTTGGTGAGTGAATGATGTCTCAGTGGTACATGTGTGAGTAACTACATATGTGAAAGGCAGTATTTGTGAATGTTGGAGTATATAAGTGACTATATGTGAGAGTGAGTGATTGCGAGAGTGGCTGTATGGATGAGTGTGTGCTTGTGTCAGTGATTGTAGAAGAGAGTAAGTATGTGTTAGTATCTGTGTGTATAACTGTATAATGAGTAAATCGCAGTGTGATTGATTCTTTGAGTGACTGACTAGGTGTGTGAGTAGCTCAATGCATGAGTGGCGGTGTGTTATGAGTGCATATATCAGTGGATGTATTGATGAATGACTGCGTGTATGAGTGACTGTATGGGTGAGTGGATGTGTGTGTAGACCTATGAATCAGTCAGTGGGTATGTACTAACTGGTATTGGTGTGTCTATGGTTTCGAGAATGGTAGTCTGTATTTTAGAGCGGGGATATGAAAGGTTATATAAGGGTGTGATTAGGTGCATCAGATATTAAGTGGATGATGTCATCAGTGATGTCATTTGAGATGTCATCAGTGATGTCATCAGTGATGTCACTGACAATGTCATGAGTGATGTAATATGTGACGTCATCAGCAGTACATTGCGGGGGCGCGAGTTATAGTTAGCTCAACTAACTATAACGGCCGAAGTTCTCTGGTTTTGTACGAGTGAAATGTCTAACTAACTATAACGTCCCTGAAACCTGTGGTTTTTTCAGTGAATTTCCACGGTTTTTTAAATGTTAATTTTTAACTATAACATCCCTGAAACCTATGGTTTTTTTATTGAATTTCAAAGGTTTTTTAAATGCTAATTACTAACTATAACGTCCCTGAAACCTATGGTTTTTTTAGTGAATGTCAAAGGTTTTTTAAATGCTAATTACTAACTATAACTTCCCTGAAACCTATGGTTTTTTCAATGAATTTCAAAGGTGTTTTAAATGCTAATTTCTAACTATAAGGTAGTAGTCGCGTTTGCAGAGTGGTGCAGAAAGGGGCCTGGGTCTCCGACCAGCATTCAGGAATTCTGCTGCATAGGACTTACAGGAGGTACCAGGAGGGCTACTTGGCCGCCAAAGTACCTCAGGAGTAAAGTGGGCTTCATCCCCCAACCAGTACTGTGCAGGAGGCGCGTTTGCAGAGTGGTGGAGAAAGGTGAGCGTGGCCTCCGAAGACCTCTTTGCAATCCCACTGTGTGGGACTTACTGGAGGTAACAGGAGGGGTAGTTGGCCCCCAAGGTAAACCTTGGGGGCCAACTACCCCTCCTATTACTTCCAGTAAGTCCCACACAGCAGGATTGCTAAGTTCTCATAGCAGGTCACGCCCCCTTTCCCCACCACTCTGCAAACGCACTTCCTGGCACGCTCTTGGATGGAGATTAAAGTACCCTTTGCTGCTGGGGGTTCTTAGGGGCCAACTAGCCTACCTGCTACCTCCAGTATGCCCCAGATAGTGGGATAGCTGACAGGTGGACACAGGCCATACCCCCTTTCGCCACCTTTCTGCAAACGCGCCTCCTGGCGCGTTCTGGGTTGGGGGATTAAGTCCCCTTGAATCCTGAGAGTCCCTGGGGGCCAACCAGCCCACCAGGTACCTCCAGTAAGCCCCACACAGCTGGATTGCTGAGAGTGATCCGAGGCCACGCCCCCTTTTTACACCACTCTGCAAATGCCCCTCCTGGCACACTGCTGCCCGGGGGATGAAGTCCACGTTAGTCCTGAGGTCCTCAGGACACAAGAGGACCTCTTCACCCCACCAGCAATGCGCCAAGAGGCGTGTTTGCATTCCAACGCCATGTGTCAGACTGCCAGAGGGGGCTGGCTGAACAGGTGCGGGTGGGCTTCGACCTCATGGCAGCCAAACTTGATGCCATACGTGTATATATGAGTCCCATCAGGGACCACTTACAGTCCCTAACGGACACCCACAGTCCGTTCCATGCTCTACAACAATCCTTGGCTGACCTCGCTGGAGCCATTACTTGGATACAAGAACTGTCTAGTCAGACAGGCTCCAGCGATGACAGCACAGAGTTGGCACAGATGCGGAGGACAATGGAGAACATGGAGCGGATGCAGGCTGGAAGGATGGCTGCCATGGCTGTACACCAGCGAGATGTAGCTGGGATCTTCCATGCCCTGCAGAACCTCATCTTGCCATTGCTGCCACAGAACCTGTCCCAGATGACTGCTGCAGGAACTTAGACACACACATCTCTGCCCCCTGATGTGTCAGTGTTACAGCAAACAAATGATGGACGGAATGCTGACAATGCAAACATTCTCCCCCAGTCAAAAGATCTGGGTTAAATCCATTGTTCTTTTGCCCACTACGCCACCCCAGTTTGGACCCAGCCATACGCAAATCAGTCCCGACCCTGTGCCCCATGGGAACAGTCCAGACCGAACTGCAAGGCCAGGTCCTCCCTGGACCGGAGACAAGCATCCTGGGACCGGTCTCAGGGTATGTCACCCTTCCTCAGCCAGGCTAGCTTGAATCCAGTGGCACAGTGAGTGGGCTAGCTTGAATCCAGTGGCACAGTGTTAGTGATGTGTCAGTGGCACACAGTGATGCAGCCATACCATCTCCACCCCTGATGTGTCAGTGGCACACAGTGATGCAGCCATACCACCTCCACCACCTGATGTGTCAGTGGCACACAGTGATGCAGCCATACCACCTACGCCACCTGATGTGTCAGTGGCACACAGTGATGCAGCCATACCACCTCCGCCCCCTGATGTGTCAGTGGCACACAGTGATGCAGCCATACCACCTCCGCCACCTAATGTGTCAGTGGGACACAGTGATGCAGCCATACCACCTCCGCCACCTGATGTGTCAGTGGCACACAGTGATGCAGCCATAACACCACCACACACACCTGACACACCTGACACAGAAGACATATCAGAGGACTAAGATGTGGATGGCAATGACTCTGTGTGAGAGAGGCGGTTGTAGCATTCATCCCCGCCATACGGCCTGTTCCTGCTTGGTTCAGCCCTCTGCATCATGCCCGGGAACAACACCTTCCACTGTCCCCCGAAACACTCTGTGACATTCACCTGGACCCCGACATGGACTGCCATATCTGCTCTGGTTACCAATGACACAGCAATCAGGCTGCGGACTGAACTCTTCCTCTTCTGATTAAATTGTCATTCCACAAAGGACTCTGGTTGGCCCTCCACTGGGCAACCATGTAATGTGGACTTTGCATGGCCATGTACTGCTCCAGCTCCGACACTCCACAGAATGTGAATAAAACATTCCAAATCACACAGATGTGTCATGTCTATGTTCAATCAAGTATATAAGTATGGATGCATGTAGGGACATTGATTGCACAAAAAGGTACACCCTGGGAAATTACATCAATGCGCATGTTTGACCATGACCCACATGGCCAATTAGATGACTGTGAAGGTGTGAACTAGCTGTGGCCTCATTGCTCATGAACAACAATCTCGCAACCCCCCAACGTAGCCCCACGTCCATGTTTTAAATGGGGCTGTGTGTATAAATGTCTAATTCGGTAGCAGGCCTAAAGTAGTGTCCTCCATCACATGTGACAAAGAACATCTCTTCGCATACCTACTCACACTCAACTGTGTGGACACAGCCTGTTTTGATGGATCACATTGATCCACATGGCAAGAAGTTGGACACCATACTCACATTGCTGAAGACACGTAAGAGCACAGGTCTACCAGCAACTATCCCAACCACAATGTCTGGCTCACAGAGGTGGAGCTGGCAATAGGGACTCACCCCTAAGTGAAATGCGTCAGTCAGTCCCTCCCTGTGTATGGACAATGCTCATTGAGGCACACGATTTGTCATTCTAATCAACACTCATTACAGTTGAACACTAGTGAAGTGGCGTAGACGTTATTAGCATGCGCATGTCAGTATGGGCAAGACAAGGGCCACAACATGCAGACCAATGCTTCAGACACTAACAGGCAGCATGGGAAGGTGCAAGAAATGGGGAGGCAAAAATGAACACCAATCATTATGGATGGCAACGGTCTCAGCCCACCTTGCCTTGCTGGACGAGTCATGTGATGTTTGGCGTATGCTCATTGCCCCGTGTCAGGGGACACGACTCACAGCCCATGGGATCTGCATAGTGCTGTACCACCGGACTGCGCAGACTGTCTGCTCTGCTGACAGTGAGCAGGTGAAAGGGTCCAACAAGGTCACATGTAGTATTACATTGCCATGTGTGTACTCTCCCTCCAGCAGTATGTCAGATTTAGGTACCTTGCCAAGCGACGCTGTGCAGCTCCACCCATGGGACTGCCTCACCTTGCACAGGTGTGTGTCAACACGCGTAGGTGCACGCACATGCATTATGAGTCCAGGCGAATGCAGCCATGTCCACTGTTGTGGTGGGATATGTGACCATTTCTCCAAGATGCAACAAGGTGTTGCGACCTGTGCTCTGGGTTACAAGCAGTTGTGGCTGCAGGAACGTAGTTACTCGTCCATGAATGCGAGCGCAG
This sequence comes from Calotriton arnoldi, assembly GCA_963921515.1. Lineage (NCBI taxonomy): Eukaryota > Metazoa > Chordata > Amphibia > Caudata > Salamandridae > Calotriton > Calotriton arnoldi. Next base: position 207,761 of record CAWUFW010010810.1, on the reverse strand, counting down.
CTTCCTGGGCAATCAGTTCCAAGAGTACGTCGTTGTCGACTTCAACGAACACGAGGGTGAGCCAATCCATTAACTGGTTCGGACAGATGTGCTCCGTCCACGCCGTTTCACCAATCCGCAACACAGACCAATAGGGGAGCGCTTCGATGTGGTCACTGCACACGAGGACTTGTGCAATCTCCCATGCCCAACTGCCAGCACATATGCCAAATATCAAGGCATCCCATGAACGGGTATCACTTTTACACTCCTGGTCGTGGGCCAACAGGGGGCGCACACACTTGTCATAATCCATTTCAGCTACCGTTGTGTTGGATAGGCAGACATCCATGGGCCATTCAAATATGCATGATCGACAGTGGAACCAGGGCTGGACGCAGGTGACGTACACAAGACGGAAGCTCAGACGGTAACTGATGTGCAACTCTGCCAGTGGCAGTGCCCCCAACAAATGCAGCATACGTGCACGGTACAGTTCCATGTGACAGGGGTTGTGCATGTGCCCGGGATGTTCTGCCATTGCGTTGGTGGCTCTCGTAGAACCGGCACTCTTCTGACCTGCGGCAGTTATGTGGATGATATGCCACTGCTCGGAGCAATGAGTCGTATGTGTGTGCAACGTTTGGACGTATGGGTTGTTGTGTACGTTAAGTGTCAAGGGCATTCCATACAAGAGTACCCCGAGTAAGGACTTCTGTGTGTGGGGTGTGGATACGTTGGTCTATCATTAGCGCTGTGCGTAGTGTGGGAGTCGTCATCATCTGCAATGGTATCTCTCTCAGGTGGTGCCTGCCGCATGCAAGACCAAGGTCGGAGGTGCAGATGTCCTTCCACCTTATGTATTGAGGCAAAGGAGCTTTCATCCCTAATGTTAGTCTGACTACTGCTTGCATTCTGGAAATGTGATGTGGCTTTCGCGCTGCAATTGAGGCTAGCCTTAGGCTTATGGTGCACCAATAGCGATACACACACAACAGTTGGCATGCATGAGCCAAGAGCCCGAGCGGCCTTGCGCTCCTTGTACAATCCCTTCGTGCGCGGCCGCCCTCCGGGTGCATGCAACATTGCAACATTGTCGATTGCGGGCCGTGTGGTGCAGACACTGCAACAGAGACACACGCATCAGTTGCTTTCCTGTCCAGCCCAGAAATGAACCATGCCCAGCGCCCAGGGATAATTATTCTCACCCCTACGCTGGCCTGGCGTACGCCGACCCAGCCCACTCGACGTATGTATAAAGGGGGTGACGACGACGCTACATGTCCCAGTTCTTCCCCACTGCCGGAGGTGACATGGCTGCGTACGCCTGGCATATCACGAGACTCAATCAGAAAGGGTCCATGACTTGCATTGCACAGAGTTGGTGGCACCGGAAACACTGCGGCCGGCATGGGCCTACCGCCATGGGACGGTGACTTTCGGTGCATTGAGGTTGGGGCACCTTAGGTGCTGAGCGGGTGTGCAGCCTGCGATGATGCGCCGTCCTGGCGGTCCGGACTGGTAAGGGTTTGTGTGAGCCCTGCTGGACCGCAGTGTAGGCCTGAGCCAGTGGGCAGCGTGGGCCTACCGCCACGTGGCATTGCCTCGCAGTTCACAGGGTTAGTGGCACCTATAGGGCTGAGCGGGTGTGCAGCCTGCGATGATGCCGTGTGCACTGATATGATCTCTGCCATTGCGAAATCAAGACCCAAAATCACGTGTGTGACCTGGTGGCCCGCGGGGGAGGGCTGCATGATGTGGAGGCTGCCAAGATCACGGGCCCCAGGTTTGGAGCTTGCACCGGCACGTGGTGGGCCCTCTTGGAGACACGCTGGTGGCGGAAGGTGAGTAGTGAGGCCTGGGTGCGCAGGGGCGGGCAAACACCGCTGGGCGGTGAGAGGGGTTGGGGTGCAGCAGCCTGTGTGCGCAGGGGCGGCCAAGCGATGATGGCGTGTGCAATGATATGGACTCTGCCATTCATAAATCTGGACTCTGTTTCAGATAAGGGACCTGGTGGACTGCAGTGTATGCCGGCATGTGGTTGGAGACACACCGGTGGCAGCAGGTGAGCAGTGCGGCCTGGGTCTGCAGTGTCGGCACTCTCTCTCCTTCTCCCTCTCTTCCTTTCACTGTCTCTCTCTCTCTTCCTCTGTTTCTCTCTTTCTCTCCTTCTCCCTCTCTCCCCCTTTCTCTCTCTTTCTCTCTCTCCCTCTCTTTCACTCTCTCTCTCTCTCTCTCCCTTTCTTTCTCTCTCTCTTTCTCTCTGTCCTTTGATTAGCGCATGACACACCTTCTTATCTTGAATTTTGTGTTGCAGGCTGTGTCTTACAGATTGTCCAGGGAAGACCCGCCATGACTCTTCCGAATAGTTGTTTTGAGTTAAATTTGAATACAATAATTTGTTTGGAAATTCAAAGATGAATGAATGATTCTCCTTTTTCTGACCACACATGAATGTTAATTGCTGTACTTGTGTGACATCAGGCGATTTGTTATGTTCATGATTTCGTAAGGTTTATGTAAAATATATTTGTCCGGGGTAGGGCCCCGGGGGAGGGGGGGTGGCGGGCCTGGGTGTGGTGGGTGTTGTGGCCCTCTTGGGGCTCCGAGCTGCATGATCAGTAGCTCTTCTATGGCATCTGTTGTTCTTCAGGTGTGGCTCTGGTCTGGGCTCCCTTTTGTGGTGCAGATTGTCGTCCGACTTAACACCAGGTAAGAGCAGGTGTTAAATCCCTGTTGCTAATGCGCCTTATCGCCTGTTTTGAGATCTTATCGCCGATCTGGCTGGCCGTAGAGAATATTGCAAAGTGGTGTTTTCGCGGCTTTTTGCACAGGAACTCCTACTCTGCATCTCATTAGCGTTAGTTGCCGATGTCATCCGTGGCGATGTTTTTTGCGGCTGCTATCGCAGGGAAACTGGCGATATCGGCTGTTAGCACCTGCTGGTTAATAGGGCGATAAATCTATCGCCACTTTGGCTGCGATAAAGTGCTGCTAACTCGGCGATAAGTCTTTGAGAATATGCCCCTATGTCTTGAAATGCGACATCTATCAGCAGATTAAAGGTTCCACCGTAACACGTCCAGCGCAGACACCATTGTTAATATCTGACAAACCACTAGCGTGTGTTTATTTGAACCACTGCGGCCCCTTAAAAAGAGATGGGGCTTACATGTATATCATGGTTGCAGTGGATTCCTGCTCAAGGTTCCTATGGGTGTGGCCCCAGTGCTCGGCTTACGCTCGAACTGTTATAAAAGATTTGCGAGTCTTTATAGGGACATACGCAATTGGCACATTACATTCTGACCAGGGCCCTGCGTTTAGCTCTCGGGCATACAAAGAGGCCACGCGAGGATTGGGTGTAGCATTGCGATACTCCTCTCCGCACCATCCCGAGGGAAATTCAGTCGTGGAGAGGAAAAACCGAGACTTAAAGCAGTCTTTAACAGCTAGAGTATTAGGCACGGTGAGAGCTGGGTAAAACACCTGTATGGAGTACAGCGGTCTTTGAACAATATGCCAAGAAGTTCTCTAGGGGGTGTCACTCCTTATGAGCTCCTATTTGGGACAAGAATGTGGGTACCTGATCTTGATTGTGAAGGCGCAGTGGCGGATGAAAATCCTTTTGACATCCATGATCGTTTGGCTGTTTTACGGGATCTAAAAGAATCCAGGACACAACAAAGTAATGTCCACCTGAAGCAGACCGCCACTGGGGAAGTCAAATCAGTCACTGCAAGACCTGTCTGGATTCCTAAAGTTGGGGATCTGGTAAGAGAAAAAATAGCGGACAAGAAAGAATTTGGGCCATCCTACAGAAAGCCTGTACAGGTCCTAGCAGTCGGAGGAACAAGAACTGTACTTCTACCGCCTCTTGCCGGAAAAAAGGAGAAAAGATTTGTCTCAATCGACCTAATCAGACCACACTATGTGGCCGATACTAAGTAGCAGGCCACGTGGACTCCAAAGTAGCAGACGCCCTCCTCTCGCTACAATTCAAGAAGTTCAAACGGAAAGACTCATCACGTTCGAAGAGTCCCCTGTACGGAATGATGGACTATGCAACAATGCTATGGAACTCCTTCCCCTTGAACCTAAAGTTCAACTTCAAAATCAAACCAAAATGAAAGACAAATTGCTATTAGACCAAATACAGATGTCTACTTCAACATGCCTCGACAAGAGCAAAGTACGATTTCTACAAATCCTGATGCAATTCCAACAATTGATCGAACTGCTACTGGCTACTTCATAAACTTTGATACGTTTTCTTTGGATCCAAGTGAACCTGAAACGGCACCAGCCCAAAAATCACGCAAGCACCAAGTTAAAGACTTTTGGAACTTTCTTAAAAAGAACTTACCTGGTATCACCTTGGGTAGAACTATGGATAATTACCGGGGTACTTTTCTTTCTTTTCTGGTTAGGCTTAGTGGTAGTTTTTAACATGCTTATTAATGGACAATACATTCGGCAAAGCTCTGCAGCCCAAAAGGTGAATTTAATTTTAAAACCACATCAACCATCTCATCGAGAACAAAGAGATTTGTCATCAGTGAATATTACAGCAGTTCCTATACCGGATGGTATAGTGTGGGACAAGGTTGATTTTGATATATTCGGCCCGACCGAACGTTTAAAAATTTCACATTTATTTAAAATATCATTAAGTGATATAATTACCTCAAGTACATTTTCCGATGATTGGGATTTTGAAACTGTTAATAACATATTGTCTGATTTGGAAAAATCTGCTGCGTTTTCTAAAAGTGGAACATTGGAAGGGACATCAGATTTCAAAACCATGTATTGTTATCAACACTATGGTTATCACTTTCTGAATAAATCTGCAAATCCTAGAAATGTGTTCACTTACCACCAGTGGGAACATTGTCCAACACCGCTGAAAGGCAGTTCAAAAACATTTGCACAGAAATTTCCATATTTTTCAGGGTTCAATATGTCTGACCCAGCCTCATATTATTATAAGGTTGCACCAACATCAGCACAGAAAAATATGTTAACAAGCACCAAACAGATTTTCTCTGCCTCCTTTATTGCCCAGTTGTCTGAACAAGGTTTTGACTTATGGAAAGTCACCATAGACCTAAAATCTATCTGGGGTACTAGAGATTGGCAGGTACAGGGGATAGAAGCTTTGTTTAGAGCATGCCTTATCCCACAACAAATCATGTTTTTGAACGAGACAGTGCAACAGACGTCTTGCCTTGGACTAGCTAAAAACAAAGACTTGAACACACCTCGGATGCCGACTCCATCACACACCGAGGGTAATATGACATCCCAGGAAGAGATTACACTAGATGACATATTACAATACAACAGATCAGACCCCGATTGGAAGAAGTGGTTGATTTGGCCCACATACACTAATAGTTGTCAGACGCGATTCATGGGTAAAACCGAAGGGTTTAGTATCCATAGGCCAGATCCACGTTATGAGTTGTAAACAAAACAGTTAGGAAATTGATAACAAACATGGACCTAGGGTTTACATAAACAATCTGTAACTCACCCAAGTTTTAGGTAACAAAAGTATGTTTTATTTTATTTATATACGCGATTTTATCTTAATATAAATGGTAAAAAGGAGGAAGAAGAAAAACATTTTCCCCTCAGTACAGTATCTCAATGTGCACAATAGTGATGTATTCAGTACATTTCACTACATTGGATATCCATGTTTCTTATGGTGAATATTCAGTCATACTAATGAATTCGCACTGTGCCCAATAGTACACAAATTTGTATGTAAAATTATTATACAAAATTTAAATAGAAAGAAAAACATGAATTGTACAAAACAGATCACTTCAATTCATTGAAGGACAATCATCTTTGGCATGGCTCTTGAAAGTGAAGTGATCTGTTTTGTACAATTCATGTTTCTCTTTTTATTTAAATTTTGTATAATAATTTTACATACAAATTTGTGTACTATTGGGCACAGTGTGAATGTATTAGTATGACTGAATATTCACCATAAGAAACATGGATATCCAATGTAGTGAAATGTACTGAATACATCACTATTGTGCACATTGAGATACTGTACTGAGGAGAAAATGTTTTTTCTTCTTTCTCCTTTTTTACCATTTATATTAAGATAAAATCGTCTATATAAATAAAATAAAACATACTTTTGTTACCTAAAACTTGGGTGGTTACAGATTGTTTGTGTAAACCCTAGGTCCACGTTTGTTATCAATTTCCTAACTGTTTTGTTTACAACTGATATTCATGCCCTGATTTAGGAAAAATTTTCTGGGGTACCCCTATTTTCACACACAGATCCACGTTATGTACAGAGACAACATCCAGGGGTAGTGACATCATACAGTGTTGGGAAGTTGTGCCTCCATTGGCTAAAAACCTCAACACTCACACAGGTGAAACAACACTTATCCTTACTCACACAGGATATGGATCTTAGGGATTTTTTACTAGGTCCCAGGAAGCCACGCCAAAAACGTTTCATATATGCTGGCATTTATGCTGCCTACACAATGAAATATGGAAAATATCCCAACAAGAGGCCGCAGAGAGACTACGGGAGATAGACCGTATGAATTAACCCTGGGTGTTGAACTCCGCTCCGCTCGCGGCATTTGCGGAGTTTCCTGCCCTCCGCGTTACGCGGAGATCGCGGAGTTCCGAAAAACTCCACTTTGCGTTGCGTAGTGGAGTTTTTTTCCTCGCTCGCGTTCGTCAACGTCAAGTTGGCGACCGCGAGCGAGGAAAATCAACCTCCCGGCAAGATTTTTCCTCGTTCACGATCGTCAACATCAAGTTGGCGAGCGCGAGCATGGAAAATCAACATCCCGGCGAGATTTCTCAACGGGTGGGGGTCAGGTTTCTTATTGCGAGTGGTAGCGTATGCTCGCGACAGCTCGCGTTGAGAAACTGCCCGTTCGCGTTGAGAAAGCTGCCGCTCGAGTAAAAATCTACTCGAGCGGCAGAAAAGGAAAGCAGGGACCGCTTGTACTGTGCAAGGTGCCATCCGCAATGATTGCACAGTGCGGACAAGCATCCGGCACTGTGCAATCACAGCGAACAGCATTTTTCTATTGTACTCCGCCGCTCGCGTACCTCCGCGTAGTGCGGCAGAGTTTTTTTTTCACTTTTCGTAGTGCAGCGTAGTGCTACTCCGCGAACTCCACCCAGGGTTAGTATCAATCTAGAAAATTCTCTAGCAGTGGTAGACAATGGGTTAACTACATTGACCTCCAGGATATATTCTTTAGGCAGCATTGTATCTTCTGCGATAGACATTCTAGAACAGGATCTAGCCATATTACAACACGGGCAATCTCAATTATGTTCTATTATGTTGTTAAGCTGGACGCTGCAATCTTTGCGTGCAGGCTATGTGCCTTGGCGTTTCATCAACAGCACGTCTCTGTTTTCTGAATACAATCTAACAGATAAACAGATAGAAATAGCACAAAGGGGAGCAAAATATACAATGCTGCGTATCGAAAAACTGGATAGGTTACCATTTACAGTGGCAGAATTACCGTACACGGAATGGCTAATCCATGGCCACATAACTCTACCGGTCACTACCTTTCAGTTTCAGTATTGCCTTGAACAAAAGCAGGCAGGCAGATATGAAAAAATGGGTAAGGAATACATTAAGGAATCTTGGGATTTACCATACAGATTTCGATGCCGGAGTGGGGATCGAGAAGTGTTTCTAAGCGGTACAAACTGTGAGAACGCTTTAAGTGGATCACTCATATGTCAGGATATAATGCTGCACGGGGTTTGTAATGGTTCTGTAGCAAAATTGTCCTGTCATCTGAGGGGTACCCCAGCTGCAGTGATTACGCCAGCATTTGGGCTACTTTCAAATGGGAGTCAAGGCTGCTGCGGAATGCTCCGGGGCATCACATATCTAGTAACCGTGAGCTCCAGGGTTACTTGTTGTATGCAAGTATTGTTTCCACCGACACATACAGTCAGGAAGGTGCCATTATGGCCTTCACTGAATGTTTCTTTAATGCGGTTTGATATTCTAAGTAGAATGAAAGCCATGCTTCTACAGAAGTGTGTGCCCTTATCCTCCGCTCGAGAGACTTTTGATCTCCAGATCGCAAGGTCTTCAGCAGAGATACAGGCGCTTATTCATACAAACTGCCCTTTCCATTTCGCAGAAATGGTAAATCGTATCTTTAACATGTCTGATACGACAGGCATAGTCCACCTATTTAAGACCATAGGTTCAGGACTTCTAGGCACCTTTCAGACGGTACTTGGAGTTATACCAAACTTCATACACTCCGTATTCGGAAGCATCTTTGGAGGACTTCTGCTAATCCTGTTTCTAATAGCAGGTATCCTGATTGTCTTCTATCTGCTACGCAATGGACGTCCCAGTCACCAAGAAGATGGAAAAAGCACTCCTGGAGCATAAATACAGTGACTGCATGGTACACCATCTAGGCACGTCTCGCCTGAGAGAACTAAGTGCATCTTGGTTCTTGTCATTTCGACCAGTCTGGATGGACTGCATCTTACCTGTCCTCCGATGCCTGTTTTGCGTAGAAGAATGCGTGTTAGACCTTTGTTTGACACTCCCATCATGTGCGCAACCGGACGTGAATGCGTTACTGGACCCGATAATGGCCCATGTTCTGCAGTGTCCTCCGAATATTCCAATGTTGATGGCGGCATTCCTTGAGCCACCGCAGGTAGTAACTGCACCTGTTGATATGGACACCGGCTCCTCCTCTGACACCCAGGCTTGGGATGGTCACAGGCTGGCCCAGCACCGGCTGCGGACAGTGTGGAACATCATCTGTGCTCAAGTGACGTACTCTGCGAGGTGCTACAGGGGCCATCTACTGCGGAAGCAAGCAACAAAAATGTTGCGTCTACCAGCCAGGACACAAACATTTGACTCATTTGGCTCGTCGTGTGCTGGAAGAAATTTGCCCTTTTTAAACAAACTCGATTTTGAACTCAAAAACAAAATTGACATTCCTTTCATTATTGGGCATACATGGCTTTCAAATGCTTATAGTAGTTCAGACTATAGCTACGGACACTTTAGAGCTATGGCTTGCAAATTCTTCAACATTTTTAAGTTTTTTAGAACTTTTAGAAATTTTTTAACATTTTTAAATGTTTTTAGCACTTTGTGCGTACCAATGTTTAATTTGAATGGTAGTACAATAATAGGTTACACATGTCGTCCAGTCGGAAGAGGAGTGGGTGTTATATTCCATATAGGTACCCTATATAGACGCAGGTAACATTGCAACCTTTCACCTATATCCTTCCCTACATTACATACATAACGGTTCATAGGGACTGACCTTTTACCTAGTTACGACACTGCATTCAGAACGCAGGTTTTTCCCTGTTTCGAATCTCATACATTATGCATGAGGCTTCTTGGAAGCACAGCAGGATTAACAGCAGGAATGACATCTCCTGTATAATATCTCTGTATAAAGTTCAGGCCCGACGTCATCCTTTAGGCCGACACAGTAACATAGCAAAGAAGGACCCTGGGGAGACCTGTGGGTATATATGCATCATGTCTTGCTTAGGAAGTTAGAGGAGACCGTGACTTCCGGCTAACACACTGACCAGAGACGCTGAGGTTCCTGCATGCAGACGCTCCAGCTAGCAGTGGTCTAACATCCCTCGCGGGGTGTCCAACTCGAGACCAGGACGGGGTCCCACATTCTCTAATTATCAGGTAATGGGGTTGACTAGATCCTAGAGGGATTCTTGGCATAACACCTGCATAGATGCTTGGTACATCTATTTAGGGAGGCATCGTAGGAGTACGCAATTTTTATCATGTGTTTTATGTACATGTATATATTCATGATTTCTGCAAGATGGTAGAACTATACCATCCCTTTACTTTTGTAGTGTTGCTAATCATATATCTCTGCTGCTGTCTAATGGTTGTTGCAGCTCATCTATTCTACACTAGAATAACAACTGTTCAATAAAACCTTATTGACAAACGCCCAGTATGTTTATTCTGTGTATCTCTGAGACAAACTAAGTAAGCACGAGTGACTGAGCGAAAGGTAGTATATTGTTTCCACGATCCTGGGGGATCAGGGTTGTCATGTTCTGAGGTTGCCAAGAACTATTCTCTCCCCGATAAGAGGAGACTCTATTGGCACTGTGAGCTAGCTGATACAGACAGGCTAATGTATCCGGTGGGGGTGCACAGAATCAGTCTGCCACCAAACCCACAGTTTATGTTATCCAAACGCACAGATCCTGTATAGGGTATATAGGAACTACACGACAGGGGGTCAGGGTGTTTCTACCCTGCCCCTTTTCTTTTTTTTAACCTTTTTTCTTGTGACTCGGTTCTACCGAGTCACAAGATTGCTGCCAACACTTCTTGGTTTGAAGTGTTGGCAGCCAATCAGAATGAAGCTCGTGATCGGGAGGGTTCGCGGATCCACCACGGTCACCAGATATAGATATTTTTTATTTTTAAATATCTCAGGAACTACTGAACGGATTTACACTATTTAGAGTAAAGAGTGCACTCTGTACCAAGAGCTACCTCTCTGCCAAATTTGGTGTAATTCCGTTCAGCAGTTCGGGCTGAAGCCGCGACAAAAGTTCCTGTGGAAATTAACATGGAGAAAACGTGTTTTGGGACCCCCCTTTTTTCTCGGCCCCCGCTTGATGAATCACCCCGAAACTTTCGAGGCAGGAGCTGACTGGAGTGCCCCATTAGTTTTGAAAATTTCGTGAAGATTCATCAAACGGCGCCAAAGATATTGGCAAATCAGAAAACGCTTTTCCTATGGGAACTAGGTCCTAGCTATAACTACCTACTGGCGACTGCCAGTAGGTAATATATATATATATATATCCCTCACAGAATCTCTTGGGAGTGACTATAACTCTAGAACTTCTTCTAGGAATATTCATCCTGGTCAGACATTTTGCTGCACTAACTTGGACAAGATGTCATACTTGTCGTGTCCTTGTCAAAGTCACCACCAAACTTGGTTCTCACCTTGACAATCTTTGCAAGATTCCACCAATTCCCCCCTTCCACCTGAACAGCATTATTACCAACCTCCACAACTCTGGTAGGTGCACTGTATTTGCTCTTTCCTTTCTTTACATGAATGGGAGACTTAATAGGACAAGATCTCCCACCTCCAGGGGAACTATTTTAGCACCTTTCTTGTTATCATACCAAAGCTTCTGTTTTATTGAGTCTGTGACATGTTTTCTTTCACAATATCCATAAGTTTCATCTCATCAGGTTCTGATTTAAGCCATTTACTCATCCATCCGGGTCTAAAACTAGTGTTCGTCTTCCTTCCCCTCAAGAGCTCGAAAGGTGAAATTTTGGTGGAAGAGTGCAGAGTTGTCCTATAAAACCACAGCATGCTATCCAAAGATCTGGTAATGTCATGATTCCCAGACTTTGCCCACTCGATGCACTCCCCCACCACACGATTCATCCTTTCCACAAGGCCATTTGTTTGTGGGTGGCATAAAGAACTCCTCAAATGTTTTACACCACATGAAGTAAAAAAAAATGTCCAACTCATTGCTTGCAAATTGAGTTCCATTGTCAGAGACAAGAACATCTGGCAACCCTTCTTTCATGCAAACCTCCCTCAAAAACATAACCACACTCGTAGCATTGGGTTCTCTGACCATCTTGATTTCTGGCCATTTAGATGCCTAGTCCATGAGGACTAAAATATACCTGCAACCAGAATCGAAAGGGCCCATTACATCAAACCCTAACTTGACCCATGGCCCGGAGGGACATTCGATGGGTAATAGTGGAGGTGTCACCACTTTCAGGCTTTTATCTGCAGCTCTACACACACTACAATTCTCTATCATTTCATCAATCTCCGCAGCCATACTAGGCTACCAAAAAGTTTCTCAGATGTGACGTTTGGTAAGGGTCGCTCCCAAATGACCATCATGATGATCTGCGTGAATGAATGGGGAGGAATGAGTTTATCTGAATGTAACATTCCATCCTCCAGGGAAATTTCACACTCGACCTTACCGTAAGGTTGCAAAGGAGGAGACACCCTCTCCCTGTGCCAGCCCTCCCTGACCAGCTCACACACTTGTTGCAGTAACTTATCATCCCTCAAAGCACGCATCCAGTCTTCTTCAGATCCTATGTTTAGTTCAGGTATATCCAAAGCAGCTACAAAACAATCCTCAGAATCCTCATCGAAATCTAACTCCTCACTCTTGTCTTTACTCTGTGGGAAATGGGAAAGAATATCAGCCCTCCCATTCTTCCCACCAGATATGTGGAACTCATCAAACTGGCACTGCAACAATCTGGTAACCATCCTCATAATCCTATGGGTACAACACTTGCTGGCACCAGTACCAAGAATGGTAACCAAAGGCTTGTGATCAGTTAGAAGTTTAAAGCGCCTTCCCCATACGTATGGACAAAATGTTTCTATCACCCACAAACCATCTAGTAATTCCTACTCTATAACTGAGTACTGAAGTTCAGTGTCCCGAAGCACTCTTGACGCAAATGCCACGGTGTTTTCCTTAACACCACAACCCTGCATCAGGATGGCACCCAACCCCACCTGGCTGGCATCCACAGCAATACAGCAGGGCAAATTAGGATCAAAAGGTTTAAGAGCTTTGCTATCACTTAAACTGGATTTAACTTGATCAAAAGCAGCACCACATTCCTCAGATCACTCAAACTTGACACCCTTCTTGAGTAAGTTGCTGATAGGGAGCACCATAATGGCAAAATCAGGGATGAACCTTGAGTAATACATAAACCAAGCAAGGATTTAACTCCAGTTTTATCTTTTGGGTTAGAAGCATTTTCAATAGCCTCAATAAGATCTTGTCTAGGTCTAATTCTTTCTTGAGATATCAAATGACCGAGATATCCAACTTCTCTGCACAAGAACCTGCACTTCTCGGTCTTGGGAACAACCCCATATTTCTCAAATATTTTGAGTACAGTTCGTAGAACAGCATTATGAGATTCAGTATCTTTAGGATGGACTAAGACATCGTCCTAAAACACCAGTACGCCTTCAACCCCACTCAAAAGATATTGCATCACTCTCTGAAACACAGAGGCAGCAGATGCCAAGCCAAACGGCATCCAACGGTATTGGAACGTCCCAAGGGGAGAAGCAAAAGCAGTGAAAGGACGTGAGTCTGGATGTAGCTCTGTCTGGTGATAGGCGCTAGTCAACTCCAGTTTGGAGAAAACTTAAGCCCTTTGGACACCAGCAAATAAGTCATTTATTTTGGGTAATGGGTGTGAGTCAACCCAAATTTCCTTATTGAGTGACCTCAAATCCACACCCTTTGCGCAGTTGTCCGCACCTCTTGCGAGCCACAACTAAGGGAGACAACCACAAAGAAGACTCAGTGGGTTCTATAATTCCTTTGTCACACAAACTCATGATCTCCTTGTTGAGATCTTCTCTCACACTGAAAGGAACTCCCTTAAGTTTGTGCTTAGCAGGAATAGCACCCTCCTTCACAATAATCTTGTGCCTGAAACCATGAATCTTACATAGGCTATTACCAAAGACAGAAGGGAAACTCTCCTTCCACTTCAGTCCCTCCTCCTCACAAGCAACTAACAGAACTTGCTCCCTGGCACCTGGTCTTAGTATCATGCCAAACAAACTTTGGTGAAACCATCGAAGAATGTTAAGACCCTTGACCACAGCGTAAATCTTGTCTTTGATCTTCCCCCTTTGAATACTAGTATGTCCTCATTAAAGCCAAGAAGTTCTATCCTGCGACCTTCATAAGAGACAGGTGAACCGTCAGGAGGCATCAGTTTTCTGTCTCCCCATGTCTCTTCAAACAATTTCTGATTGGACCTTGTCCCCAACTCTCACCTCAACAATAGGATCAACACAACAAGATGAATCCCCTACAACCGGTTCATTCACATCGCTTTGTGAATAAACTTGTTCCTCTATGATCACAGAAATGACTTCCATGTCTGGCTCATCTTCAGACTCTACCACACACGCCACTGTTTTCTTTTGAGATCTCTTTTTTCAGACATACCTTGGCAAAATGTCCTGTCTTTTTGCAATAATTGCATATGATGTTTGCCGTAGGACACTTCCCCCTCCGCCTTGGGGTGTGGGGCATTGCCACACCTGTAACACAAATTACTACTGTTGAGACATAATTTGTCTACCTTCTTTTTGATACTTGTGAAACCGCTGTTGCGAAAAACTTTTTGTTTGGACTTACTTGCCCCACCACATTGACACTCTCACAGGGCTTGTCATCTAATTCTATCAAAGAAACTTGAGAGATCTTGATACTCTTGGCTACTTTGATGGTCTCATCTAAAGATGGATTTCCCATAGCAAGAAGCTTCTGTCTTATCTGTTTATCCTTGCATTGACATACAAATTGGTCTCTAATAAGCTGATCAGTAAAAGTTTCAAATTGACAGACACTAACCTCTGTAAAACTGATATGCACATGTCTACATCTTCTCCCGCCACTTGACTTCTTTTGAAAAATTTGTGTCTTAATACCATAAGACTGGGTTGTTTGTCAAACCTGATTTTAAGTTTACAAACCGTTTCTTGATACTCATCAATATTCTCTACACCATCATGTGGTATTTATGGCAAATGTTTGAAAATGGACCTCCCTTCAAAACCTAAAGAATGGAGCAATAAGCATTTCTTCCTCTTAGCACTAAATCTTAAAGCACCAATTGCCCCAAGGTAAGTTTCAGATGAGTCAAACCATACCTCCCTCCTGACGGGTGGTTCACCAGGAATGTCCAGTAAGGATTGAGGAGGCATGACAGCTTGCATAGGACACATTGTAACAGCAGGGAGGAATAGAAATCTAAATTTCAAAATTACAAGAAACCAAAACAACTGTATGACACTAGAAACTGGTCAAACAGCCCTAAGTATTCGAAGTAAACTTAAAAACTGATGTGCTAAACAAGTGTGGTGTAATACAAATGAGCGTATGGCAGTGTACGATACAGGCAAATGTGTCACCATATAGCAACAAAACACCCAAAAACTATGGCTCAATAATATATGCGTATGTGTGGCACGGTTTGTCCGTGTCGCAAAGGAGATGCACAGCTGTATGCACATATGTCGAAAATATTCACTCGTACTCCATATTTTTACCAAGTTTGTCCAAATTTATTCCAATGTATAGTCAATTTTTCACCATCACGTCAGAGACACAAAATTTCTGTGTTTTATGCGTCTTCAATACTCTGAGAATGCCCATCCAGGCTTATCCACAGGCAATTACTTGAAATTTCATGGTTCCCAAACATTTAAGTCTACCCAATGCATTTCGGTCCAAGCGACCTTCTTCGGGGGTATCTATGGTATTAAAAACATGTTTCAATAAACGTGTACACTAAACAATTCTAATACGCATTAACTTTACAAAAGCCTTTTACCCCACACACCCCTTTATAACCTTAAAAAATATAACTGTAATGTGTATATGACTTTTAAACACGATATTCACTTCCCCATCCTCCACGCTTTAACGCTCCCCGCTGAAACTGCCCAAGTTCACATTACACATAGCTAAATGTGCCCTCCTTGTAAACATCGCGCTCAAGCCATTTCAAAATACAAGATAAAATCAAACTACTGTGACCCCTGCTCCCCAACGAATATCCTTTCAAAACTCCAAGTGCCTACTCCCTTAAACAAACTCTAAATCCCTGTGCATACCTGCTACAAACATCCTGAATTTCAACCGACATGACCTCCACGTCTCCGTCCAGCTGGCTTTCTAATCATGCTGCTTCCAACGTGACTGCTTTTAACCTTATCTGTGTTTGAAACCTTATCACGTGTTATCTGTGCCTCACTTTTTTCTTAAAGTGCCCCCTACCACTAAATCCCTCAAGTCACCGAAAACAAACCCACACTGCCATGATCGCCTCGTTCCCCATGTTCATCATTAATCAACAAAATAATAATGTGAATAACTTTATCACCCCCCGGTCATCGAAAAGTAAATAAACATAATTAAACAGGGTGATACAATTACATAACTTAAAAATAACTCAAAAGTCCATTGTAAATTCATCCGGAAATAAGTGCACCTTCACGTTCTGTGGAAAAAGTCTCTGACGTGCAAATATCGCTGTAACAATTTTGCTCTGTATCCAGTTTCTCAACGGGGTGCTAAAGGGGTTTGGAACGAGAGTTAATGATACTTCAATGGATTGAACCTGAAGCACACCCTTATCTTTTGATTGCTCCAACTTAATTCTCTTTTTGTAGTTTAGCGTGCAAGACTCCGACGCGCTCCGTCCCAAAAAAGCGCCTGACGTAATTCATGAGTATGTGTGGCACGGTTTGTCCGTGTCGCAAAGGAGATGCACAGCTGTATGCACATATGTCGAAAATATTCACTCGTACTCCATATTTTTACCAAGTTTGTCCAAATTTATTCCAATGTATAGTCAATTTTTCACCATCACGTCAGAGACACAAAATTTCTGTGTTTTATGCGTCTTCAATACTCTGAGAATGCCCATCCAGGCTTATCCACAGGCAATTACTTGAAATTTCATGGTTCCCAAACATTTAAGTCTACCCAATGCATTTCGGTCCAAGCGACCTTCTTCGGGGGTATCTATGGTATTAAAAACATGTTTCAATAAACGTGTACACTAAACAATTCTAATACGCATTAACTTTACAAAAGCCTTTTACCCCACACACCCCTTTATAACCTTAAAAATATAACTGTAATGTGTATATGACTTTTAAACACGATATTCACTTCCCCATCCTCCACGCTTTAACGCTCCCCGCTGAAACTGCCCAAGTTCACATTACACATAGCTAAATGTGCCCTCCTTGTAAACATCGCGCTCAAGCCATTTCAAAATACAAGATAAAATCAAACTACTGTGACCCCTGCTCCCCAACGAATATCCTTTCAAAACTCCAAGTGCCTACTCCCTTAAACAAACTCTAAATCCCTGTGCATACCTGCTACAAACATCCTGAATTTCAACCGACATGACCTCCACGTCTCCGTCCAGCTGGCTTTCTAATCATGCTGCTTCCAACGTGACTGCTTTTAACCTTATCTGTGTTTGAAACCTTATCACGTGTTATCTGTGCCTCACTTTTTTCTTAAAGTGCCCCCTACCACTAAATCCCTCAAGTCACCGCAAACAAACCCACACTGCCATGATCGCCTCGTTCCCCATGTTCATCATTAATCAACAAAATAATAATGTGAATAACTTTATCACCCCCGGTCATCGAAAAGTAAATAAACATAATTAAACAGGGTGATACAATTACATAACTTAAAAATAACTCAAAAGTCCATTGTAAATTCATCCGGAAATAAGTGCACCTTCACGTTCTGTGGAAAAAGTCTCTGACGTGCAAATATCGCTGTAACAATTTTGCTCTGTATCCAGTTTCTCAACGGGGTGCTAAAGGGGTTTGGAACGAGAGTTAATGATACTTCAATGGATTGAACCTGAAGCACACCCTTATCTTTTGATTGCTCCAACTTAATTCTCTTTTTGTAGTTTAGCGTGCAAGACTCCGACGCGCTCCGTCCCAAAAAGCGCCTGACGTAATTCATGAGTATGTGTGGCACGGTTTGTCCGTGTCGCAAAGGAGATGCACAGCTGTATGCACATATGTCGAAAATATTCACTCGTACTCCATATTTTTACCAAGTTTGTCCAAATTTATTCCAATGTATAGTCAATTTTTCACCATCACGTCAGAGACACAAAATTTCTGTGTTTTATGCGTCTTCAATACTCTGAGAATGCCCATCCAGGCTTATCCACAGGCAATTACTTGAAATTTCATGGTTCCCAAACATTTAAGTCTACCCAATGCATTTCGGTCCAAGCGACCTTCTTCGGGGGTATCTATGGTATTAAAAACATGTTTCAATAAACGTGTACACTAAACAATTCTAATACGCATTAACTTTACAAAAGCCTTTTACCCCACACACCCCTTTATAACCTTAAAAAATATAACTGTAATGTGTATATGACTTTTAAACACGATATTCACTTCCCCATCCTCCACGCTTTAACGCTCCCCGCTGAAACTGCCCAAGTTCACATTACACATAGCTAAATGTGCCCTCCTTGTAAACATCGCGCTCAAGCCATTTCAAAATACAAGATAAAATCAAACTACTGTGACCCCTGCTCCCCAACGAATATCCTTTCAAAACTCCAAGTGCCTACTCCCTTAAACAAACTCTAAATCCCTGTGCATACCTGCTACAAACATCCTGAATTTCAACCGACATGACCTCCACGTCTCCGTCCAGCTGGCTTTCTAATCATGCTGCTTCCAACGTGACTGCTTTTAACCTTATCTGTGTTTGAAACCTTATCACGTGTTATCTGTGCCTCACTTTTTTTCTTAAAGTGCCCCCTACCACTAAATCCCTCAAGTCACCGAAAACAAACCCACACTGCCATGATCGCCTCGTTCCCCATGTTCATCATTAATCAACAAAATAATAATGTGAATAACTTTATCACCCCCCCGGTCATCGAAAAGTAAATAAACATAATTAAACAGGGTGATACAATTACATAACTTAAAAATAACTCAAAAGTCCATTGTAAATTCATCCGGAAATAAGTGCACCTTCACGTTCTGTGGAAAAAGTCTCTGACGTGCAAATATCGCTGTAACAATTTTGCTCTGTATCCAGTTTCTCAACGGGGTGCTAAAGGGGTTTGGAACGAGAGTTAATGATACTTCAATGGATTGAACCTGAAGCACACCCTTATCTTTTGATTGCTCCAACTTAATTCTCTTTTTGTAGTTTAGCGTGCAAGACTCCGACGCGCTCCGTCCCAAAAAAGCGCCTGACGTAATTCATGAGTGTGTGTGGCACGGTTTGTCCGTGTCGCAAAGGAGATGCACAGCTGTATGCACATATGTCGAAAATATTCACTCGTACTCCATATTTTTACCAAGTTTGTCCAAATTTATTCCAATGTATAGTCAATTTTTCACCATCACGTCAGAGACACAAAATTTCTGTGTTTTATGCGTCTTCAATACTCTGAGAATGCCCATCCAGGCTTATCCACAGGCAATTACTTGAAATTTCATGGTTCCCAAACATTTAAGTCTACCCAATGCATTTCGGTCCAAGCGACCTTCTTCGGGGGTATCTATGGTATTAAAAACATGTTTCAATAAACGTGTACACTAAACAATTCTAATACGCATTAACTTTACAAAAGCCTTTTACCCCACACACCCCTTTATAACCTTAAATTGGGTAGACTTAAATGTTTGGGAACCATGAAATTTCAAGTAATTGCCTGTGGATAAGCCTGGATGGGCATTCTCAGAGTATTGAAGACGCATAAAACACAGAAATTTTGTGTCTCTGACGTGATGGTGAAAAATTGACTATACATTGGAATAAATTTGGACAAACTTGGTAAAAATATGGAGTACGAGTGAATATTTTCGACATATGTGCATACAGCTGTGCATCTCCTTTGCGACACGGACAAACCGTGCCACACATACTCATGAATTACGTCAGGCGCTTTTTGGGACGGAGCGCGTCGGAGTCTTGCACGCTAAACTACAAAAAGAGAATTAAGTTGGAGCAATCAAAAGATAAGGGTGTGCTTCAGGTTCAATCCATTGAAGTATCATTAACTCTCGTTCCAAACCCCTTTAGCACCCCGTTGAGAAACTGGATACAGAGCAAAATTGTTACAGCGATATTTGCACGTCAGAGACTTTTTCCACAGAACGTGAAGGTGCACTTATTTCCGGATGAATTTACAATGGACTTTTGAGTTATTTTTAAGTTATGTAATTGTATCACCCTGTTTAATTATGTTTATTTACTTTTCGATGACCGGGGGGTGATAAAGTTATTCACATTATTATTTTGTTGATTAATGATGAACATGGGGAACGAGGCGATCATGGCAGTGTGGGTTTGTTTTCGGTGACTTGAGGGATTTAGTGGTAGGGGGCACTTTAAGAAAAAAGTGAGGCACAGATAACACGTGATAAGGTTTCAAACACAGATAAGGTTAAAAGCAGTCACGTTGGAAGCAGCATGATTAGAAAGCCAGCTGGACGGAGACGTGGAGGTCATGTCGGTTGAAATTCAGGATGTTTGTAGCAGGTATGCACAGGGATTTAGAGTTTGTTTAAGGGAGTAGGCACTTGGAGTTTTGAAAGGATATTCGTTGGGGAGCAGGGGTCACAGTAGTTTGATTTTATCTTGTATTTTGAAATGGCTTGAGCGCGATGTTTACAAGGAGGGCACATTTAGCTATGTGTAATGTGAACTTGGGCAGTTTCAGCGGGGAGCGTTAAAGCGTGGAGGATGGGGAAGTGAATATCGTGTTTAAAAGTCATATACACATTACAGTTATATTTTTAAGGTTATAAAGGGGTGTGTGGGTAAAAGGCTTTGTAAAGTTAATGCGTATTAGAATTGTTTAGTGTACACGTTTATTGAAACATGTTTTTAATACCATAGATACCCCCGAAGAAGGTCGCTTGGACCGAAATGCATTGGGTAGACTTAAATGTTTGGGAACCATGAAATTTCAAGTAATTGCCTGTGGATAAGCCTGGATGGGCATTCTCAGAGTATTGAAGACGCATAAACACAGAAATTTTGTGTCTCTGACGTGATGGTGAAAAATTGACTATACATTGGAATAAATTTGGACAAACTTGGTAAAAATATGGAGTACGAGTGAATATTTTCGACATATGTGCATACAGCTGTGCATCTCCTTTGCGACACGGACAAACCGTGCCACACATACTCATGAATTACGTCAGGCGCTTTTTGGGACGGAGCGTCGGAGTCTTGCACGCTAAACTACAAAAGAGAATTAAGTTGGAGCAATCAAAAGATAAGGGTGTGCTTCAGGTTCAATCCATTGAAGTATCATTAACTCTCGTTCCAAACCCCTTTAGCACCCCGTTGAGAAACTGGATACAGAGCAAAATTGTTACAGCGATATTTGCACGTCAGAGACTTTTTCCACAGAACGTGAAGGTGCACTTATTTCCGGATGAATTTACAATGGACTTTTGAGTTATTTTTAAGTTATGTAATTGTATCACCCTGTTTAATTATGTTTATTTACTTTTCGATGACCGGGAGTGATAAAGTTATTCACATTATTATTTTGTTGATTAATGATGAACATGGGGAACGAGGCGATCATGGCAGTGTGGGTTTGTTTTCGGTGACTTGAGGATTTAGTGGTAGGGGCACTTTAAGAAAAAAGTGAGGCACAGATAACACGTGATAAGGTTTCAAACACAGATAAGGTTAAAAGCAGTCACGTTGGAAGCAGCATGATTAGAAAGCCAGCTGGACGGAGACGTGGAGGTCATGTCGGTTGAAATTCAGGATGTTTGTAGCAGGTATGCACAGGGATTTAGAGTTTGTTTAAGGGAGTAGGCACTTGGAGTTTTGAAAGGATATTCGTTGGGGAGCAGGGGTCACAGTAGTTTGATTTTATCTTGTATTTTGAAATGGCTTGAGCGCGATGTTTACAAGGAGGGCACATTTAGCTATGTGTAATGTGAACTTGGGCAGTTTCAGCGGGGAGCGTTAAAGCGTGAGGATGGGGAAGTGAATATCGTGTTTAAAAGTCATATACACATTACAGTTATATTTTTTAAGGTTATAAAGGGTGTGTGGGGTAAAAGGCTTTTGTAAAGTTAATGCGTATTAGAATTGTTTAGTGTACACGTTTATTGAAACATGTTTTTAATACCATAGATACCCCCGAAGAAGGTCGCTGGACCGAAATGCATTGGGTAGACTTAAATGTTTGGGAACCATGAAATTTCAAGTAATTGCCTGTGGATAAGCCTGGATGGGCATTCTCAGAGTATTGAAGACGCATAAAACACAGAAATTTTGTGTCTCTGACGTGATGGTGAAAAATTGACTATACATTGGAATAAATTTGGACAAACTTGGTAAAAATATGGAGTACGAGTGAATATTTTCGACATATGTGCATACAGCTGTGCATCTCCTTTGCGACACGGACAAACCGTGCCACACATACTCATGAATTACGTCAGGCGCTTTTTGGGACGGAGCGCGTCGGAGTCTTGCACGCTAAACTACAAAAAGAGAATTAAGTTGGAGCAATCAAAAGATAAGGGTGTGCTTCAGGTTCAATCCATTGAAGTATCATTAACTCTCGTTCCAAACCCTTTAGCACCCCGTTGAGAAACTGGATACAGAGCAAAATTGTTACAGCGATATTTGCACGTCAGAGACTTTTTCCACAGAACGTGAAGGTGCACTTATTTCCGGATGAATTTACAATGGACTTTTGAGTTATTTTTAAGTTATGTAATTGTATCACCCTGTTTAATTATGTTTATTTACTTTTCGATGACCGGGGGTGATAAAGTTATTCACATTATTATTTTGTTGATTAATGATGAACATGGGGAACGAGGCGATCATGGCAGTGTGGGTTTGTTTGCGGTGACTTGAGGGATTTAGTGGTAGGGGCACTTTAAGAAAAAAGTGAGGCACAGATAACACGTGATAAGGTTTCAAACACAGATAAGGTTAAAAGCAGTCACGTTGGAAGCAGCATGATTAGAAAGCCAGCTGGACGGAGACGTGGAGGTCATGTCGGTTGAAATTCAGGATGTTTGTAGCAGGTATGCACAGGGATTTAGAGTTTGTTTAAGGGAGTAGGCACTTGGAGTTTTGAAAGGATATTCGTTGGGGAGCAGGGGTCACAGTAGTTTGATTTTATCTTGTATTTTGAAATGGCTTGAGCGCGATGTTTACAAGGAGGGCACATTTAGCTATGTGTAATGTGAACTTGGGCAGTTTCAGCGGGGAGCGTTAAAGCGTGGAGGATGGGGAAGTGAATATCGTGTTTAAAAGTCATATACACATTACAGTTATAAATTTTTAAGGTTATAAAGGGGTGTGTGGGGTAAAAGGCTTTTGTAAAGTTAATGCGTATTAGAATTGTTTAGTGTACACGTTTATTGAAACATGTTTTTAATACCATAGATACCCCCGAAGAAGGTCGCTTGGACCGAAATGCATTGGGTAGACTTAAATGTTTGGGAACCATGAAATTTCAAGTAATTGCCTGTGGATAAGCCTGGATGGGCATTCTCAGAGTATTGAAGACGCATAAAACACAGAAATTTTGTGTCTCTGACGTGATGGTGAAAAATTGACTATACATTGGAATAAATTTGGACAAACTTGGTAAAAATATGGAGTACGAGTGAATATTTTCGACATATGTGCATACAGCTGTGCATCTCCTTTGCGACACGGACAAACCGTGCCACACATACTCATGAATTACGTCAGGCGCTTTTTGGGACGGAGCGCGTCGGAGTCTTGCACGCTAAACTACAAAAGAGAATTAAGTTGGAGCAATCAAAAGATAAGGGTGTGCTTCAGGTTCAATCCATTGAAGTATCAATAATATATGCACAATGACACAAGGGTGTGCAAATCACAGTGATCTGCATTTTCTTTTATTTTTTAAAATGCAATTTTGAGTTTATAGTGTGCGAATCACTGTGATCCACAACTTGAGCACTGCTCATAGAACATTGTCTAAACGTAGGTTCCCAGCTTAAGTATCTAAAATGTTTTATAAATAATAAAGGGTGTGCAAATCAATGTGATCCGCTATACTCACAACCTCCTTCCAGCTGTCCAAAGAAAGAAGACTGCATCGGTCTGCCCTCGTGTTCAGTAGAATGACTTGTTGCATGAAGTGGCAGGGGTTTCACAACTGCTGCCAACTCGACTCTGGTGAATTGAGCGGTGACTGCCAAGGCGCTGTGGATCCAGGAATGGAACAGCACGACTCAGTGCTGCTGGCTGCTGGGTGTGGCTGAAATTGCCAATCCAGCGTCGATCGAGGAACCGTTGTCAAGGAAACTTGAGACCACCGTAGATCCAGCACTGCTGGCTGCTGGGCATGGCTGAAGTTGCCAAGCAAAACTCAACCCCGGAACCATTGCTAAGAAGACGTGAGCCGTGGTTCCACGTCACTCCAGGAATGAAAACAATTTGGTTGTTATGGCAGTGACATGGGCCTAGCGCACTTGCGTTTACCACTGCGCATGGGACTCCAGCGCGAGGCAAGCACGAACGATAGAGTAATGATGGCCCTGATCGCATCAAAATACAGAATAAAATGTAGTCCAAGGACACAAGTGAAAAACAGGAGCTGACAAAGGCAGGAATCACCGAGGTCAATCCGTAGCAATGTGGCAAAAACAGCATCAGCAGAAAGACCGCTCCCAGTCCACACGAACAACGGAAGCAATAGACTGAAATCCGAGGATGACTGAGATGCTGAGGATGAGGACAAACATCACCAAGACAGGAACCAAGATGACACACGCTTGCAGGAACACAGTGTGGCAGGCAGAGCAGGAGAAACAGGAGAAGCCATGAGAAAATCCACATGCAGTAAGTTCTACCATGTAGTCTGACCATCACCAATATTTTTGCAGAGAAGCCGCCGGAGTCAAGGTAAGTTCAGAAGATTTATTGTAGTGGCTACACGGTTGACAGGTCCATCCAGCTCCAAGCCCATCAGTAACTGCACCCAGTCTTAAGTCCCCACTTGAACCATAACATTTTCAGAACTTCACAATTCATGGCAACATCAGAACTGTTGGCAGAGAATGCTAAGATTGTTGAGAACAAAACGTTCTCTGCCAATATTACAATACTACAGAGTCTCACAGCCAAGTTCTGCTTTTTCAAAGCTTAGAAATAGCTAGGTCAGGGAGGCCAAGGTAGAGTGAGCTGCAGTCTAGATGGAAAAAGATGCATGATGAAACCTCCTACCCAAACCGGCTGCTAGATCGGGAATCAATTTAAATAAGACGGTTTAGCATCTCTATTTCACATCAACAGGGTTGGTGCCCACTCTGGTGTTTCTTCTTACTTCTCTGCGACAGACCTTTGCCATCGTTTATGAGAAGCTCAGCAGCTAATCATCACAACAATACTATTTCTTGGTGCAGTCAATAATGAGAGTTTTGATTAGTTTTAAAGGGTTTTATTTTCATTAAAAGGGTTTAGTAAGTTCCTTTTCTTTTTATTCAATTAGTTAAATGTATCAGTCAAATTACAGAATTGATAATAAAAATATGGTTAGAGTAAGTCATAACAAATAATGCATTCAGTGCGTTCCATAAAGGAGAGTATCCCTATGCTAAAGAATGGGGCAAAAATGGTGTTAGCAGGAACCCATAAAGAGTTCAAGTTCGAGAGGCAAGAGTGAGATAGCGCATGAAGCTCAAATTCAATCAATCAGTGCCAGCTGAACGTCGCATAAAGAGAGGGTCACAAAACTCAGTAGAGTCTCAGCAAAAATAATCATACAGTAGCACTAGCAACTGCAATCCGCAATCAGGTCATAAAGGATAGCAAATCAGCATTCAGCCTACAGCATAAAGCCATTAGCATTCAGCTTCAGTGTGAACAAGTGGGACGGATCAGGTGTCTGGGAAAAGCGTGTGGAAAAGCGTATGGAAAAGCGTTGACCTACTCTAGGAACACACACTAACATAAACAGTTGAAAATCTTTTTGCAGTTCGTGTTATATCTTCTCCTCTCATCCAATCAGTTTTCATTGTTGTTATTGAAAACAGCCTCTCCTCTTCCATTCTCATGATTCCACACAAACAGCTTACAAAGAATTATCACAAAGCATGAAACATTATTAAAACTATGTCTACGTATGAGGCCTTTTCATTTTTAGACCTCCTTTCACATTTTAAACCTTCTAATGAAATAAATTGCATGTTAGCTAAACAATAGGCTATGTGAAATAGAAACTTCAGCTGCAAAGAATATTATTCAGCACTGCATCTCTTGATTATAAATGAGAAAGAAAGGTGTTAAGAGATCAGCATTTTCTATTCATGCATTGCATTTAGTGTGTGAACTAAAAAGAAGTCATTTTATTCAATGATAAAGCGTTTCTAGCAAAACATTTCAAAATATTATTAATCAGGAGCCTTCTGTAATATGATATGAAGCTTTCATTAAAGACATGTCAGGGTACGGTCAACTTTTAAGCATTCTCTACACATCTCATCACATTTAGTTTAGTCACTTGTAAAACAAAGCTTGCTTAAACATTTTGAGACCTAGTACTAATAGATATAGCTAAATACTGGTTTTTTTGTACATTTAATCTTGTGTTAGTTCAAAATGAATTGCACTTTAACATTGCATATGTGTCGTAAACTATATTATTTTGCATTTTAATAAAAACTTAATAAAACTTTAATAATTAAAATTAACTTAAATAAAAACGGTCATCAAATATAAATGAGAGGCTTTTTTAGGGATTTTGAACAGGGCAAGCTGTGCGAGTCCCACAGCTAGAATCAAGAAAGACGGCTTCTCGTCTGACTCTACTGGACCAGGAGAAGGGCCGAAGTGCTTGGACCAAAAATCAAAGGACCAAATCTGAGAATCTCTGCCTATTAAAAGTAATTTGGTCTTGGCCCATTTCAACTTGAGAAAACTGTGAGACATCCAGCACCGGATTCCATCCAGGCTGCCTCACAATACAATTGGATGAGGACTGGTCAGCTTTAAGCAAAAGATAGGTTTAATCTACTTAGACTAGAGTGACAAAAAGAAAGGAATGTATCTGGCTACACAGGGTTTTAATGTAGATGTCAAACATGATGTGCAACAAGAACAACCCTTTGGGAACCCCACGGTGAGAGAGATGTCACTTAAATGGTAGAGGTAATAAACAAGATTGGTGTCCAGGTTGCACTAATCTGCCAATACAGATCAAAAAGAAGCCATACTAGTATCCAGACATCTCTGAATTATTTGTCAAACATGCAAGGAATATCTAGGCCATTCAGCAGCAGATTAGAGAAAAGAGGAATGGGACAAGAGAGAGAGAACAGACACACATATGTCCATTTACCAGAAAAAAACCTGCACTGCAGAGGTGAGGATATCTACAACAAGAAATACTTCTTTTAGTTTTGAGCCAGAGATTTCAAAGGCAGGGTTCACCACCCAGGGATGGACAATTGCTCCCCCACACAGCAAGGTCACCATCAGTCTTTATGCCCCCGCCTGGAATATTGGGGTGTGCCTGGATATATTGGGGTGTCTGTTTACCCACAGGGAGGACAGAAGCCCACTAGCCACCTGAATAAAAAAAAATGTGTGGGGCTGACCTGTCCTAAAATTCGATTATATCTCCACCCGTAAATGCTAAACAGACTTTCTGTCACCCTTGGCATCAGATTGGTAGATTTACCACAATCCACCCTTCTTACGGGTGGTGGGGCAGAAAGTACACAAGACACCAGATTGATTTTTTTTTAAAACATTAGAATGGGGTGAGAGAATGCCTGTCCTGGCATCAAGAGCACCCCCACCTCTGAAGGGCATACAATCTTTTCTCTCTCCAACACAGGGGCAGAATAGTAGATTTACCTCCAATTTCCCTTCCCGGGAGGGGCAGAAATCACATTAAACACTAGAGATGATTGATTTTTCAATCAAAATTAAAGAGATGGGGCTTGGACCATTCTTTCTAGCATTGCTCTGTAATAATTTCCCTTTTCTTACTTCATAATTTAGTCAATCTAATTTTGTCCTCTCATGCTGCATCATTCCAGTGGCTCTGACTATGAGTAACCCCAAATACAGAGTTGTACAAATAAGCATTATTCTTAAGCTCAGGATCTTAGGCAGATTTAAAAAATATGTAACTTTCCTTCATACCCAATTATGATTCATTAGATTCTATCCTATGAATTTATGCATGGTCTGCCCACAATGAAAAATCATATCTGATAGAGACATCTAGCCGCACATTCCTTAACTTTGAATTTCCCCCAGGCGCCAGTCTGGATCTGGAGATTTTTCAGCAGTACCTCTGCGTGGCGGGGTGCATCGTCGTACGACTCCGTAGTTACGTCGTCTTCGGATAAGACGTCAGTGGAGCCATATAAGTCCCCTCCGGCGCGCTGACTTCAGTTTTCTTCTTTTCTGCACTGTATCGTGGATCCAGGAGAAGCGGTTCCTCAGGCCCCTTTTTGTTCTGTGGCCTACTCAACGCCTTTCGCGTCTGGAACAGTGTGTCGATGCCTTCAGGCTTTAAATTGTGTGGGACCTGTATGCGGCAGATGTTGGCGACGGATCCGCATGCCATTTGTATGTGGTGCTCGGGAGAGCACCACGACTCCGAGGAGTGCGACGCCTGTAAGAGGCTGAAGCCCAAGTCGTTACGGAAATGTTGGATGAAGTTGCTGTCGGTTCGTCTGTCCTGTTCGGAGTTCAAGCGTCGATCTCCTTCCCGTTCTGAGGCTCCTGCTCAGGACAGGTCGAGGAGCCGTTCCCGTGGACGTCGCTCGTCAAAATCAGGTAAATTCCTTCAGAAGGGATCGAAGTCACGGAGGCCTTCTGCCTCGTGAGGTCGTGACGCCGGTGCCAGTTCCTCCCGGTCCTTACGGGAGGCTGTTGCGCAGGAGTTGACCCCAAGCTTTCCACCATATCCTGGTAAGGGGGCATCTATGGTCCAAATGGAAGTATATTTCCAAGAGTTACCAGTCTTTTTTGGGTCAACAGCTCTCCCTGCTGTGCCTTAGGGCCCCAAAAAGGTTGAAGGGACTCTGATTGGGAGTTCGCCAGCGGGTTCGCCCTCTGTGCCGATTGAGGACCCTGGCTTCGTAGCTGGAGTCACTACAACATCAGGAAACAGCCCGGTGCGGCATCCTGTGATGATGTCGGTGGCGTCCGCAGAGGGGATTTATCACCACCTCGACGCTGTGCGACCCCGAAGACACTATTAGTGGTGGATGTCGATCCAACGCCGTCTCGACGCCGTTCAGCGACAGAGACATCTTTAGTGTAGACGTCGATACGACGCTGTCTCAACATTGATCGGCCCTGGCGATGCCGTTTATTGCCACTGAGGCTTCTGCACCATCTCCTCTACAAATTGAGGATGAGGATACTTTGATTGCCGTTTCCCCAGTGTTGCAGGAAGAGTCTGCAGATACTGGTGGAGATGAGTGTTTGGGTGCTCTTGGCCAGCCTCATGCAGGAGGTTCTTTGGCTTTTGGTGGGGACGTTAGTCTACAACCATCCCCTACCTCTGATTTACTTTCAGGCTAGTGCAGCTTTTGCTGGGGTCATTAAAAAGGCTGCTGATATTTTAAAGTTGCAGCTTCCTGTGGTGTCTCTGTCCTCAGATCCCTTATTGGGTCTGTTCCATCAAGGAGACAATGGGGTTGAGCCTTTACTTCCTTTTCGAGAGTCGCTATATGACATTCTTCTAGTGACTTGGGCTAGGCCAACGTCAAGAGTTTCTGTTGAGCGTGCCATTGCACACTGTCATCGACCTGCTCCAGATGATCCTGTTTGTCTTTGTCAATACCCTAAGGTTACAGGGCTTGTTGTGCAGGCAGCTTTAGCTTTGCTGAATTTGGAAGCTCCTCCATTGCTTCCACCGAGCAGGAGTCTCGGTGGTTTGAGAAGTGTTGCCGAAATATGCTTGCTTCCACTAGTTCGGCCCTAAGATCTTTAAACACGTCCTGTGTGTTTGGAAGGGCTTCTTTTGCCCTGTGGGATTCTCCTTCCCGTTCTGAGGCTCCTGCTCAGGACAGGTCGAGGAGCCGTTCCCGTGGACGTCGCTCGTCAAAATCAGGTAAATTCCTTCAGAAGGGATCGAAGTCACGGAGGCCTTCTGCCTCGTGAGGTCGTGACGCCGGTGCCAGTTCCTCCCGGTCCTTACGGGAGGCTGTTGCGCAGGAGTTGACCCCAAGCTTTCCACCATATCCTGGTAAGGGGGCATCTATGGTCCAAATGGAAGTATATTTCCAAGAGTTACCAGTCTTTTTTGGGTCAACAGCTCTCCCTGCTGTGCCTTAGGGCCCCAAAAAGGTTGAAGGGACTCTGATTGGGAGTTCGCCAGCGGGTTCGCCCTCTGTGCCGATTGAGGACCCTGGCTTCGTAGCTGGAGTCACTACAACATCAGGAAACAGCCCGGTGCGGCATCCTGTGATGATGTCGGTGGCGTCCGCAGAGGGGGATTTATCACCACCTCGACGCTGTGCGACCCCGAAGACACTATTAGTGGTGGATGTCGATCCAACGCCGTCTCGACGCCGTTCAGCGACAGAGACATCTTTAGTGTAGACGTCGATACGACGCTGTCTCAACATTGATCGGCCCTGGCGATGCCGTTTATTGCCACTGAGGCTTCTGCACCATCTCCTCTACAAATTGAGGATGAGGATACTTTGATTGCCGTTTCCCCAGTGTTGCAGGAAGAGTCTGCAGATACTGGTGGAGATGAGTGTTTGGGTGCTCTTGGCCAGCCTCATGCAGGAGGTTCTTTGGCTTTTGGTGGGGACGTTAGTCTACAACCATCCCCTACCTCTGATTTACTTTCAGGCTAGTGCAGCTTTTGCTGGGGTCATTAAAAAGGCTGCTGATATTTTAAAGTTGCAGCTTCCTGTGGTGTCTCTGTCCTCAGATCCCTTATTGGGTCTGTTCCATCAAGGAGACAATGGGGTTGAGCCTTTACTTCCTTTTCGAGAGTCGCTATATGACATTCTTCTAGTGACTTGGGCTAGGCCAACGTCAAGAGTTTCTGTTGAGCGTGCCATTGCACACTGTCATCGACCTGCTCCAGATGATCCTGTTTGTCTTTGTCAATACCCTAAGGTTACAGGGCTTGTTGTGCAGGCAGCTTTAGCTTTGCTGAATTTGGAAGCTCCTCCATTGCTTCCACCGAGCAGGGAGTCTCGGTGGTTTGAGAAGTGTTGCCGAAATATGCTTGCTTCCACTAGTTCGGCCCTAAGATCTTTAAACACGTCCTGTGTGTTTGGAAGGGCTTCTTTTGCCCTGTGGGATTCTGTCGTCCGACTACTTCCTTCTCTCCCTGAGGGAGTTAGAGATTCACTTTTTTAGCTGAGACAGGATGGTCGTGAAATGGCTAAATTCACTAACAGGTTGGCGATGGACACAACGGATTCCATTGGTACAGCTATGGCTAGATCAGTAGCTCTGAGGAGGCACGCTTGGTTGCGGGATTCCAGTTTCCCTGAGAATGTTCGGGAGAGTCTAAAGGACTTACCTTTTGACGGAATCAATTTATTTGATAGCCATGCTGATTCCGCAGACCAGCGCCTCATGGCTGTCAATTTGTGATTGGACCTCATCAGGTCTTGATAATTTATCCTGTGGTGTCCACGGCTGTGGTCCCTATATTTATGGCCTTCATTGAATTAGTAGTGTTGAAGTGTAAAGCACTGCTTTTGACTTATAATGAGAGTATTAGTCTCCGGTTTGGGTCTTCAATTCCCGGATAGTGTTTGCAGCTGGGTAGCTGGTTTAATTTTATTTTCAATTTTCTCTGATTAAGAGTTAGCCTCGAGCTCCTAAGAGCTAGTCTCAAGAGATTATACCCCTTTTATGGGTATGTGACTTACTCTATGTGGAGTATTGGTAGCATATTTCTCTACTATAGAATATCTCTGTTCTACAGCTGTGTCCTACTTGGACTTGGCGTTATGTTCTTCTAAGGACTATTGTAGTGAGCGAAGAGTTCTATTTTCTTCTTGTGATAACCTTTCATAGGGTACTGTTGCACTTTCACGCATCTATGGTTTTTTCCAAACCAGTGGACTCCGGGCGATATGTTTTTGCTTCTTAGTGTCCTACATGTGTATTTTAAGTGCATCAGAACTTTGAAGAGATTGAGCAGGTTGGAACGTTGCTCTAGTTCAGAGTGTACATTTGCATTCTTTGGGTGCTTTTTGCTTGTGAGTTCTTCCTTTAGAGTAAGGAACATTGCCTGCTATAGATGTGATTATCATCCTCAAATATAGGTAATACCTATTCATGCTCCTCGTTGTGGTGCAGTATTTTGGCAGCTGAAGGTTTGCGATTGGTTCAACTTCTCCCAAAGTTATCACAAGTTTGGTGCATTCATCCATCCGGTTTTGCTAACTATTCTCTCTTTTTTGGATGTTCTTGATATATGTAGTTCTGTCTGATCTACATTTCCTATATTCTGGAGGGAATGCACTTATTTCTTTCAGCCTTTCTCACTTAGGGGGTCATTACGATGGCGGAAGGCCTGCCACCGCCAGCAGTGTGGTGGCAGGCCCTCCGCCATCGGAAAGCAATTTTCCCCCGCCACATTACGATGGTGGGGGGAATCTGACCGTGACCGTGGCGGGTGCAAAGACCGTCCGCCACGGATCCGCCACAGGCAATTGTTCTGATTGCCTGGCGGAGCGGTCAGCATCAGTAAAATGGTGGCACCGTCCGCCAGATTAGGATGCTGGCCGCAGCCAGCCTTTCCGTGGCGGGTAAACCGCCATTGAAAGGCTGGCTGAGAATGCATTCGGGGCCCGTTGCGGGCCCCCCTTGTGTTGGGGGTGTGGTGCACTGTGGGGGTACCCATGGTACCCCCCTACATTTCACTGCACTAAGTGGCAGGCACCGCGTGGTGCCTGCCACGTAGTGCAGTGAGAAGCACGACCTGCATGTTTAGCATTGCGGCGGGTGCTGCAGCCAGCAGAACCCGCCACAATGTTAACCATTCACGATGCGACCACCATGGTGGCAGTCGCATCGTAATCTGGCGTCCCGGACCGCCGCGCTGCAGGCGGGCAGTCCCAGGCACCGCTACGGTCTGCCCGCCATCGTAATGACCCCCTTAGTGAGGATTCATGATTGCCTTTTCTTGTTTTCAGTTATTCCAATTGACAGACAGCAATTTTCTTATGACAATCACCTACAGTGTTGTGGTGGTGGCGTCCCACCTTCCCCTTTTTGTTGGGGGCAGTTTAATTTTTTACCAAATCTCTCATTTCAGAGATGGCATACATGGTGATATATGGAGTATACATGTTAATATGGGCTGCTGTGCTTATTATATTGTCCTGTATCACAGGTGTCGTATGTACCTGTTGTTGTATGGGGTGATACGTTTCTGTATATGTTTGAGGCATGTCTGCTGTGGATGCACTTGATTGCATACTCCTGCCATTTAGTGTGGGCACAGGATGTTTGCAAGTTGTTTTTCTTCAAAGGAGTATATATATATATATTTGTCTATATATACATCTTTTGTAGCATTGAATGATTGTGGATGCTACTTGTGTCCACACTAAATTAATCATGACACAGGGGTATTGTTCATCTTTCCCTTGGGGAAATGGGTCCTATTAGGATTTCGGCAGGATGGCTCTTTTTATGATTCTTTATTGTCAGCTACAATACAGATTATATGACTTCTGCCATGCATTTGATCCCTTTGGTCATCCATCTTCTTTTCCATTTTTTGAGGGTTAAGGGTTCATGTCTGTCTTCTGACGGGAGATTCTTAAAGGTTTTTAACTCTTGTCCTTCAAGGACCGATTTTCTTGGACCTGGAAGGTTGCTTTTATTTATAATGCTCTATGACAGAGGTCATAGTTTCTATTAAGAGCCAGTTCTTCTTTTACTATTCCTACATATACTTGGTCAGCCATTAGTCGACCGGCTACTTCTCTTTGAGAACCTCTGTGGGATTAGTTCGCAGACCCTCCTCCAGTGGGGTATAGCTATGGTATTTATTCAAAGTTAAGGAATCTGCAGCTAGATGTCTCTATCAGATGGAAAAGTTACTTACCTTCGGTAACGATATATCTGGTAGAGACACAGTCTAGCTGCAGATTCCTTAAAGCCCCACCCATCCTCCCCGCTCTGCGAATGTCATTTGAGATAGGGATTATACCCTATGCTGGGTTTATATGCAAGTGATAACTATCTCAATCTATGTTTGGTCTAAACAAACTCCTTGACCTGGTCATTTAGCTTTTGTTTAAATGTTCCGTCCACCGCCCTTTTTGTACTTCTTTTGCACCCTGGTTTATACACCAGTGAGCAGTTTTAATTTATTTCTTCTTGGTACTATTACACTTTGACACGGCTGACGTCAAAAGATCATGTACTGGTGTGACTTAACAAACAGTGTTGTTGTTGTAGGTTCTGTTTCACTACTACTGTACCATTCATTACTTTAATGATTGGTTCATAGAGGGTATGGTCTCCCCCCTCTTATAGGTTATTCTCCAGGGCGCATAGTTTCTTGTGGCCCTGTGTTAAAATGTATTTTATTGGGTATTTTTTCTAAAATCCATGTCTGGTATTTCCATACCATTTGTTGTTTATTTTTATTTTTGTTTCAAAGAGTTTTTGATCTTTTTGGCACACTGTTTCCACAACCAGTTCTTGCAGTGGCTCCGCGATCTGGCACAGAAAAGATTTACAGTAGAAAACTGACGTCAGCGCGCCGGAGGGGACTTATACGGCTCCATTGATGTCATATCCGAAGACAACATCACTACAGAGCCATACAATGATGCCCCCGGTGCGTAGAGGTACTGCTGAAAAATCTCCAGATCCAGACTGGCGCCTGGGGGGAATTTAAAGTTAAGGAATCTGCGGCTAGACTGTGTCTCTACCAGATATAGCGTTACCGAAGGTAAGTAACTTTTCCTATAAGCTGCATCTCAGTTGATCACTCTAAGTATTGCATGTTTTTGGACAACCAATAAACACTATATTTTCCTGTCAGACGTAATACTATATTAGATTTTTAGATCAGACATTGGGACAAAACTTATGGATGATATAATTGTCAGCTATTTCAATTTTCTTTAATTTATTTTCATTAGTTGTTGATTTAAATCAGCAGTTCTTAATCTGTTGACTTCTGAGGACGGCTGTTCAGGTATGCTGGTCCGGTGTTTTGGAGGGCTTTGTGTGCGTGGGTGAGAATCTTGAAGGTGATTCTAGCCTCGATGGGGAGCCAGTGGAGTGTGCGCAGGTGCTGGGAAATATGGCAGTGTCTTGGCAGGTTGAGGACCAATCTTGCGGTGGCGTTTTGGATGTTTTGTAGCTTGCAGGTGAGGTTTTTGTTGATTCCGGCATAGAGTGCGTAGCTGTAGTCGAGTCTGCTGGTGATGAGGGCGTGAGTGACGGTCTTTCTGTGCTCGGGGGGGATCCATTTGAAGGTCTTACGTAGGAGGCGGAGGGTGTGAAAGCAGGAAGATGCGACAGCATTGATCTGGCGGTCCATTTTGAGCTCGGAGACCAGGATGATTCCAAGGTTGCGTGCGTGGTCCGTGGGGGTGGGTGGGCTTCCGAGGGCAGAGGTCCACCAGGTGTCGTTCCAGGCGTCGGGGTGTGGGCCCATGATGAGTACTTCTGCTTTGTCAGTGTTGAGTTGTAGGCAGCTGCTTTTCATCCATTTGGCGACAGCTTCCATGCCTTCTTGAAAGTTGTGTTTGGCTGCGTTGGGTTCGTTGGATAGGGAGAGGATGAGTTGGGTGTCGTCTGCGTATGAAACAATGTTGAGTCCATGGGTTCTGACGATGGGGGCGAGTGGAGCCATGTAGATGTTGAAGAGTGTGGGGCTGAGGGAGGACCCCTGGGGGACTCCGCAGGTGGTTGGTGTAGGGTCCGAGAGGAAAGGGGGGAGTCTGACCCGCTGCGTTCTGCCGGAGAGGAAAGAGTGGATCCAGTCGAGGGCCTTGTCCCGGATCCCTGCGTTGTGGAGTCTGCGTGTTAGGGTGCGGTGGGAGACTGTGTCGAAGGCTGCTGAGAGGTCGAGGAGGATGAGGGCTACTGTTTCTCCTCTGTCCAGGAGGGAGCGGATGTCGTCTGTTGCGGTGAGGAGGGCGGTTTCTGTGCTGTGGTTTTTTCTGAAGCCGGATTGGGAGGAGTCGAGGATGTTGTGCTCTTCGATGAAGGTGGCGAGTTGGCTGTTGGTGGCTTTCTCTATGACTTTCGCTGGGAACGGGAGCAGGGAGATGGGTCTGTAGTTTTTGAGGTCGGTGGGGTCCGCCGAGGGCTTCTTCAGGAGGGGGTTGATCTTGGCTTGTTTCCAGTCGTCGGGGAAGGAGGCAATCGCCAGGGAGCGGTTGATGGTGTGGCGAAGTATGGGTGCGATGGTGTCGGCGGCTCTGTTGAAGATGTGGTGGGGGCAGGGGTCCGTGGGGGACCCGGAGTGGATTGTCTTCATCGTCTTCAGTGTGTCTTCGGTGGTGAGGGCTGTCAATCATTGGCTTCAGGGTGTCGGGGGTGGCTGGTGAGGGTTCAGTGTGTTGGTTGTCTTCATCGAAGTTGTCATAAATGTTCTTGATTTTGTGGTGGAAGAAGGTGCTGAGTTAGTTGCAGAGGTCTTGTGAGGGAGGAATGTCAGTAGCCTCGCTGGTGGGTTGGGCGAACTCCTTGATGATGCTGAAGTGTTCTTTGCTGTTGTGCGCGTGTGTGGAGATTCTGTCTTCGATTGCTGTTTTTCTCGTTTTTCTGATGAGTTGGTGGTGGGAGTTGGTGGCGGCTCTGAAGTTGTTTTGGGCTTCTGTGGATTTGGAGTTCCTCCAGGCCTTTTCAAGGTGGTGGCATGTGCGTCTGGACTCTCGAAGTTCGGTGGTAAACCATCTGGCTTTCTTGGCGTGTGTGTTGTTGTTCTTCTTGAGGGGGGTATGGTGTTGGCCAGTAGCGGCTCCTGTTGGGAGTGCTACCGGGCGGTGACGTGGGGCGGGGGAGGGGCTGGGTGGGGGGTAGTAAACACTGGAATATGGATGAATGCAGGTAAGTAGACAATTAAATCAATAAAACGAATTTCGTGGCGCGCGCTGCATCGCATTTGGCAATGAATCTAAGGTAAATGTCACCATTGCAGGTCTAGAGAGAGTCTTGTAGAATTCTCTGAAATGTAGTCTATCTTGATTGAACTTGCATGTTTCACATATTATAGGCTTCACAGCTGTGATGCCTCATACCAAGCAATGCCCACACTCTGCACACACCCCTGACCTCCTCTGCAAGGGAAGATTTGAGCACCTTTGAACTTCGGAGCAGTGCATCTCCAGACTTACCTGCATACATAGGTGAGACAGATCTTGATAATTGGGTTTGATTAAAGCGAAAAGAGGCAAACCAATCTAGTGCCTCTCCAGGTATCCCGGAGGCTTTGAGATATCATGGTTGACTGTACTGAAAGCAGCTGAGAATTAAAACATCAAGATACAACCTCATTGCCACATGTCCTGCTAAGTGAGCAGCTGATCAAGAGAAGCACCTAGGACAGACTCCATACTACAGGCTTAACCAGGCTTGGCTGTCATCTAAGAGATTTCAATCTTCAAAAAGATCGGCTAGCTAATCAGTTAGGTATGATCTTAGTCAAGGTGGGTAACAATGTAATCTCTATTTTTTTTCCATTACAAAAGTCTGGCACTGGTTCTTTTTCAACAACTCATTCATTAGAAGGTTGCAGAACCAGTCCGCTGCATAGCCAGCCATTAATCGTGAACTGAATATGTTTTCCTAATAAAGGGAGAAGGCCCTTCTGGAAGACCGTGGGGCAAGGATCATCTGGAAAACCAGACTTCTGACTGGATAAGATGAAAAAATAGAGTCAGCATTTTTTCTGTGATATAATTTCCTGCTGGGGTCATGTATAGAGGGGCTTGGGCTAAGGAAGAATGTGTTGCAATGCATCCATTCCCCTGTTTTTTCATTTTGATCATTGCTCACTCGGTTACCTCTTTGTCCCTGCTTTTTGGCTCTCTTTTTCTGCAGCAGGATTCCTCTAGGATTCTTTCTTCAGGTAGAACTTACGCTAGGGTCTTTCTCAAGCATGATTTAAGGTTGGTTTCAGTGCCTTGCTTTTTAACTTCTATATCAATTATTTATACATCATCTATTAACTACAATCAATAAATACTAATAATGGCAAGGAGTTTTTTTCTCTGCTCTTTGTGATTTTTTTCCTCCTACTGGGAACCTTTTAAGGAGACACTTGACAGCTGTCACATATATAATACTGTGCAGTATGTGGCACCTTGACAATTGAGTGAGGTCATCTTGTTTCTCAGGCACTCAAGAACAAAAATAACAGGTCCACATTTAGCAGTAGACCTCACACAAAGAGAAGAACGGAGAACAGCTGCCGGTAAAAAAACAGCTGGAAAAAGGATACTATCCAGATAAGTATAAAACATGTGCATGAAAAGGAGGTACCAAAAAAGCAAAGCAAATACTAATAAACACCAAAACCTTAAGGAAAAGCCCAAGGGGTTTCTTAAGACTGCCCTCACCCACTATATAGTGGCATGCTTCATCATAGGGACGCTAACAACACCCTGGTGCAGACCAACACTCAGGGTGGAGCGCTTGTTTTTTTTTTGAAAGAAGAAAAGAGAAATAAGTAGAAGGTGCTCCAAAGGAGGGATCCCTAATGCAGAAAGTTATTATATTAAAACTGCCTAAGTGGGTACCTATATACTTATTTATTAATGCTCCCACTTGACTGGGTTAAAAGTAAGTGTTGGGGATATAGGAGAAGTTACATCTCAATTACCCCATCTGCTTGTACCAACATGTTTCAGCCAATCTCAAATGCCCTTATGGGTCACTGGCCTTCCTCAGGATACTGATTCCTCATGGATAATCAAAATCTTACTGGTTACAATTTAACCAATAGTAAAATAATAGGCCTTACTTTATATTTGTAAGTAACCACACTCGCATTCCATACCTATAAAGAAACAAGGTAACATAGTGAAATACTTCCCCTTGACAATTGCATAAGTTAATCCTCCCTTACACAAGGTTATATTCCCTTGTATTTTAACTTCTATGCACACCAGTGTGGTATAAAAACTGTAAAATCTCCAAACATCACCATTGAAAATCACCCAGCACCATGTGGACAGTGGAATTCCCACATAAAAAATTCAAGCATCAGTATTAGTTAGTGAGATCATCCAAGTTCATTCTTACCCGAGTTACATTATTTTTTCTCCCAACTCGGGGCCAAAGTGGGAACACCGCCCTGTAGTCAAACTCTGCAAATGAACATGTTTTTACAAAATGGGTTGCATACATTCATCTAGTCCTCTATTGAGCGTGTATTATATGTTGTTCTAATTATTATTTCATGTATCCTCAATGTTCTATCCACAAGGATTTACATTTAGACTGTCTCCTGTAGCGTGTGTAATTAACAGAGATCGACATGCGCCTGATACACTCAAAGGAGCATGCCGTCCCCATGTCATCTATTATACTAGGCTGTAGAGAGCCTAATGTAAATCACTCTTACTGTTCATTTCCTTAAGGGAGGTAGGACAAAATGTCTCTATTGGAGGTTACCTCGTCCAATTCTTTTAGTTAGAGTCTCATGTTTTTCCAATCCGGCAGACATGAGAGGCCACCTCATCCAATCCTTTAAGTTAGCGTCTCATATCTGTCCGATCGGTACGATCGTGTCCGATCCTCCCATTAACTTACTTCATCATGGGTCGGTGTCTCCAACCCGTCCACTTCGCGCCCTCCGACGATAAGTGTTTGTTGACGCGGGATCATGATATAGATCCTGCGATAGTCCTGTGATTACGGCACTTCCGGTCTCAAGTGTCTGTTTGAGCTAGAAGGAACTATGAGATTTGGAATAACGACCCAACACCTGAATTCCAGAAGGAGATCAATAGTTATGTTGAAGAAGCCATCTCCAATGGGTGGATCTGTCAAAAAGAAGCTTCCTTCTTGTGTAGACAATAACCGAAGATTCCGTACTTTTATATGTTGCCCAAGGAACACAAAGTCACCAGGCCTCCCTCTGGCCGACCTATCGTGTCAGTGATAGATTCTGTGCTAGAACCCCTATCACAATTTTGTGACTTTTACTTGAGGACCATAGTACAACGGATGCCGGCATAGTTAAAAGACACTAGGGAAGTTTTAAATCTGATAAAGGATATGGACTCACCAATCGGTGAGGAAATGTTGATTGGACTAGACATTGAATCGTTATATACAAACATCCCACAGCGGGGGAAACTCAGAGTAATTGAAAATATCCTGTTCGTAGAAAACTGGGAATATCAAACTCCTAGATCTTTTATTCTCAGTCTAGCTGAGTTAGCACTCATGAGGAACTCCTTTCAATACAATGACACCTTGTATTTACAAATCCGTGGTACTTCCATGAGAAGCTCTTTCGCTCCCAGCCTAGAATGCCTTTGTATGTCACACTTTGAGAATGTTAACACATACTTGCTGGCCAATCTGTTTCTAGACTCCATCAGGGTCTGGAAACGATATATTGACGATGTTCTACTCATCTGGAAGGGGGATAGGGCCTCAGCGGAAGATTATCTGACATGGCTGAACAATAGAACTATCTGTTTTTTACATCAACTATGACTACAGAGTTCGTCCCCTTCTTGGACCTGACCATAACGGCAAAGAATGGCAAATTGGTGAGTGAAGCATACCATAAACTTACGGACAGAAACAACTTAATCTCCTTCCAGAGTTTTCACCCTAAATCTCTGAGAGAGAATCTACCCTATGGGCAATTCCTCCAGTTGCGGACAAATTGCTCAGAGTTGGGCGATTTTGAAAAAGAGGCAGAAAAACTCAGTAAAAAAATTGCTAGAACGGCAATACCCACAACATGTGGTGAAGCGAGCCTGGAAGGGAGCTAAAAACAACCATAGAGACTCTTTACTGGAGACACATGTACGGGAGAGAGAGGATAGGAACTGCTGTGTCACAACATTCAATACAGCCTCCAACCATGTTAAAAAAATCATCATGAAGAATTGGTGCATCCTCAACACTAAAGGATTGAATTTGAAGAGCCCTCTTTTTCTTTTAATAAGAGTGCAAGTATCAGAAACATCTTGGTACACACCAGACCTGTGACAACCAAACCCAGAGGAAGGATGAATCTAACGCCTTGAAGTTTGCCACCAATCACCGGGCATTTTGCATGCGGTAATTGTAAAGCTTGCCCACTGACAACAAACAGCAAAACAGTTGATGTAGGTTTAGCATACCCATGGGAACTGCGAAACCACACTACGTGCAACTCAGACAATGTTATCTACCTCATAAAGTGCCCATGCGGGTACCAATATATAGGAATGACAACTAAACAAGTAAAACTCAGGATCCTAGGACATATGAGCAATATAAGACGTGGAAGGGTCACAACCAAACTGACAGCAAATTTCATAGAAATGCGACACTCTGAGAAAGATCTTAGCTGGACAGTAATAGATAAACCGTATCTCCCTCCGACAACAAGGGATGTTATATATCTGCTTTTCCAACGAGAACAGAGATCGGTTCACAGGTTAGGAAGCAGCAAACAGGGACTGAATGATTCTATCCCATGGTACCATCTGAATGTCGTTAGTTAAGAGCCACTAGAAGTTGACCTATGGGGTGGTCTTGAAGGAGAATCAAATGAGTTCCTCTATTCCTCCTATAATAACTTCCTGGCCCCAGCCCCACCCTGTTCGTTTCCTGTCTCCACCTCCCACCTTATCTCGGTGTATGTGGAAGATAAAATCCTGTGGATGTTGTTGGGCATAGCAGAGTCAATGTTTTCTAACTCATGATAGCAACGAGACTAGTATGAGGGGGAAACCATATACCACATTTCAGAATGAATTAACTATTATGATAACAAAATCGCCTATATCTCTGATGAGAGCAGGCCAGTGTTCCAACATGGCCGCAGTTATTACACATAGGAATAATCAAGCCACGTTCTAGCTCAAACAGACACTTGAGACCGGAAGTGCCGTAATCATGGGACTGTCGCAGGATCTATATCATGATCCCGCATCAACAAACACTTATCATCAGAGGACGCAAAGTGGACGGGTTGGAGACACCGACCCATGACGAAGTAAGTTAATGGAAGGATCATACACGATCGTACCGATTAGACAGATATGAGACGCTAACTTAAAGGATTGGATGAGGTGGCCTCTCATGTCTGCCGGATCGGAAAAACATGAGACTCTAACTAAAAGAATTGGACGAGGTAACCTCCAATAGAGACATTTTGTCCTACCTCCCTTAAGGAAACAAACAGTGAGTGTGATTTACATAAGACTCTCTCTACAGCCTAGTATAACTAGATGACACAGGAATGGCATGCTCCTTTCAGTACATCGGGGGAATGTCCATCTCTGTTAATTACACACGCTACAGGAGACAGTCTAAATGTATATCCTTGGGGATAGAACATTGAGGATACATGAAATAATAATTAGAACAACATATAATACCCGCTGTATAAAGGACTAGATGAATGTATGCAACCCATTTTTAAAAACATGTTCATTTGCAGAGTTTGACTACAGGGTGGTGTTCCCACTTTGGCCCCGAGTTGGGAGAAAAAATAATGTAACTCGGGTAAGATGAACTTGGATCATCTTACTAACTAATATTGATGCTTGAATTTTTTATGTGGGAGTTCCACTGTCCACATGGTGCTGGGTGATTTTTAATGGATATATCTGGAGATTTGACAGTTTTTATACCACACTGGTGTGCATAGAAGTTAAAATACAAGGGAACATAACCTTGTATAAGGGAGGATTAACTTATGCAATTGTAAAGGGGAAGTATTTCACTATGTTAACTTGTTTCTTTATAGGTACGGATTGCGAGTGTGGTTACTTACAAATAGAAAGTAAGGCCTTTTATTTTACTATTGGTTAAATTGTAAACTGTAAGATTTTGATTCTCCATGAGGGATCAGTATCCTGAGGATGGCCAGTGACCCATAAGGGCATTTGAGATTGGCTGAAACATGTCAGTACAAGCAGATGGGGTAATGGAGATGTAACTCCTCCTATAAACCCAACACTTACTTTTAACCCTGTCTAGTGAGACCATTAATAAATAAGTACATAGGTACCCACTTAGGCAGTTTTAATATAAT
Organism: Calotriton arnoldi; assembly: GCA_963921515.1. Classification (NCBI taxonomy): domain Eukaryota; kingdom Metazoa; phylum Chordata; class Amphibia; order Caudata; family Salamandridae; genus Calotriton; species Calotriton arnoldi. The sequence goes on along the minus strand of CAWUFW010010810.1, from coordinate 164,908 downwards.
AACTTTCTGCATTAGGGATCCCTCCTTTGGAGCACCTTCTCCTTATTTTTCTCTTTTCTTCTTTCCAAAAAAACAAGCTATCCACCCTGAGTGTTGGTCTGCACATGGGTGTTGTTAGCGGCCCTATGATGAAGCATGCCGCTATATAATGGGTGAGGGCAGTCTTAAGAAACCCCTAAGTCTTTTAAAGGCAGCTGTTCTCTGTCCTTCTCTTTGTGTGAGGTCTACAGTCTGAGTTAGGAGAGCTAAGGAAGGCTCACTCTCTTGGCCCTTGTTTTGTGTGAGTATACCACATGTAGCAGACCCAGGTGTGGGCAGCTCTAACATAGACAGACTTCTCTGTTAAGGCATAAAGCTCACAGTTTTTATCAGTCTTCCTTTGGTTCGGATTTTGGCACCCAATATCACTGTACAGGTGTACGTAAAATGGATAGAGTTTACAATTTTGCTTTTTTAGTGAAATTAACTAACTTTAGGTTTACATGGCATTTAGTGGGGACATTCATTTTCTGCTTGCAACTCTTTTACATCTATGTACATAACAAATCATTGTTCACTACGGGCCTTATTAGGAGTTTGGGGGTGTGGGAGTTTGCTTCAATGCCACCGCTCCGCTCCCACACCATCAAACATGGCTGCTTAACCCAACCGCCAGATTACGAGTGAAATTGTGGTCTGGCGGGCGGCATGACGGTCCCACGGCTGTGCACTAAAAAGTCTCAAATGTGAGCCCTAATGCTGCAACGTCGCAGGACCACCACAGCATGTTCCAGCATGGCATGGACTGTGAGGTCCATGTCATGCTGGACCTGGGGGTGCATGTATACAAGGGGGCACAACATGTGCCCCCCCTGCATGCACCAACATGCATGGGGCAAGGGTTGTTTCCTGACTACCAGAAGTTTCATGGAGTAAGAACCTCCATGAGAGCGCTGGTGGTCAGGAAACTTGTAATATGCATGAAACTGCCGCAGTGCACTGCCAGCATATTGTGAGCCTCTGGCCACCGCACCACCACCAGGGAACTGCTGGCAGTTGCGGAAGTCTGACCGCCAAAGTTGTAATACGGTGGTCAGACCGCCGGCGCAGCAGTGGCCGGACCGCCACCATCATGCCATTGTGAGCTTGGCGGTCCACAGACTGCCAAATTCATAACCAGGCCCTAAGAGACTTCTTGGAATTGTTTGAGATGAGGTTTTTAGGTTGGGTGTACAAAGATGGACACTGAAATGGGAGTCATAGAAATTTTTCTAGAATACATAAAAGTGGTTGTAGGCAAATATGGATCTAATTATGTTTTTGTCCCTTTTTGCACATCTCTAAGTAGATAATGTGAGAAATAATGGCAACTGACTTGTTTTTGTTTTCCACAGGACATGTTCTGCCATTCAGCAGATCACCCACCCACAATACCACACACATAAACTCATCAATCAATGAAGAGAGACTTTCAGCTATAAGTTGATATGGGGGCTCTACTAATGCTTGTTTTGTTTGTATCTTCCCTAGAAAGAAGTATTCTTTAAAGTACACTAATTTCACAAAGTAGTGCAAAGTTTGTCAAATTTAATCAATTTCGACAGGGGAATTTTAAATCCTAACAACCATACCGTAAATGTAGTCTATAGTGATGGTCAATGTAATTTGATTACTTCAAAGGATTCATTGGGATTGCATAGTCAGGGTCAGATATAGAACAGAGGGTGATATTTCTCCCATAATAAAATTGGGGGTTAGACAAGGTTGTGTGATGGCCCCTTTACTGTTCCTTCTCTACATCATTGATTTGGAATGGAATCCCATTTGTGCAAAGCAGGGAAAGATCTGCTCAAAATGAAGTCTAGCGTTCTACTGGTTTTACTGTACTTGGATGATGCAGTTCTAATTTCAAGAACCGCAAATGTTCTAAAATTCCTCCTAGATGCTGTTTATAGTTTTATGGGGGCTAGACCTCCAAACTAATATTAGCAAATCTTTTGTGATGAGTACTGGCCCCAAAATTGTTAAACAAAAGCGTTTTATTTGGATGGAACAGACATTTGTAGGGTTAAGACTTTAACTTATCTTGGCTTTCCCTCTGGCTCATAACTTAAATTGGCCCAGCCTTTATACTAATAGGGTGTCTCAATTCCAAAGAGCTGTAAAGTCAGTTTTTACCCTTGCTCACTAGTTGGGGCACAAGTCGGTACAGGAAATGATCAAAATTTACAAAAGTAAGTGTATTTCCATAGCGACTTATGGAGCAGGTGTCTGGGGATACAAGGGTGCCAGGCCATTGCAGAAGGTTAAGAACACATTTTTGCAAAGACTCTTGGCAGGCCCTCAATCCACTCCAAACTTTGTGTCAATCTGAGCTGGGTCTTACCCATATGGTGGATAAGTTCAAGCTGGAACCTTTTTTACTCTAGCTTAGAATCTGGGGAAATACGAGAGCACACCTATAAAAGGGATGTGCTGTAAGATTGTCTTTCCATGGATAATGCCCTGGTGATCCCTTGGATAAATTACATCAAAATGGCCTTTTCATATTTATGTCTCCCAGAGCTATTTTCTAATCCATAGACTATAAATGGAAAAGCTGTGTTTCAGCTGAAAAAGGTTTTTAAAGAAAGGGAGGGTAGGCTTCACCAGGCGAAATTTGATAAACGCGTTCTAGTACCAATTATAACTTAATTAAAATGTTGTTGGGCTGTGAATTTTAACTGCTATCGATTTTAAGTGTTAATTCCAAGTTTTATCTCACAAGATTTTGTTTTAATACATTACATTTATTAGTGGCATTTTCTAGGAAAGCAGACTGGAGATTACCATTGCCAAGCTGCCCATTTCCCAACAAAGCACATTGCACTTTACTCTTTTTTGTCAATTATAATCTTATGCATGGAAACTTTTTCTGATCCCAATTTTACTTTTGCTAAGATTAGATCCTATAACGGGGCTATGACTTCTTAAAAAAATTGTGCAAAATGGATATGTGTTGCCATGGCAAATTTTGTTCATTGTGCCTTGGGGATCAGAAATAGATATGGGACATTGTAATGTTTTGTGTACATTAATATTCGGCTGTTTTTGATCTATGTTTGTCACTGAACTTTTCATGACTTGCTTTTTAAAATTTTAAAGTGGGAAGTCCATTGTATGTCAGCTGGTTTTAGACTGTGTGATTTTATGGCTGTTGATAAGCCAAATAAATGTTATTTGACTGACTGACTGGGTAGTCTACTAATTGTGCTACAGAAATGACAGCCAGCATTGTTGTAATGTTGCATCTTACTCTCACAAATTATAAGGTACTCAACAGTGAATATACTTTAAAAAAACATTTTACAAGCAGAGATATCCAACTGCATGTTTTTCATGTTCTTTTAATCTCTGTCTTTAGATATCTCGAGTATTCCATGGATACCACAAAGATCCGAAAGCAGGATGCACTTTCTACCATTAATGCAGTCGCAGCAAACCCCATTGGACAGAGCATAGCATGGGACTTTATTTGCTCTCAATGGAAGATAATATATGCTCAGTAAGTATATTGCTATATTTTAGGGGAGATTAAGAGCACAGAGGATTGGTCAAAATAAAAGAAAATTGATATCAATTTCAGGGTTTGAATTTGACAAGATGTAAATTCTTGCAAACTTCCTCAGCATTAGAATTATGGTAATCAAGTGTTCCTACTGCATTTGCACTCATAATATATTGTAATAAAATCGGATTGATGCAAAACATGGTAAGCCAATTCTGCTCCATGTTGTTACTTGGGTAATATTGAATGGAGCAAACCAATTTAGCTCCAATTAATTTTGTGGAAGAATGATTACACCAGGGATAATGGAGGAAATGCGTTGTGTAATCATTGCTACCTTTGTATTGACATTTATTGATTAAGAACCATTTTACACGCATAGAACAAATTTTAACCAAAAAGTCATAGTCCAGGAATATCCTGTTAAAGAAAAGTAAAGCAAATTCACTTTGCATTACTCTTCCTACACATAGAATTAACAAGAGAAAATGAATATTGTAAAAGGAAAGTGTGAAATCAATTTGCTCCATGTTTTTGATCTGGTGTAGAACCTTAGTTAAAAGCAAATACTGTGTGACATAATCCAAATTGAAGAAGCAAAAAAAAAAAATGCATATATTTCTCTATGATGGCCGGTTGTGTGTCCCTACTACCAACCTCTTACACCCATGTCCCAGCCCTGCCACCCATAATGGAAAATTTGGTGGGTGTCAAATTTTGAGCTTAAGGTTTCTCTTGACCTGGAATCCTCTTTCGTTGTGTTTTGTATGGGTAACATTGCAAAGTGGGCAACTGTGCCTGCTGCTGAGATCTGTGCGCAGTCAATGCACAACACATGTTTAAAACTGGCAAGGTAGGAATCTCAGGCTTTCATTCGTGTTTATTAATTCAGTACAATTACTCTATATTATAATGAAATATAAAAAGTAGTGTAAGTGCAATAAATAAACAACAAATGTAAAAATATGGAAAAATTGATGATGATCCTCTTGACATGTGGCAATTTTAAGGATTTTTAACAATTCTTTGATGCATAGGGAAGTCTTAGTGTTACCTGAGGCTTTACAGTTCTCAATGATGACCTCTTGTATTAAGCGAAGGAATGCATGTGGGTATCTATCAATACCTGATGCATTTCACCTGATTTAGTGCGGTATCCGAGTCTGGAAGTTCTATACTAAGAACTTTCCTGTAACAAATTAAAGATTAATTGTGGGAGAAGTTGTTATTCCACAATTAAAATTGGGTTCAGTTTCAACGTTGTACTTCACAAGATATGCAGTTTTTATCTCCTCATTCAACTAGGCTGGACTGAGCCTCCAATGAAAAAAACAATTTGCCATATAATTTTGCTACAGAAACTAATCTGGAACATTTCCAAAAAGTATATTTGCTAAGTTTTTTTCAACCAAATGCCTATTTATGCAGCTTCCCATATTCTGTTTTTAATTTGTGGCATTAACGAAATGAGGACTTTTTTGTTAAAAAAAGACAAATCTCACGAAGATGTGGATAATCTCTCAAATTATAACTATTTCAGTACCATCCACTAGATCAGTATATCCTGTTAATTCCAGGTGACCAGCGGGACAAGCATTAACAAATCCAATAGGTCCAGCCTTGATACCTGATGGGTTTGCCAATGCTGTGTGTGCATGCAAGCACAATATCATCTTGGAATGGTTTACCTTTTGCAGTGGCATGGCAACTGTTGCTGAAATAATGAATGCATCCAACTCCATAGGCTTATAGAAAGAAAAGACAAAAATCGTTCACAGAGGAGGCTCTGGATACACTAATTGAAGACTTTTCGGTAACTCACACTGAGAGGGAACAAATCAAATTAAGTCATCTAGTCCCATATTTAATGGAAAGAGAAGGGTATGGGTGTGTGTCACTACAAAATTCATACGTTCTGTAAGGGATTGTGTGACATGTAAACTAGAAAGTAGCAGCAACTTCAACATTATTATCAAACACAGGAGGAAGTCAATCACATAGTGTAGCTGATAGTCCATTTTATTCAGCACACAACTGAAGAAAGACAATGCATTTTGACCCAAATACAGGTCTTTGTCGAGGTAGGAAGAAGTTGGATACAATGGCATACTTCCTTTTTAAAGGTCACTATGAAAATAAACGTAGGTAAAATACTATTCACTTAGTATATCTATCACCATAATGAAAGCAAAAGAAAGGCTTCGCCATTATTGGTCTAAAATTAAAAAACATATGAAAACATATGATATGTCACAAAAGTCGAAATGAATTTTAATAGAATGCTAAGTTTAATGAAAACCCACCCAAGGGGTCAAAAGGTATAAGCATATTAAAAAAATGCATTTTCAGTGGCAAGTGTGTCTCACCCATAAATACATAATTTAAATGTCAAAATAATTCAATCAGTTAATATTAGTTTGTATGGGGTGCTATTTGATTTCCCTGCCTCTAGAGGTTTCTTAGGGAGTGTGTTGCAGTGCCTGTGAGTGTCCGACGACTGACACCTAGTTAAGGTCCCTTGGTTACGAATTGATCGAGAGGCCAAAGGTTTAACAGTCTGGGTCTGCCAGAGGAAAGGCAAACCTTCCAGTAGCCACAATGCCTCCAACACTTTGTAGCCCCTATGCAGATAGTGCCTTCCAGAAGAAGCTCCAGTTAGCGGAAAAAAGCCCAATGGCCAAAAAATCTCAAGAAAATATAGGAGAAGCAGAGGTCTCCTGCCATAGGTTTTTGAATAGCATTTTGTAGCACATGAGGTTGAGGATAAGGCATAGTTAGGAAAACGTAATTCATTTTTTTTTACAAAACCAACTTAAACTACAAAAACCTCTTTCCGTGGTTTGTCTTGTATTGTAGAGTTCATGCCACTTTTTTAATTTCATTTTTCGTACAAACTTGAATATATCAATTCTCGTTTCAGGGTAGCTAAAATGTTCTGATGGACAAAAGGAGAGGCCTAGGCACAGTGTTTATTTTTCAAGAGTGCTAAGGGGTCGATTGGATAAGTTCACAATAGTTTTATTTACCGTTATTTCGTCCATCATACTTGGTTCTTGGGACCTGTTTCACAGAAAAGCACAAAAAAAAAGGCAAAGTGTAGTCTAAACAATATGGCTGCCTTTTTAGTTTGCAAGGGCTTTGAATAACCAATAATACTGTGTTTCATCATCTCCATGTACCACGGTATGCTGCGAAGGTGCCACAGCATACTGCAGCCCAATATATTACTAAGCCTTTGCCTTATATTACTAAAAAAGAACTGAACAAATTCAGATCAAATAATGAAAAGGACCCTTTCCATATCATAGTCTATACTCCTGGCAAATTTCATGTAAATTCGTTCAGCCACTTAGGTCTATGCCAAGTGCATCAGTGGATGAACGTGTTTTGGGACCCCCCCCCCTTATTTCTTTGCATCCCCTTAACTAACCATCATAAAACTTTGCGTCATCAGCCAATGTAGAAAAAGAAATAGGTCTGCAAACATTCGTGGAGATTCATCGAATGGTGACAAAGTTATTACCAATCAATAATCAGAGGAACACTGTTATCTCTCAGAATACTACACCCACTTTGTAATATATATATATATATATATATATATATATATATATATATATATATATATATATACTAAACTTTCTTTCCAAAAATCACCATGCCTCCAACCAAAGGTGAAAAAACTGGAAAGAGAGGCCGGCACATTGGCAACTCCTCAAGGAGCAGAAATAGTTTATTTATTTCATAATTTCAGTGCAAGTCATGGCTGATGCATTTTTACAGAGGCCTTTGACAGGACCACAGAGTCCACACTTCTAGATAGTCTGTTAAAGTCACAGTGATGCATACTCCTCCTTCCCAAGTGAAGATGGTTAAAAACACTAGACTGCCCATATCAAACACAAATGTCGCAACAATGTCAGCCATTTTCAAGCATTTTTTTAAACATTTTTTAAGCTATACTCCATCCACAATTTAGTTAAACATTGTTGTTTTTCCTATACAAAATATGACATCATACTTGTGTTAATGAAAAGCTCAATAAACACGTATTCAGATTACCATTACTCAGTATGATGAAAAAAATGTTATGTGATTTTCTTAAAATCATAAAAGGGTGGCACAAACTACCATGATATGTACAATATAGCGCAATTAATCTGGGTTAAAATTACAATAAAAACATTTATTTAAATAGTGAACCACACAAGATGTAATTGATTCCAAAGACCAAAGTTTTTTGTGATAGGACACTTCAACCAGTATTCTTTAGGATTGTTCGTAAGCGTGTCTATTCCTCCGGCTTGGGGTAAAGTGCTTGTGCTGATGGGAAAAAATACTGGGGGAACTCCACGAAACTGTGTGATGGGATACTAATCATCTGTCCTTCTTTTCAAGTTCTTTCGCCGCTAAGTTCAAAAATTGTATTGTCTTACAAGACAATTGAACAGAGGAACCACTGAGACATTTTATGACTGCTGCTCTGCAAGTCCTTGTTTGTTCTTCTCTCATGATTGGCCGTAAAAGGATCTTCCTCACGTTTTGGTGAACTGGACAGATGCATAGTAGGTGCAATAGTGACTCTTCTCCATTGCCACAAAGGCGGCAATCCGTAGTCGACCAGGTCCGTTGCCATTTTGGAATTAGATCTTTTGTCGGAAAGGACCCCAGTCTCAATAGGGTCAGATTCCACTTATAATAGTCTGTAAAGTGATCTTGTAAATAAGGTTGTGGTTTCAGCTGTTTATAAGATGGCATCACCATCCATGCATGTCTTTTACTGGCCAAAGAGGTTTTATCTATTTGCAGCGATTGTTGTTTGATTGCTTTATTGGTGATTTGTTTAAATGCAGAGTATGACAATGATGTGTGCCAGGCTTCCTCTAGCTTTAATGCTGAAAGAGCTTGTTTTAAAATTCGAAATATTGACATGTTCTGCCTTGAATGTTTTTCGACCTCCTCCCTGCAGTGATGGGCTAACGTGTTTTCTTCAGCTGCCCTCATTCTCCAGTAATATTTGGCCAATGCTCCTTGTCTAGCCGGTATCTGTTTTTTTAAACCGCATTCCAGTCGTATCTGGGCCTGAGAAATGTGATGTGGGATTAGGAACAGTTTCTTAAATAGTCTGGATTGGGCTGTATTTAGAGTTGTCGAGTCCTTGGTATTCAGCATTTCCGAGCAGTACGAGATAGATGGCAAAAATTTAGCTGCTACGACCTTTAATAAATGATTTGTTGAACTGCTACTTAGTTTTTTCTGCAGAATTTTAAAGGCGAATAGTAGTTGTTTAGCTTTTGCTTGCCCAAGGTCTTGATGTTGTTTGTAGCTAAGTTGACGATAAGTTGACGATCTAAATAAACCCCCAAATATTTATATACGTCCACCTGCGATAAAATGCTGGAATTTAGCCTCCAGACAAATTTAGGGCGTTTTTTGTGGGTGCTGGAGAAGTATAGAACATTCGATTTTTTAAAGTTGATTGTTAATTGGGCTTTTGAGGTGTATTGTGCAAGTTGAGAAATCAGCTGCTGCAAGCAACAAGGTGTTTGGGAGAGCAGCACGTTGTCATCCGCATATTGCAGGCTTACTATTGGGGTGTTTCCCAACTTAGTAGGGTCGCCTTGTGTTAGACGAAGATTACTCTCTAAATCAGCTGTGTAGATGTTGAATAGGCTGGGTGCCAAAACACATCCCTGCTTTAGCCCGTTGGTGGTCGACATTTTCTTAGCTAGGCTTCGGCCATCCCCTTTTTTTATTTGGACCCAAATTTGCGAGTACAAGTTGATGATTGCTTCCAACAACTTTGAAGGAGCTCCACAAGCTTTCATTTTGGCCAATAACTTGGATCTTGGCACTTTGTCGAAGGCTGCTTTGAGATCTACAAAGCAGGCGTAGAGGATGTTTGAGTTGACAATTGCTTGATTAGCTAAAAGGTTGACTGCCAATATATTTATCTGAAAGAAACAGTTAGTTATAGATTCCTTACCTTAGAATTACCCCCAGGCGTCAGACTGGATCCGGAAAGTTTTTCGTCAGCAGTACCCCTGTGCGTCGGAAGGTGGCATCGGTCGACTCCGTGTTCGTCGTCGACGTCGTGGTCGCCGGGATGACATTGCGGTAGCTACATAGATGCCGCCCTCACGCGCTGATGTCAGTTCTTTCTTTTTCTGCGCCAGCAAGCGCAAATCCGGAGAGAGCGGTACCCCCAGTCATTTTTTGACTGAGCTTTTTTCTCGACTTTTGTCGACTTCGTTGTTTTTTGAGTCCATACGACTCCTGGTGCACGAGGGATGCCCGGCTTTAAGGCTTGCTGTTCCTGTAACCAACTAATGTCGGTGACGGATCCGCACCGCGTGTGCCTCTACTGCCTGGAGCGCGACCACGACCCCAAGCTACTCGAGGCCCGGCAGTCGGCTCCGCGTTGTTTGAGGTCCCGGTCACGGAGGAGGTCGAGGGACCGGTCGCGGAGCCAACACCATTCTTCCTCTAAGTCTTCGCACTCTGGGTCAGGTAAGTCAAAGCACAAAAAGAAGTCGAAGAAGCATCGTCGCTCTTCGACTTCTCCCCGTCTGTCGGCTGATGCAATGAGGGATGCGGGTGGTGCCCCTCCCACGCCTCCGAGTGCGGAGCCAGTAGGGTCGGCTCCGGGTTTCCCCCCCTTCCCGGGACCGGAAGCGACCCCTGCCCAGCTTCGTCAGTTCTACGAAGCGATGCATGCCATCTTTGGGCAGCTCGACTCCGCCGGCACGCCTTCAGGTCCCGCGGACTCGGCTGGGGGCCCTGGGCCTTCGGCATCGGCAGCATCGGTGGCTTCGGCACCACAGGGTCCCCTTGGATCCAGGCCTGGATCTGGATCGGTGCTGGTCGACCTCGTTACACCTCCCCCGGCGCCGATTCCACTGGCACCACGTCTGCCACCGGCATCGGCTGTGTCCCCAGCTGACATCGACCCCGGCCTCCACCTCGAGGTAGACACGGAGCCAGACCGGCGTCGATCGACGCCGGATCCAACGCCGGTGGGTACTTTTGTGCCCTTGTTCTACCCTGGCTCTTTGAGACCAGATTGGCAGCCAGAAGAGGGTGAGGAGGACTGGGAGGGGTATGGGGACCCTTTATCCGACCAGTTGGTGTACGAACAGGACTGGCGAGAGGAACTGGGGAAAGCCAGTGGTCTGGATACCTCACCAGACCTTGGCATGTTGTCTCCTCCTACCATGGCTACAGAGGAGGGAGCGTCATACGAAGTGGTGTTGCGTAAGGCGGCAGAGGCTCTCCACCTCGAGCTACCTACGGTGGCAGTCAGGACTAACCTCCTGACAGAGTTCCTTCAACTGGCAGCGAGCTCTTCAGAGCCCCTGCTGCCGTTTAATGAAGACCTCACGGATATCCTTTTGGGCACGTGGTCCAGGCCCAACACAGGGGCTCCTGTGGACAGGATAATTGCCCGACGCCACCACCCAGCCCCGGGCGACCCCACTTTCCTCTCCCAACACCCCACCCCTGAGAGCTTGGTGGTTCAAGCCTCCACTTCTAAAGGCGCCTTCCCTCCCGCACCACCGGATAGGGAATCCAAAAAGCTGGACCACCTTGGGAAGAAAATGTTTTCTTCCGCCAGCTTGGGACTGCGGTCGGTAAACACAGCATGTCTGTTGGGCCTTTACACCCACTCTGTGTGGGATAGTGGCGCAGGTGCTGCCTCAATGCCCGGAAGAGGCCTGGGCCGTACTCTCCCGTGCAGTTGCCGAGGTGAGAGACGCAACGAAGTTTACCATCCGCTGTGGGCTGGATACTGCCGACGCACTTGGCAGGATGATTTCCACGTCAGTAGCCCTTCGACGCTACGCCTGGTTGCGTTTGACTGGTTTTTCCGGGGATGTCCAATCCACCCTTATGGACATGCCCTTTGATGGCCGTCGCCTTTTCGGTGACAAGGCAGACACCGCGCTAGAGCGCTTTAAGGACTCTCGGGCTACGGCCAGGTCCTTGGGCCTCTCCACCACCCGCCCTGTGCAGTCTGCCTTTCGCCCCTTTTGTGGCTACAGAAGGGGTGCCCCGCTATGTCCCGCCCAGAGCCACAGGCCGGTGCAAGCTGTTCAGCCCCAGCGCGGCGGGGACGTGGGAACCACCGCCATGGTTCTGGGGGCCAGCGGGTGGGCCAGTCCACCACAGCCCCCTCTGCAGCAACCTCCAAACCATCCTAGTCCGACCTTTCAGGGCCACCAAACGCCAGTGGGCGGCAGGATCCGCCATCACCTCCACCACTGGCGCACCATCATGATGGACAGGTGGATTTTGCAAATAGTCCGAAGGGGCTACTCCCTCCCCTTCGAGACTACCCCAACCTCCATGCCACCTCAGTACCATCGCATGTCGGAGGATCACCTGGCCCTTTTCCAACAGGAAGTTTCAGCACTCTTGGCCAAGGGTGCCATCGAGCGCGTTCCTGCCCCAGAAGTAGGTCGTGGTTGCTATTCCCACTACTTTCTGGTACCCAAGAAGGACAAAGGCCTGCGTCCTATCTTGGATCTCAGCAATGTCAACCGCTTCCTCCGGAAGGAGAAGTTCAAGATGTTGATGCTCGTTCAGGTCTTGTCTGCCCTCAACCCTGGAGACTGGATGGTAGCGTTGGACTTGCAGGACGCTTACTTTCACATCCCCGTCCTGCCGGCACACCGGCATTACCTGCAGTTCACAGTAGGCCACGAGCACTTTCAGTTTACCGTGCTCCCCTTTGGCCTTACCAGTGCCCCTCGGGTGTTCACGAAAGTGATGGCTGTGGTCGCAGCTCATCTGCGCAGATCAGGGGTTCCAGTCTTCCCCTATCTCGACGACTGGCTGTTGAAGGCGGGCTCGCCCCAGGCTGTCGTCTCCCACCTCCAGACTACGGCCGACTTCCTGCATTCGCTGGGGTTCTCCATCAACATGCCGAAGTCACACCTGACCCCCTCTCAGAAGCTCCTCTTCATCGGAGCGGTTCTGGACACGACGCAGTTTCAGGTTTATCCTCCCGAACAGCGAGTCTGGGATATTCGGGCTATGATTCTGATCTTTCAGCCCCTATCCCGGGTTTCGGTCAGTATGACCCTGAGGCTTCTGGGTCTCATGGCCTCCTGCATCCTGCTGGTCGATCATGCCAGGTGGCATATGCGGGCTTTGCAGTGGGACCTGAATTTCCAGTGTGCGCAGCATCTGGGGAATCTGTCCGATTGCGTCCAGATCTTGGAGGGCACTGCACGACAATTGCAGTGGTGGCTCACGAACCAGTATTGGGTCAACTGCAGATCCCTCTCCCTTCCACAACCAGAACACACAGTTGTGACAGACGCATCCCTTCTGGGATGGGGCGGCCACATGGGAGAGGCGGAGATCAGAGGCCTCTGGTCTCCGGCAGAGTCCGAGCTCCACATCAACCTTCTGGAGCTTCGGGTGATCCGTCTTGCACTCAAAGCATTCCTTCCCTCTGTCCAGGGAAGAGTAGTGCAGGTGTTCATGGACAACACCACCGCCATGTGGTACTGCAACAAACAAGGCGGGGTGGGGTCGTGGACCCTATGTCAAGAGGCCCTCCACCTCACATGGCTGGAACATCAGGGCATATCCATGGTGATTCAAAACCTGGCAGGTTCACTGAACACCAGGGTGGGCAAACTCAGCCGAAGGTGCATGATGGATCACGAATGGCGTCTTCATTCGGAGGTGGTGCAAGGTCTCTTTCAGCAGTGGGGAGAGCCTTGGTTAGATCTATTCGCCACCGAAGAGAACGTGCAATGTCATCAATTCTGCGCGTTGGAATTTCCAAGGCGGCACTCGCTAGGCAACGCTTTTTGTCGCGAGTGGAGTTGTGGTCTTCTATATGCCTTTCCGCCTATTCCACTTCTGCCCAGAGTGCTGAAGAAGATCAAGCGCGACCGGGCCCAAGTCATTCTTGTGGCTCCGGATTGGGCATGGATAGTCTGGTATCCCGAGCTACTCAACATGGCCATCGAACCTCCGATCCGACTACCTCTTCGGGAGGATCTTCTGTCGCAGCAGCAGGGGACGGTCCTACACCCGAACCTGTCCAGCCTCCACTTCCTTGCGTAGAGATTGAGCGGCGGCAGTTGACGTCGTTTGACCTGCCTCCCGAAGTCTGTGATGTAATCTTGGCAGCCAGGCGTCCCTCCACTAAGACGGTATACGCCTGCAGATGGAATAAATTTGTGGCATGGTGCACAGCAAAGGCTGTGGATCCCGTTTCGGCCCCTCTTTCTGAGGTTCTCTTGTTCCTCCTTTCTTTGGCCGAGCAGGGCTCTGCTCTGGGCACTCTTAAGGGCTACCTCTCGGCCATTTCAGCCTACCTCAGGCTCCCTGATCAGCCTTCTCTTTTCAAGTCCCCTGTTGTAAATAGATTTCTTAAGGGCATTACTCATCTTTTTTCTCATGTTCCCTTTGTAATGCCCCAGTGGGACTTGAACTTGGTTCTGACATATCTTATGTGCGCTCCTTTTGAGCCACTGCATAACTGTCCTCTCAGACTTCTCACTTTGAAAACTGCTTTTCAGGTGGCCATCACCTCTGCACACAGGGTGAGTGAGCTGCAAGCTCTGTCTTCCAAGCCTCCCTTTCTGGCTGTCCATCCGGACAAGGTTGTCCTTAGAACTAGACCTTCCTTTCTTCCCAAGGTGGTTACTTCTTTCCACATTGGCCAAACCATCACTTTGCCCACCTTCTTTCCGCCTCCACATCCTTCGAAAGAGGAAGAGAGGCTCCACCGTCTGGATCCAAAACGTGCGCTTTCTTTCTACTTGGATCGCACCAAACAATTCTGGGTGGATGACCAGCTCTTTGTTGGTTACGTGGGCGCTAAAAAAGGTTGGGCCGTGCACAAACGGACCATCTCCAGGTGGGTCGTTCTGTGCATCAAAGCCTGTTATTCTTTGGCTAAGAAGGAGCCTCCAGTGGGGCTGCGTGCCCATTCCACCAGGGCGACGGCAGCTACTACTGCTTTGGGATGAGGAGTCCCCCTAAATGACATCTGTCAGGCAGCTACGTGGGCATCGCTGCACACGTTTATGAAACACTACTGCCTGGACAGCCAAGTCCGGAGAGACGGCTTCTTTGGCCATTCTGTTCTCCAGGACTTTCTGGTGTGAACTTGGTTCGCAGACCCACCTCCGGGGTTTGTATTGCTGGGGTATCTATTCTAAGGTAAGGAATCTATAACTAACTGTTTGTTTCAGATGAACAAGTTACTTACCTTCGGTAACGATATATCTGTAAGAAACATAGGTTAGTTATAGATTCCTTACCTCCCCACCCATCCTCCCCGTTCTGTGAACTGACTTCTAGGGTTAAGGACATGCTTTCGTGGGCGCTAAAAAAGGTTGGGCCGTGCACAAACGGACCATCTCCAGGTGGGTCGTTCTGTGCATCAAAGCCTGTTATTCTTTGGCTAAGAAGGAGCCTCCAGTGGGGCTGCGCGCCCATTCCACCAGGGCGACGGCAGCTACTACTGCTTTGGGATGAGGAGTCCCCCTAAATGACATCTGTCAGGCAGCTACGTGGGCATCGCTGCACACGTTTATGAAACACTACTGCCTGGACAGCCAAGTCCGGAGAGACGGCTTCTTTGGCCATTCTGTTCTCCAGGACTTTCTGGTGTGAACTTGGTTCGCAGACCCACCTCCGGGGTTTGTATTGCTGGGGTATCTATTCTAAGGTAAGGAATCTATAACTAACTGTTTGTTTCAGATGAACAAGTTACTTACCTTCGGTAACGATATATCTGTAAGAAACATAGGTTAGTTATAGATTCCTTACCTCCCCACCCATCCTCCCCGTTCTGTGAACTGACTTCTAGGGTTAAGGACATGCTTTCAGGGCCCTAGTTTTGTGCACCAGTGGTCAGTGTCTTGCATGGCTCTGCACTTCTGGCGTGGAAAGTCGTGTACGGAACTGACGTCAGCGCGCGAGGGCGGCGTCTATGTAGCTACCGTGAGGTCATCCCGGCGACCACGACGACGAACGCGGAGTCAACCGACGCCACCTTCCGACGCGCATGGGTACTGCTGATGAAAAACTTTCCGGATCCAGTCTGACGCCTTGGGGTAATTCTAAGGTAAGGAATCTATAACTAACCTATGTTTCTTACAGATATATTGTTACCGAAGGTAAGTAACTTGTTCGTTAGGGTGCCCATACCAGCCCGGAATCCGGTTTGTGTTTTCAGGATTAAGTTTATACTGCTGACCTAGACCCCAAGATCTGCCAATAAGTGTGATGCATAGATCTTTGCCTCTACATCAATGAGAGCTATCAGTCTGTAGTTATTTGGATCTGAACGTGTCCCTGATTTGTATATGGGCTGAAGAATGCTGCCCCGCCAGGAATCGGGGATGATACTGGTCTCTAAGCTATATGTAAACAGGGAAGTTAAGTGACTAGACTAAAACGCCGGATCTTTCCTGAACAGAGCATTAGGCAGGCCATTTGGGCCTGGTGCTCCATCAGATCTCAGATGATTTATTATGTTCAGTATCTGCTTTTGAGTGATCTGTGCTTGATCTTCCCTCAGCACGTGCTTTGTTGGTTCTCAAATTTCTTTTTGAGATTTTTCTTTGATCTGATTTTTTGGGTGATTAACTAATATCTCCGCTGATAATGGACTGTGTGTAGTGTTTGGTTCCTCATTGGTGCTTGGATTCAGGTCTTTGAACTTTGTGATTGAGCTGGTGTGCGTTCTGATCTTATTTGGAGCATCAGAAATGCTTACTGCACTCGAGGAGGCTGTCGTATTATATGTTACTTCAATATGAGCTCTCCAAGTTTCCTCCGTTATATCCGAGTTGAAGTGGCGATGTTTGCTGTTTAACAAAAGGTTGATGTTGGCCCAAAACAGTTTAGAATTTTTTTTATTGTTGTAAGGATCTGTTGTGTTGGTTGGGAGCCCTGAGTTCACAGTGTCCTTAAGTGTTTATTTAACCGTTTTTCTTAATCCTTATTTTATGTGTGTACCAGGGCGCCCCACTGGTTCTGGGGGGCTTGTGACCGGTGCTATTGCTCAATTTTTTTTTATTTATATTGTTAACAAATGACTCCCAGGCCTCTATGATGTATTGCTCTGCTTCCGATGATGTTAATAACAAGCAGCATGTCTCCATTATGGAGTTGATGTTGTTTTCATTTCAAGTTAATCGTTTTAAATTATAGAGTTGCGCTGGTAATGTAAGAGGCTTAGCTCGCCCGGACCTATGTGGAGTAATGGTTAATGTGAAGGTCTGAGGATAGTGGTTGCTTTCTACTCGTTCCTGTATTTGAAATTCCATTATATAGGGAAATAAATCAAGGTCCGCTAAGGTAAAGTCAATTGTTGAACCTGTTTTGCTTGTGACTCTAGTGAATGTTGCGGAACTGTCCAATGAACCTCTACCATTTAGCGTGTGCAGGAAGAGGTCATCCAGTTTTGCTGCGCATTTCTTGCCCAGGGTGTCTCGTCTACTTGTATTGCCCTGTCTTGGCTGTAAGAAGCCCGCTAGATTTCTCTCCTGTCCATGCATTAAATTCATGTTGAAATCACCGGTTAGTATTATGTTATCGCATGGATAGGTGAGTTTCAGCATTTTGATTACGGCGGTCAATTGCTCGATTCTTTGCCCCTTCTGTTTTTCCGCTGGATGGATATAGATGTTCAGGATTAGCAGGCTCATTAAGGGCCGGAGTTCTAGCTCAGTGCATTGCATCCAGGGGTAGTAAAGGTCAATGACAGCATCATTCCAGAGAAAATCAGTCGAAATGAAGGTCGATAGTCCGCCTTTTGCCCTTCCGTACTGTGCATCCTTTATGGCTGGGATGAGGTTTTCTTTATAGCCTACTAATGGTGAATTTATTGTCTGCCAAGTTTCTTGGAATAGGAGTATGTCATACTGTTGGATGAATTCTGCAAAGTCAACTACTTCTATCTTTGTGCCTAAGCCGTTAACATTCCAGGAGCAGATCCTGCAACCCTGCCCTTTCCCGGAGAGCATCCTTGATTTGGTTCATGCTACTCCGCGATGCTGTGTTAACGATGTTACCTGAGGGTGCACCTCGTTGTTCGCTGCTTCACGATGTGCTATTGTGATAGTAATTTGTCTGAGTGTTTGACCCTCGTCTACCTTTGTACTGGACTCGTCCAGGCCTTTTAAGATGGCCTGGGTTCAGATCGGCTAATGTAACGGGCTTGGATAACGAGGGGGCTCCATCTTTTTTAACTCTATGCCCCAATTGGAAAAAGCTTTCCTGTGCCGCAGAATCTGTTCTGTGAAAGTGTGATCAGTCCAGGTTGCTATTGTAGATTCTGAACCTATTTGGTTAGGATTCGATTTGAACTCAATACTGTCCAGATCACTGGATTTAATGTGACTCAGGGCTGGGAGGACTTCTAATAATTTTAATATAGCCCTTCTATTCAAAATGCCATGGGCTCCCCTTGGGCTATATTGCGGGATTAGCTCTATTTTTTTGCTTACGTTTGGCCATACGAAGTCTGTGTGTTGTTTTTTTACCCGATTACTCGGGGTGCCTGTTGATACCCGAATTGGGTCTGGGTCCTGTGAGGCTGAGTTAAAATGGTGTTGTGTGCTATTTCTTATGATGCCTCGGGGGTTCACGGCAGAGACTGCCTCAATTCCTCCCAGGGACTGTGCTCTTTTCTTATCTCCTTTAATCTGGCTCCTCTCCTCTAGGTCCGCTTGTCTGCTGGTGGTTGCCTCTTGTGAGCTGAAGTTACTTGCGCTTGCTGTTTTACCCTGGGTGTAAAATGTGGGGTTTTTTGTGTCCTGGATGGACAATTTATTTGGTTCCTGCCCTTCCTGGGGATTAAATATACTGTACATTTTCTTTGTCTGCGAAGTTACCCTGTTTTGTTGTTTTGGGATTTCTTTTATGGTGGAGGTTGTGGGTGCCCTTGCCCCAGTCGTGGGCCTGATGATTTGTTCTGTGTTGTCCCTCTCAGTTGTTTCTTTGTCTTTTGCATTAAGCGTTATTTTTTTAGATGGCATTACGTTTGGCCCTTGATTAGTTAGTTTGCTTTTCCTTGCTTTCTTCAGGCGTTTTCTTTCCCTCTTCGTAAGGGAGGTGGACAAGGTGGACTGTTTCGGGCTTACGTCTGCTGTCGTTTGCGAGGCGTGGTTGGCAGGAGACACCTCTTGTGCTCCCGCATGAGCTTGTTCACTCATTTCCTCGGGCCCCCTCGAATCTTCTGAAATGAGAGTGCTTGGGGCGCCCTGGGGCTTTAGGAATCTCCTTGTCGCATAGGGTGCAACTCGCCCTACCTTTTCCTTGGTGGCCTTCTTGTTTGTCTATTGCCTGCTTGGAATCTATGTGGGGCTTTGAAGGGGGTTCCCTAACCGCCCCCAACAACTCTGACATTAGGGTTGGTACCGTTGCCAGTTTGTCAATTATTTGAGGGCAGTGGCAAGTATAAAATATGGGGACCCTATCTTGCTGTACCTTCTTTATCATGGTGTTCAAATCTTGCAACTTTGCTTCTATCCCCTGGACGTGGATGGCTAGGATATTTAAAAGTTTGACTTGAGTGTCTAGCTTGTCTGCGTGATATGTCATCGCGTTTCTGATCGTTTCCATGGTGTTTAATAGTTGAGGCCATATGAAGACTGTAGGAGGACTGGTCGGTACTTCCATCTCTGATCGATTTGATTGATCTAATTGGTCCAAATGCTCCATGTATTCTTTATCCTTGCTCGGTTGTGCGTTTCTATGTGGGGCATTGGATGCCGTTGCCATTGCGGGTCTGGGCTCTTTAGCTCCTTGTGACGAGCACCCGCTTAGTTTGGTTTGAGGTGTTTCATGGTCCTTTTGCTGGTTGGGGTTTTTGGGTTCAGGTGATAGTACAAGCATATCATGGTTTTGCACCCGCTCGGAGGCTGACCCCTGTTGTTCCAATGCGTATGGTTCTGCCATTGAAAAGGGAAAATAAGCGGTTGCAAACTGACTCAATAATTAATCCTGCTGATGCGTGAAATCTTCCTCTGGTTTTTTCGTGATGGTTTGCGATAACACCGGTTGTGATAGTTGGTTTGTGAGGAGGTCCCAGCTTGTGTCTGACTCCGTGTGAACTAGAGCCTCTACTAGCTGGAGATGATGAGCTTGAGGAATTAAAGATGGATTTTGGACATTGGGGGTTAATGGCCTGCTTTGATCTTCTAGCACGGGAGAGTGAATGTCAATACTCCCCGAGCACTGCGTTTCCTCATTTTTGTTGTTTTCGCTAATCTGGCTGGGGACCTCGATGCCTTTGCTTGGGGAAACCGAGTTATCATTACCTTGCTTGGCTTCCTTGGGGTCCTCGGGGTCTTTGTGGGCCGTGCATTCCATGTGGTCCTTGTGGCTCCCTGATGAGAGTCTGTGACTTTTAGGAAGTCTGTGGTCAGTGCCCGTTTGCTGGTTTTAGTGCCAGTGCCATGTGCAGTGAGTATGGAGGGATCTTCTTCTTTTGCTCCATCTTTAATTTTGTCTGAAATAATCTCTGTTGCAGCAGCACTGGCGTCAGCAGTTGTGTTGGTAGCAGGGCTCGGTGTCCCTCCCTTTGTGTTATTGAGGTGGATTGTTGTATCTTTTTCTAGGCCAGATGCTGGTTATATCTCTATCTCTGGTCTTGGCGAGTTGTTTGGGTGGTCCATATCTTGCGATCCACCTTTTCCCCTCTTAGCCCTTCCCTGCATTTTTTCTTTACCACCTCTGGTTTTCCCTGATCTCATGATGTATATATTTTGAGTATTTTAAGTATCTCTGGTCCTCTCTAGGGGTCATTCAAGGAGCCTACCTAAGAGCTCTGTTACTTGCTCCCCCTTGGACGCTCCTTTCTGAAGAAGCTAAGAAAGCTGGCCTAAGCTGGGGCTTAGAGCTAAGAGGGGAAGAGAAGGTTTAGCCAGAGGCAGGACCAGGCGGCGGTAGATTTTTCTTTTTTTCTTTTTCCTTCTCCTCTCTGCGTTTTTGCTTCACCCTTGCCCCTTTCCCTTAATTTGCACCCTTGTCTTTCCCCTTGTCCTTGTCCTTGATCCTTGGTCTTTGGAGATGGCTCCCAGTGTGATGAGTCCTTATGTCCTTTTCCGCTTACTGCCTTTATCCTGTCTTTTCCTTTGCTTTCAACCCCCTTTGCGTACTGGTTCTTAGCCCCAGCCCCTTTTGCCTTCTGGGGGCACCTTGGCTGCCCTGGTTATTCTTGGGCAAGGCAAAGGGGCAAGGGAGGGGTGAGGCAAGGTCTGTTCTTGGCAAGGTAATGTGATTGTGCTTTCTTTATTTTTTTATTGCAAGCATATGCCACAAACATGAAACATGCCTGCACCTAAATAACAGTTGTTTTTCAAAAAAGTTAAAACTTGATATACACACATAGAGGGGCTTTTGGCTAGTGAGCTTCATCAATTGGTCTATTTAATTATCATTCACCGCCTGCTGCATACAGAATGGGGCACTGGGTCAGCCTACAATATGAGGCAATGGGTCTGGCTACTCTACCAATTGTCTCCTTTCAATTTGAGTGAGTGCACAATGACTTTTCATATTGTTCACATCCACCTGAAACTAGTTCCTTTATCATCAGTGACAAAGCTGGTTCAAAGTGTGCTTTTTAAGTTGTTTTTATTTATGTTATTAACTTTAAAAACTGCCTGTTTATTGTATTGCAAATTGGGATCCCCAGTGTTTCATTTTCTGTCGCCTTTATAAACTTTATGTAATAAAACAGTCGGCCCCAGTGAATATAAAAAAAAAAAGGGAGGGGTGAGGCAAGTTTGTACTGTGGGTTGGACAGGTGTGGCAAGCGAGGCGCGCAAGCACGTGAGCACAGCTTTACGAGCTATGCAGGCCAGGCCGGGTTGGGCCAGGCTGCCTCCGCGAAACCAATCCGCCAAGGACTAGCACACACTACAGCCGCCAGCTGAGGCTTGTTCAAACCAACTGCACCGGGGCTCTTACCTTGAGGCAGCCTTGATGGAATCGGTACTCCGGCAACACGGGATGCACAGGGTGCCCACAGGAGACCTGCTCAGGATGCCAGCGGCGGCTTGAAGGTGTCTTGGGCCCCCCCTCCTGGGGTTAAAGTCGCTCCCTCATCTCGTCTTGCGTCTCTGTCTCCGGATGGTGATGGTGATGGAGGGAATGGCGGTAATTAGTTTCCTTGCGTTTTCCTTGCGTCTGCGAGTGGGGCCTCGAGGCAGACCCAGGCCGCACCCGGAACTAACCGGGCCGCCTCTGTTACTCAGTATATGATCACTTTACAATAGTAAGACAACATTCTTCATAAAAAAATATTGCATGTAACAGGAGTCATGACACCACAAATGGGCAACAACTCAACCTATGGCACACAGAGTATTATTTTATATTACTGGTTGCTGATATCATCTAATTTCAAGGTTAAAGTGCTTGTCAGCCTAGAATTGCAATGTACCAACATATCCATTTTTCTTTAAATCATTCAGATGGCTACAACGAAGGGCGGTTGCCCATGTCTCGTAACCCTTCTCATGAATTCATATTATTCGTTTGGCTGGATCCAGGGTAAAGTACCCAATTTAAAGTGCACGTGCTTATAGAGCTGTAAACACACAACATCAATTATTGCACACATTTGGAAACAGTTACAGCAAAGTGCTGACCTGGCTAGAATGCCCCATTTTCTAAAGAGCACATGCTGGCAGCACCATAAATCAATGGTATTCATTATTGCACATATATAAAAGCGATTACATTTGAGATTAATAAAAAGTAATTTCCAATATCCTACTGCTGTTCCCACTATTTCATGACATTTTATATTGGTTGGATACAGAATAAGCTGCCTGATTTGAAGTGCATGTTCTTATAGAACTATAAGCCAGTGATATCAGTTGTTTCACACCTCATTTAAGACCATTACACCAGAACGCTGTGCTCAATAAAACATCAGATCTATGGTGCATGTTCTTGCGGATCTGAGAACATCCATCAACATATGAAGGTATGCAGGTGTTTGTGTGTCTGTGTGTGTGTGTATATACATATACACACACACACACACATATATGTGTGTGTGTGTGCGTGTGTGTGCGCGGGTGCGTGTGTGTGTGAGAGTGTGTAATATGTGAGGTCATAAACAGTGCATTGCTGGGGCATAAGTTATAGTTAGCTGACGTAAATATAACTGCTGACTTTATATGGTTTTGTGCGTGTGAAATATGAAACTAGCTATAACATCCCTGTAACCTTTGTTTTTTTTAAGTGACTTTCTAAGATTTTTTTATTCTATTTCCTAACTATAACGTCCTTGTAACCTTTGTTTTTTCCCAGTGAATTTCTAATGTTTTTTAAATTAATTTCTAACTTTAACGTCCCTGTAACCTTTGGTTTTTTGGGATGAATTTCACAGTTTTTTAGATATAATTTGTACTACAATTTTACATATAAGTTTAATTTAGTAATTCTATTTTTTATAACTACATAAATACATTTTATTTTCACAAAGTGCATGTGAGAGTGTCTGAGTGGGTCTGTGAGAGGGTGTGTGATTATCTGAGTGGGTCTGTGAATGGGTGTGTCAGAGTGTGAGTGGCTCTGTGTCTGGGTGTGTGAGTGGGGCAATGAATGTATGAAAATCTACGTGGGTCTGTGAGTGGGTGTGTGAGAGTCTGAGTGGGTCTGAATGGGTACATGAGTGTCTGACAGGGTCTGAGAGTGGGTGTTTGAGTGTCTGACTGGGTCTGTGAGTGTGTATAGGAGTGTGTGAGTAAATGCATGAGTGGGCCTGTCAGTGAGTGCATGACTGCCTGACAAGGAGTCGGAGGTACCGCTTCCATTATTTGGATGTGACCGCCTTCATGGCGGTCGGAAAGTGTAAACTGCAGCACAAGCCACAATAAAAAATATACACTTAGGTAACATCCATGCAGTGCCTGCCAAACGATGCATGGATGTTTGTGCCCCCCAGGGCCCATAGAGGGCCACAGGGGACAGGGGCCCTGCTAGGTGCCCCAAAAGATCCTTTCCACCAGCCTTTTCATGTTTGAAGAACCAACATGAAAAGCCTGGCAGAAAGTGGATCATAATCCCTGCGGCAGTGCGTGTGAAGGCACCACCTCCATTGTGGGGAATGTGATCCGGCCGCCCGACGGGCTCCTTGAGCCTGGTGGAAGCTGTTGGTCGGTCCCTCCCTTGGCGGTCTGACCACGGCCTCAGATGTCGGTGGGACCGACACCGACGTACCGTCGGTGTTGGTGTTGGTGTTGGTCTCACCAACATCGTAATGAGGCCCCAAATGTCTAAAATGCAAATCGTACAGGACAGCCTCCAATATGTATATTTGTTTGAATATATTGCCCTGAATGGGCTTTGTGGTCATATGGAGATCAGTTAAGCCTGGTCCTGCTATCACACCCTCTATGGCCTTATACTCCCGACCAAAGCCTCCATCAAGAAAAGTGCACCTGCCTTCCAATAAAGTGACTATGTGCTCTGTGCAAAACTGTGCTAATCAAAACCTTGCTATATAAACCCTTTCTAAATCATGATATCTAAAATGATGTAATCTAAAAAAGTTACAGTAAATGTCCCTACAATAGTCTCAGCCTATGTGTGTCCACAGATCTTCATTGCTGTTTAGGCCCCACGGGGTACGGGTTCTCATTTTAATGATATATCGTGACTCAAGTCATCTCAGGGATTTGACTCTGTCTCCTCTCCTTTCTTTGTGTGGTACCTGATCTCTACAAAAGAAATGCAGGAGGCTACTATCACATTTGCTCCAATACTCTTTTCTTAGCTGGGTGGACTGTGCTTCTTGCATATTTGTTGTCACATGGGCATATAAGGCAATATACCACAAAGTTACTATTGCAATTTATGAGCTTGACAATTTGTTCCGCTCTTTTATCCCCGGGACTTCAAACTCCTTCACCTTTTTGCTGTTTCTACACACCTTGCATCTAGTGCAAGGAAAGAAACCCACCACCCTCAGTATAATGATTGTGGATTAGTAGATCCTTCGAAGAGGTACCTTTTCTGTGTGTGATGCTGGGTCTCACAGGAAGAGTAGGACTAATGACGGGTTCAGCCTGTAGAATCCCCCAATGTTTTTCTGTTGCTTTACGAATCTCCTTAGAAACTCAAAATTAATCTTGTCACTGGCTCCCCTTCTTGTTCCTTTGTTCTAGAGCTCAATAATCTCTGCCTATCTACTGCCTGAACCTTGTTAGCTGCTTCTTTGAGGACATTCCTAGAATATCCTCTACTTGCAAACCCCTTGATGGCTTCATCTTCTGCATCCGCGTAGTTTTGTGGTGTGCAGCAATTGTGTTTCAAACGCAATAATTGTAGAATTTCACTGGTTCTGTGTGAGTGAAATCTGAGCCTAACTACAACGTCCCTGTAACCTTTGTTGTTTTCAGTGTATATATATTCACTGAAAAAAACAAAGGTTACAGGGACGTTGTAGTTAGGCTCAGATTTCACGAATACAAAACAAGTGAAATTAGACAGTTATAGCTACCTGAGCTAATTGTAAATTACGCCCACAATGTACTGCTTATGACCTCACATATTATATCACTCATGACATGGTCAGTGACATCAATGATGACATCACTGATGACATCTCAAATGACATCACTGATGACATCATCCAGTGAGTCTAAGTATTTTGTAAGAGTTTTATTGTTAAACATATAGACTAAGGTACTACAAAAGTTAAAGTAGTGTACTAGGTGTACTACTAATCAGTGATACTACTTCTAACATATATTATGTGAGTGGCTGTGTGGCTGTATGTATCCTTGTGTGTATGGGTGTGTGAGTGGCTGTATGGGTGTATAAGTAGGTGTGTGAGAAGCTGTTTGGGTAAGTAACATGCTGTGTGAGTGGCAGTATTGGTGAGTGAGTGGGTGTGTCAGTAAGTATGAGTGAGAGGCAGTTTGAGTTGTTCTATGGGTGGGTAAGTACATGTGTAGTGACTGTATGGGTGAGTAAGTAGGTGTCTGAATGGCTGTATGAGTGAGTGGCTCGGTGTGTAAGTGGCTGTTTGAGTGGGTGTTTGGTTAAGTAAGTTGGTGTGTGAGTGGCTGTTTTGGAGAGTGTGTGAATTGCGGGTGGTAACTACAAAAGTTAAAGTAGTATACTAGGTGTATTTCTAATCAGTGATACTACTTCTAATATATTATGTGAGTGGCTGTGTGACTGTATGTATCCTTGTGCATATGGGTATGTGAGTGGCTGTATGGGTATATACGTGGGTATGTGAGTAGCTGCGTGGGTGAGTGATATGCTGTGTGAGTGGTGGTATTGATGAGTGAGTGGGTGTATCAGTGGTGAGTGGCTCCATAGGTGGGTAAGTGAGTGTTTAGTGAGTATATGGGTGAGTGAGTGGATGCGTGAGTGCTTCTATGGATGTGTGAACGGTTATGTAAGTGGGTATGTGAGTGAGTATATGAGTGAGTGATTGGCTGCATTGAGAGGCTTTATGGGTGAGTGGGTGTGTGAATAACTGTATAGGTAAATAAGTGGGTGTGTCAGTAGCTGTATGGGTGAGTGTGTGGTTATGTGAGTGGCTGTATAGGTGAATGAATGGTTGTGCGAGTGGCTGTATGAGTGAGTGGGTGTGTGAGTGCCTCTATGAAAGAGTGACTAGGTGTGTGAGTACTGGTATGGGTCTTTGAATGGGTTGTGAGTGGTTATGTATGTGTGTCAGTGGGTGTACGAGAGGTTCTATGGGGGTGTGAGTGGCTGTGTGAGTGGTTCTATGGATGATGTCATCAGTGATGTCATTCGAGATGTCATCAGTGATGTCACTGACCTTGTCTTGAGGGATGTAATATGTGAAGTCATAAGCAGTGCATTGTGGGGGCATAAGTTATAGTTAGCTCAGGTAAGTATAACTGCTGAATTTCACTAGTTTTGTACAAGTGAAATCTGAGTCTAAGTATAAAGTCCCTGTAACCTTTGTTTTTTCAGTGAATTTCCAAGGTTTTTAAAATCTATTTCCTAACTATAGAATCCCTGTAACCTTTGGTATTTAAAGTGAATTTCTATGGTTTTTTAACTAGTAGTCAAGTTTGCAGATTGGTGGAGAAAGGGGGCGGGGCCTCTGACCAGCTCTCAGAAATCCTGATGTGTCGGACTTACTAGAGGTAACAGGAGGGCATCTGAGCCCCCAAGAACCCTCAGCATCCAAGAGGACTATATCCCCCAACCAGCAGTGCACCAGGAGTCTCTGGGAGGAACTCCAGGGCCCACATGGCCCCAGTCACAACCCACTTCAATTCTTGGTGAGTGCCCTGGCTCCCATCGGGCGCACCCACAGTCCTTGCTTTCATGCTGACCACAGGGGAAGTCCCAAGGCCCTCGCAGTTCCCACCGACTCCACGGCCAGCACCGTAATTTGGTCCTAGATGGAACCAGCTGTTTACACTTTTAAAATTCTGTTTTCTGCCCCAGAGAGTGTTAGCAGGTTATGCCTGCACTTTCTTAGGCAGAAAACAGCAGTATCTCAGGGGGTGAGGACCATGGAACACTTCTAAAATATGGGCCTGGGGGATGGGGTCCCTGAGGGTGATCATTGGCTAGGAGAGTGGGTCTCTACACATGTCCTCCTCCCCTTCTTTGATTTGTTTTGGCCCTAGGGCCTGTTTAGGGTCCCCCATGGCTGATTTTGGCCCTGGGGGACTCCATTCCTCAGGGCCCAGCATCATATTGAAGGGGGAGGAGGGCACGCAGTTTAATTCCCCAGACTGATTGCGGCTTCAGGGCCATATCCCCCCGGGGCCCAGAGCCGTAAAAGGTGGGTGCCCGGGTGCCCACCCAGGGCAAACACTATAGTATCGTTGGAGGCTATAGGGGGAGCCCCAAGGCCCCCCCAGCTCCACCTGGCTCCCTGCATCCAGAGGGAGCCAGCATTGCTCCGGCCCACAGGGAGCAGCTTCTAATGCTGCACCCTGCTCTAAAGTCTTCTTTCAGCGGGTGGGAACATGTTGAAAGCTCCCACCAGCTGGGAGTGGATTTGGGGTTTGCTCCCACTTGGCGGGAGATTTAAACATGTTCCTGCCCTCTGAGAGCAAGCCAGGACTGTGTTGGGCCTCTCGAAAATTTGAGACTCATTCAAAGTATAGATGGTTGGTATATATGTTGAAATGGTTAACGGGCAAAAGTGGAACCGATGAAGAGTAGCTTTGTATCAGAAGGGTAGTCCTTGCCTGCATGTTATGGATGATGGATGGTTGCAGTTGTCTGTTGTTGGTGCCTGATGATGAAATCATGAGCCAACCTTTTGGTGTCTCAGGTCAGGTCAGAAGACCCCTCTGGTACAGGAAACAATGTGACTGGGGATTGCAATGCATGGAGAGAGGAAGAGCAAAGGAAATCAGAGATCACTGTGGTTTCATGATTGTGTCTTGAGATGTCTTTCTTAACTCACACCCAAAGGCGCTGGAAGTAGGAGTGTGGGAGGGCTGCAGCACCCCTCCAAATAACCATGCTAGAGTTCAAAAGGTGATTTAGCAATAAAGATGCCTCAAATTGTTATCTTTATCTTGTTAGATTTTCTGTGTGTTCAAAGCGAGAGTTCAAGTGTATGGCTAGGTCTTCTGACAAATTGCTGCTTATTTGTTTAACATGGAGATTGGCTTCTACTTTTCGTTTTCTGATTGCAAAGTGAGAGGATTTTGTAAAGTGAACTATGTGGCAATCTAGCTGGATTACAAGGAGTGTGGAAGGGAAGGCTAGCATGTAATTTATTTTCTAATACAATAAAATGTAAATACATGTAAATGTCCAAATAATTCAAAATAAACCAGAACAAGAAAACACAAATTAATTACTTTTTTGTAATTCTGAAGTGTGATGGGAGCAAAGATTTTTAATGGGATCAAGATAAATCAAGACATTTTACTTAGTAATGTGCAAATGATAGTTGCTGAAACCCGAGTTCCACACATTGCCGTTTGTGTGCTATATAGTTTTATCAGTAAAACTGCATGTCTGTGAAAATTTAGGGCCTCATTTACGAGGCCCTAGTGGCACTCTTTCACCGCCAGAGCGTCACTTTTTCGATGCTCCGGTGGCGCAAAGTGCAAAGGATTCCCTTCCTGCACAAAATCAATCATCCCGGCAATGCAGGCACCCTTGCAACATGGCGCAAGGGTGCCTGCTTTGGTGCTAGGCTGCTTTTTTAGTGCTGGTGCAGGGGTCAGTACAGGAATGCACAGTATTCTTGAAAATACGGTGCATTCCTGCACTTTTAGAAGGACGCAGAGTGGCACTGCAAAATTGCTTGCGGCACCGCGCCGTTCTATTGTAAATGAGGCCCTTAGTGGCCATTTCAATGGAAAATGTGCTGTCTGTAAATGACAGTGTGCTACCATACTATGCTATATTAATATATTTGCAACAGTATTCTCCAAAATACACTTCCGTCTATATACGACACCCTTACTACTCTCCTGCTGAATGGGTGTGGCTCATTTGCTACACTTGTTCTTTATGTGAAGCTTGGATTTTTAACAATCCTTATGTCTTCGGTGATATAACACTGGTGGCAGCATCCCCACTCTGAAAATTGTTCCAGCAGCACTGCTCTCACCCTTATGCTTGCTACTTTGTAGTGAGGCGTACATTTGCTCCAGTGTGGTTTGATGATTTTGTAACTGGATTAAGTGTCTTTGTCCACTCTCACCATTATGTATGCTACTCTGTTGAATGCATAGTGTAGAACTTTTGTGATGTTGACTATTGTCATTTTTCATCCTTTCCTTCTCTTCTATTTCTTCCGGAAGTCTTCTTGAGACTGCTTTCAATCTAAATACTTTCCCACTCCTTCCTTGTTCTACTATTTGTCCCAGTTCATTCAAACAGAGAGCTTGGTTTTATTGCTAGAATGCTTCAACGGTTCCACATTTTGTTTCAGATTGTCCTTTACCTGAGAAGTTCAGGCTCTATTTCCCTAGGTGTAGGGGATGCTTGACTACTAGCCACTGTTTCAGGCTTGGTTTATGATAAAGCTCCATCTTCCGGCCTTCTGGATTCCTTCCCAACAAATATCAATTCTCCAAATGTCTGTAACCTTTCTAGGTAGCTATTTGTGAAGGAGAACTTGAAACACCAGACTTGAAATATGCCACCTAAAATATAACATAGCGTTACTGAAAAACATCATGAGTTTGCAAATGTAAGAATTTTGCACAACTCTGCTGCAAAATAATGAACACAGTTTTACTAGTGATCTTGGGCCATATGGATCATTATTAGACATAGCAATTACCTCATTGCGAATCTTTGTGAATCGTAATTAAGTAATCGCTATTTGAATGTATGAAACTCCATGAGTTTCATTTAGCGTTTCCTAATCGGTGGCAAATCGACCTACCTCATTAATATTCATGAGGTAGATCGCAATTTGAGACCCATTAGGAAACACAAAAATCACAGGGATGGTGGCCTGCTAGAGTTGCTTTTAAATAAAGCAGTCTTTTCTTTAAAATGCAGCCCGTTTTCCTTATAGGAAAACGGGACGCGTTTAAAAAAAGAACAATGAGAAGTAGTCTCTTCATTTTTCGCTACCATTCACAAAGGAGAAGGGGTCCCTTGTGGACCTCTTCCCATTTGAGAATGGCTTACCACCTACTTGAAATGCGATCGCAAATCATTCCTACATACTGCTGCGATTCAGTATTAGGAAGGGACACCCTGAACACACCCCTTCCTAATACCACATCCGGACGTATTCGCAATTCCAAATTGCGATTCTGTATCATGTTACCGAACCGCAAATTGGAATTCATACATGCCAAAAGGCATTTTGCAGTTGCAAACTGCCAATCGGGCCATTTGAGACCGCAAAAATGCATGATACATATGTCCCCAAGTTTGAAATGTGAAAACGTTATAGAACTGCTAAAGGTGAAATAGTGTTGAATGTTTTCAGAGTCATTATTGCCACAGACTAGTCTTTCTTTTACAGTCACTAGAAGTAATGCTGACCTCACAAATTTTGTGGATCATCTAATGTCTGGTATACTACTTTTTCAGATTCGGTGGAAGTGCGTTTTCATTTTCTGATCTGATTACTGGGGTGACAAAAAGATTTTCATCAGAGTATGAGCTTAAGCAGGTGAGTCATCATTCGCAAACATATTGCAAAGGAAGCTACTGTAGTAATAATATTTGGCATTACAGTATTGGTGATGTGTTTAAGCACAAGTAATCAGTTATTTTCCTTAGTACAAATGTACCAAGGCCCAGATGTACGAAGCAGAGGTACAATTAAGCCATTTGCAAGCGGTAAAAGCTTTTTGGCATGTACCAACCCTATTTTGCTAGTTGGTAATCTATTACTGACTCACAAAATAGGGTTTGCAAGCCGCTATTAGGAAAGGGTTGCACTGGTATGTAGTAATGTTTTGAGACCGGAAATGTGGTCGCAAAACATTTGCAGTTTCCACCAACTTCAAGTTGGTGGTAACCCATTCGCAAACAAGAAGGGGTCCCCAAGGGACCCCTTCCCTTTTATGAATGTGGGTGCCAACATTTTTTAAGAGCAGGCAGTGGTCCCACGGACCACTGCATCTCCTTTAAAAATTAAACAGAAACGTTTCTTTTTTCTTTTTGAAATGCATCCCGTTTTCCTTTAAGGAAAATGGGCTGCATTTAAAAAAAAAAAAAAGTTGCTTAATTAAAAAGCAAACACAGACATGGTGGTCTACTGTCCTCAGCAGGCCACCACCCCTGTGTTATTGCCCATTCCCAATGGGTCGCAAATTGCAACCTGCCTCATGAATATTATTGAGGCTTGTCCCTTGTGTCCCTTTTAGGAATTGCTAATGTGTCCGAGACACATTAGTACAGTTTATAGTGCCAGTCTCTGATTGCGAGTCGCAAAAAATCGATATTAGAGACTCGCAAAATGAAATGTTCGTACATCTGGCCCCTAGTTCAAGATAACGTTTGCAAGCCTGAATTCATTGCACAGATGTATGAAAAACCTATTGTTGCCAAGTCTAAGTCCTATGCCTGGAACAGGATTTGGCTCCTGCCCAGAGAAGTAATCCGCTACCATGCTATTGGCTAGTTCGTGTATTATTCTGTCACATGTGAAGTGCTTGCACTGCAATTAATGTGGGATTATTTTGCTTCTATAATAGTATGAACAATCATCCCTCTTTCAATAATGTGTCATGGAGTATCATAGTGCTTTCAATAATTTGTCATAAACAAGGCAATATTTGTTTTACTTCATCAGGGATTTTTTTATTCTCTTAGCCAGAACTCGAGTTTGTCCCTGACTTTAAGGTGACACCCAATTACTCCTCTTCCCTGCCACCGAGCTGCTTACTTGGTCATGGTATTTTACTGCATCAGATTTTTTTTCTTTTTGTCCGTCCTTGTGTACAAGTCTGACACTAAGATGAGCGCTTGGCAGCTCCTCTTCCCTGCTGCAGCCATGCTGCTCACACGTGTGTACAATTACTTCTGCCACCTGTCGCCTGGATTCTTCGCAAGCAGTGAGTTTGCCCAGTGACTCCTTTCCACTGCTGTCAGGATGCTGCTCACACAGTGAGAATACTAGACAGCTCGTACCGCCGACCCACCGCCATGACACTCTCTGTCACCCTTTCCTCTGCTGCCAGGCCACTGCATCCTTTGAGTGCGCCAGCAGTTCTGATGTGAATCTATTGCTGGGTCACTGCTGCTAATCAGCATGCCAATCAGCATGCCTGGTGGCTCTCTTCCACTGGCAAAGCCAAAGGGTGTAGCTTGTCAATAACAAGCATTTGCAATGCAATAGGTCTCGCATTTGCGAGAGTTTAAGTTATTGGCATTGTAAATGATAATGCCTTTTATTTATGTTTGAAAAACCAAAACATAAATAAAAGGCATTGTCATTTACAATGCCAAGAGCTCAAACTGTTGCAAATGCGAGACCTATTGCATTGCAAATGCTTGTTTACTATGACCCCGTCCCCTCTCCATTTCCGGACCTTTTCCTCCTCTCACCCATCTCTCTTTCATCATTATCTCACCGCTCCTCCTTTCACCTCCTATCCCCTTCCGGTCTTTCCCTCCACCACTTCTCTCCCTTTCCAGTTGTCCTCCCTCTCTTCCTCTATTACTCTGCCTTCTTTTCTGTTTTTTATCAGCCGCCATTCTAAGTACCCAGCGCGTCCACTCCCCTCCTATGAAAGTGAAAGTGCGGTGAGTGCGCTGTCCGAAAGTAAGAAATTAATGTTTGCAAACATCACGGCAGTGAAAGCGCGGTGTGTGCATTGTTGAAAAGTAAGAATTCATGTTTGCAAACGTCACGGCAGTGAAAGCGCGGTGTGTGCAAACATTAATTCTTACTTACTTACAGTAGGTCTTGTTTGTGTTATCTAGAACAGTCAGAGCAAAACAACGCTTGCTGCACCACTGTGTTGCGCTTAATAAACACAGAGTTGAGAAAAAACGATCTCCCTTTCTATATTCATTGCCTCTCCGGATTCGTCTCCCCTTTCCATGTGCGATGGAAACCCACACATACCTGGGATGATGGGGGCGGTGTGGAGAAGCTCTGGGTCGCTCATGGTGCCGGATAGGGCTGCTGCTGGGTTGAAATGTCTAGACTAAGCTCCTCTTTCCAAACAGGTGCAAAATCGTTGCCGCAAAGGACACACCACGACTCCAACACAGAGTAGGAAACAATGAAGAGAAAGTGGACTCGGGGGCGCACACTGAGGCAGGATAAAGTGTGCAGCATCAACCAGCACACAACATACACAAACAGGAGCTGCACCGACAATGCGCGCCTCTGCAAGTGGCAGAGACAACAACTACACACACACACATACACCCCAATGGGTCACACCCACAACATAGGGCTGCCAGCTACCAAACAACATGTAGCAGGGACGAGAACCAGTCTGCCCTGCCCCCTGCATCCCTCCCCTGCAGCTTCAGAGCCGCCCTTCCGATGCTGGCAATGACCTCGCCTGACAGCCATCTTGAAGCGAAACGATCCGCCTCTCTGTACGAATTCAGAACGTAACTAAGGACTACGGACAGAGAAAGCACCTCATCTTGTCCGTGATATCGCGTTGGTGTATATCGAATAGCATTTTCGTAATAAGAAATGACTGCGTATTATATAATGCTTTTCACAGTAAAGAAACTGATTAAAGGTGGTCACCGGGTGACACTGGAAGCCTGGCAAGCCCACTTTGAATGATGTCAAGCAGTTGTGCGGGATCCTAAGTTGGGGGTTGTCCTTTCCGACCGTTTACGGTTGTGGGACAATAGATTTTTGCAGCCCCAGTTTAGATGACTGAGTGGCCTTGCCCTTTAATAAAGTGAAAGCGCGGTGTGTGCAAACATTAATTCTTACTTTTCAACAGCGCACACACCGTGCTTTCACTGCCGTGACGCTTGCAAACATGAATTCTTACTTTTCAACAGCGCAAACGTCACGGCAGTGAAATCGCAGTGTGTGCGCTGTTGAACAGTAAGAATTAATGTTTGCAAACGTCACGGCAGTGAAAGCACGGTGTGTGCGCTGTTGAAAAGTAAGAATTAATGTTTGAAAAAGGCACGGCATGAGGAGGAAAGGGCGGGGCTTAAACAAAGACGTTTGCAAACATTAATTCTTACTTTTCAACAGCGCACACACCGCGCTTTCACTGCCGTGACCTTCGCAAACATTAATTCTTACTTTTCAACA
Organism: Calotriton arnoldi; assembly: GCA_963921515.1. Lineage (NCBI taxonomy): Eukaryota > Metazoa > Chordata > Amphibia > Caudata > Salamandridae > Calotriton > Calotriton arnoldi. The sequence goes on along the minus strand of CAWUFW010010810.1, from coordinate 130,694 downwards.
GCGCAAACGTCACAGCAGTGAAAGCGCGGTGTGTGCGCTGTTGAAAAGTAAGAATTAATGTTTGCAAACGTCACGGCAGTGAAAGCGCGGTGTGTGCGCTGTTGAAAAGTAAGAATTAATGTTTGAAAAAGGTACGGCATGAGGAGGAAACGGCGGGGCTAAAACAACAGAAACAGAGACAAGTTGAGGCCAAAATCACTGCGTCGCGGTTACTAAATGCAAATAAAACGCACCCCATGAGGAGTTACGAAAATAATAATAACAAAAAAAAGTGCTTACCCACTAATTCGGGCGCCGCGCTCCAAATGAAAGTAAATAAATAAATAAATAAATGAAGTGCGGTGTCCACATACAACTTAAAACATCGCGCTTCACAGCCGGAATGACAAAAAACAAGTTCTCTCCCACTAATTAAGGAGAGAGTATCACGCCGCAAGTAAAGGATTCAGTCCGGGTGGGCGGGGCTAAAAGTGGACAGGACGGTAACAAGGAGGGACTAAAAAGCCTCCTTAACAATAGAATGCCAGCGTTTAGCCTAAGCTATGATGCTGGCCAATGGGAAGAGGGGGCGGGGCTTCAAGTCCCCTTCCGAAACCGTATTGATTCCAAGAAGGCCTTGCAGAGCGAGGAGCGCATGCGCGCTCCAGCGCTAGGTCTGCGTGACCTAAAAACATGAACCACACCTAGTGGCTTTACAATGGTTTGCTTAGATGAACAGGTATAACCTAGTTCTGGAAAGTTATTTAGTCCCTCAAACACGTGCCAATTGGAATGACATTCATAGACCATCAGGATAATTTTGATGTTAGTTAGATGCAGATACTGGCAAATCCAGGGCACCGTGTGTACCTTTGGGAGGCTAGAGGCCTGGTCGCAGTAATTGCAGGGTCAAGGCTGTCCCTTGTAACTTCTAGACCTCAGGGGTCGCCGAGGGGCTGTGCCAGCTCACTATGTACTTTAAGCCAGTAGTTGCTGGTGGACTTTTAAAATGACCGGATGTTTGATTCCATAAACTGCACTTAAAAATCCATGGATATTGATCAAGCAGTTATGAAATATTACAGTTATTAAGTTGTGTGTTAGACAAGCCGTACGCGTTTCAGTGGTGTTCAGCGTCATCCTTTTCAAGAAATCTTTGTTAAATGTCGGCACACTATTTCAATATAAATGCCCCTGAACAATGAAGCAACTCTGCCTTTCTTGCCAATTCATCATCATCATCAAATAGAAATTAACCAAAATGTTCTATGTATTACAGCAGTAAAAATAATCTTATTATGAAATGTCACTAAGCCTATCTTTAAAAAAAATATTATATACGTTTTGTTCATCATATTTCCAACGTGCCGTTCCAAATAGATTCCCAGTCAGATTTTTTGTCTGAGAATCTAATTGCGATTGGCAAGGTAGACAAATCAAGCATTAAACAAATCTCACAACCACAGACCATTGACAGTAGTTTGAGACGAATCCCACATACTCTTTCAGCAGTGCTGTTTTTCAATGATATGCTGCTTACAGGATAAAACAAGCGAGAAGACAGGTTATACCTGTGTGACATGCTCAGGTCCAAAAGGTAATAGTGATAATGTCAAAGAGAGTTTTATCAGCTGGAATATTCTGGTACCAGGGAACCGAAATCAGCACTATGACATATTTACATTTATTTCTGGACTGCATTCATATTATCCAGATATTTCGACATCAAATGCAAAAAATAGTTTTTGTAAATAAGCTCAATTTGAAAAAACAGAAACTTGTCCTTTCCCTAAAAACATATTTTGCCCCAAAATGCCGGATATGAATCTTTACTTAATACAATGTTGATCTCCAAACATCAGCTAGTCATTTTCAGAAAGCCCTCGAGAGTTCCACTGTCAACATGGCCAGATCCTGCTACTCGTGCTTGTTTAGTTTCATCATAATCAACACATACCAAGAATTTTCATCACCATTGTTCTAGGGCTAGTCAAAATTATATCAAGAATGGCCACAATAAGTCAAGGTTGGGCACCACTGTGCAAATGCCATTATAATACAATAGATAGTTACAATTATTTAAAGAACGTCTAAAATATGTGACGGTTGGTCAGTGTTGGACTTGGCCCTCTCTGCAGGGTCACATCCCAAACGTTTTGCCTTCACCCCTTTTATTTTTCCAAATTCATTTTTGCTGGCCTTAGGACTCTGTGCACGTTACCACTGCTGACCAGTGCTAAGGTGCTTGTGCTCACTCCCTATAAGATGGTAAAATTGGCTTACATCTGATTGGCATATTTAATTTAGTTATAAGTCCCGAGTAAAGTGGTATACCATATACCCAGGGCCTGTAAACTAAATGCTACTAGTGGGGCTACAGAACCTATGGCCTCATTTACTATATTTTGATAAACAGCAGTGCAGCAAGCCTTCGTGCTGCACTGCTGTGCATCAAAATGAAAGGGCAGGAAGGCCCTGTATCTACAAGATACAGCGCATTCCTGTCATTCTTCCCGGCGCACAACCAGCAGTAGTGCAGCAACGCAGATAGCCTCGTGCTATGGTGCAAGGGTGCCTGCATTGCAGAGATGATTGTTGTTGTGCAGGAAGGGACACCTTCCTGCAGTAAAATAATCATTAATGGCGTTTTGCTCCTTCTATAGAAAGAACAAAAAACTAGAAGAAATACAACCATTTCTCCTCATTGCGTCACTCCTATGCCTCCACTAATGTTGCGTGGAAACCCCCCCAGCAACACCCATGGAATGCCCCTTTCATGCAGAGTGATGCGTGAAAGGGTCCCATATTTACAAGGCCATGAAAAGTCACGCAGGGTGTCTTTGCATGGCCTTGTAAATATGGGCATGCACACTGCGCCGCTGGTGTGTCTAAAAAAGTGACTCACCGGCGGCACAATGGACTTGTAAATGAGGCCCCCAGTGTGCCACCATATTAAGTAGCCCCTTAACCCCTTCTGTGCGCACGATGGCCGGGAGCCGTCGTGCGCAACAGTGCTCGTGTGCGCAGGACGGCTCCCGGCCGTCCTGGCACATGGCACTGGAATTTCTTTTTCTCCCCTAAAGCCTCAGGAGCTTCCCCAGCTCCCGAGGCCCCCCCACCCGTTTCTGTGAAATGACGATCAGCGCGCACTTCGCGCTGCCGCCATTTCATAGAAACCAAAACTGAAATGAGCCTTTAGGCTCATTTCAGTTTCACTTTCTACGTACCTGAGCACATAGAAAGACAGGAGAGGTATCATTGGAAAGGGGAGAATCTCCCCTTTCTAATGGTACCCCTCTCCAGTGGATCCCTGCTTGGGGATCGCCCCAGGAGGGCGATCCACGAGCAGGGATCCACCCACTAGACACCAGGGAGGGGGGAACGGCCCCTTGGGCAAGGGCCTTTGCTCCCCCCCCCCCCAAAAAAATTTGGCCAAATTCAGTCTTTCTGAAAGCCCACTAGACGCCAGGGATTTTATTTGAGCAATTTTAATTATGGTGGGGGCTGCCCAAAATGGGCATGCCAATGCCCCCACCCCCCGCCACAATTACAGCCTTTCTGCCCTCTCTGGGGGTCAGAAAGCCCACTAGACGCCAGGAATTTTTTTTTGGGCAATTTTAATTAGGGTGGGGGCTGCCCAAAATGGGTATGCCAATGCCCCCACCCCTGCCACAATTACAGCCTTTCTGCCCCCCCGCAGGGGCAAAAAGCCCACTAGACGCCAGGGATTATTTTTGCCAATTTGAATCAGGGGTGAGGGCTGCCCAAAACTAGCATGCCAATGCCCCCACCCCCGCCCGCAAAAATTCTAGTCTTTCTGCCCCCCCTGGGGGGCATATGGGGGCAGTAGCCCCCAATCTGCCCCCTGGGGGGCAGAAACCCCACTAGAAACCAGGGATTTTCTTTTTATTAATGTAGGGGTGGGGGCTGCCCAAAATGGGCATGACAATACCCCCCCAGAGAAATTCTAGTCTTTCTGCCCCCCCGGGGGGACAGATGGGGGCAGTGGCCCCTGATCTGCCCCCCTAGGGGGGGCAGAAAGCCCACTATGCGTCAGCAATTACGCCGGCTTTTTTTATGCGTGGGGGTGGAGGCTACCGAGAATGGGCATACCAATGCCCCCACCCCCCCAAAGAATAGCCACAGTATTTCTGCCCCCCGATTCCCCCCAGGGCGGCAGAAAGCCCACTAGGCACAGACTTTTTTTAGCAATGTGCCTACCTGAGGATTGTGTGCCCTAGCGCAGCTTGCACATAGGGAAACCTAGCAAACCTGTACATTTTTTAAAACTAGACACGAAGGGGAATCCAGGATGGGGTGACTTGTCTGGTTCTCACCAGGTTCTGTTACCCAGAATCCCTTGCAAACCTCAAACTTTGTCAAAAAAAACATATTTTCCTCACATTTATGTGGTGGAAAGTTCTGGAATCTGCATGGATCCACAAAATTCCACCCACCCCACATTCCTCAAAGTCTTCCAAGAAAAATGGTACCTCACTTGTGTGGGTAGGCCTAGTGCCCGCGACAGGAAACGGCCCAAAACGCATCGTGGACACACCACATTTTCACAGTGAAAACTGACCCTTTAGGTTTGCAAGGGATTCTGGGTAACAGAACCTGGTGAGAGCTAGTCAAGTCACCCCATCCTGGATTCCCCTGGGTGTCTAGTTTTCAAAAATGTATAGGTTTGCTAGGTTTTCCTAGGTGCTGGCAGAGTTAGGGTTCAAAATCTACAACTAGGGACTTTGCAAAAAAAGGTTCTGTTTTCACTGTGAAAATGTGGTGTGTCCACGTTGCGTTTTGGGCCGTTTCCTGTCACGGGCACTAGGCCTACCCACACAAGTGAGGTACCATTTTTCTCGAAAGACTTTGAGGAACGCGAGGTGGCTGGAATTTTGTGGATCCACGCAGATTCCATAACTTTCCACCACAGAAATGTGAGGAAAATGCGTTTTTTGGACACATTTTTTGGTTTGCAAGGGATTCTGGGTAACAGAACCTGGTGAGAGCCAGTCAAGTCACCCCATCCTGGATTCCCCTTGGTGTCTAGTTTTCAAAAATGTATAGGTTTGTTAGGTAGGTTTCCCTAGGTGCCGGCAGAGCTAGGGTTCAAAATCTACAGCTAAGCACTTTGCAAAAAAAGGGTCAGTTTTCACTGTGAAAATGTGGTGTGTCCACGTTGCGTTTTGGGCCGTTTCCTGTCGCAGGCACTAGGCCTACCCACAAAAGTGAGGTACCATTTTTCTCAGAAGACTTTAGGGAACGCGGGGTGGATGTAATTTTGTGGATCCACGCAGATTCCAGAACTTTCCACCACAGAAATGTGAGGAAAATGTGTGTTTTTTCTACAAATATTTAGATTTGCAAGGGATTCTGGGTAATAGAACCTGGTGAGAGCCAGTCAAGTCACCCCATCCTGGATTCCCCTGGGTGTCTAGTTTTCAAAAATGTATAGGTTTGCTAGGTTTCCCTAGGTGCCGGCAGAGCTAGGGTTCAAAATCTACAGCTAGGCACTTTGCAAAAAAAGGGTCAGTTTTCACTGTGAAAATGTGGTGTGTCCACGTTGCGTTTTGAGCTGTTTCCTGTCGCGGGCACGAGGCCTACCCACACAAGTGAGGTGCCATTTTTATCGGGAGACTTAGGGTAACACAGAATTGTAGAGCAACTGTTATTACCTATTGACTTTCGATGCATTTCTGCCTTCCAAATGAAAGACAATGTGTAAAAAAGAAGTCATTTTGAAAAATTACCTATAATTCTCATGCTAGTATGGGTACTCACAATTTTGGAAATGTGCAAATATCTACTTTTCTAAACTCTATATTTTGTTCCAATTTCAGAAATACATAGGTGTCTTTCATACCGATTTTTCCATGTATATATTTTCCCAAATGAATTGCTATATACCCGGTACATAATAAAAACCTTTGCAAGACACTGCTCAGTTATTGGCTCTGGGTTCATCGGCTTCTTGGTGAACCTACAAGTCCTATATGTCCCCACAACCAAAAAGGTCCAGCGGATGTAATGGTATATTGCTTTCAAACAGCTGTCATAATCAATAGAAGTTACAAGTGAAAACGTTGACACAAATGGCTGTTTTTTTCAACTAATTTTCAATTTTTCCTATATTCAACTGTTAGTTTCTATAAAGAAACCTTAAAGGATCTACACAAATGACCCCTTGCTGAATTCAGAATTTTGTCTACTTTTCTAAAATGTATAGCTTTCCAGGATCCATTATTGCTTTCATACCCATTTCTACCATTAACTGGAAGGAGGTTTAAAGCACAAAAATTGCAAAAATAGGCTATGTCCCAGAAAAATGCCAAAACTGAGTAAAAATGTTGGGTTTTCTGACAAAAGTCTGCTTGTCCCTGAAACTGGGAAAATAGTGATTTCAGCACCACAACCCCTTTGTTGATACCATTTTCAGGGAAAACACCAGCCGCTTTCATCTGTAGCCCTTTTTTCCCATTTAAAAAAAATTTCTGGGTCCCCTCCAGGGGAATACACAAACCCTGAGTACCTTTAGAATCCCCATGATGTTGGAAGAAAAGGACGCAAATTTGGCATGGATACCTTATGTGGTCAAAATGTTACAGGGGCCTAAGCGCGAACTACCCCAAATAGACAAAAAAAGGCTTAGCACAGGGGGCGGGGGGGAAAGGCCTAGCAGCGAAGGGGTTAATATGTGTCCCAGGTCTCCAATTGCTACCTAAATGCAGTTTTAAACTGCCAATACAACTTGGTGAAATAACCCACTAGCCAAGCCTTAAACTCTCCTTTTGTTACATATGTCACCCCTAGGTCAGGGTTTATTGTAATTAAAAGGTTGGACATGTACTTTTAAGTTTTACATGTCCTGTTAGTGAAAAACTCATAAATTCGTTTTTCACTACTGTGAGGCCTACCTCTCACATAGGATAACATTGGGTTGCCTTATTACACGCTGTTTTTCTTGTTGGGGCTCTTGTCGGGCCGTTTCCGGGGGCATTCATCATCCTGCCTGCACCACCCTGGTGGGACTCCAGTCCCAGGGTGCTCCTTCCATTTGTTGCCCTCACCACTGAAAGCCCGCTGCTCACCCTGGTGTGACTTCAAGTCCCAGGGTGCAACTGGACTCCTTCCTGCTGCCGCCGACGAGGTGGAGGCGCCAACACCGCGCATAAAGCGCTGCCTCATCCCCTGCAGTGTGGGACGCTGTTTTTCTTTTTGGGGCTCTTGTCGGGCCGTTTTTGGGGGCATCCATCATCCTGTCTGCACTACCCTGGTGGGACTCCAGTCCCAGGGTGCACCTTCCGTTTGTTGCCCGCACCACTGAAAGCTCGCTGCTCACCCTGGTGGGACTTCAAGTACCAGGGTGCAACTGGACTCCTTCCCGCTGCCGCTGACGAGGGGGAGGTGCCAACACCGCGCATAAAGTGCTGCCTCATCCCCGCGGCACGGGACGCGCACTGGCCATGCCCTGGCGAAGCCCGGGCCAAGGGCAGGCCCGTCCTTGCCCGTCATTGCTCGGAAGAGGCCGGGCTGGGCCCACTCTCTTGGCTCCAACTCAGCCCATAGGTACTGTCCACTTATTTATCGAACTGAATGCCAGTCAGCCTATGTCCTAGTTGTATTATCGTGAGGGGTTTACCACGTATTTTTGTGACCTGGTAGGCAAACAATATCGTGGCACAAGTAGCCAGGTTCCTAGTTAAGGCAATCTATCTATATTGAGATATCTATTCCGGTTTTAGATTTGGGACCACAGGAAATGGGGAAGCGCAAAGCGTTAGACCAAGCTCAGGGAACATCGAATCCCAAAAAGAAATCGGGGGATAAGGGGAAAAGCACCCTGGAGGAAATCAACAATTTGATGGAGGAAGTAGAAACAATGATTCGACCAGAGCATACACAAACAAAGGGACCCTTGAGGAACAAGTCCCCAGCCCTGGTACACTTAGAGGGGAAAGGGTCAAAGGAGAAAACGTCAGGGGTGAGCCCATCGGGGAGAAAACCACCAGCGAGAAGGGGGCATTCTTCCATAAAAAGATTTTTGTTTACACTCTCACCATTAGGGGGCAGTTTAGGGGGTGACTTAAGTAATTCAAACCATTGCAATCCCACAGTACCCTCAATCTCCCACTGTTACAGTAGCAATGGTGGACTGGCAGAACCGGCCATGAGCTCAGATTCGAGACCCCAAAGGTCAGAAGTAGCAGAAGCGCCAACCCCTACGCCCAATCCATCTATTATTATGACCAGGGTCATACAAGAAGGCTACATTGATGACCTAAAATCACAGATCAGTAATTTAACGGAGGAGGTTATAGCCCTCAAGACAATATTCGCACACTATTAGATACCCTTAAACTGGTGGCACACGACACCTCAAGTATGAAGGACCAATTGCTTAGGCTCCAGAAGATCATGCCTAAGGAAATGTTATATTCCATATAGGTACCCCAATATAGGCTCAGGTAACATCCTAACCTTTTACCTAAATTCTTCCCTACATTACACACATAACGGTTCTTGGGGACTGACCTTTTACCTAGATACGACACTGCACACAGAACGCAGGATTTTCCCTAGTAAAAGCCTCATACATTATGCATGAGGATTCTTGGAAACTCAGCAGGACTACCATCTCCTGCATAATAACTATGTATAAAGTTCATTCCCGACATCATCCTAAGTCCGACAATGGCTCAGCAAGGTAGAACCCCTGGGGACACCTCTGGGTATATAAACATCACATCTTGTTAAGATAGGAAGAGGAGAACTAGGACTTCCATGCCAACACACTGACGCGAGACGCTGAGGTTCCTGCATGCAGATACTCCAACTCGCAGTGGTCTAACATCCCTTGCAAGGTGTCCAACTCGAGACCAAGACGGGGTCCCACAGTCTCTCACTTCAGGTAATGGGGTTGACTTTATCCTAGAGGGATTCTTGGCTTAACACCTACACACATGCTAGGTACACTTAGGTACATCTAGTTAGGATTGCATCGTAGGAGTACGCATTTTACTGCCATGTATTTTATATACCTACCTGTATTCATGATTTTAGCATAATGGTAGAAATCTACCATCCTTTTACTTTGCTAGTGCTGCTAATCATTTATATCTGTTTCTGTCTAGTGGTTGTTTCAGCACACCTATTTTACACTAGAATGACGACTGTTCAATAAATGTTTATTGAAAAACGTCCATATCGTTTATTCTGTGTATCTCTCTGAAACAAAGTGAGCACGAGTGACTGAGCGAAAAGTATTGCAGTTTCCACGGACCTCAGAGATCATGGTTGTCATGTTTGATAGTTGCCAATAACTATTCTCTCCTTGGTAAGAGGGGTTTCTAGTGGCATTGTGAGCTAGCTGGTATACAGGCTAACATACCCGGTGGGGGTGTCTAGAATCAGTCTGACAACAATCCTACAGTGTATGTTGTCTAACGCGCAGATCCTATATAGGTTTTATAGGAACTACACGTCATGGTGCCGCCAACGTTGGTTGGGTACTTATTTAACGGTCAAATCTGAGTAGTTCAGTCGTGCTAATCTCAGAGACCCTAATAAAAGCCACAGATGCAGGAAGTCTTGGGAAGATGGCTTTATTCGAAAAGCAACCACCGACAGAGCAGGGATGTACACAGCCTTACGTCCTAAGCCACAATGCCCCCCTCAACAATCCATTGAGGTAAGGCATTCTACATTCTACAGCTCAACACGAGCTGTTAATTACAACACATCCCCCATACAACACTAAAGAATTGAAAAGAAATAGTTTGACAAAAACAAGAACAATAGCATATAACACAGCAATTGCAAAGTAATACAACTAACAAGAATGTGGAAGATTGTTACTACATTGTTGACTTAAACAGCATTAAACGATAAAGGAAGAAAAGAACATTGTAAAACAAATACATCTAATTCAAGACGTAATCATTAAATCTCACAGGAGGTTGCCTGTGTCTCCTTGGACGATTCATTACTCCTTCAGAATGAATCGGATCAGGAGTATAAGCAGAGTGGTGGAGCGTCTCTGTGATTTTAACAAGCCTGGACATGCTCCACGAACAACCATAGTCTAGGACAACAACATTTTTCTTAATTGCAATGATGGTAAATGGGCCAAGGAAACTGGATGTGCCTTTGTGACCATGCTTAGCTCTTTTTACCAGTACACGGTCACCCAAACACCACCTTTTCACCCTGACCGACATCTTATCATCATACCGCTGCTTGTATTTTTGCTGATAATCTCTCAACTTAATTTTCCTCAGATCATCAGACACAACTCTCTCCTTCCGAATGGGAAGCCACACTGGATTAAGCTTAGAACTGGCCATCCTTCCCCTCAAGGCTTCGAAAGGAGATTTCCCAGAAATGGCATTGGGAACTGTACGGTGTGCCCACCAGGTATCCCTCAAAACACTGCTGAGTGGAATCTTGGCATCTAATGCCCGCTGGGCACAACTCTTCACAACCCTATTCATTCTCTCAGTGAGACCATTGGCTTGCGGAGAATACAAGGCTGTTTTCTGATGAACGATCCCCAAATCTTCCAGGAAAACGTTCATTTCATGGGAGACAAACTGCACTCCATTGTCCGTGATCAAGTACTTAGGTATTCCCTCTGACACAAACACATCCTTTAAAAACTCGATCACAGATCTAGAAGTAACAGTGTTCATGCATCTGGAAACAACCCATTTGGAGGTATAATCAACAAGAAGAAGAACATATCTCTCATGAGAAGGCATCAACTCGAATGGACCAATAATGTCCAATCCTAACTTTGTCCAAACAACATCAGGCACACAAACAGGAGACAAAGGGGCATGACTGGTGGTATGAGACTTGTCATTAATGGCACACAAATGACAATCTTTGACTACAGACTCAATCTCACGGTCCATTCCCAGCCACCAATACCTCTCCCTGACACGTGCCTTAGTAAGGCTCCTTCCTAAGTGTCCCTCATGAGCCAAATTCACCACTTTTTCCTTCAGCACATCAGGTGGGACCACCCTGTCGCCCCTCATGAGGTAACCTTGACAGAAGGTAAGATCATACTTCACAGCCCAGAAAGACTTCAGATCAGCATCAAGATTTTTGTACTCCGGCCACCCTCTAGTAATGACCGCTCTAAGGGAAGCAAACACTCTGTCACTACCAGCAGAAGTCATCCAATCTTCCCTCGCGATCGACGATTCAGATACCCAACACACATACTCTGGTTCTTCAACAACTTGCACATTGTTTATAGGTAAGCGCGACAAGCAATCAGCTGACTTATTACTCGACCCCGAAATGTATTGTACACGGAAGTTAAACTCTTGAAGACCTTCACTCCACCTTTTTAACCTAGGAGTCATGTGGTCACTGTGATGACACGAGAAAACTTGAACAAGAGGTCGATGGTCTGACTTAACAACAAATGGAATCCCCCAAAGATAAAATTTAAAATGTTGCACTGCCCAATACACACTCAGTGCCTCCCTTTCAATACAAGAATAATTGACCTCAGCGTCTCTAAGAGCCCTTGAGGCAAAGGCCACAACTTTCTCTTCCCCATCAGATACTTGGGAAAGTACAGCCCCAAGTCCTTTCAAACTTGCATCAGTTGTTAAAATCGTCTTCAACTTGGAATCAAAATGTCCCAAAGTCGGCATCCGACTAATTTCTGACTTGACCAAATTAAAAGCAGTTTCGCACTCAGGGGACCAAACAAAATGTACTCCTTTTTTAACAAGGCTCTAATAGGCTCAACAACACTAGCAAAATTCCTAACAAACTTCGAATAGAACTCAGCCATTCCTAAGAACGACCTTGCTTGCTCTTTGTCTTCAGGCGCTGGAGCTTTGGCAATACTTTCTGCGAGCTCCAACTTGGGCTGTATACCATCTCCAGAAATCACGTGCCCAAGATAGGTAACAGACTTCAGTCCAATGCGGAATTTCTCCTTATTAACAGTGAGTCCCCTCTCCTTCAATCTCTCCAAAACCGATTTCAAAGCACCATCATGTTCACTCTCATTCCTACCATAAATCAAGATGTCGTCTTGAAAAAACAAGACATTTTGTAGATCCCCCAAAACTATTTTCATAATCCTCTGGAAGCATGCCGCTGCCGAGGCCAACCCAAAAGGCATCCTCAGGAAACAGTAAGCTCCCAGAGGAGTTACAAATGAGGTTAAGTGCCTTGAATCTTTATGAAGCATGATCTGATGGTATGCGGAGGAAAGATCCAAAACACTAAAAATCTTGGCACTCTTCAACAGGCTGATAGACTCAGAAATATTAGGTAAGGGTTGGCGATCTACCCAGATCCATTAATTCAATCCGCGTAAGTCCACACACATCCTGACAGCAGCTCCACCATCCTTGGGGGCCAAAACCACCGGGGCCAACCATTCCGAAGCCTCAATCTCTTCAATCACTCCTAATTTTAATAGTCTATCAAGCTCAACCTTCAAGGGTCCAATCATCATGTTTGGTAACTTACGCACCTTGTGCACACACGGTTTGGCTGCATCTCTCAAAATGATCCGATGCTCAAAGCCTTTGAGACAACCAAGAGAATCAGTAAATACTTCGGGAAATTCTCTACAACACTCACCAGCACTATTTATATTGTCAATTAACATGACCTGATCTTGTGGGTTCTTGGCACTTGGGTTCAAGATTATACCCAGATCACGTTGATGCCTCCACCCAAGCAGATTGTCCCCCCTTTCAGCCACATAGACTTTCCCTACAGTCTCCCTACCCTTAAACAAAATCTTAGCAACTACATACCCAACAATGTCTATGGGAGAACCACCATAACTAATTGGCGAGATGTCTGGAGGACATCAGATCATAAGAGGAAAATTAAGTTGAGAGATTATCAGCAAAAATACAAGCAGCGGTATGATGATAAGATGTCGGTCAGGGTGAAAAGGTGGTGTTTGGGTGACCGTGTACTGGTAAAAAGAGCTAAGCATGGTCACAAAGGCACATCCAGGGAATGGAGAATGCAGGAGACCGAACACGGGCACACAAGGATGCAGACACGCGATGTTGACGATTTGAAAGTAAGCATCAACCGTTACTTACAGTCGTCAAGTATCCGATAGTGGTGGCAAGTAGATAAATATCTCAAAATACACACTTTGGTATGTATTGAGGTGATGAAGCGTAGCGTAGGTTCATTAAAGTCCTGTGAAGTCCAAAAACCTTTTTGTTGAGTTTTGTGGGGGTTTGTCCGAAATCCAAGCAGGTTCACAGGGTAAGTCGTCGGTGGTTGCTTATATGTTTCTTTAATTCTCGTCGCCAGTAATAAAAGCCACAGATGCAGGAAGTCTTGGGAAGATGGCTTTATTCGAAAAGCAACCACCGACAGAGCAGGGATGTACACAGCCTTACGTCCTAAGCCAGAATGCCCCCCTCAACAATCCATTGAGGTAAGGCATTCTACATTCTACAGCTCAACACGAGCTGTTAATTACAACACACCCCTACTCACATTTCCCCAGAGACGTCTGGAGTGGGAGGGAACAAAAATCCACCGCAGCTGAGTAGGCAAGTCCTATGTATTGTCTGTTGGTTAATCAAGCTTGAAGGACACATAAAACCTTATAAAAGTTCCCTTGAAAAACTATTCTTACTAAGAACAATGACTGGGCAGGAAGATGTTGTGCGTGCACTACATATCACAGTCCATGATGAGGAAGATGCAGATGCAATACAAATTCCTGAGAATGTTAGAAATGCCATCACCCTAAAACTAGCAGCTAGGGGTGGGCCAGTAACCTTCGTGATTGAGGCACACGAATCATATAGAACAGAGTTATTCTATTCATGGGTTAAATTCCCACAAGCAGATGCTCGAACAAACACATTCCATTATTATTTGGAGGATGATATACCAAACGAATACTGTCCGTATGAGGACATTTAAGTTCCGCTCACCTACCAGGAGCATATAAACTGGTTTAAAGGTGCCCTTCCCCATACAAGTAATAAAGTAAGACTCGGTCCGCTTGGAAGAGACGGAGCAACATGGCCAGCACTAGCGACCTATAAACCACATCCTGACATTGATACAATGCCAGTAGGAGATTTACGTACACTTCATAAAGAACTAATAAGACTTTACAGAAACATGACACAGTTTGTGATGAGAACAATCACACTTCAGCCAGCCCCGGCTATACCAACAGGACCAATTCAAACATTCACAACTAAAATAACGCCACAAACGTTACACGGAGTCATGGGTAAGATGCCCACTAAACGTGAACAAATGCCATTCTGGGTAGCTCACAAAATAACACAGCTAGAGGCAGTATTTCCACACACCAGCCAACAAGAAAAACACAGAATGTTAAAAATCTGCTTGCCCATGGGGATTACTCCCCAGATAGAGGATTGTACCACTTGGGGTACAGTCTTCGCTGCCATATATGCCAGGACGCATGGTATCCCGTCATTAGCAGTAATACCAGATGTATTAAGACAAATACAGAACGACTATGGAGCGGAACCTGCTCTAAACTTAGGGATGAAATTACTAGGTCATTTTGCCCAGGTATCAGCTATAATATTAGCAAACATTAAAGGGGAGGCAGCAGCGGTGGCAATACGGCAACGCCTGAGGGAATTCACTTCTTTACAACAGGAACATGAATTACCTAAAATTATTGAAACCGCTTATGCAGAATCAGGTAGAGATAGTTTGGGAGCTAGAGCAGTAAAACCTCAACTGATGGGTGGTCCCGAAAAGGAGAACACCAAGCAAACACCTGCTTATTCAAAGAAGAAATGGGATAATAACAAACAACAAAAGAATAGAGAGAATAGATCTCAATCCAGAGGTAGGTCTCCTCAACAGTAGCCCTCGGAAAGGAGGTATAACCTTAGGAATAGAGATAACATTAGAAAACCTGACAGGTATCAAGACACTGATACACGTTCCTCTCGTTCCTTTCAGGGTTCATCGAAAAACTCCGAGAGGGAAGGACGGTCAGAACACAGACAAGAAGAGAGTACAAAGTCCAGAGACACTCAACGCGCTCCTGAATACACTTCAAAGAAAGAAGAAAAACCAAAATCAAAACCTCAATTTAAAAAGAAGAAGGTAGCAGGTCTTAAGATCAGACATGCCCAGAATACTGAGGACTCTACTACTGAACGGGGAATGGGCTCTGACGATGCTAGACAGTGCAGCAGAAGTAACAATAGCTTGCCAGAACCTGATGGAATTTCTGGTGACAGCGGAGCCGAATAAACATATCACGGTGGAAACACCTGATACTAGGGTGAGTGTCCCACAGAGGTTTCATGAAATCACACTCCAAATGGAGGGGGACAAGCCCAGAAAAATTAACGGTCTTTTTTGGAAGAACTTAAATTTTGGCTATGACATTCTTTTGGCTGAAAGAGATTGGCCGCCTGCTATTGTTATGCATTGTCCAAAGGGAGAAACCGTAATTTTGCCAGCCTTTTCCGACCTCGTTCCCATATATTTAAAACATACATATGCACGGGAGTGGGCAGTAGCCCTTGCTCCAGCACTATATCGCAACCATGTTGGGTGGGATGAAGAGTAAACCCACCACGTGATACCACTAAAATCTACTCCAACTCCACAGAGACAGTATCCAATAAAACAAGAAGCTAAAAAACAGGTCAGGGAGATCTTAGATCAACTTGAATACCAGGGGATGATTGAAACTTGCACCTCTTCAATGAATAATCCTTTGTTTCCCGTAATGAAACCTGACAATACATATCGTCTAGTTTTAGACTGCAGACATCTGAACTCTTGCACAAAAACATTTGCAGTACATAACGCACACAGTGCCGCATTGATGAATAACATTGTGCGGAAAAAGGACAAAAAAACACTAGATATCTCAAATGGATTTTTCTGCCAAAATATAGCACCTGAGAGCAGATTTTTGACAGCAATCTCAGCGCTGGGGTCCCAGCGTAAATTTTTTCAACTCCCCCAGGGGTATAAGAACAGCCCGGGGTTGTTATCGGCTAGGGTAACTGATATTTACCTGACGGATGATGACCTGGAGGAACACTTGACCAGGGTGAGCACCATAATTTTGGAATTCGCCTCTGAGGGCTACAAATTCAACTTTAAAAAATCAAAAATAGACCACCTCTATGTCCTATTTTTGGGATATGAGCTTTCAAGTGAAGGAAAAAGCTTGGCAGCTAACTTTTTTAAAAAGTGTGCGCTGCTTCAACCTCCAAAATTATTGAAAAATTTACAATCCATACTGGGGTTCCTAAATTTTGGCAGAACATACATTTTGGATTAAGCATAACCCTGGGCGTAGTTCGCGTAGTAGCGCTACGCGTAGCTACGCGAAGTGCACTTCGCACTATGCGAGCTACGCGTAGCACTACGCGAACTGCGTAGTGCGGTAGGAAATGCTGTTCGCAATGATTGCACAGTGCCGGGTGCTTGTCCGCACTGTGCAATCATTGCAAACGGCATCTTGCACAGTGCAAGCAGTCGTTTTCTGCCGCTCTAGTAGATTTGTACTCGAGCAGCAGTTTTCTCAACGCGGACTGGTAGTTTCTCATCGCGAGCGGTCGCGAGCATACGCGACCACTCGGAATGAGAAACCTGACCTCCCCGCGTTCAGAATCTCGCCGGGAGGTTTATTTTCCACGCTCGCGATCGGCAACTTGATGTTGCTGATTGCGAACGAGGAAAAAGTCTCGCCGGGATGTCATTTTGCTTGCTCGCGGTCGCCAACTTGACGTTGAGGACCGCGAGCAAGCAAAAAATGCCCGCTACGCTATGCGTTTTTGCAGTGTGCTACGTGCAATTCGCGTAGCACGTAGTTGCGCAAACTACGCGAGCGTAGCGTAGTTTTCTGCCCAGGCCTAATTAAGCAGAGAAGGTTAAACCTTTCTACAACCTCATAAGACCTGATTTTTCAGTTAGGCAGTGGACACAGGAGCACACAGATATCCTTCATTCCCTACAAGCTGACATGATAGTGTCTAAACACTTACAGACACGCGTAAATGTCCGCAACCTGGTGATCTGTATAGTTGTGGGTCAATCTGGGTACACCTACCTAACATACAATGAAGGCGAAACAGTACCCATAGCATACAAATCACACTTATACACGAACGCTGAGATGCGTTTCGCATCCACAGAAAAAATTCTGACAGCAATACAGACTGCTGTAGTCAGAGAAAGAGCACTGGCTCAGGGAAAACGAATAATTGTCGTGACTCCGATACCGGCCTTAGAGGCTGCTACAAAGGCAAGTGTTCCAAATGCTAAAGCCTTACATCCGAGATGGACACAATGGGCTAATTCTCTCACTGCAACAGATGTAGAATACAGATACGACCCAAGTCTGAAAACACAAGCATTTCTGCAATATGAACAAGAATATCCTCTCCCAAATGAAATAATGCCTCTAGATCAGTATGAATACATTATTTACACTGACGGATCTCCTCAACCGGCC
The DNA here is from genome assembly GCA_963921515.1 of Calotriton arnoldi. Lineage (NCBI taxonomy): Eukaryota > Metazoa > Chordata > Amphibia > Caudata > Salamandridae > Calotriton > Calotriton arnoldi. Next base: position 113,224 of record CAWUFW010010810.1, on the reverse strand, counting down.
ATTGGAAGTAAACAACAATACAGCGCTGCATGTGCGATTGTAAAAGGTCCTATGCAGGACAGCAAGTTCCATCCAAGCTGTACGAAAACACAGGGGCATATTATCTAGGAAGTGGCGGTGAGAGGCGTTAGCCTCCTTGTCTTAACGCCTCTCATCGCCACTTCGGAAACGCAAGGCTGCACCATATTACCAAGGATATGGTGCAGCCTGGCGTTTCCCCCTGCGATGGAGCTAAGTCTCACGACTTAACGCCAACGCAGGCACCCTTGCACCAGAGTGCAAGGGTGTCTGCGAGCAGGGAGGTTCGTTAATGTACAGGAAGGTGTCCCTTCCTGTACATAAACAAACCCAAAATGCCATTTTGTAACTTACATGTGTGCTGCTTCATGCAGCACACATGTAAGTTACAAAATGGCATTTAAAAAAAAAGGTTTGTTTATGTACAGGAAGGGTACACCTTCCTGTACATTAACAAACCTTGGCATTTTTTGCTTTTTCCATGTGTGCTGCACAAGGCAGCACACATGGAAAAAGCAAAAACGAGGAGAAATGAAGCATTTCTCCTCGTATCGCCACCTTAAGACCAGGATTTTCCTGGTCTTAAGTTCGGCGCTGCCACCTATTATCGCCTCTCTTGATAATAGGTGGCAGCGTCGAAGTGAATGTGTGTTGCGGTGGAACACCCACCGCAACATCCACTGCACGCCCCTTTCACGCTAAGTTTAGCGTGAGAGGGGCACTATTACCAAGGCAGCGTTAAACCGCTTGTATCGCTTTGTTCGCCCTAAGTTGGCGGGGGTATGCCCAGACGTGGGTCCCTTGCTCACTTTGCCACTGGATTCAAGCAAGCCTGGCTGATGACGGCTGGAATGCCAGAAACCGGTCCTAGGATGCTTGTTTCCGGTCCAGGGAAGACATGGCTTGGCAGTTCGGGCTGGACTGTTCCCATGAGGCACAGGGTCAGACTGATTTGCATATGGCCATGTCTGAACTGGGGTGGTGGAGTGAGCTAAAGAATGATGATGGATTAAACCCAGATCAGTTGACTGGGGGTGAGTGTTTGATTGGCTCAAACGTTCCGTCCATCATCCCCTTTTGTATCGCTTTGTTCGCCCTAAGTTGGCGGGGGTATGCCCAGACGTGGGTCCCTTGCTCACTTTGCCACTGGATTCAAGCAAGCCTGGCTGATGACGGCTGGAATGCCAGAAACCGGTCCTAGGATGCTTGTTTCCGGTCCAGGGAAGACATGGCTTGGCAGTTCGGGCTGGACTGTTCCCATGAGGCACAGGGTCAGACTGATTTGCATATGGCCATGTCTGAACTGGGGTGGTGGAGTGAGCTAAAGAATGATGATGGATTAAACCCAGATCAGTTGACTGGGGGTGAGTGTTTGATTGGCTCAAACGTTCCGTCCATCATCCCCTTTTGTATCGCTTTGTTCGCCCTAAGTTGGCGGGGGTATGCCCAGACGTGGGTCCCTTGCTCACTTTGCCACTGGATTCAAGCAAGCCTGGCTGATGACGGCTGGAATGCCAGAAACCGGTCCTAGGATGCTTGTTTCCGGTCCAGGGAAGACATGGCTTGGCAGTTCGGGCTGGACTGTTCCCATGAGGCACAGGGTCAGACTGATTTGCATATGGCCATGTCTGAACTGGGGTGGTGGAGTGAGCTAAAGAATGATGATGGATTAAACCCAGATCAGTTGACTGGGGGTGAGTGTTTGATTGGCTCAAACGTTCCGTCCATCATCCCCTTTTGTATCGTAACGTGGCTTTTAGCCACGTTATGTGGTTTAACGCTGCCTTGGTAATAGGGCGCTGACCCCGTCGCCACCACAACGTCACAAAAAGTGACGTTGTGGTGGCGATAGGGGCTTGGTAATATGCCCCACAGTCTCCAGGAGACTGCATGGCTCAGCTGGCAGAATTAAAAGCTCTATTACTGGCACTGATAAATACGGATCGAGAATTCCCCACACTAATTGTGTGTGATTCTTTTTACTGTGTCCAGTCATACAATGAATATCTTCACTACTGGGGACAAAATGGGTTTAAGGACTCGAAAGGTGGCACAATTAAGCATAAAATGCTATGGGAACAGGTAGCTGAGTTGAAAAACACACTACCAAAAGCTCACGTGATACACACGCTGAGTCATCAACGTGATGGCGTTCACGTTGAAGGCAATTCATTGGCTGATGAAGCCTCGAAGGGGGCAGTACAAACTGCTTCCGTAGCTGCAATCACTCGTTCAAAAACGAGAATATACGGAGAGATAATGGTAGCTGTCATTGCTTCACACAAAGACAATAAGGCATTGCCGAAAAGTTTTCCACTCAAGTACTCCTACAAGTTAGATGCAAATAACATTCCATTTGCTCAAGTTCCAGGAGTGGGGATAGAGTAATACCAAACATGGATCGCAGATTAGGGTTAATACTAGCTGCACACGAGGGTCTGGGTTCCGCACATGCAGGAGTTACTGCAACAGTTTCTTTACTGAAACAATGCTACTGGTGGCCAGGGTTTAACAAATCAGACCAAGGATTTTGTCTTAAAGTGCGACATCTGTCAGCAGATGAAGGGGTCCACCGTAGCACGTCCAGCGCAGATGCCTTTATTAATATCAGACAAACCACTTGCGTGTGTATATGTGGATCACTGCGGCCCCTTACAATCTGATGAGGCTTACAAGTACATCATGGTTGCAGTGGATTCCTGCTCGAAGTTCCTCTGTGTATGGCCTCAACGCTCAGCTGACGCTCGAACTGTTATCAAAGATTTGCAAGTCTTTATAGGGACATATGCAGTTGGCACATTACATTCTGACCGTGGCCCCGCATTTAGCTCTAGGGCTTACAAGGAAGCCATGGGAAGTTTGGGTGTTGCATTGCGGTACTCCTCTCCGTACCATCCCGAGGGAAATTTGGTTGTGGAGAGGAAAAACCGGGACTTAAATCAATCTTTAACAGCAAGGGTATTAGGTGCAGGTGGCAGTTGGGTCAATCATTTGTATGGAGTACAGCGAGCCATTAACAACATGCCAAGAAGTTCTCTAGGGGGGTCACTCCTTACGAGGTCCTTTTTGGGACAAGAATGTGGGTACCTGATCTCGATTGTGAAGGCACAGTGGCGGATGAAAAACCTTTTGACATCAATAAAAGTTTGGCTGTTTTACATGATCTAAATGAATCCAGAGACCTTCTAAGCAACGTGCAGGTGAAAAGGACCACCACTGGGGAAGTCAAGTCAGTCACGGCAAGACCTGTCTGGATTCCTAAAGTTGGGGATCTGGACAGAGAAAAGATAGTGGACATGAAAGAATTTGGGCCATCCTACAGAAAGCGTGTACCTGTCCTGGCCGTTGAAGGAACAAGAACTGTACTTCTACCACCTCTTGCCGGAAAAAAAAAGAGAAGAGATTTGTCTCATTGATCTGATCAAACCACACTATCTGGCCGATACTGAATAGTAGGCCTCATGGTCTCCTGGGTAGCCGACGCCCTCTTCCCGCTACAATACAGGAAGTGCAGATGGAAAGGCTCATCACGTTCGAAGAGTCTCCTATACGGAATGATGGACTATGCAACAATGCCATGGAACTCGTTCCTCTTGAACAGGAAATACAAAATCAAAATGAAAGACAAATTTCAATTCGACCTAACACTGATGTCTACATCAATATGCCTCAAGAAGAGCCATCTACAAGTTCAACAAAACCTGCTGAGCTACCTAAAATAGATCGAACTGCATCTGGCTATTTCATCGACTTCGATACCTTTTCCTTGGATCCAAGTGAACCTGAAACAACTCTAGCCCCAATATCTCGTCAACAACAAATCAAAGACTTCTTCATTTTCCTTAAAAAGACATACCTGCTGTCACCTTGGCTAGAGCTGTGGATAATCACTGGTATACTGTTCTTTCTTTTCTGGATAGGCTTAGTGACTGTTTTTTACTTACTTATGAATGGAACTTATCTTCGTCAAAGCTCTGCAACATCAAAAGTGAACTTGATCCTGAAACCTCATGTTTCATCACATCGTGAACAAAGAGACTTGTCCTACGCGAACATTTCAGCAGTTCCTATACCTGAGGGTATAGTATGGGACAAGGTTGATTATGATATATTTGGCCCGACAGAACTTTTAAAAATACCTCATTTTTTAAAATTTCCATTAATGATATCATTACCTCCAGTACATTTTCCGATGATTGGGATTTTGAAACTGTAAACAATATGTTGTCTGATTTAGAACAATCTGCCCCATTTTCTCGCAATGAAATGTTAGAAGACACGTCAGACTTTAACACCATGTTTTGTTATCAGCACTATGGTCATAATTTTCTACACAAATCCAGTACCCCTAGGGATGTTTCACATTTCACCAATGGGAACATTGCCCTACACCACCGAAAAGTAGTTCGAAAACGTTTGCACATAAATTTTCATATTTTTCAGGGTTTAACATTTCAGACCCGACCTCATATTACTATAACGTTGCACCTACATCCACACAGAAAAAATATACTGACTAACACCAAACAGATTTATTCTGCTTCATTCATTACCCAACCGTCTGAACAGGGTTTCGACCTATGGAAGGACACTATAGACTTAAAATCAGTATGGGGTTCTAGAGACTGGCAAGTCCAGGGAACAGAAGCGCTATTTAGAGCATGCCTCATTCCTCAGCAGATGATATTTCTGAATGATACTGTGCAACAGACTTCCTTTCTTGGAATAGCCAAGAACAAGGATTTGAACACACCTCAGATTCCAGCACCATCACATACCGAGGAACATTTTACATCACAAGAAGGGGCTACAATAGATGACATTTTACAATACAATAGATCAGACCCCAATTGGAAGGGAAGGTTGGTTTGGCCCACAGACACAAACAGATGTCAAGAAAGATTCAGGGATACCACCAAAGAGTTCAGTATCCATAGGCCAGACCCACGCTATGTACAAAGAGAACATCCAGGGGTGGTGACATCATACAGTGTTGGGAAGTTATGCCTCGATTGGCTAAAACCCTCAACACTACCACAGGTGAAACAGCACTTATCCTTACTAACAGAGGATGTGGACCTTCGAGAATTTTCATTAGGTCCATGAAAGCCACGTCAGAAACGTTTCTTATATGCTGTCTATAATGAAATCTGGAAAGTCTCCCAACAAGAAGCAGTGGAGAGACTTCGAGAAATAGATAGAATTAACCTAGAGAAGGCATTAGCCATAGTTGACAATGTTATGACTACGTTCACATCCAGGATTTATTCACTGGGCAGCATTGTGTCTTCTGCTATTGATGTACTAGAACAAGATTTGTCCATATTACAGCACGGGCAATCACAACTACGTACTATTATGCTACTAAGCTGGATGCTGCAATCATTGCACGCTGGTTACGTTCCTTGTCGTTTTATCAACAGCACGTCCTTGTTTTCTGCGTACAATCTGATGCAAAAACAGATAACAATGGCACAAAGAGGAGCAAAATATACAATGCTGTGTATTGAAAAATTGGACAAGTTACCTTTTACTGTGGCAGAATCGCCATCCATAGAGAGGTTAATCCATGGCCATATAACACTACCGGTCACAACTTTCCAGTTTCAGTATTGCCTAGAACAACAACCAGGCAGGCAGATATGAAAAAATGGGTAGGTAATTCATCAAGGAATCTTGGGAATTACCGTACAGATTTCGATAAAGGAGTGGAGATCTAGAAGTGTTTCTAAGCGGTACAAACTGCGAGTACGTTTTAAGTGGATCTCTCAGATGCCAGGATATCATGCTACACGGGGCCTGTAATGGTTCGGTGGCGAACCTATCCTGTCACTTGAGAGGTACCCCAGCAGCCGTGATTACACCGGTATTCAAGCTACTTTCGAATGGGAGTTACTTAATGCTGAACGATCAAGGTTGTTGTGGGATGCTTCCGGGCATCGCATATCTAGTCACCGTGAGCTCCAGGGTTACTTGCTGTATGCAAGTATTGTTTCCACCAACACACACAGTCAGGGAGGCGCTGCTATGGCCTTCGTTAAATGTTTCTTTTATACGGTTTGATACTCTGAGCAGAATGAAAGCCATGCTTCTACAGAAAACCGTGTCCTTAACCTCCGCCCGGGAGACTTTTGATCTCCAGATCGCAAGGTCCTCGGCTGAGATACAGGCACTCATACTTACGAACTGCCCCTTCCATTTCACAGAAATGGTAAATCGTATCTTTAACATATCTGATACGACGGTTATAGTCTACCTATTTAAGACCATAGGTTCGGGACTGTTAAGCACCTTTCAGACTGTCCTCAGAGTTATACCAAACTTTATACACTCCGTATTCTGAAGCATTTTTGGAGGACTTCCGCTGATCCTGCATCTAATAGCAGGTATCCTGATTGCAATTTTTCTGCTACGCAATGGACGTCCCAGTCACCAAGGAGATGGAAAAAGCACTCTTGGAGCGTAAATACCGTGACCGCATGGTACAACATCTGGACACCCCTTGGCTATGGGAACTAAGTGCCTCTTGGTTCCTGTCATTTAGATTAGTCTGGATGGACTGTGTCTTACCTGTTCTCCGATGCCTGTTCTGCTGAGAAGAATGCGTGTTGGATCCTTGTCTGACACTTCCATCAGTTGCGCAACCGGACGTTGATGCTTTGCTGGACCCGATAACGGCCCATGTTCTGCAGTGTCCCTAGCATATTCCCATGTTGATGGCGGCATTCTTAGAGCCACCACAGGAAGTCTCTGCTCCTGACGGAATGGATGCCGGCTCCTCCACTAACAGGCCTTGGATGGCGCACAGGCTGCCCCAGCATTGGCTGCAGGCAGTACAGAAGATCATCTGTGCTCAATTGACGTAATCTGCGAGGTGTTACAGGGATCGTCGTCTGCGAAGGCAGGCAACAGCAATGTTGCTTCTACCAGCCAGGACACATAAACATTTGGCTTGTCGTGTGCTGGGAAAAATTCTGCCTTTTTAAAAAAAAAAAACTCAAATTGGAACTCCAAAACAATTGACACTTTCTATGATCTGCATGGCTTTCCGATGCTTTTAGTTGTTCGAACTATATATACAGACACATTAAAGCTATTGCTTGAGTGACAATTTTTGTTTTTAGCATTTTTTAGAGTTTCTTACCATTTTTCAGCAAAACTATTGTTTTTGCTGTAGTTGTTTGCATATCAGTGCCTAGACAGCCTAGTAGTACGTTAGAATTTAATTATGTTGTCCAGTCAGATGAGGAGTGGGTGTTATATTCCATATAGGTACCCCAATAAAGGCTCAGGTAACATCCTAACCTTTCACCTATATTCTTCCCTACATTACACACATAACGGTTCCTGGGGACTGATCTTTTACTTAGATACGACACTGCACACAGAACGCAGGATTTTCCCTAGTAAAAGGCTCATTCATTATGCATGAGGATTCTTGGAAACTCAGCAGGACTACCATCTCCTGCATAATAACTATGTATAAAGTTCATTCCCGATGTCATCCTAAGTCCGACAATGGCACAGCAAGGTAGAACCCCTGGGGACACCTCTGGGTATATAAACATCACATCTTGCTAAGATAGGAAGAGGAGAACTAGGACTTCCATGCCGACACACTGACGTGAGACGCTGAGGTTCCTGCATGCAGATACTCCAGCTCGTAGTGGTCTAACACCACTTGCGGGGTGTCCAACTCGAGACCAAGACGGGGTCCCACAGTCTCTCACTTCAGGTAATGGGGTTGACTTTATCCTAGAGGGATTCTTGGCTTAACACCTACACACATGCTAGGTACACTTAGGTACATCTAGTTAGGATTGCATCATAGGAGTACGCATTTTACTGTCATGTATTTTATATACCTGCCTGTATTCATGATTTTAGCATAATGGTAGAAATCTACCATCCTTTTACTTTGCTAGTGCTTCTAATCATTTATATCTGTTTCTGTCTAGTGGTTGTTTCAGCACACCTATTTTACACTAGAATGACGATTGTTCAATAAATGTTTATTGAAAAACGTCCATATCATTTATTCTGTGTATCTCTGAAACGAAGTGAGCACGAGTGACTAGGCGAAAAGTGTTGCACTGTTTCCACGGTCCCGAGAGATCAGGGTTGTCATGTTCGATAGTTGCCAAGAACTATTCTCTCCTTGGTAAGAGGGGTTTCTAGTGGCACTGTGAGCTAGCTGGTATACAGGCTAACATACCCGGTGGGGGTGTCTAGAATCAGTCTGACGCGCAGATCCTATATAGGTTTTATAGGAACTACACAACAGAACAACACATTGGTAACATGGCCTCGAATAGTAGGGCTACATACAGTAACTTAATAGATCCCCAACCATAAAGAGTGGATCGTCTCCCACTTCAAAAGGGCATTGCACACTTTCCAGCACCCCCAAATGGTAATCGAGATAGACCCAGTGGAATAGGGTATCAGCATTTAGAATTTGTGGACGACCATCTATACCACTTTAGAACCACTCATCCGATGAGGACAATGACACAGGAAGTACACTCCCTCTATGAACAGCCAAGGTGCCCATCCCAAAAAGACAATTTTTTTTAACGAATGTCCCAAAACGAACACCCAGCCTCATTAAAGAAGACGCACATTCCCTTATAAACAAATGCACACAGTGGTTCAGACATGTGAGGAAGTGTAGATCACTTATTAGGGAAGGCATAATTTCCACTAAAAGATTCTCAGAACCTGACTCCGATATGGAATATGTCTGACTCACATTAGTCAGTGCTGAATTGGTGGATAACCTAGTGGCCTTTGACATCCGGACCTCACACATGAATCCCACAAAAATTAGGTTGAAGTATAACCCCCCCGGATTCATCAAATAACCTTAGAATCAGTAAATCTGTTCCAAACCTCATTGAGGGATCTCCCCTACGCGAGGTAGATTGATGGTCATGGGATTCTTTCCAGCAGCCTCAATCGGATCAAGTATTGGAGTCTGGTGGAGAGGTCCCCGGTCGTCGGCTATTTACCCATATTAGTGGATTAGCCGATCACCCCGTGCCCCCCATGGATACAGAAAGTAAGAAAAGCAACTCATGTGAATCAATAGGGCTCATAGAGCCTTTATTTCCCTTGGAATTAGCCCAGCTATCATATATTTCATGGAACATTGCGGGCTTGCAATCAAAAATACAATCCTTGGACTGGTCTGAATTAATCAAAGCCCAGGACATCTGCATGTTCCAGGAAACATGGTCCACAAACCCTATCCATCGTCCAGGCTACCTCAACTTTCATAAACCGGCAACCCAAGGACAGAGGGGTAGCCCATTAGGAGCGTTAACAATTTGGGTAAAACAGGACTCACGTTATAGAATCCAGGAAGTCTGTATTGACAGCCTGGATATCATGGCCATTTGTTTATATACGAGCTCTTATGCCCAAATAATAGTCCTTAATGTCTATGCAAAAGGTCTTTTAGGTGGAAGACTGTCTAATACAGTTTCCATTCTAGAGGACTTCTTGGAAAGCAAGTCTGGAACTGCAAATTTTGTAATTGCAGGGGATTTCAATACCACCTTTGAGCCCCTTGATCAAGACTATAGCAAACTCACCGAAGAGGACGATGCACAATGGAGCATCCCCAACTTAGAGCTGCCCCCAATCAAGAGATGGACGGAGGCAGCACTACAACCTAAAGCATTGTGCATGGAAAGGGATATCAGGGCAGTTAATGGGAGAACTCCATCAGATAGAACAGGCTCAAATATATTTAACAATGGCCAGAGTATGAGCCGTATAGATTATATTTTTATCAACCTGGAACAGTGGGCTTCCCTCATTGACATAGAGAAACAAGAAAGAGTAGAGAGTGATCATAATCCCCTAATATTAAAAATGAAAGCTCCAGGACTTAACTTGGTCCCAACCGAAACATTGCAGTGTACAACTAATATTACCTTGCTCTGTAATGATATGAGGCGGGTCAAATGGAACATATAGTGGAAAATGAACAAACGCTCCTAGGAATAAGGGCAGATGTCACCGACACTCTGGCAGAGTTACAAACCGACTCTATCCAGGTACAGTTAAATAAAAACATAATTAGAGCTCATGAAGATCTATTTGGCAAAATAAAGACATATTTTTTAAAGCCTCTCAGACATCCTAGTAAGCTGAAAGAGAAAGAAGCCAATTGGTATAACAAGGCTTGTAGAGAAGCATATAAGTCACTGGCGGCAGCAATCAAACAAAATAATTTGGGCACTATCAAACAAAACCGCAAGAGGTATCAAGCCACACAGCTGAATGCCAAAAAAGACTGGGATGAACAGAGATGGCAAGAGTTTTATCAGGCCAGCACAGGGAAAAACCTACAAAATTTCTGGCAATTGGTGAAATGGGGGAGAGGAGGGGAAGTAACGTACCGCAAAATCATGAAGAGGGGGAAACCGAAGAGGCATTTCAAATTCCGCCACATGATTTAGTATTGCATTTTAATATAGGGGAGGTTGAAATAGCGCTGGGTGCAGTAACTGGAGGAAGAGCGCCCGGCCCAGTCAGTATCCCGGCTGATTTATTTTTGTACGACAGGGGCATTTGGCAAAGGTATATTTTTCTGTTAGCTAACGCAATAGCTAGAGGAGCTTCCATTCCTGAATCCTGGCGGGGCGTAGAGATCTTACCAATCTACAAAAAAGGCGATTGATCTAGCCCCAGCAACTATAGGCCAATAAGCCTTATTGATTCTATACAAAAGATAATGGCAAGATTGGTGTTGAAGAGAACTCAGGAATGGATCGTCGATAATGACATATTGACACCGTTCCAGGCAGGATTTCGTGGCCATGTGAGCACTATCGATCAGGTCTTCCGCTTTGTGCTAATATATTGGCGTGTCGTAGTGATTGCAGGAGGTACTATTTACGCTGCCTTTGTGGACTTAAAGTCCGCGTTTGACTTGGTCCCTCGTTAAAAAACTTTGGTGGGTCCTAAAGGACCTAGGGATGCCATTAGACCTGCTATCCATAGTTGTGAGGCTACATGAGGAGAATTTCGCCCAGGTGCGCTGGGGCACACAGGGCAACAATACAAATCGATTCCCAGTATCTAAAGGGGTCCGCCAAGGGTGTGTTGTGTCCCCAACATTATTTTCACTATTCATAAATGGGGTAGTTAACTACTTCACTACTTACCCGACCGATGCACCTACACTTGCAGCCACCAAAATACCTATACTTATGTACGCAGATGATACACTTGTCATCTCGAAAACACAGAGCGGCCTGCAGCGGGCATTAACGCGCTTTGAAGAACTCTGCAAGGCCCGCAGTCTTGTGATAAACACGAACAAAACCAAATTCATGGTCCTTCACAAGCATCGGGCAATTAAGGGGAGTGTATTTTTAAACAATGAGCACCTTGATCAGACTGACGTTTTTAACTACCTAGGGATCACCCTTGGAAAAAAACTTAACTGGAAACCCCAGATAGAAACCTTGGCCTTAAAGCATCACCAATTAGCAGGTGCATTGCTGAAAGAACACAAGTCCTCATTAACTAAGCCTATAAGCCCAGCTTTGAAGATTTACAACACCAAAGTCATAGCTTCTGTACTTTATGGCGCAGAACTATGGGGCTATGACAACCTGACACCACTAGTTTTAGCCCAAAATAAATTTATGAGCGGCATCACCGGTCTTCCGCAAAACACTCCGCTCAAGCCCCTATTTTATGACCTAGGTTGTAACAGATTGGATGAGATAGCAAGGTTTATCACACTATGCCTGTGTACTCAAAGATGTCTGGGAAGCTGACACCTCATGTAAGATAACTTGGTTGCAAAAGGTGAAAAGTACACTGGTTAACATGGGTTTGAGACATTTATGGGATTATCCAGTGGGCCAACAGTTCCCCTCTGAAAAAGCAATGAAGGAGCTCTACTGGTCCATGGTTGTAACGAATAGTACACAAACCACCGAGCGTGCAACGCTGACAGGCAAATTTATAGAGTTCAAGCCTTGTCCTCAGTATGAATCATACTGGGATGTTATATCCAAGCCCATAGACAGAAGACTCTATTTCCAATTTCGGGTTGGTTACATTACCATTGAAATTTCTCACCCACAAATGGAGTAACTCTAATGACAGCAGATGTCATTTGTGTGTAGAACATGAGGAGACCTATTCACACATTCTATTTGTCTGTCCTGCTTATAAGGCCCCCCGGGAAAAATGGTTAAAACCATTATGTAGAAATATGGGCACTAGGTCTAGCACTATTGCATTAAGAATATTGCTGACAAACACAAACAAACTGTGCGTAATAGCAACTGCCAAATTTCTAAGTTGGATGTGGTCAAACCCTGACAAAATGTTAAAGATGTCTGTGGCCATCCAATCTAGTAGCCAACAAAAAGAATAAAATTGGTGCTCAATTTGTTAGGCTACTGCTAGTATTGGCCAAGCAATGAACAATGAAAACCTGAATAAGCGCAGTTGTAGTAATGGATGCCCACAGTCACTTAGTGTTGTAAATGCTGCTGTGTATCCGAAGACATGGCTAATAACTAACAATATTGTGTAGCTCTTTTTATGGTTCATTGGTTCAAGCACATTTCTATACTATTCAATCAACTGCTCATTTTATGATATTTGTTTATGAAATAGATATATTTTTAATCTTAAAAACAAAAAGAAAGTTTTATATATGAGAATATAATGGTTTTATGGTTTCTCTTTTAATAATTAACTTTTTCATCTTTATATGGTCTTGAAGTTGTTGAACGACAATTTTGAACCTTTGTACATATGCCAAGCATTATGGTTAAAAGGGTGTATACCCCCTCAACAAAATGTTGCGTGTACTGTTGTGAATGTCTTTTATGATCTTGGTGATCGAAATAAAGATTATGAACTGAACTTATTACATTTATTAAGTGCTAGATTTTAATTAGGAACATGTAGGAAATTCATGTTTGGTATCTAAGAAATTGTAATTTAAAATCCTCTTTAATGGTCAAGTCAGATTCTAAGTTACAAGTTTGAAAATGCCACTTTTAGAAGTGTCCTGTCCTAGCTATTTTCTGCCTGCAGCCTGTCCCTGGGTCACATGTCTGGGTGTAGCTGGCAGCTGGACTTTGTTTATTCCTCCCAGAGATCCACACAATAGAGAGCTTGGGTGTGCCTGGATGGGCCATGTTGGAAATGTCCCTTTTTGCAGGGTTATCCCCAAACTTTTTGCTTCTTCCTCCTATGTTTTCCTGACCTGTGTTTGTTGGCTATAGGACTCTGGGCAATTTACCACTGCTGATCAGTGCTAAAGTGCATATGCTCTCTATGTAAATTGTTATTGTGATTGGTTCTCCCTGATTGGCATATTTGTTTTACCAGTAGGTCCCTAGTAAAGTGCACTGAGTGTGCCAGGGCTGGTAAATCAAATGCTACTGGTGGGCCTGCAGCACTTTTTTTGGGGTATAAGTATCAGACCCAAAAACCCAGGCTTTATATCATTCCTGGAATTCAAGAGGAACCTTTGCCAAGGAGAAGAGCTGGAGAGACTGAGGAGAAGTACTGCCCTTGCTGTGTGTCTGGGGTTGGCCTCCAGTTGCTGTTTCTGCGAAGGATAGGAGAAGGACTTTGCTGTGTGCTGTGTCCCCTGCTTGACGGAGATCTCCAACGGCCTGAAGTGTGCTGGCCTCCTATTCTGAAGTCTCAGGGACACAAAGACTTCACTCCCAGCTCCCCTGAACTCTGCTGCTGTGAGTTCTGACCTGCCAAGAGGTGCCTGTGCCAGTTCTGGGCCTCTGGAGGTTGTTGCTGCTGTTTGGGAGCTGGAAGAAAGAAGAAACTCAAAGAACTACAGAAATCGACGCATCGCTCTTCTTGCGGCTGTTTTCCTGACGCATCTCCACGGCGTGAGAAGAATTTCCACAAGTCGCCGCGCCGCAGCAGAAACCGCTGCAGCGCCTGTCGCAGCTGCAAGAATCGACGCATCGAGGGATCGCGGCTGAAGAGGATCGACGAAGCACCACTCAACACCACCACATTGATCGCTGCCGCATCCTGGATTTCCACGCATTGTACCTGTGCGGCAAGTTCATCCGACGCTTCACCTGCGGACCGGAACCGTCACGAAGAATCGACGCATCACTCCCCATACAGACTGGATTCGACGCAACCATTCCTCTGCGTGCAGCGGGACTGTCGTATCGCCTCCCCAAGGTCTCAGGAGTCGCATCTCTTTTGTTGTCCGACTCTGCAGCTATTTGGCTTTTGGAACTTTGACGCATCTACAGGTACTTTGTTGAAAAGTCACGCATCCATAGGTTTCTATGGTACAAGTTCTTGAAACCTCTTGAAAGTCATATTTTTAACTGTGTATGTTGGATTTTTGTCGTTTTGGTCTTGTTTAGTTTAGAAATAGATATTTTATTTTTCTAAACTTGTGTGGTGTCCTTTTGTGGTGTTTTCACTGTGTTACTGTGAGTGTTGCTACAAATACTTTACACATTGCCTTTGGGATAAGCCTGTCTGCTCGTGCCAAGCTACCAAGGGGGTGAGCAGGGGTTATCTAAAGTGTGTATCCCCATTACCCTGACTAGAAGCAAGGGTCCCTATTTGGACAAAGGTACCTACCTCTACCATCTAGAGACCCCCATTTCTAACAGGCCATGATTGGCAGGATGGGGGGCAGAGCTGGGCACAGCCCCACTTGCAAATCAATAGGCTGTGCCCTGCATTCAAACAAAGGACTTCACTCCACTTCATTGTTCAGGCAGCCAAGCTGGAGCCAAGACAGGAAAGGCAGGAAACTCCAAGAATTTCAAAGGAAGTTCTCTAGAAAATTCTCCACCAGGTATAAAAATACCACCCTCATACCCACTCTTCAGTTCAATTTCTAGACCAGCGGAAGGACTCTCAGAAAACTGCCTGCTGCTGTGGCCTGTTATGCTTTTCTACACCTGCAAGGACTGCTCTGCAGCCTTAAGCCTGCCTTGAACCTTCAGAGGCCTGCATTGCTGCTTGAGCGTTGTTCCATGCCTTGAACCCAGCACTACCAGAGTGACTCCAAGTGCTAGTTGACTGGCTTCCAGATCAGAGTCTCAGGAACATAAAAGGCTCTAACCATCTTGAATCTGCAGCTGCACCTAGCCTGAGACTGTCTAAACCCTCCAAGCGGTGCCCCTCCAATCCTGGACCTTTGGAAGTGGTGTTAAAGGTACTCAGACAGTCAAAATCCAAAACGTGGTGTAGGAGGACGGAGTATTATTTGGTGATGTTGGTTAGGCTTCACCATGCAATACTGTCACAACTCAAAGTTGGTCCTTGGATTCACACTGATAAATGCTCAGCTCAGTCCTGATAGTGTGACAAAGAGCAGTCAGGCTTTACTAGAGGAATAACTGTTAAGCATTTCAGAGTACCAACATGGATGATAAGTAATTGACATGGTTCAAGAGAAATCCAACACCAATTTAGGTAAATAAAGCAGATTTTTATCTTAATTTTGACACCAAATTGAATGGAATAGCATATATATAACCAGAGTTATCGATTTTTGAAGCAATATAAAATCAGTGCAGAATAATACAGTGAAACTTTATCATTGAGGTCATTGGGAAAAACTACTAGTGACATTCGGTCACTTGCAGGTTGAGTTGCATGGTAAAAACAAGGAGATGATGGACAGAGTGCTGAAACTTTTCAGACACTCATCCCCAGTCACAGATCTGGGTTGAATCCAAACCTCGTTCTTTAGCTCACTTCGCTACCTCAGTTCAGACCCAGCTATATGCAAATCAGTTTTGACCCTGTGCCTCATGGGAACAGTCCAGCCCAAAATGCCAAGACAGGTCTTCCCTGAACCGGAAACAAGCATCCTGCGACCGGTTTCGGGGTAACACCCCTCATCAGCCAGGCTAGCTTGAATCCAGTGGCAAAGTGAGCAAGGCACCCACGTCTGGGCATACTCTGCCAACTTAGGGTGAACCAAGCAAACACAAGGAGATGATGGACAGAGCGCTGAAACTTTTCAGACACTCACTCCCAGTCACAGATCTGGGTTGAATCCATCATCGTTCTTGGTACCCTTGCCGGGTAAAGGTGATGCGGGCCCAGGACCTAGTCATGACAGTCAGTTCAATTTTATCTGGCCCATGGAGCCCAGGTGTAGAGTTATCTTGGCTGCCTTGGTGCTGAACGGGAGCTGTGGGAGAGCTGCCTTTACTGCTGAAATGGTGCAGCATGAGAAAAAGATGCAAAAACACAACAATGGGGCCACTGCTGATGTTGGATGAATGTTGGATGGAGTTCCCTCTAGGTGCAGCATCGAATGCAGGGATTGGTTGCTGAACTGGCACCCAACAAGTTTCTGCAGCAGTAAGTGGAGCAGAAAGTTACTTCATCATCCAGTGGTCCTGGGGAACATGATAGCTGCCTGTAATTTTGTGGAAAAAGAAGAACAAACACAACAATTGCCAGTTCTGATACTCATTCAAACATCACATTTGTACCAGAGTCCAGAGGATCTAAAGTTCTAAACAGTCTGGTCTGAAGAATTATTTTTTATTTTTATTTCAAGTATTTTTTATCATTTCATACATTTGTTTTGATGAAAAACTCCTTTTTCAAACATTTCAATATATACAAATACAATGATAAACATACACTGAAAACACCACTACATTTAACAAACAAGAACAAACAAATGTGACAAATATACAGTGCAAATCACTATACAGTTATAAACAAATGCAGTACATTTGTAGCTATGGTTCTATCAGGTTTATAGCCCTCACGTTTATAAATGTACAGTGCCTCTGATCATTATTTTAAAGTGTAACAATTTTACTTTTAATTCAGAGACCAACACCAAATGGTGGACCTACTGTGCTCACTTAATATTTCAAATATTATATATTATATATATAGAAAAAGAAGCAACTCAGTAACCCAGGGACCTGGGCTGGGCAATAACTAAACAATAAACCTGTCCCTATGGGGCTAGTGTAGCTCTTGACTACCACAGCAACAGTGTTATTTTAGGGAAAGTATAAAAAACCTCTCAAATGAGTATATTTCAGTTATGCATTTTATTGCATTTATTTATACATAGCTCCTTTATGAATATATTGATCAATTCACACAGTATAATATAATACTTATACTGTTATGTTTTGTAATGTACCCCAATATAGGCCGGGGTAGTCACCTAACCCTTCATCTACATTTTCCCTGCCATTGTACTACATAATGGTTTTTGGTATTGTCCTTTTACCTAGTTAGATGCTACATAAAATGTTGTGTGGTTTTCCCAGAAAACTAGCCTCATTTATTATGCTTGAGGATTCTCAGAATCACACCAGGATTACCATCTTCTGCATAATAACTATGTATAAGGGACATCCCTTTCGTCATCCTCGACCGACATGACACAGCAAGGTAGAACCCCTGAGGGTACCTTTTTGGGTATATAAACACCATATCTTTGCTGGGGCGGGCAGAGGAGAAAGACTTCCATGCTGACACACTGACGCGAGACGCGGAGGTTCCTGCACGCAGACACTCCAGCACACAGTGGTCTGACATCCCTCGTGGGGTGTCCATCTCAAGACCAAGACGGGGTCCTTCATTCTCTCACACCAGGTAATGGGGTTGGCTTCATCCTAGGGGAATTCTTGGCTCTACACCTACATACATGCTAGGTACACTTAGGTACATCTAGGAGTACGCATTATTATTGTCATGTATGTATATGCCTGCCTATATTCATTGTTTTAGCACTATGGTAGTAATCTACCATCCCTTTACTCTGTTGGTGCTTATAATCACTTATATTTGTTTCTGTCTTATGGTTGTTTCAGCACACATATTTTACACTAGAATGATGCTGGTTCAATAAATGCTTATTGAAAACGTTCCACAGTTTATTCTGTGTATCTCTCTGAGACAAAGTGAGCACAAGTGACTGAGCGAAAAGTATTGTACTGTTTCCACAGTCCCTGATGGGACAGGGTTGTCATGTTTGATAGTTGCCAGGAACTATTCTCTCCTTGGTAAGAGGAGTTTACAGTGGCACTGTGAGCTAGCTGGTACACAGGAAAACATACCCGGTGGGGGTGTCTGGAATCAGTCTGGACACCAATCCCACAGTTTATGTTGTCTAAACGCGCAGATCCTATATAGATTTATAGGAACTACACGACATGGCGCCGCCAACGTTGGTTTGGTTCTTATTTAACGGTCAAAACTGAGTAGTTCAGTCATGCTGTTCTCAGAGTCCCCTACTCACATTTACCCAGAGACGTCTGGAGTGGGAAGGGAAAAATCCGCCACAGCTGAGTAGGCATGTCCTGTGTATTTGCTTTAGGTTTATTCAAGCTTGAAGGATAATAGTTCCCTATTGTGCATAAAACCTTATCTCAGTTTCCTTGAAACTCTTTCAACAATGACTGAAGAAGAAAACGCTGCGGCAGCATTACGTGCAAATGCAGCAGGAGAAGGAGAACAAGAAGGTGTTATAAACATTTCAGAAAATGTCAGAAATGCACTCACTTTAAAACTAGCAGAATTTGGAGTCACAGCAAAGGGTGGGACTGTCACTTTCATGATTGATTCAAAACAACAGCGTGTCTGGGTGTGTGGTTTAGATTGATAACATTTGTACGAGGGCACTGTAGTGGTAGCCCAATGGTGGCACCAAAGCTCGCTTAATTATTTGAATTATCTGAAATAGTAAAGAGCAAATTATAAGCTTTGTTAAGCTGTGAGGTAGACAGCTTATTGTTCGAGTGGACTATATTGAAACGGCACACTTGACTGATATCTGATTGGTGACACAGCGCCGAAGGAATGCGCGTGTTAACACAATCACATATACAATAAAAATAAATTATCATGCTTAGACTTGCCTCGAGTGAAGATGATTAGGGTTATTTCACAATTGGGACACATAATTGATACAGCTTTTCCGCAATGTTTTTTATATATGTTTCAGTGCTTGACCTAGTCCCGGTCCTGAGGAGAACCCTAAAAGAAAATACGGGTTCTGAAATGCGTCGACCGAAGCCAGCTAGTCACAATCCCTATTTGACCCACCGAGTAACACAGTGTGCAAACAGGGCAATTAGCCTGGTGCAATTATAATATATATGACTAGCGGTTGTTGGCAGGTTGCAGTTTTGAGAATTGTAAATAATCTGTGCCGCCACCTTGTTTTGTATAACTGAAGGACTGGTCATTTCATCTTGTTTGCTATTTCATGTGCTGTGTATTGTTTTCTTAGTAGTCTAAGTCAATTGTGCTGTTGTGATTTATGTTCAGTTCATTGTCTTTAATTAATTGTTCTCCTTTGTCTGACATAATTTTAAATGTTTAAAGTGTATGATAAAAATTGAATCAACTCATGCAGGTCTAATAAAAATACCAAACCACTTTAGTAGTTAGAGGTGGTTTTCGTACAAATTTTATCAATCTAAACCACACACCCAGACACCATGCTGTTTTGAAACTATTATAGAGGCCCAGCTTGGGTGTGTTCAGGGCCCAACCCCCCTTGTTGTTAAAAAACCTTCGTGATTGAGGCACACGAGTCATACAGGACAGAAGCATTAAATTCATGGGTTAAATTCCCACCAGCAGATGCACGCACAAATACATTTCATTTTTACACTGAAGATGAAATACCAGAGGAATATTTGCCATACGAGGACATTGAAGTTCGGCTCACCTACCAGGAGCACATAAACTGGTTTAAAGGCGCCCTCCCACACACAAAAGATAAAGTGTGACTCGATCCGCTCTGTAGAGACGGAGCCACTTGGCCGGTCCTAGCGGCTTACACACCGCATCCGGACATTGACACAATGCTGGTAGCAGACTTATGTCCACTACACAAAAAAATAATTAAACTTTACAGAAATCTGACACAGTTCGTTATCAGAACACTCACACTTCAACCTACAAGGGTTACACCAGCAGGACAAGTACAAGGAACTGCAACTAAAATAACTCCACAAACACTGAATGCAGTTATGGGTAGAATGCCCACTAAACAAGAGCAAATTCCATTCTGGATAACTCAGAAAATTACGCAGTTAGAGGCGGTGTTTCCACACACAGGCCCTCAAGAAAAACACAGAATGCTTGCCAATGGCGATTGCTCCTCCGATAGAGTATTGTACCTCTTGGGGTACAGTTTTCACTGCCATCTATACCAGAACTCATGGTATCCCTTTAATAGCAGCAATACCAGATGTATTGAGACAGATACAGAATGAGTATGGAGCAGAACCTGCTCTGAACTTAGGGATGAAATTGTTAGGAAATTTTGCCCAGGTATCAGCTATTATATTGGCAAACATAAAAGGGGAGGCAGCAGCGGTGGCGATATGCCAATGCCTGAGGGATTTCACTCCTATACAACAGGAGTGTGAATTACCTAAAATTATCGAAGATAAATATGCCGAATTAGGTAGAGATAATTTGGGCGCTAGAGCAACAAAACCTCAACTCATGGGTGGACCTGAAAAGGATAACACCAAGCAAGCACCTGATTCTTCCAAGAAGAAATGGGATAATTAAACAATAAAAGAATAATAATAATAATAATATAATACCGACATTTGTAGAGCGCGAACAGCTACCTCCAACAGAGGTGTCCCGGCGCTAAAGACAATAGTCGGCGCGCAACCATGCCGCACACCGCAAGAACCCTGAGAGCAATTAAACTAGACTGAAGAGCCATGTTTTTACAGCTTTCCTAAATAGTGGTTCTGACTCAATCAGACGCATGCGGTTAGGCAGGGAGTTCCATAGCTTAGACGCCCCCACTGTAAGAGATCTGCCGCCAAGGCGGGCTTTCCTAACTCGCGGAATACAATGCAGATTTTGAGAATTGGACCTCAAAGCGCGATTCTGTTTGTAGATGCATAACCGTTGTCTCAAATAACTGGGGCACTTCCCATGGAATGACCGGAATGCTAAGGTTAGGGCCTTGAACTCAATTCTTTTTGCCACCGGCAACCAGTGAAGCTCTTTAATATGCGGAGAGATGTGATGACGAAATGGAACATGTCCAATCAGTCTCGCAGCCGCATTCTGTACCATCTGTAGTCTTTTGATAAGGTACGCTGGCAAACCCAAGTATAGGCCAGTAGCATTGTCCAGCCTAGATGCCACAGTGGCATGGACTATGACCCGGCGGTAATCCTCCGGCAGCAAATGTAGGAATTTCCACAAGTGTCTCACCTTGCTTAAACAGGAAACTGTCACTTGCTGTATCTGCGCAGAAAAAAGAGAGATCTGCCTCCCACTTTACTCCCAGATTTTTTACTGTGCCTGCTGGAACGGGCGGGGAGCCCATTTCCATTGGCCACCACAGATCCGCTGCAGGCGGCTGGATCTTGCCAAAGAATAACACCTCCGTTTTCTCAGCATTGAGTTTAAGTTTGTTGTTATTCATCCAAAGAGCGATATCCTTCAGACAGCCTTTGAAATTCTTGAAAGAATCCGCCGACTGATCTTTAAAAGAAAATACCAACTGTGTATCGTCGGCGTATGATATCGCCTTCACGCCCCAGTTGGCTATTAGTGAGAACAATGGGGCCAGGTATATATTAAAGAGGAGCGGGCTCAACGCCGACCCCTGAGGAACCCACACCATAAATTTTTGGGTTCGGACTGATGAGGTTGTAGGGAGACCATTTGAGTGCGATTTTTGAGAAAGGACTTTAGCCAGGCAAGGGCTACACCCCCAATGCCAATGTCCTGAAGACGCTGCACCAGCATTAAATGATCTACCGTATCAAATGCTGCTGACAGATCCAGGAGCACCAGCATAGCTGATGCCCCTGAATCTGTAGCCATCCTCACTGACTCTGCCACCTCTAAAAGCGCCATCTCGGTGCTGAAACCGGCTCGAAAACCAGATTGGGTATCATGCAGGATGCCTTGACTCTCAATGAAATTGGCCAGTTGTCGCTGCACCAATTTATCCAGCATTTGTTGCCGGCGCTGGTAGCAGTGAGATTGGTCTATAGTTATTCATTTCCCCTGGATCTACACTAGGTTTCTTCTTAAGTGGCAGGAGGATGGCGTGCTTCCAAATGTCAGGGAAAATGCCCAAGGTAAGAGATGTATTCCATATGTGGGACAACACATGGATAACAGAGTGCGCCAGCTCCTTTCACATTTTTGGGGGGCAAGGGTCCTCCGGTGACCCTGACTTGCATCTCTGTATCTCTGCCATGGCTGTCTGATGAGAGATGGGAGAAAATTCTGAGAGGGAGGATAGAGAGAATAGAGAGAATAGATCACAATCAAGAGATGGGTCTCCTCAACAGGAGCCCTCTGAAAGGAGGTACAACCTTAGGAATCGTGATAACATTAAAAAACCTGACAGGTAGCAGGATACTGAAACACGTTCCTCTCGTTCCTTTCAGGGTTCATCAAAACACTCAGAGAGGGCAGGACGGTCAGAACACAGATCAGAAGAATGAACAATGTCCAGAGATACACATTGTACTTTGGACTATAATATCAAAAAAGAAGATAAACCAAAAACAAAACCTCAATTTAAAAAGAAGAAGGTAGCTGGCCTTAAAGTAAGAAAGGCCAAGTATACTGAGGACTCAACCTCTGAATAGGAAATGGACTCTGACGATGCTAGACAGTGCAGCAGAAGTAACAATAGCTCACCAGAACCTGATGGAATTTCTGGTGACAGCGGCGTTGAATGAACATATCACGGTGGAGACACCTGCTATTAGGGTAAGTGTCCCACACCCATTATACGAAATAACACTCCAAATGGAGGGGACAAGCCCAGAAAAATTACAGGTCTCTTTCGGGAGAACTTGACTTATGGCTATGACATCCTTTTGGCTGAAAAAGATTGGCCACCTGAGATTGTTATGGAGTGCCAAAAGGGAGAAACAGTAATTTTAACGGCTTTTTCCGACCTCGTTCCAGTATCACTAAAACATTCATAAGCGCAGGAGTGGGCGGTAGCACTTGCTCCAGCATTATATCGCAACCATGTAGGGTGGGATGCTGAGTCACCTCACCATGTAATCTCAATAAAAACTACTCCAACTCCACAGAGACAGTACCCTATTAAACAAGAAGCAAACAAACAAGTCAGGGAGATCTTAGATCAACTTGAATACCAAGGTGTAATAGAAATTGCACCTCTTCAATGAATAATCTTTTGTTTCCTGTAATGAAACCCGACAACTCATACCATCTAGGTTTAGACTACAGACATTTGAATACAAGCACAAAGACATTTGCAGTGCAGAAGGCACACAGTGCCGCATTAATGAATAACATTGTGCGGAAAAAATACAAAACGACACTCGATATCTCAAATGGATTTTTCTGCCAAAATATAGCACCTGAGAGCAGATACTTAACAGCATTCTCAGCCCTAGGCTTTCAGCATCAATTCTGTAGACTGCCCCAAGGGTATAAGAATAGCCCCGGGTTGTTCTCAGCTAGCGTAACTGAGTTTCTTCAAAATTTTGATGAGGAGGCTTTGTCCTATGTAGATGATATTTATCTGATGAATGATGATTTATTGGATCATTTGACCAGGGTGAGCAACATAATTTTGGGATTCGCCTCTGAGGGCTACAAATTCAACTTTAAAAAATCAAAAATAGCCCACCTCAATGTCGTATTTTTGAGATACGAGTTATCAAATGAAGGGTAAAGCCTAGCAGCTAACTTTTTAGACAAATGTGCACTGCTCCAACCTCCAAAAACTCTGAAAACTTTACAATCCATATTGGGATTCCTAAATTTTGGCAGAATATACATTTTGGATTACGCAGAAAAAGTAAAACCTTTCTACGATCTAATCAGTCGATTTTTCAATTAGACATTGGACACAGGAACACACAGATATCCTTCATTCCTTACAAGCTGACATGATAGCTTCCAAACACCTACACCTACACGCAAGTGTAAATACTACAAATCTGGTGATCTGTGTAATTGCGGGTCAATCAGGGTACACTTACCTAACCTTCAATGAAGGCGAAACGGTACCCATGGCATACAAATCACACTTGTATACAAATGCTGAAATGCGCTTTGCTTCTACAGAGAAAATTCTGACAGCAGTAGAGACCGCTGTAGTGAGAGAGAGAGCACTGGCACAGGGGAAACGAATATTTGTCGTAACTCCAGTACCAGCCTTAGAGGCTGTTACAAAAGCTTGCATTCCAAAACGCAAAAGTGCTACATCCATAATGGATGCAATGGTCTAATTCTCTCACTGCAACAGATGTAGACTACAAATTGGATTCTACACAAAAAACTCAAGCATTTCTGCAGTACGAACAAGAATATCCTCTCCCGAATGAAATAATGCCTCTGGATCAGTATGAATACATTATTTACACTGACGGTTCTGCTCAGCCTGCCATAGGAAGTAAACAGCAATACAGCGTAGCTTGTGCGATTGTAAAAGGACATATGCAGGAAGGCAAGTTCCATCCTAGCAGTACGAAGACACAGTCTCTAGGAGACTGCACAGCACATCTGGCAGAATTAAAAGTACTACTACTGGCACTAATAAATACGGATCGAGAATTCCCCACACTTATAGTGTGCAATTCATTTTACTGAGTCCAGCCTCACAATGAATATCTTCACTACTGGGGTCAGAATGGGTTTAAAGACTTAAAAGGTTGCACAATAAAGCACAAATTGCTTTGGGAACAAGTGGCAGAACTGAAAAAAGACTTGCCAAAAGCTCACGTGATACACACGCTGAGTCATCAACGTGAGGACGTTTACGTTGAAGGGAATTCATTGGCTGATGAAGCTGCCAAGGCAACAGTGCGAACTACTGCCGTAGCTGAAATCACGCATTTTAGTACGAGAATAGACAGACAGAAAATGGTAGCTGTCATTGCTTCCTGCAAAAACAGCTCAGCTGTGCCAAAAGGCTTTCCACTCAAGTACTCTGTTAGAAATGGGGGTCTCTAGTTGGCAATGGTTTGCACCGTTGTCCAAGTAGGGGCCCTTCTTCCTAGTCAGGGTAAGGGGGATACACTTCTAAAATAGCCCCTGCTCACCCCCTTGGTAGCTTGGCATGAGCAGACAGGCTTATCTCAGAGGCAGTGTGTAAAGCATATGTGCACACATACAGTAATACAGTGAAAACACTACAAATGGACACCACACCAGTTTAGAAAAATAAGAAATCTTTATCTAAACCAAACAAGACCAAAATGACAAAAATCTACAATACAGTAATCGAAATATGACTTTCAAAAGGTAGAAACAGTTCTGTCCATAGCAAACTATGGATGCAACACTTTCAACACAAAGTACCTTGGATGCATCACAGTCATAAACAAAAACAGCCACAGGGAAGGTGATGCGTCTGTTCCTTACGCCCAGGGAAGGTGATGCGTCGGTTTCTTACTCCAGGGGAGGTGATGCGTCAGTTCCTTGCTGCCACGCAGGGGAGGTGATGCATCGGTTCCTTACTGACTGGAGGTGATGCGTTGGTTTCTTACTGTGTGGGGAGGTGATGCGTCAGTTTCTTACTGCGGCCCCGGTGTTCTTTTAGACTTGGCACCCAAAAGCGATGTGTTGCGCAGTGGAGGTGAGGCATCGCTTTGCGAGGCTTCATGCCGCCCGGCGTTGGTTCCAAGAGGCTTTGCACAGTTTTGCGATGCTTCACGCGGTTCTTGCAGAGAGCAGCTGCAAAACCAACTTCTGAGGTCTTTTGACTTCAGGAAGCACCTCAGGCAAGGAAAGGGCTCACAGATGGCAGAGTCCAGCAGCACCAGCAGAGTTGCAGGAAGTCTTTTGTGTCCCTGAGACTTCTTAACAGGAGGCAAGCTCTATTTCAAGTCCTTGGAGTTCTTCTTCAAGCAGGGGACACAGCACACAGCAAAGTCCTTTCTCCTTCCCTTGGCAGAAACAGCCACTGCAGGCCAACCCCAGACAGCAAACAGCACAGGGGCAGTATTCCTCCTCAATTTCTCCAGCTCTTCTCCTTGGCAAAGGTTCCTCTTGATTCCCAGAAATGATCTTTGAAGTCTTTTCTATCCCTGAGACTTCCAAAAGGAGGCAAGCTCTACTTCAAGCCCTTGAAGAAAACTCTAACAGCAGAATGATGAAAGCACAGTCCAGTCCTTTCCCTGCCCAAGAAAGAAGCAACCACTGCAGGCCAACCCCAACAGCACACAGCACAAGGGCAGTACTCCTCCAGCTTTCCCGGGCCTTCTTCCTGGCAGGTTCCTTAGTTCAGCAGTAATCTAAAGTTCGGGGGTCTGGGCCCCACTTTTTATAGCACAAATTCCTTTGTTCTCTGGTGGCAGAGAAGCTCTTTGCCCAGCCAAAACCAGTTCTGCCCTCTCTGGTGCTACTGCCCGGCATGAGGTGGAGACAGCATTGTCCCAGGCAGACCAGGCCCATTCAGGTGTGAAAGAAATCTCCTCCCCCTACTCTAATTCAGCCCAGCCCTGCCTCATCCAGGAAAGGCAGGACACACATTAACCCCCCCGGTGGCCATCCTGTCATTGAAAAGCCAGACAGTCAATCCACAAACCAGCAGAGGCACACAGGATGGTTAAGCAAGAAAATACCCACTTTCTAAAAGGGGTATTTTCAAACACACAATATAAAAATCATCTTTACTAAAAGATGCATTTTTATATTCTGAGTTCAGGCATACCAAACTCCAACTTTCTATCTTGTCCCAATGGGAAGTTATATTTATAAGATGTTATAAATAAACTCCCATTCTATCCTATGGGACAGATCGCCTTTCAATAGTGAAAAATGAAATTGGCAGTATTTCACTATCAGGACATGCCACACACATCAGGGCATGTCCTACCTTTCACCTACACTGCACCTTGCCCACAGGGGTACCTTGGGCCTACCTTAGGGGTCACTCACATGTAAGAAAAGGGAAGGTTAGGGCCTGGCATTTGGATGCACTTGCCAGGTTGACATGGCAGTACCAAACTGCGCACAGACAATGCAGTGGCAAGTCTGAGTTACATTTACAGGCTGCTCATGTGGGTGGCACAATCAGTGCTGCAGGTCCACTAGCAGCATTTGATTTACAGGCCCTGGGCACACACAGTGCACTGTACTAGGGACTTACCAGTAAATCAAATATACCAATCATGGAATCACCAATCCATAAACACAATTCACAGGGAGAACATGTGCACTTTAGCACTGATCAGCAGTGGTAAAGTGCCCAGAGTCATAAAACCAACAAAACAAGGGTACAAAACAGGAGGCCAAAAAGCACAAAGTCTGGGGTTAAACACGCTGGAAAAGCCAGGTCTGACATACTCCTACAAGTTAGATTAAAAAAATATTCTGTATGCTCAAATTCCAGGAGTGGGACATAGAGTAATACCAAACATGGATTGCAGATAGGTTTAATTCTAGCTGCACACAAGGGTCTGGGTTCTGCACATGCAGGGATTACCGCAACAGTTTCTCTATTGAAACAACACTATTGGTGGCCAGGTTTAACAAAACAGACAAAGGCATTTGTCCTTAAGTGCGACACCTGTCAGCAGATGAAGGGCTCCACCGTTGCACGTCCTGTGCAAACACCACTTCTAATATCAGACAGACCTCTCGCCTCTGTCTATTTGGACCACTGCGGCCCCTTACAATCTGATGGGGCTTAGAAGTACATCTTGGTGAGAGTGGATTCATGCTCTAGATTCCTGTGGGCTTGACCTCAGCGCTCGATTGACGTCTTAACTGTTATAAAGGATTTGCAAGTCTTCATAGGGATATACGCAATTGGCACATTGCATTCTGACCATGGCCCCGCGTTTAGCTCTTGGGGCGTGTCAAGAGGGAAGTGAGCTTGGAGCGGCAGCTCCGTGGCGACCCGGCATAAGTTCCCGGAGCGGCGTTCTGCCGCATAAAAAATTCACCGGAATCACCAATCCTGTAATCGGAATACTGGCGGATCCTGCAGGACTAAAAATTGCCTTTCTGCAACACTGATCAGCCGAGAAATGAGCTGCGATGCACCCCCGTATGATGGAGCGCCAAGATGGCGTCCGGAGGGCCTTGAAACCACCCCCGGAGGGCAGAAGCCGTAATACTGCTCGTCTTCGTTTGAGCACTCGGTGGTGGACTCTCTGCCTTCCTCCCGAGGCTTAAATCTGCCGACCGGCCCCCTTGGGAGGAAGACTGCCTAAACGAGGAGTTTTCCGGTCCATAACATTGGTAAGGTGCGGATGCGGCTGGAGGGGGAGGGGACTACGAGCTGAACCTGCGGCTGTCTCGCTGCCGGATCCCTTTGCGGAGATCGGGACCTCTGCAGGAGAATTAGCAGACAGTGGCGCCCGCCGTGCACCATTTAATCTGTACGGCGATCGCCCGTCCACTCATGTGCTGCTCCCTCACGAATAAATCAATGACTTTCCCCGCTAGCGAAGATGCCAAGATGGCGCTCAGGGAGCTAGCTGTGGGATCGCTCTCGGGACCGAGAATGATGCTTTCTGATGCCGCTGACCTCCGTTTCTGCCCTTCTGAGAAGGCCCCCTACCCTCGGCCCACATCCCGATTTACCGGCCAACCCCCCTGCGGTGCTCGCTGCACATTATTCTACTCACTTGCCCTCATTACCTCTGAGTTACGGTTGCGGCTGGAGGGGGAGTGACACTCTCGCCCCCTTTTAAAACACGCGAACACGGGCCCTGTCCTCTTGCCGCACCACTGCATAGATCACAACCCCTATGCATTTCGAGTTATTGAGATTATTGGGGACCGACTGATTTTATACATCAAGGACACAATCCCCGTGCCTGACCTCAAGATGGCTGCCTCAGTGGGTCGCTCCATGATGCTCTACTACTCCTGGACAATATAACTGGCCTTCGACCTTGATCTTGATCACAGCCCTCATCTCACCTTGATCCTGCTCACCCTTCTGGACTTTTACTCTGGGATCTTTCCCGTGACCGTGGAGACTTAGCTATTTGACCGATGCCCGGTGGAGCTACCTGATAGCTAAAGAGGAGATGGGCTGTGGACTCCCCCTCGGCCGTCACCTACCCAGCCGGACTTTGGGCAGACTTTCCTTAGTCTCTCCATTGTACCCCCCTCCCACCCCTTCACCCCTCCCCCTTCTCCCTCTGAAGAGAATGCTCCTTTCTTCTCATCTTCTTTAATGTTTTTCCGTGGAGACTTAGCTATTTGGCTGATGTCCGGTGGAGCTACCCGATAGCTATTGAGGAGATGGGCTATGGACTTCCCCCTCAGCCCTCACCTACCCAGCCGGACCTTGGACAGACTTTCCCTTCGTCTCTCCGACGTATCTCCCCCCTACTCCTTTTCCCTACCCCCTTACCTTTTTTTACTCCTTGAACCTCGTCCTCTATGCTACTTAAATGTTTTTATTGGTATATTATGTAACTTGTAACGGATGTAATTTTGCAACTTTGTGGAACCTTATGTAAAGCGCTCTGATACCTTCGGGTCTAGCCAGCGCTATATAAAACTCATTAAATAAAAATAAATAAATAAAATAGCTCTAGGGCTTACAAGGAAGCCATGGGAACTTTGGGTGTAGCATTGCGGCACTCATCTCCATATCACCTTGAGGGAAATTCGATTGTGGAGAGGAAAAACCGGGACTTAAAGCAATCCTTAACAGCAAGGGTATTAGGCTCGGGTGGCAGTTCGGGCAATCACCTATATGAGGTCCAGAGGGCACTTAATAACATGCCAAGAAGTTCCCTAGGAGGCATCACCCCTTACGAAGTCCTATTTGGGATGGGATTGTGGGTACCTGACCTCAATTGTGGCAGCACAGTGGCGGATGGAAAACCATTTGACATCAATAAACGTTTGGCTGTTTCACAGGAACTCAATGAATTCTGGGTACTACAAAGCAACGTCCAAGTAAAATGCACCGCCACAGGGGAAGTAAAAACAGTAATGCAAGACCTGCCTGGATCTCAAAAATCGGGGATCTGGTCAGAGAAAAGATTGTGGACAAGAAAGAATTTGGGCCATCATAAGGAATGCCTGCACCTGTCCTGGCTGTCAAAGGAACAAGAACAGTACTTCTTCCACCTCTTGACTGCAAGAAAGAAAAGAGATTTGTCTCCATTGATCTGATCAAACCACACTACATGGCCGATACTGAATAGCAGGCCGCGAGGGCTCCTGGGTAGCCGCCGATCATCTCTCGCTACCATACAGGAGGTTCAGACAGAAAGATTGATAACATTTGAAGAGTCTTCTATACATAGTAAAGAAGTTACCAACAATGAAATAGAACTCGTTCCTATTGAAAATGAACATCAAAACACAAATGAAACACAGATATCAGTTCCATCAATATGCCTCTACAGGAAACATCTGCAAGTTGAACAGAACCTGCTGAGCTACCAAAGATAGATCGAACTGCATCTGGCTACTTCATCGATTTCAACACGTTTTCTCTGGATCCAAGTGAACGTGAGTCACCGCCAGCTCCAATTTTCAGCAAAAAACAACTTCATGATTTCTACATTTTTCTGAAAAAGACATACCTAGTCTCACCATGGCTACAGCTCTGGATAATAATTGGAATACTGTTCCTACTGTTCTGGATAGGTTTAGTGACTGTCTTTTTCTTGCTCATGAATGGACACTGAAACCTCATACGTCATGTCATCGTGAACAGAGAGACATGGCCTTTGTGAACATTACAGCAATTCCAGTACCTGATGGAATAGTTGGGACAGAGTTTCATATGATGTATTTGGTCCCACTAAACTTTTAAAAATACCACATGTATTTAAAATTTCTTTAAATGATATCATCACCTCCAGTACATACTCTGATGATTGGGATTTTGAAACTATTAATAGTTGTCTGATTTAGAACTGCCTGCAGCATTTACGAAAAATGAAATGTTTGATGACTCATCTGATTTTGATACCATGTACTGTTAATTGATTCTACAATTTTCGAATTTTTAAAAAATTTACTAATATCACAATTATAGATATATATACATATAAATGTATATAAGTGTGGAGGTCAGAGGCAAGATGGCGGCCGCATTGTCGGCCGAGTGAGCTGGCTATACTTCCCTCTCCTGGCTGACCTTCTTCCCCCTCGTACCTGACTGAAGGAATGTTATGAAACAAGCAGGAAAACGTGGAAAATAATAGGCGTGCAGTCCTGGCATGATCTGGCGTTCGTGGCTCTGGGTCTATGGACTACCTACCTTTACCTGCAAGATTGGCTTGTGCCGGCTCTCTTTTTCCCGCGGCGGCCGTTGCTGTCATCTCTTGCTCAATTACTACGATGCCGCCCAAAGCGTCTCTCAAAGGCTTAAGGACCCGCGGGTCTCCCGTAAGCACCGGGAGTGCTGGGAGCCCCGGGAAATCTGCTTCGGATGGTGCGGCGGCGGTGGATGATGGAGTACTCCGGTCTCTCGCGGGTGAGCATATTGGAGGCGCGGGAGCCTTCGGAATTCGGGACCGACCAGGCAAGGGAAGAGGCTCAGGTCGGGGGCGCCAGACGGTCCCCGCATTATTTAAGGCACAAGCCGGGAGGAACAAGGCGGCAGACGATCGATCTTCGGGAAACAATGCTGATGGCAAATCTGTAATCTCGTTGGCCACGTCTGGGACAACTACAATACCACAGGACGATCTCACTCAGAGGCCTATTCAAGGGACTGTTTACTCTTCCCCAGTTGGTGTAAATGATTTGAGCATGCAGAACTTGGAAGCGGGGGGGTATGTGAGCATATAGACCGTTCCAATGACATTAATGGTCATGGTGATAACCAAGAGACCCTGATTACTGATGATGGATTGCCGGGTGTTGTAAATGGAATATCTGCTAAACAACAAGGAAACAGCTTTATGGAAACTGTAGTCCCCCAGGATAGTGGTCTAGAAAAAACTGTAAGGAGTCAGATGGATGGGACCAACTGTAGTATGAAAGTCTACGGACTGGAAAAGGAAGCGAAGGAATGTCCAGGGGAATCCTCAGGGTTAAGTCTTGTAAAAGAAGGGGATTCAGGAGACAAATTCTTTTCTATGTCAGACCATTCTAACTCTTCAGGAGATGAGAGTCCCGGAAAAGATTGGGCTGAAGATGGAAGCGATGCCAGTAGCTTGTGATGGGAAGAGGAAGAGACAGGAGGTAAATCTCCGCTCACCCCGGGAACGGTTCGCAAGCAAAGGGAACTAGGTGCAGCCGTACCAGATAAGATCCTAGGTTCAACTGACTCCATGACATGGGATTATTCCTTCTCGTCCAAATTGGATGGGAGCAAAGAAGTGGTTGAAGGGGCGGCAACTGAAACTCCAAGGGTGAACCCAGGGAACCCTGATGAAATTACATTATCACCGCGAGGAGACTCGACTGGAGAGTTTGCGCACTCAAGGCTCATGCCGAAAATGACAAAACTCAATACGCAGGGTTGCCAAGACTTGCTCTGATTTTGCAGTTCGGATCAGTGAGGCAGAGTCTAGAATATCTACACTTGAGGACGAGCTGGCTGCTCAAAAAACTATCACTGAGTCCCTGAAAGCTCTGAAAGAGGACACGCTATGGAAACTAACTGATCTCGAGAATCGATCAAGGAGGAATAATTTATGGATTCTGGGTATCCCTGAGGGCAAGGAGGGGTCCGACGCTCGGCAGTTCGTAATTGAACTTTTCGAGGAGGCATTCCCTGAACTTCGGCAATGGGATTGGAAAGTTGAACTGCAAAGAGCTCATCGGTTTCCTTTTAATCAACAAAAAAAAGGGGACAAGGCATTGAAAGGCCACGTGCTATTCTTATCTGTTTGAATAATTTTTGGGCCCGAGAGGCACTGTATGATTTAGCTAGACCAGACAGAAAAAAATGGGAAAGGGATGTGATTTTTTTTGTAAGACCCGATTTCTGTCAGATGACAGTGCAGAAAAGATGGCAGCTGCGCCAATTGATCCCAGTATTTCAGGCAAAGGGGGCCCAGGTCTTCTTGCTCAATCCTGCTAAATTGAAAGTAGTGTTTCAGGGACAGACGCAATTTTTCTTTTCTGAGATTCTAGCGAAAGAATATTTGCAATCAATTTAAGCCAGAGACTTAAACAAGGCGGCTTAAGTAATCCACTTTTGCTCTGACTGTTCTGGGGATGACTATCTGGTGCCTGATGTGGGTCTTTTATCTTTCTCTCTGAGGACCTTCTTGGGTTTTTTTTTGTTTCTTTTCCCCTTGTATATTTGTATCTCTCGGTGGTCTATTGGGGGGGGGCAGGGATGGCCTAGAGGAGGGGGGGTGGGCACAGCTCTTCATCACCAGGGACCGCCGGTCCCTATGCCTCATGAGGTGGGTAGTAGGGAGGGGGGTGGGACAGGGGGGAGGGTAGGTAGGGGTATTGGTGGGGGGGAAAGGGAGGGGTCCGGGGTGGTAGGGGACTGGGGGTGAAAATATTCAGAGAGGTAATCAGTAAGACTTTTCAGCAAAATTGCAAGGTATTAAGAATAATAACAGAAACTAGAATAAACTGCTACCTAAGGGCTGGTTTGGTAACTAAGAAGGACCACTTGTCTAGGGGAAATGGGTAAGATTACTATTTGTTCTGTCAATATAGGGGGGTTGGGGGATAGGAATAAATGGATCAGGACTATGGAGATGATAAAATCTATTAATTCAGATATCGTTTGTCTCCAAGAAACACACCTACCTTGGGATAAGAGGGGGCTAATTATGTTAAAGGGGTACTCCTAAATGGCCTGTTCTTCTCAAACGTCTAATATTAGAGGGGTGGCCATCCTAGCCAAGAATTTTTTAGGACTAGCCAAACGGACATTGGGTGATGCTGGAGGTAGATGGGCTTTGGCAGAATTAGAATCGGGAATAACAATAGGAACAGTATATGGCTCAAATCAGGACGAGCCTAAGATACTAGAAGATCTGGAATTGGAGTTGGCAACTTGGCCTACCCCTCTGATTATCTGTGGGGATTTTAATATTCATTTAGGTGTTGGAAGTATGATGTGCAATCGGTATCAAGGACGGAAGCCTAAAGTATATAGAGCTTTGGCATCACTAATTAAAAGTCATGGGTTAATAGACGTATGTGATTCTAAGCTCTCTCCCGATCCTGGATACACATATTTTTCCACCCTCACAGGAAATATGTTAGGTTAGACTATTTCTTTATCTCGAAGCAGATTCTTGGCAGGGCTGGTATAGAAATTTTACCGAAATTAATGTCCGATCATAATCCCCTGACCTTAGTGGCAAGAATGCAGCAAGTACAAAGGCAGCAATCTCAATGGACGTTTGATCGGAAGTTGTTGGTGGATCAGGAATTTGTCAGTTATTTTAAAAACTGAATAATAGAATTTTTTAATACTAACAGATATAGCGCATCGCGCAATATGGGTTGGGACGCGTTCAAGGCGGGTTTAAGGGGGGAGATGGTAAGTTTTGTCTCTCATAAAAAACAACAAGAGCTGAAGAGTAAGCAATTGCGTGCTAAGCTCTGGGATTTAGAGAGAGAACATCAGGATAAGATAGTGCGGGGGGTGGATGTGGCCACAACTCAGTTAGATATTACTGTGACTAAAGCTGAGATAGGCTCGTACTACCTACAAAAGGCAGCAGCTCAAAATCAGATCCATAGGGCGGAGAGGTATAAGGATGGCGAAACA
Organism: Calotriton arnoldi; assembly: GCA_963921515.1. NCBI lineage: Eukaryota > Metazoa > Chordata > Amphibia > Caudata > Salamandridae > Calotriton > Calotriton arnoldi. The sequence continues at coordinate 78,558 of CAWUFW010010810.1, read as the reverse complement.
GTGGGGAGACTACTTGCACTAAAGACAAGACAGAAATCGATGAAGAGCCAAATATCCTCAATAACAAGTGGGGGGATCTCATATATAGACCCGGTGGATATACTTAATGTATTCCATAAGTTCTATCAAGATCTCTATAAGGAGGAGATACGGGGCCCTCTGGGAAGATCATCTGCGAGGGAAAGAGAGGAGTTTAGGAGGCTGGGACAGGATGAAAGGGACAGGTTGGAGTCTGAATTGCTATTAGAAGAGGTACAAACTGTGATACAGCAGCTGGCCTCGGGTAAGGCAGCAGGCCCTGATAAGTTTCCTTTAGAATTCTATCAAATTTTTCGAGAAGAGCTGGCCCCCTTGCTCCTGGATCTGTTTCTGGGGGTACAATATTCAGGAAACCCACCAAACTCTTGGAAGGGTACTAATATAGTTATCTTTCCAAAGAAAGATAAGCCACCGGACAAGCCTACTTCATATAGGCCTATTTCTTTAATCAACACGGGTGCAAAAATCTATTCTAAAATTTTGGCAAACCGTTTTTAGGGGGTCATAGCCAGTCTCGTATCGCCTTGGCAACACGGTTTCATACCCGGCAGAGACACAACAGATCATGTAAGGTGAGCCGTGGCCTTGTTTGATATTGCCAGGGAAACTGATGGGAGTCTGGCTATGATCCTCCTGGACGCGGAAAAGGCATTCGACCGGGTGTGTCAGGACTCACGGGAGGTTTCCTCCTTCTAACTCTATGCTGGCTACCATTTTCCCCCTACAAACTTACCAAAAGTCAGATAATCCCTCAAGCTGGAGTGCTTGTTGGCACCGATGGAACTCCAAGATGGCTGCCAACATGCACATATTGCGACAGCACACCGCTGTTAGCAGTCTAGACTTTTAGGTTTCATGACATCTGGTGAAGTGCGCTTCAACATTCCACTGCGCACTTCACTGAAGAAATAATTGGAAGAGCACCTCTTTTCCCCAGCGTCGTGGAAGTCAGTTAGGGTAGTTGTGATAAAAATCGGGGTTAGCTTCATCGGAACTACATTCCCTCACTAATCAGGTTAGTGTTAAACTATGTAGCTAATATAAAACATTCTGTGAGAAAAGGTTATCGTGTCAGAGGTAAATTTCTATTTAAAAAGGAAGCGAAGTCAGAATATATTTTCCTTCGTTCGAAAACTGGAAATACCTTTCAGTAATTGCTTTCCTTAGCGGCGTGACCTTTCAACATGCCACGTCTTCTTTGACTGAAACTTGTTCACTCTTCTGAGAATTAATTAAAAGGTGAAGTCAGGGTCAAAAGCCCGGCATATTTCTTTCTCATACCACGTGTTAGGTTTGAAGATAAATAACGTGAAGGCCCAGTTAAAGAATTCCAGTAATGTTCTCCTCACGTATGGCCAGAATAAATTAACTCTTCAGCAAACATTAAAACGGGGGTCAGAATAAATTGTGCTTCCAGCAAACATTAAAACCGAAGGCCTGAATAAAACCAAGGCTTCCTTTTAACATTTAACCTAAGTTCTGAAGCATTGTTTAAAAACTAATTGAAGTCAGAAAACCAGTCATCCTACTCCAGAAACCCCAGTTCAAGGCCCACTCCAGTCTCTTAACAGTGAGTTAATAGAAAGAAAGAGAAACCCATATAATACGTAAATTAGGAATACAGAAATAAATACTTACCTTATCTTTCTTACATTAAGAAATAGCAGGATCAAGTGCAGATTGTACCTGGGAACGAAAAGGAAAGAGATCTGAGTGAAGACTTCTCATACAACCAAGCAAACAATACATGAGAAGTAGAAGAGAAGTAAGCTTCAGTAAACATTCTGGTAAGATAAGTTATTTATACACCATAGAAAAAACAGTAAGTTAAAAGGCACAGTAAATAAAGGTTTTTACATGTTAATGTTGCAGTCCTGTAAGAAGAAGAAGAAGACGTAGCTGAACAGGCAGAATATTGGAGCAGTCTCGTCTCTGTCCCCAACCCCTTTTCCCCCTTAGAACTATCCTGCAATGGAATACTAAAAGACCTAGCAGGGTTGGTTCTGAGAAGGGTATTGGGATCTAGCGTCATTCTGCTCCTGTGTGGTTCAGACAGCAATAAGTATTTAGACCCTGACAGGGTGGCATGGGAGTACTTATGGAGAGTTCTGGTAGCCAAGGGATTCGGTCCTCGGGTCATCACTGCAGTCAAAGCAATGTATAGGGTACCACACGCGAAGCTCCAGTTGATGTGCAAAGAATCGGACATCATAAGAGTGGCAAGGGGAACAAGGCAGGGATGTCCCTGCTCCCCAATCTTATTTGCCCTATATATCGATCCGTTCATCCAACAGATTATTGAAAATCAGGCTATTATCCCGGTGGTAACTCAAGGGTTCGATACTAAAGTATTAGCCTACGCAGATGACATTGCGGTATTAACATCTAATCCAGAAGAGGCAATGAAGGAAATAGAAGCCATGGCTATTATATTCGGAAAGGAGTCAGGGTACTTACTGAATAAGTCTAAGAATCAAATAATCTGCACTGAAAATATCACCTTTCAGGATAACCGGCAAGTACCCATGGCTACTTATCTTGGGGTCAGAATTAGCCCGGATGTAGATCGGATTGCACAAATCAATTTCGACCCCATGATTAATAAAATTGCTACAGATCTCAGGCGGATGAATCTATTGTACCTGACCATCATAGGAAGAATTAATGTTCTTAAAATGGTAATGCTCCCCAAGATATTGTATTTGTTTAGGACACTCCCAGTAGAAATTGAAGGGTCTATAACTAAAACATTAGACTCCATATTTAGTAATTTAATTTGGCAATACGGTAAGGTAAGGAGATCCTTGAAGTTTCTTACCCTGCCTCAAATACGGGGCGGCTGGGCTGCTCCTAATCTTACTCTCTATCACTGGGCGGCATTACTTCAACATATGAACATACTCTTCTTTGATAATGGAGGTAGAGATAGAGCAGTAGGGGCTGAGGGTCTCCCAACAATCTATGAACTGGCACTAGGGGAAGGGGCAAGAGCACTGTTGCTCCGTCAGCTTGAACCCAGTTACTATAAAAAGGTACGATTTAAGATCATCAGGAATGTGTGGAAAGTATGGGGCAAAATTCAAAAACATATGAGCATCGAGAAATTTACATGGTATACACCTATCTGGTGATCATCTCTGTGTCCCCCCTGGTTTTATGATGCTATTGGGAAAAAATGGGAGCAACTTGGCTTAAGGATAGTGGGAGATATCCAACTAAAAGATCAACTATATCTCTTCTCTGAGCTGCAGAGAAAGTATGGAATTCCCGACAGGCAATATTTTAAATATATACAAATAAAGGGATTCTTTAGTAAACGGAGGCAGGCAATTTCAAGTGCTAAAATCTTTTTGTTCGAGACTATGGGTAGACCTTTCTGTAAAATTAAACATTTATATGGTCTGATGATGGAGGCAGTTTCGGATGACATTGAGAAAGTGGAAACAAAATGGGCCAGCAGACTAGAGAATGAGGATCTAGATATAGATATGTCACTGTTGCTGGCTAAGAAAACGCTTTTATCAGCAAGTCTAAAGGCACAACACTATAAAACTATATATAATCTGTACTTCACCCCTTCTAAATTATTTAATTGGGGGAAAAGGGAGGTTGACAAATGTCCGAGGTGTGGGATAGGACCAGCGGAGGAGATACATATGTTCTATTGCTGCCCAAAGCTCTATTTACTTAAAATAGAGCTAACAAAGTTCTGGGAGAAGATCTTGGGTAAAACCGTGGCTCTAACTCCCTCGTTAATGATGGTGGGGTATGATAATAATGTAAGGCTGGATCAAGCCCAGATTAGTATTATATTTATCTCAGTCACTGTAATCAGGCTACTTATTGCAACCAGATGGAAGGATCCAGTGCCCCCAAGCTTCCATGAATGCCTGGCCCGCTTAATTGCCATATATAAACTAGAACAGGCTCTTTATGAATGTAAGGGGCATCAGGCTAAAAAGTGGGGTATGAAACTTTGGGCCCCAATAACAAACTGGCTATCCAGGCTAGGGTAACGGGTATAGGCTATGGCTATAATGAATTCCGTATTAATGTCTGATTAGCTATCTTTCGCATTTTTTTTCTCTTTCTTTTCTCCTCCTCTCTATTTTTGTATTCTAGATTTATTTGGATTATGAGTTACTGATGTACAAGGAATTGTATATATTTTCTGAAACTGTTATTTTACTTTTTATTTTTTTTATTTTTTTCTTCAAATTCATATTTGTAATCAGTATTAATTTAGATGAAATGATTATAATCGCTATCGAATGAATAAGCTGTGGATGTGGATATATATATAATATCTCTCTGAATTAAATTTTAAAAAAAATGGATATAAGTGTGTGTGTGAGTGTGTGTGTATAAATAAAAAAGTATTTCCAACTTAATTATACATAAAAAGTAAACAATAGATCAAAGTAAGTTTTACTAAAAATAGCTTAAAAATTACATAAATGTATATGTAAATATATATCTATATAAAATATCAAATTAAATACACAAACACATAATAATATATATTTAAACAATATTAACAAAAGTATTAAATTCTAGGAATAATAAATATACTAGTCCCACTCCAATCTATGCAACAGTAGAGAAAGCGTTCGACCCAGGAGGGGCAAAATTTACTATTCCCACTCCAGTGTGTGCAACAGTAGGAAAAGCATTGGACTCAGAAGGGGTAAACTTTACTATTTCTACTCCATTCTGTGCAACAGAAGGGAAAGCGTTGGACTCAGGAGGGGTAAAATCTACTATTCCCACTCCATTCTGTGCAACAGTAGGGAAAGCATTGGACACAGGAGGGGTAAAATGTGCTGTTCCACCTTCAGTCTATGCAACGGTAGGAAAAGCGTTGGACTCTGGAGGGGTAAAATTTACTATTCCCATTCCATTCTGTGTAAGAGTAGGGAAAGCATTAGACACCAAACGGGTAAATGATTATTCCCATTCTAGTCTGTGCAACAGTAGAGAGAGAGTAGTTCACTTCAAACAAATAACATATTTTAACAGCTCTATTAAATTCCCAAAAATATAAAATTCTAAACATAAAAAATATGTCTAAACTTTTTAAAAAATTAAACAAATTGCATAATTGTTACAATTTTTAATAATTATCATCAATTAAAACAAATATTGTTAATTTAATTAAAATACCACACTGTATTCACACAAACACATTTCGGTGTAGGAACTGACAGACCGTATTAGGATATGGTGTGGTTGAAAACTCCCATTACTCTATTTGTGTAAATCCGTGCACCGTGTGTGGTGCCTGCCACACGGTGCAGGGATTTACAGGGTGGCACCAGCCAGAGGCCGCAGGGAGACGCTTTCCGACAGGCTTTTCATTTCGAAAAGTCTGACATGAAAAGCCTGTCCGAAACCAATCTCACAATCCCAACGGTGGAAACGCCGTCCATAGGGATTATGTTGTGGTTTCCTGTTGGAAGCCCCTCGGAAGCCAGCCAGAATGACTGGCCGGTTTGACTTCTGACCGCTTTGACTTCCGACCGCCTACATTGTTATTAGGTGGTCGGAAGTCAAACTAGAGATGTCGGTCAGAAAGCCTCCAACCTGTGGAGACTTTCTGACCGACATCCACATGAGGCCCTATGCTATTTCCAACCACAAGCACACGCAGACACAACCCAGCAAACCTCTATAAAGCAACTAGGGTATCCATACATTGTGCGTTGTCAAACTAGTGGTGAGTTGGGCACTGTTCTGAGATGCACTGTTAAGCAAACATGGCATATAAGACTACAGTAAGAAATCCATACAATTTTTTAATCAAAATTAAGTTATCAGTATATATTTAATACTATTAACTCTTTGCATGTAGACCGAGATCTGCCTGTGGCAATGTATAGGGAAAAATGTAAAACTTTATTAAAGTTAAAAATATATATATGTTAAATATTAATGTAAAAGAATTTGAAAAATGTATGTTAAATGTAAAACAAATACAAAAGGGCTACAACAGTATCAACATAATTTTGAAATAAATATTAATTAAATTTAAATATATTAATTAAATTAAACTTATTTTTTAGGCTTTATTAAAAAGAAGTGCACCTAAAGTAATATGTTTTGTTACTATGGATTACCAATTAAAAAATGTTGTTAATGTAATATGGACAATTTATATTAACTTAATTGTTTTTTTAAATAAAGTAACATTTACTTTTAAAGCAAAAAGATTATTAAAATATTTTATCATAAAATGTGTTTTATTTATATATAAATATTTTGCCATGAAATTATATTTATATATATATATATATATATATATATATATATATATATATATATATATATATATATATATATATATATATATATATATATATATATATATATATGTATATATATATGTATATTACCTACTGGCAGTCTCCAGTAGGTAGTTATAGTTAGGACCTAGTTTCCATAGGAAAAGCGTTTTTTGTTTTCCCACTAACTTTGGCGTCGTTTGACGAATCTTCGCGAAATTTCCAAAACTAGTGGGGCGCTCCGGTCAGCTCCTGTCTCGAAAGTTTTGGGGTGATTCAACAAGCGGGGGCCAAGAAAATATATATATATATATATATATATATATACACATATATATATATATTTAAAAAAGACTATGCAAAATAAATGTGTTTATTTTAACGTTAGTTCTTATGTGGTTTCTCTTTTAAGTCCCTGCCTCCATTCTTTTCTATCGAAGGGTATTGTAGTACCAGTGGCCATGTGTGGTACTGAACGTACGCTCCAGGTCTGAGCTGGAGCACATTTGCTAATGTTGTGCCTTTTTGTCTGAAGTAACTTTAGAAGTGCAGTTTGTGAATAGCATTGGGCTTACTTTTTTTTTGAGTGGGAGGCTGACCCTCCCTAAACTCCTCTGTCTCTCTCCATAAACCCCTCCACTTAGTAGTATGTTTCTCCTTATTCCAGTCTCTCTCCCTAGTCCTCCCACATTTACTACTAATTACTAAACTTACATGTGTGAGGTTCTTCTCATAGAAAACATAGGAGAGGTCGATTGGTTTGTAAATTGCATTTTGTAGTAAGTAAGTAATAATACTGTAGTACTACTTTATATACTACTTAATTTATTTCAAAATGCAGTTTGTGAATCGGGCCATGTATGTATTAGGCACCATTAGTCTTAGTGAACTCATCTCTCCTTGCCCTTCTTGTCTTTATTCATGCCCTGAGCTTAGCTAATGACTTCTTCAGAGGTAGCTGGAATTGGTTAGTCTCTACTAGGCCTGGGCGGAGTTCATGGAATTTGCTGCAATGAACTCCGCAAAGTGGCCAAAAAACTCAGCCACCCTACGTGGAGTTCCGCGAGCGGCAGAGTGCGGTACGTCGCGCTGCTCACGCTGATTTTTAGCATTTGTCCCCCACTGTAAAATCAGCTCGAACGGAACTACGCATCACGCCTGAGGGCGCTGCTTCTTTCTGTCACTCGAGTATATATTCTACCTGAGCAGCAGCTTCCTCAAAGTGAGTGGCAGATTTCTCAATGCTAGCACGCAATTTTTCTTGCTGGCATAAGTTGGTGAGCCGCATGAGAGAAAAAACTCTGCGTCGCTTCGCGGAGTTTGTGGAGCTTCGTGCTCCACGCAGAGGGGGCAAAACTCAGCAAACTCTGCCAGTGGAGTGGAATTCTTCACCCACCTCTAGTCTCTACTCTACTGCAGTAAGCACAGTCACATGGATGGATGGATGTTTACAGATCTCAAAAAGTAAAAAAAACTAGGCAGTTAATTGTGAGTCGTTCCCCATTAAGCAACATTCCACCATTTTACTGCAAGTGTGTAGCACTCCATAGTTCGGCCCAATTGCTAATCTATGCCTTTCTAAAGTTACTGAAGAATATGACAGGTCCTGACGTGACCACGCTGGCTAAGGTTATAAATTGCAAACTAATGCCGGCAATGGCAATCAGAATGGTTACATTAAAAAATTTATTTAGCAACTGGTTACTAAAAGTTCAGTGCAAATGCTATTACTAGTTTTACCATCTCTCAGGCTCCTCTGCATAGTCCCAAATACACCTGGTATTCAATCGTTCAAGGCAGCACTTGATACTGAATGCACGATTCCTAGCGAATTGTGTAAAAATAAAAAACCGCTGCACCAAATATGCTGCAACATCATTTGTGACAGTCTATATTGAAGGAGACATTCCCTTAGAAATCTAATTTAGACTCCTCTCTTTTGGAATTAGATGCAAATGCAATATGGGAGATGAACCTTACAAGTAAGCAAATTATAAAAATGATGAAACAAGCAAGAATAATATCGTCAGAGTTGGATCTTAAAGAGTTCAAGAAGAAAGCTCATGCCACTCTGGTCCTAAAACAATATGGCCCACAGACTATAGTAAGATATCTAAAGCAACCACTTGCATTGAAAATAAAAAGACAACTAATGCGTCTAAGATTGGTATAATCCCATTAAGACCCTGATGACACTGATCAAACATGCAGATTATGCAGACCAGTGCCAATCACACTGAATCATTGCACATAATTCTAAGTCTCTGATGCATTAGTGCATTGCAGTTCTGTATGTAATTGAAGTAGATATGTATGGCTGTGATCAGTAGTGCATGCACTGCAACACTGCACCATTGCACATACTGTCCAGTCTAAAATCATGTTGATTGTTATTCTGACACAGATCCTGATTATTTCAGGCATCAACAGCTGATGAATATTTGGATATCATCATCTTTCTTTACTGCTCCATACTTACAATATGGAACAAAAAGGAGGGGTGGGAGCCCCTATAACACTCTAGAACCTGGGCTAGACCACTAAACAAGAGAACAAAGAGATGGCTCTAGCAGGATAGAAATAATAAATTTCAAAGGGAGGCAAACGTATTATTAGTAGCCTAGCTGGGACTGAAATCACTCTTTAAGAATGGATCCTATGTATTCAATTGCAAAATACAATCATTATGAGAGGCATTGCTGCGCCACAATCAGGAAAAGCAATGACACCAAACTCGCGTTCACATAACCATGTATACTTGTTCAATGTAACTTATATACTTTACAAAAAACTTTCGAAGTTTAATACTACTATACATCAAAAGCAATAAGTGTCAAAGAAAACATTTAAATGTAGGTGAGCATTAGGACCGTGATGATGGACAATAGACCATTATTAAAAGGCGAGAAAGAATTGCCGTCTTTAGGTAAAAAACGTCAAATAGACCTACTAAAATAGTGCACAAATCAATTGCGTACAACTATGACTCAAGCGCTGGTCTACAACAAACTTTGAGTTCTCTGTTGTTTCTTCTTGATTGGCGTAGATCCTAGAGGGTGTGGGTCGACACTTTTTGACCTTATGATTGGTGGCCTCTTCAGGACTAAGAGGAACAAATGTCACCCCAGCACTTTAGTTCATACAACAAAGCAGGCGATAGGGCTCTGTTGATGAGACAGGGTCAGAAATTCGCTGTCAGCATTCTTAAGGGGAAGCTGTCAATGTCATCCCTTCTTTGAAGTTCACAGCCCGCGTGACAGAATGTTAGGGAAATTTGAAATGTAATATATCTATCCTGCTAGAGCTATCTCTTTGTTCCCATACTTACAATAGGCAGGAAGATCTCCTTCTTTGACCTTGGATAACTAATCCAGCGTAAGCTGAATATAAAAAAACAATACCTCTTTAAACTATGCATGTTAAGCACAGGGTGTAAAAAACACTTACTGGCACATGCATCAAGGTAGGCTTTTGCGATTCCTTAATTGCGATTATTAAGGAATCGCAAAAGCCTATGCATGTAGGAATCGCTATAAAAATAGCGATTCCTAAACATTCCTTAATTGCGACTCGCAAATTGCAAGTCGCAATTAAGGAATGCCGTCCCATTCATTCCTATGGGCCTACAGGCCCATAGGAATGAATTGGAGATTGCATGCACAATTTCCGAGTACCAATAGGTACTCGCAAATTGCTCATGCAATTTCAAGGGTGCAAGGGTGTCAAAATGACACCCTGTTGCACCCCTGAAATTGTGATGTGTACCCATGTTGCGCACACACATGCCCTAAGGGCATGTGTGTGTGTAACTTAAAACTTTAAAAAATGCATTTTAGTGCATTTTTCAAAGTTTTTGCAAATTACAGACAAGTTTGATTTGTCTGTAATTTGCGGTCCCAAATAGCGAAATCGCTATTTGAAAGTACTTCTAGCATTGCATTTAAGGAATCGCAAATTGCGATTCCTTAAATGCTATCGCAATTTAGGAATTCGCAAATAATTGCGAATTCTTAAATTGCGCATAGGAAACATTTTCATGCATCTCCAAAGGCCAATTTGCGATCGCAAACGGCCGATTTTTGCGAATCGCACCGTTTGCGAACGCAAAAACCTTTGATGCATGTGCCCCTGTGGGTCTTATTACGAGTTTGGCTGTCCCGTGGACAGCCGTATCGGTGGTCCGAGAGTGGAGAGCTTTGTGATCCGACCGCAGTATTACAAGTTGGGCAGATTGCCTTTACAAAGACTGCCACTGGACCGCTTAGACTACCAACAGACTATTGACCGCTGGGTTCACAATTAGGGAAAGGCAGCCACCATAGGGCAGTACAGGGGAGCTGCACCACCGTCCGAATTATGAGTTGCCTGTTCCACAAGAGAACCGCAGCAGTCCAACCTCCTGCTTCAAGGTGGTGGTGACGAAGGGATTGAGGTGCATACTCACACCTTTCTTGCTCTACCTTCCACATTCCAACGTGGATCCCTTTCTCCAGCTCCCCCCTTCACAGCAGGATGTTCATGTCGAGGATTACGACCCTGTTTGAGGTGATCTACAGGTAAGTCCTTTTAGTACCATATTCCCATTGCCAGGACTGCCCACATATGGGCTGAATCCCGGTAATGGGTATATGGTATATGGTATTTTTCCACATCTATCATGCATATGTGTGCATCCGACACATCTGCAGTCAAAATACACACACAGGCATTGATATATTTGGGAAAAGCACTCACCAACGCTGCAAGATCCCGGCCCCACACCGCTGGCCCCGTGTTCAACTCTTAATATGGTGGTCTTTGGACCACCAGCGCAGTGGGCTGCTGGCGGGGCAGACACAGTCCTACAGAGGTTGGACCACCAAACTCGTAATAAGGCCCTAAGACTCATGCAATAAATTTGGCAAAGTGAGGGAAGGTAAGCATTTTTCCTAGCTAACATGGGAGTTGGATTAGTCATGGTCTGGCCCCTGCCCCCGAAGAGTCGCAGGGGTTGAATCGCTAATGCCTAGGTGCAAAGATTTAGTTCAATGCACCAACTCGAACTAGTGATCTAGTTGGATTGCAGCCCAGGCACAACCCACTGAGTAGTACTGCGATGGAAGTGTTTTGTGAAAACATCTCAGTCCCATTAGATAAGTTCGGGGACAGCTGTGGAACACCATACATCATCACTTAAGAATAATTAGAAATCAAATACGCCTTTTAAAATATCTATTAAAATTCCTCATCTAGTACACACAATACTGAATGGCATCGTCACAGAAGATAAGCATTAGAGCAGTAATGCATTTCATGAACAGTGAAAACAGGAAAAAGGTGTAACATGCTCACTAAATTTTGTAGCCCCAATACCCTGACTGTGCTATCTCTAGGCACTATGCTAGTTCTAGTAGAATCAATAAATAATTAGTCAGTTCTCTGAGTTTTAGAGGTGGTGAGCATACCTGGTTTGAGAAAGCTGAGTGCCAATATTTATAAAAGATTTCAGGATTTGCAGACATTAAAGCTTGAATAAGCCTAAACAATAATGGAGTATTAGAAATTGGGTCTATAGTTGGCAGAGGTTTACACCCTTTCCAAGTAGGGACCGCAGTCCTAGTAAATACACACTTTAAATTAAACTGTGCTTACCCTCTGGTAGCTTGGCACAGACCAGGCATGATTAACTTAAGAGGTAATGTGTATAGAATTTGTGCAACACACATACACAGTAACACAATGAAAATAGCACAAACATACTCCACAAAGGTTTAGTAAAATAGAGAATATTTATCTGAATAAAACAAGATGAAAATGACAAAAATCCAATCAGTAGAAGTCGAGATATTAATTGTTTAAGAATAAATGCGAAAACAGTTCTTTGAAGTCAATAGCACTAAAAGGTTGCTTGAGGTCGTGAGGGACCGGGGTAAATTCAAAGTTCAAGCTGACCAGGATGGCGGGCAGGCCGGCTATGAGACTCATGCAGAAAAACCTGCTGAAAAAGTATCTTGGATGGAACAAAGCGTCAACGCTGAGGGCACTCTGCGTCGATCTTTTCCACACAGTTGGGTCACTGCATCGTCGTCGAGCTCCATTGAGATGCAGGGAATGCGTCTGCGAGCCACGCAGAGTGTCGTCATTGGGCCGCGCAAGCTGTAGAACCGCTGTCACTGAACAGTCTCTGCATTGCCGTCGAAGGGAAATGTGTCAGTTCCGATTGGCACAAAGTTGTCGATGCGTCAGTTTTGTAGCAAAACAGCTGTAGAACCCACTTCTGAGGTCCAGGACTGGAGGGGGCCCCTCATGCATGTGTAGGACTCACAGATGGCAGGGTCCAGCAGCAGCAGGAGAATTGCAGGAAGTCTTTTGTGCCCCTGAGACTTCAGAAAACAGGAAGCAAGCCTTTGGAGTCGCTCTGGGTTCAAGTGAGATGGGTCCAGTCCTTGTCCTCAGAAGGGCAGAGATCAGCAGGGCAGCTCAGAAAGCAGAGAAGCAGTTCCTAAGAACAGTCAGTCATGGCAAAGTGGCAATCAGCACAGCACAACACAGCAGTCTTTACTCCAGTAGAGTTCTTCCCAGGTCCAGTAGTGTACTGATTTGGCCCAAGTATTTATACCCATATGTGCCTTTGAAGTGGGGGATGACTTCAAAGCAGCTCCTTGAAGTGCATAGATCCCCTTTCATCCCAGCCCTGTGTTGCTGTGGGGGGTAATCAGTCCTTTGTGTGGGGACAGGACACAGCCTATGCAGATGTAAGTGTGAACTTCCTCTCCCCCTTCCTGCCAAGGAAGGCTATCAGAATGCAGATGACTGCAGATGAGTCTTCTGTCACACCCACCCTTCCTGTGGCTGTCTAGAGGGAATTCACTAAGTATTGTGCTGTAAATATGTTCTCATTATGTACAGTGTCTTTCATGTCTATGCTTAGTGGAACCTTGTCCCTCAAGGTTCCATGTGGTGGTTTAAATGGGAGCATTCCTGGTTGGGCAGTTGTGGCTGACCAGCTGAGGACAGGTCCGTTTTATCGTCAGCTCCATACTTAATAAAGTCAATCGCTTACCTAAAGATTTGCGGATCCATCTTTCATTTACGAGAAGATTTGGCGATGAGTTACCCTTAGCTGGTTCAGCGAGGCGTCCCGTGTCAAGAACGTGTGGAGTGACGAAAAACGGACATAAGAGGCTCAAAAGAGGAGACACACGGACCCACAGAAGTGCCACAATTACGCATTCCTCATCGGTCGGAAAGCCCAGCAGATCTCAACTCTCCTAAATGTAAGTCACCGTGATGTCATCCCTTGCACTCCGGAGAGTTCTACTGTTCAGTGACGTCAACGGCCTATGAGTTCAACGCTATGCACGCCAATCTCCAGCATTGCCAGGCAGCGGAGACCAACTGGAACGCGCGCAGTGTCAGTGCCTTCACGTACCGTGACCTTACGCTCTAGAGCTTACGAGGTCACACTTGGTGGCCATCTTGGCTGCCGCACTGAATCTCAGTTGAATTATCAGCTGAAGCGAGCTGTTAAGGAGAGCTGCAAGTTGTTGAGGAGAGTTCTGACAAGCTGTTGGTTGATCACCTCATATTTTCCGCACTTTGTGTACAGCCCTGTTTTTTGGGGGAGTTTGGCATTTACTTTTGAAACATTTCTTTTGGCTCCGTGACTATCGTTATCCTGGTTCAGGCATACACAGTACTTATTATTGTTACACCTTTCTCCATGGCTACTTCACAGTTTGCAATTGTGTTACCACCAACATTCTTGTCTGAAACCAGTCCTCCCACTATACCATGGGAGTATTGGATTTTAATATTTGAAAATTACTTGGATGCTATGGAAGGACAAGAATTTAGCGTAAAAAGGAAAAAAGCACTGCTTGTAAGCACCTTAGGCAAGGAGGGCCAACGTGTTTTCAGATACTTACCTCAAGCTCTACAAGCTAATGGCCAACCCATGCCTGATGCGTACAAAGAGGCTGTTTGTAGATTGGAAGGCAGATATGCCAAGGAAGCAAATCTTGTCATGAATCAGTACAAATTTTATACTCAACACCAAAAGCCTGAGGAGTCCATTGACGAATTCATAGCAAGACTAAGAGAGTTATCCATCAAGTGCAAATTTGGTGTTATGAACGATGAATTGATCAGAGATCAATTAATTGTACAATGCAATAGTAAGAAGATTCAGGAAAGACTCTGGGCTGCCAAGAATCCTTCTCTGAAAAATGCCATTGAACTAGCCAAAGTCGTTGAACAATTGGAAATTTGCATGAAGGAATTAGAGAAGCGCAACCGTGGTTCAGAGATTTCAGAAGTGTCTGACAAGGGGACCTGTGAGGACTTGGAGAATACTATGTCTGAGGAAACAGGCTCTGTAGCCACGGTCAAGAACAGGAATAAGAACATCAAACGTACTAGTCAACCTAGACCGGCCATTTCCAGGGAGTAGGGTCAGTCACTCTGCAGACTTTAAATTTTGCTTTGCAGTTAACAAGGAGTGTTTAAAGTGTGGACGTATGGGATACTATGCCAGAATGTGCAAGGGTAAAACAAGGAGTGTGATTGCAGTGGTGTCAGGTGTGCAATAATGGTGAGTGTGGAGATAGAATCTTGAGTGTTGGTGATGATGAGGGGTCGAATGAAAACAAAAGGCTACACAGACCCAAAAGCTAGGTTTCACATTGATGGTAAAAACATTTTACTCATGGTGGATACAGGGTCTAAATACACCATCATCCCTAGGAGTCTCTATGTGAACCTGTGGGGAGAAGTAAGATGTTGTTGCCCAAGGACATTTTCCCTGGTGGTTATCAAGGGGAATCTATCAACATCCTTGGTTATTTTGTATCCGATATTTCATTCCTAAATAGATCAACACAGGGCAAAATCTACGTTGCCTGGATGGGCACCCCATCCTGGGTTGAGTTCATCAATACAACCTCCATATCATTGTGAACTCCGGGGCCCCCACACAGGTTATGGTCATTGAAGATAAAGGTATAGATGATGTCTTGCTTGATGCCAGTTGTGTGTTCAGATCTGGCTTGGGTCAGCTCAAAGGCTATGTACATCGAATTAAGTTGAAGAGAGGAGCTGTGCCAGTGCAACATAAATTAAGAAGGGTACCTCTGGTCGTGCGTGATGGTGTAAACGTGCTCATACATGAGATGTTAGATTCTGGAGTGATTGAACCTGTTGAAGCTTCGGAGTGGGTTTCTCCGGTTGTGATCACCAAGAAACCTGACGGAAGCCTCAGGTTCTGTGTGGACTTGAGGTCACTCAATCGCTGTGTTATCGCTGATACGTTTCCCTTGCCCAATATTGGTGAGTTGGTGTCTACACCTAATGGGGCAACGTTTTTTTCTAAACTTGACCTCAAGAGTGCGTACCTCCAGATACGTTTACATGCTGAGTCCAAACAGCTCATGTCCTTCATCACTACAGAAGGGACATTCCAATTTACCTGGTTGCCGTTTGGGTTATCAAATGCGGCAAGCGTCTTTCAACTGACGGTGTCACACGTCTTCAAGGGAATCGAGAATGCTGTATATTTCCAAGACGACATCTTAGTTTTTGGGAAGTCTGTTGAAGAGCATAATTCTGTTTTGAGGGATGTTTTGAGAAAAATGGTTGATGTAGGTCTCACCTTGAGGATGGAAAAGTGTGTGTTTTTGACAGAGGAGGTAGAATGCTCTGGGTACTGCATCTCAGCCTCTGGTATAAAGCCAAAGAAAAGCCTGGTGAGTGCTATTGAATTAGCACCTGCTCCCAAAAACAAAGTCCAGTTACGATCCTTCATGGGTCTTGTCGAATATTACTCCAAATTTGTCAAAAACTGTCAGGTACATCCAAGGGTGGAGGAATGCACAGGCTGACTGTTTGTCGAGGTTGTCAGTAGATTAGAGTTTGGTAGATGGTCCCTCTATGTGTGATGCTGAGACAAATGGGTCAGTTGCTTCAGTTGACGATGCTGTCTTGGTGGGTGAAGGAACTTTCACAGCTCAAGAGTGGAATACTGAAATGCAAAAAGATGCTATCTTAAATGAAGTGATGCACATGATCACACAAGGCAGTAGGAGAAAGTTGTTTGGCAGGTCAAGTACATCTCTTTGCCAAGATTTTGGATGAGTTGTCCTTGTGTGTGAATGAGATGATCATGAGGGGAGACAGATTTGTCCCTCCATTTGGTTTGAGTAAAAAATTAATTTCCATGGCCCAAACATCAACCCAACGTCACCTCAAAACACAATTTTGGTGGCCTGGTTTGGACGACCAGGTTGCATCATGGGTCGAGGACTGTTCTATTTGCAAGGAAGGAGAGAAAAGACTCAAGGTTGGTAGCACTAGAGTCACTGGTCATATTGAAAACCCAGGTAAGCCTTGGCATAGTATTTGCCTTGATTTCATTGGGCCCTTGCAAAAACTTGCCTCAAGTGACAGTTTTGCTGTCATGGTCATGGATGTGTTCTCAAAGTGATTGTGTGTCAAGTTCTTGAAAGAGATCACTTCACAAGCTACCATCAAATCTTTGAGCAGTTTATTTCAAGAAGAGGGCATTCCCTCTGTTCTCATCACAGACAATGGCACACAATTGGTTTCTTCTGAAATGCAAGTGTTTTTGAGAGGGTGTGGAATTGTACATCACCATACCACACTGTACAACCCACAGGGAAACAGCCTTTGTGAGAGGGTGAACAGACTGGTTAAAGGGGTGATTCCAATGGCATGTGCGGCATGTGCCAATGGTTTGGGTGTGCGCAAGCTTGTGAATGATATGGTTTGGGCATACCGCACCACTGGCCATCCCCCTGATCTCAAAACTCCATTTGATCTTATGCGAGGTAGGCCATCTGGTTCCAAATTAGTTCCTGTGTGGATAAAATCATTGGTTGAGAAAGGAGCTGTGACGGCTGAGTCTTCCACAAGTAAAATAAATTCTGGTCCCCAACGCATTTGTGTTTGTGATTTGGTTAAAGTCAAGTCAGGGAGAGTGGGAAGAGGTCTCTTCAAGTTCTTAGGACCCTTCAAGGTCAGAAGAATGTTCAGTTACGAAGTGGAGTTGGACAGTGGTCAGAGGTGGAATTTTAGACGGGTAGAGTTGTATCATAAAAACTGTGCTCCTGGAGAAGTAACTGTATCCAGTAATAATGAGTGTGTTTTAGGGAATGATGGGTATGTGTTGGCAAATGATGTGAGTGATGCAAGTGTCACGACCAGAGTGAAGCTTGGTTAAGGGGAGTGTGATGTGTCAAACAACTCTACTGTGTCTTGTTCAAGCATGCCTCAGGGAGGAGTTGTTATCAGGAGGGGTGACAGAAACCGCGGAACTCCTGCTTATCTTGAGGACTTTTTGTGCTAATTCTTTTGCTTTTTTTTCCCTTTCTCTACTTTTCTTCTTCTTTTGCTATTGTTTTCCCTCATGTTTTTTTGTTTCCATTTGTTTCTGTAGAAAGGGAAAAGATGTGTTGTAAATATGTTCTCATTATGTAGGGTGTCCCTCAAGGTTCCATGTGATGGTTTAAATGGGAACTTTCCTGGTTGGGCAGTTGTGGCTGACCAGCTGAGGGCAGGTCAGTTTTATCGTCAGCTCCATGCTTAATAAAGTTACTCGCTTACTTAAAGATTTGCAGATCCATTTTTCATTTACGAGATATAGCTGTCATCCAGCCCAGCCATGTATTGGAGACAGGCTGCAGGCACACAGAGCAAAGTTAAGAGCAGAGAAACATCCACTTTCTAAATGTGACATTTCTAAAATAGTTATATTAAATCCCACTTAACCACTAAAGAGGATTTATCATTACTATTCCAAAAATATGAAACATGATGTAGCTACTCCTTTCTAATCAGGAATTACAGCTTAAAAGTGTTTAAGGAATTCCCAATGCTAGCCTATGAGAGGAGCAGGCCTCACAGTAGTTAAAAACGAGTTTAGCTGTTTGTCTCTACCAGGACATGTAAAACTTAAGCGCATGTCCTACTTTTTATTTACACAGCACCTGGCCCCTAGGGACTCCTTAGGGGTGACGTATGTGTAATAAAAGGAGAGTTTAAGGCTTTGCACCTGATTTTAATTGCCAAGTTGAAGTGACAGTAAACTGCACACACAGGCCTTGCAATGGCAGGCCTGAGACAGGTTTGAAAGGCTACTTCTGTGGGTGGCACAACCAGTGCTGCAGGACAACTAGTAGCATTTAGATTCAAGGCCCTGGGTATCTGGTATACCACTTTACAAGGGACTGACAAGTAAACTGAATATGTCAATTCTGTAGACACCAATGTAACCATGTTTAGGGGAGAAGCACATGCACTTTAGCACTGGTCAGCAGTGGTAAAGTGCTCAGAGTCCTAAAGCCATCAAAAAGGCCAGAAAAATAGGAGTAGGAGGGCGAAACGTTTGGGGTGACCCCTCAGAGAGGGCCATTTTTCAACATGGAGATACATGTCTTCTTTATTCACATTACATCATGGAGGCATCCATTGCTAAAATAGAAATATGGCAGCTCCTACACCAGGCCACGTTCATAATCCAAACAATAAAACATGTCAGCCTACACAGTGAGCAGTCTTGATAGCATCAGCATTTCCTGAATTTTCTACTAAAAAGAAATAAAGGAATCTAAAAGTAAGAGATGAAAATAAGAGTTGGGAGAAACAAATAACTGAAATAACAGAAATAATAGAAACGGTAAACTAAACAATAAACGTAGGGCGTCCCAGTGTTCTTGCAGCTACTTGTTGAACATTTCTAAACTAAACAATCACAGAAATATTTAACCATTATGAATGCGTTTTTGCATTAGCTTGATTATTACAACTACATGCCACATTTCTAATGCAAAAGAATATGCCACAAATGTGAATTTGATGGAATCACATGTATCCACTTGCTGCATGTTCAATTACAAATGTATTCATATCGAAATAAAAATGTCTCTGCATTGAAAAACACAGAGATCACGACAGTGTTTCTAACTAAACCAAAAGTACATTGTAACATTTCAAAGTCTCCTCCTCAATCTGACATTGGTTCTTTGCACTTTTTGTACTCCAGCTGTAGACACACAACCTATGATCTAATCTGCCAGTATTTAAATCATAAAATCATATTCCCTGTCTCAACCTGCAACTCCTACCATGATTTCAGGATGGGCCCCCAGGGTCTGGAAAGAAAGGTGCTCCCTGTAAGCTGGCATCTTTCAGGGAGAGCTTAGTTTGTCCTGAAAGCATTGGGGAGTGTCTCCCGAGTCCCAAATTGTTTGTAAAAATTGTAAGGGTGTTAAATCTACAGGAAATCTTGCATCATCATCTAATGCATGAGCATAGCAGTTCAAAGTGTTCCTTCTTTTAAAATTTGTGAAAGACACATTTACACAGGAACCTGTTAAATTCCACAGAGAGATGGCTATTAGCATTTTGTAATAACATCTGCAAAATTTCAAACAGTGATCTTACTACTTAAATTTTATGGCAGCGCATTATAAAATTAAATTGGGAAAACTCCACCCACGTTTAATAATTCCTTTTAATCCCCCTATTAAACCCTTATGAAACTGAAAGATTTTATCTGAAGTTCATTTGGACATTTCTAGTCACTATTTGATGTAGTGCTCGCTTTCAAAATATTAACTTACGATGAAATAAGCACTTTTATAACATTAACCTTGAGTCTATTGATGCCACGCCTGCAAAAGTTCTTCAATATATGACGTAGATAATTGACAGTTAGCCTCTGCAAAGCTATTTCATTTAATTGTCCCAAGAGATGTGAATTGTGCAGAATTATGTGTTGAATTAGATAGCATCACCTGACTTGTTTTCATTTACCATATATGCAGGTAACTTGACAAAATTAATCTACCACACCACTAGGAACTGATAAGGAGTTAAACGGTTCTGATGACAATATATTCATGTCAGCAATCAATGCTCTTTTTACTCATTTCTTAAAGCAGAATGGGGAGATCCCTTTTCTAACCTGAGTTTCCGGGCCAAAGGTTCTATGTATACATTAAACAGGTCTGGAGAAAGGGCCAAATTTACCTAGAACGTTGAGAGGTACTCAAACCCTGTGTTCGCTCACCATTAATTAGTATCCAAGAGCAACACAATTATGGTTCAATTCTTTTTATTGGCATTTCAGAAAGAACAAACAATGCCGACAGCGGCTCTCTTAGTCAACAGTAGATTCAAAACCACTGAGTAATGCAAACATGTTAATGATAATCTAGAGTAGGCAAACACTCCCTGGCCTACCCCAACCCACCCTCCATCCCGTGCCCCCTCACCCTCACACAGGGATATTGTTTAGAGATTTTGGATTGATGGCAGCGGAGTCGTCTCAGATAGGTACAACAAACAGAGAAATCTAGGGCATGTCAATTCCTGGAAGTCTTGAGAGAGCAGGGACAAATATGGGTGCCATAGGTCTCTGAAGGAGGCTTCCTGTCCGGCCAGGGTTAGTGTGATCTTTTCCATGCCCAGTATATGCCATAGCCTGTGAAGACAGCCAGTATGGGTGGGGGTCTGCGGGGTGCCCCAGGGGATGAGAATATTTTGAATGGCAGCCCCTAGTGCTAGGCCAATCTGCTGCCCACGTCTAGATTTCAAAGGATATGTTAGTGGGTTTGGTAGGCCCAAGAAGAGTACATATGTGGGGAAATCGCGGCAGTTGGGTGTCTAGGTGGGTGTCTATGTCATTGAGTACCTGCGACCAGTACTGCAGTAGTTGTGTGCAGTTCCATAAGATGTGCGTCAGAGTCCCCCGCATCCCGCATCCCCACCAACGGTCCACACTCTGTGTTGGTTTGACCCTGTGGAGTCTTGCTGGGGTATAGTATCAGTATGTGGCTACCTTTGTGAATGTTTCAGTGAGGGCAGTACTGCTCTCAGTATGTCTAACTCTATGTAATATCCCTTCCCATTCCTTGGCACTCAGCGATCTCCACAGTTCGTCCTCCCACCGGGCCTGGCCAGCATTATGTGCATGCCTTTTATGTTGGAAATGCGTATAGTCGGATATTAGGCCCTTATCCGATGTTTTGGAGAGAAGCCATCTCTCGTATTGGGTAAGGTGCCCCTGTGCATTGGGTTTGTTTTGTGAGTGTACAATCCAGTGTCGTAGTTGTAGGTAATGGAGTCGTTGGGCTTCCAGAAGAACCATACTCTTTGCATGTCAAGGGGAAGGAGAGCACACCCTCAGTGTGGAACAGATGGCGCATGGAGCGGCAGGCTTATTGTCGCCACGCTGCAAACCCCTCCACACCCACCCCAGGGGTAAAGTCTGGGTTGTCGAATAATGGGGTCATGGGGGATGGGAAGATGGTCAGTCCGTGTCCAGTGCTAGTCTGGTCCCATGCCGTCATGGTCACCCGTGTGATCAGTGACAGGTATAAATTCTGCGGCCTATGTGCTCTCTTCAGGAAGGGAACCTCCCATAAGGACATTCCAGCCACCGCTCTGTCCTGAAACAGCCAGTGTTTCTCGGATTCGGCTCGACTCCACTCAACCAGGTAGCGCAGCTGCGCCGCCTGATAATATAGCTCAAGATCTGGGATACACAGGTCCCCGGCTTCCAGTGGGAGCTAGCTGAGGGCCCTCTTCATGCAGGTTCTCCTACCCTGCCAGTTTAATTTCAAGAGTTCTGTTTGGAGTTTGGCAATTGTACCCAGAGGTGGTGGCAAGGGGAGGGGTTCTGGAAGAGGTACAATATCTTGGGAAGGATGGTCATTTTAATTGCTGCTGTCCTTCCTAGCCAGGAAATCTGGTGGCGTTTCCACCTCCCTAAGTCGCTACGGATTTGCCTAAGCAAAAGGTGATAATTGTTGGAGGCTGTAGCTTGCATAGCCTTAGCCAAGTTGATCCTGAGATACGGAATCGTCTCGGGTGCCCACTGAATGGGATATTGCTTTAACAATTGTTCCACTAATAGTGGCGGTAAGGAGAGAAAGAGGGCCTGCGACTTCCCGAAGTTGATCCGGAAACCTGAGGCAGCACCGAAGGACTAAAGCTCCCCCAGGAAAGCAGGCAGGGCAGTGACCGGTCTGTCTAATGTCACAAGCACATCGTCCGCATACAAACTAATGGTGCGGTGGTCACCTCTGAATGTCACCCCCGTAATTTCGGGGTGTAATTTCGGGGTGGTCTCGAATTATCTGGGCCATTGGCTCCATATAAAGAGCGAAGAGTAGGGGAGACAAAGGGCATCCCCGACGCGTGCCCCTACTGATCGAAAAGGGAGCAGAGGTATAGCCATTGATCCGGACTGTCACTGTGGGTGCGTGATAACAGTTGAGGATTCGGGTCTTTAGCTTTTCCCTGAAGCCAAAATGAGTGAGGACCTGTTCAAGATAGGGCCAATGAACCCTATCGAAGGCCTTCTCTGTGTCAATCGCTAAAAGGATGTATTCCCCCTGAGCACGAGAGGCCTTTTCAATAATATGTAAAATGCGCATAGTGTTATTGCTCATCTGTCTCCAGGGAATAAGGCCTGCTTGGTCTGGGTCGACAATAGAGGGCATGCATGGATTAAGCATGTTTGCTATGATACTTGTAAACAGTTTCAGGTCCATGTTTAGAAGGCCCACCGATCTTTAGAGACACCCATGGACTGAAACATGTCGACCACTGAAATCATAATTATATAGGTGCGGTGGACCATTCACACATCTACCAGAGCACCACACACTGTTTTTAATCTTACCCCATCCTGACGAATAAAACAAGAGTACAGGATAGGAGGTATTTTTAATTTATCACTTTTTTCCACTAACACTATCGAAATCACGACCGTCAAAGAACGAGATGGTCACCTTCCAGGTGGAGGGAGGTTGACTTCCGGGAGAACGGGAAACTCAGGCGGAAAAGGACCCAATGATAAAACCAATCACCTAACCTTCTCAAGCGGAGAACCAAGATATACTGCTGCCCACGGGTTAGAGTGTATGAGGGCCTTTGTACAACACTTATAGACCCTGGCTTTTTCAAGATATGTGGTTCATTCACTTCCTAATACATCAGATGTACCTCCACTTGGAGAACATCATATCATTCAGCCTTCTGTTTTATAAACTCTTCATTACTGTGCTGATTTGTAGTGAAGAAATGTCTTAATCTAACAGCTCAGTCAGCTATGGAAGTCATCATCTTTCTGGATGACAGTTAAAGCATTTTTTTGATGATTGTTAAAGCATGTATAATGCGGATTCAGCTTACTCTACATTGAGTGACATGTGCATTTTGTTCTTATGCATACCTCTCATCTATGCAATGAATCTCATTTGGACTTCTCAGCCTAACTACCAAGACATATCGCTTTTTTGACAAAGAGCCCATATCCAATGCTTTTTAAGCTGGGGGAATCTTGTATACTTTCTGGCATTTTGCTTAATGATTACTCAATATTATGTGCAATATTGTCCTATATTTTTAGCACTTAATGCATCCTTATTTCCAACACTGACACAAGGGTGCATTTCAAATTAAAAAATAGCGTAACATGCTGTATCAGCATTTCGTGTAATAATGTGTAATCTCACTTAATCTAGGGGGCATTTGCATAATATCTGCAAATGAAATTACTTGTATTTAACCCAGTCTCATGGTGCTGCACATATCAGACATTATTGAGAAATACAGTAACTATCACTACTCTATATGTAAATGTGACTCATACAATTGTTTATAGTGTAATTTTGGAAATTAGTAAAGTGTTTTGAGTTTATGCCTTTTGGGCCTTAGTCCCAAGAGTGCTCTGTGAGAGAGATGAACCTCAAGATCCAAATTAATTGAATTGTCTTCCTGTAATAAAGTATCTTTCATTGATGAATTAGTGAATATTTCATCTGTTTAACTGACGTAACACTTTTTTGTGAACATTTAGGAGATGTATGTTATTCATCCTTGATCAATTTTCTGCAGTCTCCAGATGTTAAAACATATGTTTCTGCCCTGCCTATAAAAAAGAAATAGCCTTAGTATTTGAATCTTTCCTGTCCTGCACATTGTCCACTCATTGAATTCAGACGCTTAAATCTTCCAATCTTCTGTCCAAATCACCTCATCTCTGTTGACTTTTGTTGTGTGCTCGTGTTTGGGCTCATGTACATATGTATTATTGTTTGATATGGATTCTAATTCCACTGTTGATTGTGTGGGTAACGTTGGGAATGTTGCGGGAGTTGAGATGGATCGGCCTACTGGACAGACGTGCTGTCACTGCCCTGTACCTTGGCAATAAAGTAACTTCACTACAGATGTGTCAAGTACTTACTACATTTTTGTTAATCACAGAGTGCGATCAAACCTTTTATAACATAAAATTACAAATATTTCAGTACAAAATAAAAAACAATGAAATACATAGTCAATAGTTCCTCTACCTTAAAAGAAAAGAAAAATCAAAGAAAACTTATCTTTTCAATGCCGCTAGATAAAATACCATCTGATTACTTTGGTTGCCCATGGTTTTCGAAGCCTTCTTTGTCTATCAGAAATCGATGTGGTCTCTTAATCAGTTGCTAATGGTGTGTCAAGCCATTTGTCTCTTAGATAAGTGATATCTGAATCTTGTGCAATCTCTTGTCTGTTAAAGGCATTATGTAGCTCTAAGTCCTCAGAACAGGTGATGAACCACAAGGGATAATAGTTTTTATCATGTGGTTTGAAGGATCCAAACATCACTCTTTACATCCATTATGATGCTTCCCCATTTCAAAGAGATTGAGACAACCAGCCCTCTATGTTCCACAAGGTAGTTCACAAGCTGCCTTTTCCCTATTCCACCCGGTAAGGAATATCAAATAGTAGTGGAAGGATAGAAGACAGGTTGCATTTGAGGCTTGTTTTCCTTACCCCTTATGTCATTAATTTGACCACACTTAAAATATAGCCACCTGTCTGATGTCACCTAGCGGACAACCTCTCCACTCCACTTAGATACCGTAACTACGTCATTCAACTCAGCTCATAGTACAACGTTTGTTCCTTTGTATGGTAGCTTGATCTTCATCAAGAAGGGAAGGGTGCCTCTGCAACTAGGTGGACCCACTGACATTTGTGGCATTTTACACCCCTGTATCTAAATATTATACTGTTGGATCAGGGCTGGCCATCCTTTGATAAATTGGGAGCAGGAGGATCAAAACCCTATAATACCCCAAACCAGTGCATTCTGCAACAGCTATGATAAATAAGATATGTCTTGTTCGATGTCTGTTGAATATGGATATATGATGTACTGAATGCATTCGGTCTTTCAGAACAACGTATTCATGTAATGTGATAGCATATGTTTAATTTGTTAGATATTGCTGGTGTAGTAGGGGAACTGAGGGGTTAGAAATAAGTCAAGAAAATGTCCATGATATAGGTGTGATATTCTCCAACAGCTTAACTGAAAGCGTAAACTGACACATCCAGGTCATTTTCCACAGTTATTCTGTAACATATGTAACATAACACAGTAAGATCTGTGCAATCAAGATCCAGATTTTACAAGCTCACTTGGCACACCTATGTTACACTTAATAATAATAATATGCTTCTAACTCCTTGGGCTATACAGAGCTGTGCAATACCCAAGTGCTGCATGCTTAAGACAATGGAATCTTCTAAGTCTGTGATACTCAAAGTATGGCAGGGCGTCCTGACCTTCACATGCATCCCCCTGCTGAACAACCACACTGGGCTGCTGAGAGCACCAACATTGAGAAAGAAGTTAGATAAACGGGCAAGCATTTATTTAGCACCTAGCTGAAGTAAAAGAAAAGAACAAGTCAGGTATTCTCCATCTCTTAACTTTGTGAGTGCCTTCATTTTATTAAGACATTTTGAAACAAAGGTGTAAAAATATGACAATGTCAATTCAAAAAAGTGTATTTCACTAACATGCAGAAGCGATTCACTTTAGTACATCAAAATGTATCAGTATATTTTGAAGTAATTTTTAAAAGTGATAGATTTCAAAACTGTACATAGAAAGATTCATGCCTACCCCACCCTGGCAACAATGGCCATAGGGTACAAAGGGGCAAGTCAGTTGTGATGTGGGCCCATCTGAGTCTCCTGGGTTATTTTACATGGACAAAATTATAGTTAATTTAATCAATCACAAGAGGTTTTGTATAGTGCATATCCTGAACTAATGTGTTTTAAAGTGCTCATACATGTGATAATGTAGAAAAAGGAGGCAAAGTGAAATAAAACAACTGTCTAGGATCAATTTGGTCAAGTGTAGAAGCTGGGATTGATAGTATGTTTTCTGGTTTCACATTGTGCAGTTCTATTTCATTCCAATTCAATAATCAAGTTAGCTGTATAATCGGTGGTAGGTTATAGGTTAGTGGCGCTTCAAGGAAGTCCGCATAAAATTTAAATCTGACTGAAATCTGGAGCGTCTCGTCGCTTGAAAGCATGCATACGGCTGGCGCAACACTATGATCAAGCCTAATATAGATAAACATTAGGCTTCGGTTTCCGAGTTGGAATTATCACCGGAATCAAGGTATGGCAGATCCTCTTGAGTGACAGATACTTTTCCACAAAGAATTACCGCTATACTGCTTGCTCACCTTTATCCCTCTTTACTCGCAGGTACTCGCAAGTCAACAAAATAGGTATCGTATTCCTGTCAAAATACACACACATCTAGTTTTATCACAGGGGAGCACTGTTTATACATATCTGTTAGGGCCACAAACTTGGCAGCATGAGGGTGCAATGTGAAAGAACACACCAAGCAATGGTATTGGATAGATTTGATTTTTTGACAGTGCATTCAAAACCTTTGTATGCAACTAGCTTTACTAGGGAATGTAGCTACCCAATTCAATAAGGAGTTCACGTTATGTTCTCCAATCCACCAAATGTTTCTTTGTATAATACTGTCACAAATATTCTGATGAATGTATGCATGGGTTTCCACAGATTTCCACTATGAACTGCTTTAGTTAATCAATGTTGTTGTCACATATCCACTACGGTGCACTTGTACATACCTATCACTTCCTTATGTACTACAACACATATATTTATATATCCTCTTAGCACTGAAGAAGTCGCGGGTTCATCCCTGTAAGCGACGAAACACTTGTTGGCTAAGAACGAAGTACACTGATTGGGGTGTGTAACGAACCATCCATAGAAGTTAAGAAAATAAAGTAACAACAAAAACAAAAGAAGACGACTGTTGTATTTGACATTGTATCCTGTATATATACTTTCAGTGTGTGCATGGGATAAGTGTTCAATAATCAAGTTACTTCCTATTTACACTTGACTCTCCCAAGGTAGAGATAGCAGATAGAAAAGACTTAACCCAAGATGCGAGGTACAGGGATTGTGATTCAGATACAGCATAACACAGTATTGCCAAATCCATGGCTCTTCTAGAGACGGGAGGCTTAATTTAGAGGGCAGTATGGAATGAAACCCTTAAAATAACTGCCTGACTTACTGACCAAAGCATGTACATGCTTCGCTTCCTCAACACCCACCATACCTCCCTCCCACAAAGCCCCACTCCCACCCTAGTGGCATCAATGTAGCTTTCGGGCACATTGCAGACCATACTTTGTGGCCCCTTGGAAGACGTTTGCAAGTACCCATGTTCTATATGTTGGAAATTCACCTGCCAGCAAATGGTGAAACACACGTAGGAATAAGTGCGGAGATGAACATTCCCACATTTATTTTCCCATTTCTGAGAGGCTAGCTCATAATAGCCTGGTATTCCAGTGGGGATACCAAATGCACTGTTCTTTTGGGCTCTCAGTCTGTACATCAGCAAGGTTACTCAACACAATAACATCCGTCTATGTCTATATGGATGTACACATCACTTCTTTCCATAACAGGTTAAAACTGCGTTGATACTTTCATACTTGTCACAAACCCTAGTCTCACTGTGCTCTTTTTTTCATAAGTTTAATTAGCTTTTAATAGGTACTTTCCATCTTCACTAATGCAGGTTGCTCTTCAGGCATCCTATCGTGAGGATGTTCCCTGTTCTACTTAGAGCCTTCCCTTGGTGGAAATCCTGATGAGTTTTCATCTTGGTACATGAAGGCCATTTCCACTCATCTAGATGGGTCGCAGAACAAGGGTTAGTGTTCCACCTGTGCAGTCTAACAAGATGCACCAGGCTTCCAGGCCAGAATAAAAAATGTAGTCCCATTCACCAATATTTCTGCATTTTATAGTGACAGATTAACAGCATTCCAAGCCCTTGTTGGAGTTGAAGAGAGTCTCCACTTTGCCAGCACCCCACAAGGCAGAAATTACGTTCTTTTGATCCACTTTTTCTTTGGGTATTCCTCCACATTAGCTAGTTCTTAGAGAAAATAAAACTTCATTTAAGTCTCTCCAGCAGTCTTCGAACACTTGAGATCTGCTTCTTTCAGCTTAAGCCCTCAGACTTTGTGCAGTTTGTAGCAGGATTACCAAGTGGGTACTGGAAAATGTATTATTTGTTTAATATATATCTATATATATATATATATATATCCATGTTTTCAGTGACCTTCGTTCACCAACAGCCACCGCACCACATTCAGGACATTGTCACCTGACTCAGCAAGGTGTATCAATTTCTCTTTATTTAATCCATGAAGTGCACCAATTCGAAAACAGGACGTCTACTCGTTTCAGCTTGCTCCTTCAACTGGACAACCTGTAACCTCTCACCCCCGTTTTTAAAAACGGCCCCTCTACTACTCCACTGCCCTCAAGCCTCATCTACTAGAATGCACAATCCGAATTGCCTCAGCATATATCAGCCGCCATTTTGTACACCTATCCTTTCTTCTTAATCCACCCTTGACTAGAGTGTATGTTGCACAATTACACATGTTTCTATGAATCCAATCTCACAAAACTCCTGGAAATTCATGTTTAACGCAGCTCATTGTAAATTACAACACAATAACACTATGTGAATAAGCTATCCTATCAAGGGAACAGAAATTTGTCGAGAAAGAAAGACAGGCGCCAATTGTACTTTTTAAAAGGAGTAGTTGTACAAATATTTCAAAGCCTATTTTCAATTAACTATCACCCTACAGTCCTCGCACTATACACTTCGTGACCCACAACAATTAATTGGAGTCACTATTTGCTCAATCTGCTCCAAAGTAGATATTTGCATCTTAACATGCATAATTTTATATACAATGAAACTAAAGTGACTAAGTGCTAAAGTGCATTTGTTGAAAATTTGTAAAGTGACTCTGTGCTCATGTGCAAATCATGGCTGAAACCACAGGATACATACATCATAGTCAAATACTATAAACTTATAGATGACAGCAAAAGAAGGCAAGATATTCAAAGATTGAGTTAAAAATTCAATATAGGCATAGAGATAAAACTACAGAAATTCAAAAGTGATTTCATGAGAAAGTGCAATAGTCAAACTGACATGCAGGTATATCGGGTCATACCCACAAGTGCAATCAGCTGTCTTAAGTATATTGATACATACTGTCTGCTTTTGCAATAGGCTCTACAGTACAATCTTTTAAATTGCATTGACCAAAAGATGTTAACATATATCACCCACACCGTGTAAAACATGTGGGCTCAAGGTTCCCACCATACATCTGAATCTGATGTTGTTACGAAAATAAAGTGGCTTGTGCAGTTCAAAGGGCATAGTTACAACATTAAAAAACATATCAAGTAAAATGATGAAACAACCAATAATGTGCTAATCTATCCTAGACCACAAGTAGTTACACTGAATTCCAATTGTGACACAACAATAAATGGTATCAAGAGTTCCTGCAAAAGACTGGCAGTAAACTGAACATCTGAGCGGAACATCAGTCTAGGTACATGGTGCTATTAGCCAGTGATGTTCTCATATCCAATAGGATCTACATATGGACAAAACTTTCAGCATCCAGATTGTGTCCCCATGGCTTCTCTGTATCCAATAATAAGATCATTCTGGAATCTGCTCTCCGTAATTCCAGCTCTCAATCCCCTTTCCAGGGATGAGCTATTATATGCTTGATGCCATAAAAAGTGAGACTACTGGAGTCGCCATTGTGGACCTCTCAAAAATGTTTGGCTATAGGGTAACTTCTATCTTGGTTTTTTTATGACTCTGAGATGATGTAGGAAGCAAATTTTGAGTTTATGGATGGTGCTTCCAATATGTTTCATTTTACATCAACACCACAGAGCATACACCACAAATTCTGTCTCACAGGTTATCCTCTCTTTGATCATGCATGATCTTCCTTCAAATGTTTCATATGTTTAAGTGTTGGTCCCATAATTGCATGCCTTGCAGTGTTCACATCTCCAAATTGCAAGACTTTTCTTGGATAGCCAGTTTGATTTATCATTGTCAATGAACATACTCTGTGTCAAAATATCCCCCAGAGACCTGGCTTTGTGAAATGTGATCTGGGGGTGAGAGCTAATTCTTGTTCTGATATGTTTGTGTTGCAAGACATGCCAATTGCGTGTTGGGATAGATCTAATAGAGTGATGTTCCTGATTGAATTCTACAAAGAATAAAAGCAGTATCCATTGTATGCTGTTCAGTAAGGTCACATCCATGGCTGTTCTTTAGTTGTATCTTCCTGTAGATCAAATCCTCTCTCTTTTCCATCTTGACCCTGCAATATGGATCATTGAGAATCTTATTGGGGTATCCTCTTTCATGGAATCTGGCAGTCATGATAGTGGCTTTTTCCTCAACTAGTGTATCCGTGGAGCATATCCTTCATGCCCTAAAAAACTGTCTTTATGGAATGCTCCATTTAAGGGCTATTGGATGCCTACTGTTGGCATGCAGGATAGAATTGCAAGCTGTCGGTTTACGGAAGACGTGTATCCAACCTGTCACCATTAGCTGTTAGGGCTACATCCAAAACTTCAATGTTGGGACTCCAGGTTGCTGTCAGATGGATGTTATACTTGTTCTCATTCAGCTTGTCCACATATTCCAGTAGCATACTCTCTTCCCCATTCCAGATGAGAAACAAGTAATCAATGAAGCACACCCAGAGCACCACTTTATCCACATATTCTGTATGATTGTCAGACCATTTGACCTCTTTTTTCCACCAACCCATATATAGGTTGACATATGACGGCGCAAAGGAAGCCCCCATTGTGGTTCCCTGCTTCTGGAGGAAGTTCTTGTTGTTAAAAAGGAAGACATTATGCATAAGGCAGAACTCCAGCATTCTCATAAGCATCTCTGTGTGCTGCACATATTCAATTGGTCTTGTTTTCAAAAAGAATTGGCATGCAAGCAGAACATATTCATGCTTAATGGATGTATAAAGAGAAGTGATGTTCGTGGTCATCATGATGTAGGTCTTATGCCAGGGGAGGTTGTAGCTTTTACTCAAGAAGCCATTTATATCGGGGATGTAAGAAAATAGTTGAGTGACATATTTGTAGAGGAATAGATTGAGAAACCTAGACATATTTTCTAAGAGTGAGTTCACCATGCTCACTATTGGCCTGCACAGTGGATTAAATTTGCCTTTGTGCACCTTTGATCTATATATATCCTTTCTAAGGTGCTTTCGCTCGATTTGTTTGCTGTTGCCCCTCCTGGTTTTCTGCTGATTCATGGGCTAGCCTTAGGACTTTGAGCTCTTTTGACACTGCCATTCAGTTCCAAAATGCGGTGCTTGTCATATACATCCTGGTGATTGGTGTATACATGATTGGCTGATTTGAATTTGTTGTTAGTCCCTTGTCGAGGGGTAAGACATACGCTTAGGGCATGTAACTCAAATGCTCCTCCGTGGGCCTGCAGCATTGGTTGTGCCACCCATTGAGGTAGCTCTTCATTAGTGCCACAGGATTGCCCTGGCGGGGACTGTGTGTGCAGGTTACTGATACTCAGCTTGGCATTTAAAAAACTACTTGCAAAGATTCTGCATGTCTCTCACTACATCGGAGTACTCCCTGGGGGGGCAGGGTGCGGTGTCAGGAAGAGGTAGGGCATTTGCGTGTGTGCGCTACATGCACTGGTAGTGAATGACACCGGATAGTGTGTTCGGTACAGTAGGGCTGGCTTCTCAAATTAATTGACATGAGAGATCTATGGAAAGGCTTTTGAGCTGCATTTTCTGTGTGCAGAAGAGTGGCAGTATAGTGTTTGATGCGTTAGTAATGGCAAGTCGTCTCTGGTAGTGTGAGTGGATTTGACATTACTAACGCGGAAATGCCACTTTGGGAAAGTGGGCATTTCTGTGCTTATGACTCTGTGTGCCTGTCAGCCTGTTTCCAATCCACATCTGGGTGCCGGGGGAACAGCTACATCTGAGCATTCCTGATAGAGGGCTATAAAGTAAGGGCTCAAGGGAAACTGCATACCTCTGACTCTGAAGGGCCTTACTGGGGAGGATAAGAGGGGGTGGAATTGGCACCTGCATTCCAAGGGGCAGGGTCCTGGCTCCACTAAAGATACTGATCAAGTCTCCCAGGGTAGGATGGCAGACAGGACAAAATTTAGAGAGGGCCTTTTAATTTATTTCAAAGGTGGCCTTTTGAACTGATCTCATCCTTAAAGGCCATTGAGGGTATAACTACTGGTGCTCTGCCCTCACGAGTTAGAGACGCTTTTGGGATTGGAACCATACTACACTGGTTCAACGCTGGGACATCGACAAGAGGAATCATTGGGGCAGGCGGGACTGCAACTGGATTATCTGCAGACTTGTGGTGGCCTGGAATTGTTTTGCTCCAGGAAGGGGACTATCACTTTGTGGATTTGGCCTCGATGTTGCTGGCCTGCAGCTATTTGCCACCTGTCATGGCCTGGGTCCCTGAACACTCTCCAAGGGCCAGGTGGTTGGCCTCCTGTCCACGAGATCCCAAGGACACAAAGGATCTCCCCATTTCTACAAGATCGTAAGGGCCGCACAGGGTGTGGTGAAAAGAGGTGGAAGTGATTGTCGGTTGGGACAAGGACCGTCCTAAAGTTTGCTGTCATCACACTGTGCCAAGGAGTGTGCTCGTAACGATCAGATGCCCACCTGGGGGTGCCATAGCATGAGGAGTTTGAAGAGTGCTGGGGAAGTTTGCTAAGTCCGAGGGACTCGAGCTTGCAACTGGAAACCTGTGCTAGTTCATACTTCGTAGCGTGTGGTGTCCGTGGGGTGTTATGGGAAGTTTGCCGAGTCAGTGGGACCTGAGCTGGAAGTTGAGACTGTCTCCGACCTACAGATCAGGAGGATGACAGTGCTTGACATTGCGGCCTCAGTTTGAGGTCGCCAGCTGCCTCTCCCCGGACCCACGCCTCAAGGTACTCTTTTGTTGACTGGACCCAAGAGGTCTCGTTGTGCCTAGTGTGCTCCCAAGGCTTGCTTCCTGGAGCAAATGCAGCTCACACCTTCACTGGAGGGGAAACATTTCTCCGAATTGGGAAGCGTGCCAGCTTCAGGTGTCAGTCTTTTGCCTACAGCAGGGATAGCGATCTCACACTCATGAAGGTGCCGCTGGCTGCCTGAAGGCCTAATATGGAGGGACGAAACCTAGTAACTGTTTCCTTCCGCTTTTTGTGGTCCCGACAATCTAATCAAACTGTTGCCAGCTGGTGCCACGTGTATCGTGGGCTTGGGTGGTTTGAGTGGCTGTGGAGCTGAGGGACTGGGTCATGAGGCGTAGTCAAAACCTGTGATTTCTTGACCATTACAACTGTACAGGGTATGCGATATTGAGAATGTCGTGGTTAATGCTAATGTGATAGCTGGAAAGTGGAATACCTCTGAACAAGCCTGCATATATGTTTGTCATTGTTGATGTGGGAGAGATCGCTTGGATCGTTAACACCTCAGGGAGGTATGCACATAGGATCATGTCACTTATGAGGCTGAGGGGATAGCAGAGCAAGTGAATACCTGTGACTAGTGCATATATGTCCATGCCGTTCTACTGCTAATGGTTGAGTTCGACCTTATTACTGTAAAGCCTATATCCAATGTGTATGTCAGTTTGATTTCAACGTGTGTGTAATACAAAGACCAGGATTTTATACATACATGTGGAGTCTTTTTGTGGTGTACTCAGTGTGTTGTGAGAGCGGTGTTGTGCCAATCCTTTGCACTTTAACCCAAAGGATAAGACTGACTGCTCAGTGCCAATCTACCCAAGGGTGAGCACAGGTTATCGGACAAGTGTACCGTACTCATCCTATCTAGGATGCCAAATTCTGACTGGCTTCGGTGCGTCCCAGCAAGCCAGAAATATATATTTCTTCAAAAAGTCAAAACATTCACTCAGGGCAACAGGTAACTGTGGTTTATTTTCAGTGTTACTCTGAGTGAGTGTATTGACTTTATGGAGGACTGGAAATGTATGACTGCAAGGCTTCGACAGCATGTAACGTGACACCCTTGCCTGGGCCATGATTCTTTAACCGAAGCGTGAGATGTGTGTGTGTGTATATATATTCACATATATATATATACACACACATATATATTGGACGTATTCACGTGGTTAGGCTATGAAATGGTTCGCAAGAAATATATAGCAAGTACATTAACAATCACAATAATCGTTGACAATGTTCAGGTACAATAACAATACCTACAAGTATGGCAGTATCTAGATTACTACATGCAATTTGAGCATGCTTTTTAGGGCCTTTCGAAATGATAGCACATGAGGGATCAGTTTAATGTCCTTTGGGAGCTAAATCCTAATTTTTGGGGCTTGACAGAAGAATGTTTGCTTCATTCTTTAAAAGTTTCTACTCTTAACCACCTTTCCCACCTGCAGGTCTTCCTCTCCCTTCATTGCCTAGCCCTCCATGTGTCACCCTAGTTCACAAACTCCCACCTTTGATGCACTACTCCAACTTCAGTCTCCCCTTCTTCTGCATTGTCCACTGTAAAATACACATTGTGTTCAGTACTCTAATACTTTG
The DNA here is from genome assembly GCA_963921515.1 of Calotriton arnoldi. Classification (NCBI taxonomy): domain Eukaryota; kingdom Metazoa; phylum Chordata; class Amphibia; order Caudata; family Salamandridae; genus Calotriton; species Calotriton arnoldi. The sequence goes on along the minus strand of CAWUFW010010810.1, from coordinate 43,353 downwards.
TTTGTTCATTCTATTTAAATTATTTAAATACATTAGTTTAATTTAGTTTCTGATCTTTTTCTCACTTGCCCCGTCTTTCCTGCACCGCTATATCTGCTGTCTAATTTTATGCAAAATCTTCCAGATGTACCTCACATATCAAACTCAATCCCACCTCTGGCAGTCCAACAGAAAAAATAAACCGACAGGACTGATTCGCCTCGCACTTTGCATCCAATAATCACACAGACCCCACCATAGGTGCGTCAGGCAATCTGGCCGTCAAATCACTACCTGGAAGGTCCTATCCAGCGTTCTAAATGGACGACTTTAGCTCTTGTTAATAAGGGCCACCTGCTGCAATCCTATCCTGCCTAGTCATCCAAAAGTGTTTGCTGATCCCTTCCAGCTCTTTATGCACCGCCTGCCCAAATCCCCTAAGGGGGCCCAAGTGCCATTTCACTAGTCTGTGGATAGTCTGGCAGTGAGACGTATACAAAGTTCCGTGTTTGTTGCAAGTTTTTGCATTTTTATTGAAAAGGGAAGATTCACGCAAAAAAATACTACCTCAGAAGAATCCCCTAAAATATTTTTGATAACAGTCTGCTCCCAAAACAGTAGGTTTACGTTGCGTTTCTTTCAACAAAGCACATTTTTATTAATCTGCCTTTTAAGTTAAAACTTTTACAGCTTTGGGAAGCTCAGGAAGTTGGCACTGCACATGTGTCTCTAGAGGGGGGCCAGATGGGCCTGTGACCCAGCTGCAATTATCCTGGCCCCCACGTGGGGCCCTCCAACCACAGCTGTTGAATGTGACAGAAGGCGGTATAGACAAGCATTTGCAATGCAATCGGTCTCGCCTTTGGGACCTTATATGTATTTAGCTATGCAGCACATTAACCTGGGTGCTGAAACATCTACTGTTCTTTAAGATGGTGGAAAGTAAGCACCAAACTGTGTGACACACCAGGTATGGGAACACATGGAGAGAAATATTGCCTTTCAGTGGGAAATGGTATAGTCCAAAGCTCTGTTTTTAATATAAAATCAGGGCCTTCGGTGGTCAGATCACTGAAAATACAAGATTTGAAGAAAATATTATTGTCTACGGGTGCTCGTGGAAGACAATTTCTATGGACTTGAATCTAGAGAATGCTAAAGTGATTCTGGTATTTTACTGACCTCTGCTGGTCGTTTTCTCTCAAGAAAGATAAATAGAGGCAGTTGCCAGAAAAATTAAACAAGCATTTGCAATGCAATAGGTCTCGCATTTACGCGAGTTTAAGCTATTGGCATTGTAAATGACAATGCCTTTTATTTATGTTTTAAAAACAAAAATAAAAGGCATTGTTATTTGCAATGTCAATAGCTGAAACTCGCGTAAATACGAGACCTATTGCATTGCAAATGCTTGTTTCTCTCTTGCTCTAGGTCAAAAGTCTGTGGATGAAAATAAATCTCGGTTCCCAGAAAGTAGTGCCGACTCCCAGCACCATCCCCCGGCACAAATTAAGCTCTTCCGTGGGGTATGACACAGTGGAATAAACCAGCTCTGCTGATAAGAGCTGAAGGATTCATAGGTTTAATCAAAAACTTTGCAGGAACCTCACGCAGTGTGTGTGTTGTTTTGGAAGAGCAGTCCGACCAGTTCCTTTCAAGATGTCATCAAGTGGAAAATGTTCGAGGCGCAGCCACTTTAAGAATTCAACTCATCTGGCTTTACGCACCGTCTCCCGAGGTGCTCCCGCCTCGAAGCAACCCTCCTGGCTCAACGTGCTGCAAATCTAACAATGACTTTTAAGTCATAATTGTGTATAATTGGACCATCAATAGTAAAATGTCAATCACGCATCCCCGCCACCCAATAATTTTAAGATTTCCCTCGAGCTAGAAACTAAAGGTGAAAAGGAGAGGCAACGAAAGCAAGAGAGAGGGGAGGAGGGGCGGCAGCGAGTGAGAGGGAGGAAGAGAAAAACAGATATGGTTAAAGAGAGAAATGGAGAAAAATATCATGGAAAAACTAGAAATGGTACAGAAAACGAAAAGGATAAAGGAAGAAAGGATTGAGGAGAGGTAGAGAAAGTGTCAAGAACTGGACCCTGATTGAATTATACAAACAAAATTAAAAATCTGAAGAAGATCCCACATTGACAGCATACAGGAACAAGACAAGGTACCCTGACTGCTTCAAGCCCGCTTCAGACTACAGACAGTATGACAACACAGGCACCGCGTCTGCAGGCAAGAGCCAAGGGTTCACGCGCACAGCACAACCACAGCAGACGCAAAACAAATTTAGAGACGTTCCAAGCATTAACTTCGTCCAGGGAGGTCAATTGTTTATGTGACACAAGCGCCCCGCGCCCCCTTTACAATCTCGGAGCTCCCTTTCAATTTACAGTTTTCAATTTGCAGTTTGAGAGGCTCAGGCCGCCTCCGGATCATGATTTCTGCGCCCAGGCGGGGAGTTTCTTAGATGTTGTTCTGACTGTCAAAAAGGCAAATCATTTTCTCAACTTTCTGCTGAAGGTCACGGGAGGAGTTTCCAAACTTCGAACAATGAAACGAAGGGGAGCATTGTCCGGATTGTATGTGTGAGTGGTGATTTCAAGCAGGGTACAGGGTTGGATTGGGATTAGAAATCGTCCCGGGCACACCAAAAGAGAGGAGCGGGGGCGAGCGAGCGCGGCAGCCTGCTCAGCTGACCAGACGCTGCGTGCGTCATGGCCTTTTGCACGCACTGCAGGCATGTGTTTCCAATTATCGCGCCCGCGTCTGGGCACGATAATGGGAAACAGATGTCGGCCCTGCGCGCGTAACCGCAGGAAAAAGGCCATGACGCACGAGCGTCTGGTCAGCTTTTGAAACCCCCTAACAATAAGTCTCGCGCTGCGCGAGCAGTGCTTCGCACTGCAACACTAGGCGCGAGACCTAAAAAAGAAAGTTCCTCAGCAGAAAGCAATTCTGGTATTTTACTGACCTCTACTGGTCTTTTTTTATTAAGACAGTTAAATAGAGGCAGTTGAACAGAAAAAAAGTCTCTAAGCGGAAGCAGACAAGTCCTAGGGCTGATCTCCAGAGCCCACAAAGTACATACACATATAAGTATATACTAATATATAAGTATATACTAAAGTATATACAAGAGGTCTTGAATGCTCGACCTAAAAAACAAACGGACACTGCACCCTGCCACACACATTAATTTGTTCAATCACCTTTCACCACAAAGCAGTATTGTTTGCTTACAATGCTTAAATCTGACTTTGTATGTCCTTGTGTATTTGTAAATCTGACTTTGTATGTCCTTGTGTATTTGTATATATTTATGTGTATATACATATATAGATATGTAATACAAAGTCAGATTTAAACTTTTAAGCACACGCATACGCACACTCACAACATACACACACACCATTATATAAAACCTTTAAAGTTGCCCCAGTATTTTTTTCTGTTGCCCAATATGTGCTCCCCTTAAAATCCACTTCTAGACAGACCCTCCAGCATTTCGCGATTTCGCGATTCACGATAATATCACGAAATCAGCTGACTAGTGCGATGGCCGCGATATTTACAATTTTGGCTGCAAAAAGCTGTCTCCCGCGAGACAGCAAAACAAACAATGCCTTCTTATTAGCTGTACGCGCACATGTCACTATGTGCCGCCGTCCAGCCGTAAAATATCTGCTTCCTCATGCCCAAGATTCAAGCCTTTAACCCATGTGGATTTGATGTGCAAATGCTCTCCTTTCCTTTGGTGCCTGGCGCCTCTCTGCGGTCGGTCCCACGTGGACAGAACTTCCACTCTCATGACGACAGAGAGGGTGTCGGTCGGTTCAGGCTGCGGCAGGATGTTATCAATTTCCTGCCGACCCGGGCCCCAAGGAATTGCTGCTAACACTGAGAGCTGGGGTTAAATTATAGGAGCAAGGGCAAGACGTGTCCATCCTTCCTGACCTGGACATGTGCTGTTATCCTGCTGTGTGTGTGGGAGGGGTGGACACCGGGGTTTGTGTCTGGTCATGGTGAGTCTGAGAGCAAGTGCTGAGTGTCTTTAAAAGGAACACAGCACAGCTCTCAAGAAATGGGTTCCTCCATGATGAGCTCCTCTCACCCTCTGGGACAGACTTCAGTTGGGGGGGTGTGTGTGTGTGTTTGTTAGAACCATACAGAGAAACGCTAAATGATCTATTTGTAAATTAACCATTAAGTGTGCAGGAGCAACTGTTACCTGTTGAAGATCACACACTCGGAGTGGCTAGCCAAGACTCAAGTTTTTTTTGGAGCAGTTTTCTCACAAGGATAGTTACTCAGACACGAGTGCAAATTTCTGGGGTAAAAAATTAAGGAGTGGAAGGTAATGCAATACGGGGATAGGGTGAGGATTGATTGCAGCGCCTGAGGGGGAACTTAAAAATGTAGGTGCACCAATAAGAAAGGAAAACTCTGGATGTGACCTCAGTGGGTCTTTTATGGCCTGTAGTAATTGTGATCACATGTAGCACACATATTCGCAAAACCATATTTTATGAGGATAGCTGTGAGTTGTTGCTTTTCTCACAGAGATCCTTTTGTTTGCTTGTGAAACTTCTGCAGCATGGTTCAGAATTCCTTTTGTGTCCAGGAGTTTTCATGCGACAATAAAAATGTCAAGTTAACTTTGCTGAATAATGTTCCTGCTGTTGCGAGATCAGCGTTTTGTCATGATGAAATAGTGCAGAGGACTATTATGCCTGCTGCAAAGAATGTGAATCAGGTTACAAAGGCACTAGGTTAGTGCCCTTCCATTTCTGGTACTTTGCTGCAGTTTCAAGATATTCTTAGAGTTTCTAATTGCTCAAATGGGGGGCAATTTCTGATATTTATCTGTTTTCCTGGACTTCCCTGGACTTCATTGCTTGATTTTGTCAGGAGAAAGTGTCACTCATAGTCGTTGAATGTCACTCATATTTACACTGTAATTATGAAAATGTCACACATAAGCAATCTGAAACCTTGGCAGCTATGTACCTAGCAGCAGCGCTTCAGAACTGCTGGGGATATTTTAAGGCCCCTTTTAGACCACTGGGTTTCAAAAAAGAGGATAGTTTTTAAAATAAATTTCTTCGCCTTTGTCCACTCACAATAAAGTGTCACTTAAATTGCCATACTTAATTCTCTGTAATACTTTCTAGTAAAGTGCTCCTGCAGCAAAGCAGGACTTCCTGTATAGTTCAGGTCCCCTACTCTCTTTTCTCATCCGCTGTCAACTCCTTAGGCAGTGAATCATAGCCCTGTTGCACTCTGTGATGCCTGTACACTCCTACAGTCCTTTGTCACTTGCGAAGGAGTAAGGCCACAGATTTACAAGGGGTGGTGTAAACTGATTATATGTGGAGTCAAGAGACAGGGAAACCCCGGGCGCATAGAAGTCTGAGGAAGGTGGTGCAGTCGATTAGAAAGTCATCCTGACAGAACCATAACTAAAGATTCAGCAGTTGTCTCAAGTGAAGCAAGCAGGCCTGTCACATGTAAAACTGGATAAATTGAGACCAGAATATGCTATTGTGTTTGTAAGTTGGCTTTTCTTACAAAACGCTTGCACAAAACTTTCAAAATAATCTTTTGCACAACTTTACCATGTGAATGGTTGTTGGGTAAAAGTAACGCTTCACTTATGCTATATGTATTATCAATATATTTTCAATGTTGAAAAGGGTGACAGAAATTACAGTTTTTTTTAATTGATGGGTCCAGGAGGCAGCGGTGCCCCCGCAGGGGTGCATACATGGGTGATAGAACACCCCAGGGAGAAACAGGGCCCTCTCTCACGAGGTGCAGATTGGAGCTGTGCTTACATAGAGCCACAGAGACTTTAAACATGCCTATTTCACAGTGGAATATTCTGCTAAAACAGTTTCCATTGATTTAAGGCTGAAAATGAATGATTATAAGCAAAATAAAGAGCCGCAATAATGCTGAAAGCATTCCATTTTTGTGATGCAAAATTTCCAATTTTGTGCCGCAAAATTTGCAAATCTATGCAGCAATATCTTGGGGGAAGGGGGTGGGTGTCTGTCTAGAGACACCACTGGCCGACATACTGGTTGGAAGCAGATTTGCCATGCTTTGTACCCCTCTGCCCATTTACAGGCATAAGGACAAAAACACGTTTAATCAGTTATTTCTATTGGCTAGAGGGTCAATCGTGGGCCAGCATGGCGGCCTTCCTAAAGTACTACTATAAGATTATGAAAGCACTACCCAAATCTTTGAAAGATGTCCTTCAGGATATTTTCACATCGGAAATGAATCGTTGGTCAAATTATCTCAAAAAGATCCATTGCCTATCTCCAAAGAGACCAGGCGGAGTGAACAAGCTTCACCTCCCACACGCAGCACTCAAAGCAATCTTAAGAAAAAACAGACAAGGACACTTTTTGAAATGATGTGACCTGGGGAAACTCAAGAAGTCAGAGCCATTATGAACCTTGGAAAACTCATACACAAACACCAGCCACACTGCCTCAGTGGTCAGCCATAGTGGCTCCATAGCCCGCTTCGGAAAAGCTACCTCAAGTAAATAATGGTCACAAGGCTGATGGGACTACAGATCAAAGAACTAAACCCCAAATGGATCTTTATCGCCAAAATTGTCAATTGCAGACTCTGTGCCTATAAGACCAAGTCATTTAACCATCTACTGTGCTGCTCCCCAGCGCTTCTGCATACTATACTCCTCTTGCTACAACCCTTTTTCCAAGCATATGGAGTTCGAACTTGTAATGAGACAAAGAACCTTGGGCCTCATTTACAAGCCCATTGCGCCACCGGTGTGTCACTTTTTTTCACGCAACAACGGCGCAGTGGGTCCACCCATATTTACAAGGCCACGTAAAGTTACCCTCCATGACTTTTCATGGTCTTGTAAATATGGGCCCCTTTCACACATTACTCTGCATGAAAGGGGTGTTCCATGGGTGTTGCTGTGGGTGTTCCCAGGCAACATCAATGGAACCTGGCACATTCCCAGATTTACAATGTTTTGTAATGCTGGGAATGCGTCAGAATCCTACTTCTCCCCAATGGAGGCATAGGAGTGAAGCAACAAGGAGAAATACTTTTATTTCTCCTCGTTTTTTCCTCTTTCTATGTGTACTGTATTCCTGCAGCACACGTAGAAAGAGGAAAATGCCATCAATTATTGTTTTTGTGCAGGAAGGTGTCGCTTCCTGCAGAAAAACAATCAACCCCTCTATGCAGGCACCCTTGCAACATGACCCAAGTGTGCCTGCACTGGTGCATGGCAACCAACTGCGCGCCAGCGCAGGGGAAAACACAGGGATACAGCATATTGTTGTTAATATGATGTATCCCTGTGCTTTTAAAATGACGCAGCTCGGGGCAGCAGAATGACTTGCGGTGCCACGCTGCATCATTTTGTAGTAAATGAGGCCCCTCGTGTTTACCGTCACTGAGCCCACCAAACCTGGCAAGTACATCACCATCATTCAAGCACGCTTAAAAGAGTGGAACAAGGTCTGACAGTTTGCACACAGAAAGGACAACTCCAGAACTTGCCCGCCGTTGACGAAACGTGGTGCATTCCCAGACTGCTGCGGAATGGAGTGAGACAGGCTGCAGTCTCGGTCGGTGATCTAAGAGAACTAACGTGCAACAAAGTTGCAGAACATTCACACAAAAAAGGAATCACACACGGAAAACGTTCAGTTGGCGAACAAGACTCACCGTTGTTTCAAAAAGGCTGCCAGACTTAATCAATTTAATAAAAAGTCCCCCGTAGTGGAGAACTACTTGATAGACAGGCAAGCCCGAGATCAAGAACGCACATAGGCACTCTAAACGTCCTTAATAGATAACCAAGGAATTCCCTTTTCCACAAAATATAGGAGAGGATGAACATGCCAGGTTCAAAGTAAAAGAGCCCTATCGAGCAGATGCCCCTGATGAAGGGATTCTTCCCGAAATGCATTGGGCTATTTTTAATAAAATCGTGACATGTGGAACCCACCATGCTCCTGTGTGTGTGTGAATATCTTCGTAAAGTATTGGAACGAGTAAAACGAATTGAAGGAATAATTAACAAAGAAGAAGTAAAAGTAATGGAGTAAAACATGGATAAATAGAAGATTAAACTACATGAATTTAATTCATTTGATTCATTCAGTTATGTGGCTGTGCAGCTTGAATAGGAACCAAATGAGGTTCCTTCGTGTTTGGTTACATTGTAGCGCAATGGGGCGGAGCGCGGAGGAAGAATGCACGCCTATACAGTTCTGAAGTTGTTCATACATTGAAAAACTGGTGTGCATCTTACCACCTCTGATGCTGCAGTCCCAGACCATGCCAGCACTGTTCACACACCAAGCCACTTTTTGGGCAGTCATATGACGCGTAGACCCTTCCAGAAATACTACAATGTCTATAAATTAGCACGGGCATCGAGAAGTGCACAAAATGTCCAGGAAGGGTCGTACTCCTCCACTAAACTACCATACCACATCGATCCATTGTTCCCAGAGTACACAAACTCTGCCAGACATTTTCTCTTTTTCACTTTACTTTTGCCACTAGCACTTTTTCTAGCCATATGCACTCTACAATCTTTAAGTTTAGTACTTCCTTTACAACTAAGTAGTTTATAGCCAATAATGCATAAAATCCCTTGCAACCTATTTTAGAACATTACATAAATAATTTTTTTATACTGTTTTAATATATTTGCTTATTCATGATCAAAATGTAATTACTTGCCTGTTATCGTAATTATGTAAAGAGTTTAATTCATCATACAATAAACCTTACCTACGTTGACTGACTAACGGTTATTTCAAAGTACAGTGGAAGAGGCCCCGGCCACTAGTGGAGATATGGAAACTTTGGGACAGTTCCACATGATTCTCCACAGTGATTTTAATCCAGTCATACATAAAATTGTGAAATAAAAATAACTCCTAGTCCCTCTGACTGAATCTCTAATAATGATAGCAATAATGATAATACAATGTATTCATAAATGGGATAATCTACTACCCAAAGGTACAATATATGGACCTTGCAAGTCACTGAGGAGTTCCACGGCAATAAACCGGCATGAAAATAAATCCTAGCTTTAGTAGGTCATGGACCTCCATGGTGACTTGTTATATCCTTATAGTCACCAGCTATTCCATATGAGCCTAGGGCTATTATTCTGACATGCTGCTTTGATGTTGTGCAAAGCCTTTCCTTCTACAGAGACTGCTGTGCCACCTTCCGTTGAATTTCCATCTAGACAGGCTGCTGGGTTACCATGTTTGGGCTCCCCCTCCTCAAGGAGCCATCGTCCGTAGGCCCTTTGTCCTGAGTGAGTCAGTGGCACCCCAGACCTCTCAACACCAACATATGCCTCTTTTGTATGTCCCTCCCACTGTGGGTCAGGTCACAAAGAATGGAGGAAGAGGATTGCTACATCACTACTCACTTGTAAGAAAATATTACAAGCAAGTAGTAACATCATTTTTTTACCACAAGCTCATTCTTAGACCTGTAATAATAAAATTAGGAGTGACAAGTTAAAGGGAGTTTGACAGCTCCCACGAACTATAATTCTTAATAATGATATTACTACTGCTACTACGACTATTACTCACTATTATTATTTGCTGAAGAAAGGTTCCCTGAAGAAGAAGAAGTATGGTCCCCACTCAGCAGTGGTGAGCTTCTACTAGTTCATATGTTGTTGCGCTGGAAGAGCAGAGTTCAGTGAGAGAGAGATATAATGCATGCATTTTTTCTTTAGCCATTTATCGTCGTCTCTTTCTTTTTGCAGTTGGAACAATTTAAAAAGGACAACGGACAGGCTGGATTTGGGACTGGTGCACGGGCACTGGAGCAGGCGATCGAAAAAGCCAAAGCTAACTTGAAATGGAAGCAGCAGAACAAGGAGCCCGCAAGACTGTGGTTCGAGGCTGAAGCGGGACGCTCCGCCTGAAGTTAAACACGGTCTCTAAACACGCGGCCAGAGATGGCCTGAAGACTCTATGGGGCAGATCTACAAGGAAGTGCCGCAGCGTGGCACCGCAAGCCCTTTGACTGCGCCACGCTGCGGCACTTCCGAAGCACAGGGGTGCGACATATTTCCAAGAATATGTCGCATCTCTGTGTTTCCCCTGCGCTGGCGCACAAACTGCAGCCATGCGCTGGCGCAGGCACCCTTGCACCATGGTGCAAGGATGCCTGCGTCGTGGGGAGATTGTCTTTGTGCAGGAAGGGGCACCTTCCTGCACAAAAACAATCACTACAGGCATTTTCCTCTTTCAATGCGTGCTGTAGAATGCAGCACGCATTGAAAGAGGGAAAAATGAGGAGAAATGAAAACATTTCTCCTCGTTGCACCTCGCTACGCCAGAGTGGCGTAGCATTCAGACGCATCTCCAGATTTACGATTTCTCGTAAATCTGGAGATGTGTCTTGTTCCATGGGTGTTGCGTGGGAACACCCACAGCAACACCCATGGAACGCCCCTTCCACGCAAAGTGCTGCGTGTGAAGGGGCCATATTTACAAGGAGAGGAAAAGTCATGCAGGGTGGCTTTTCCTGTCCTTGTAAATATAGAGGAGCCCCCTGCGCCACCAGTACGTCACGAAAAGTGACGTACTGGTGGCGCAGGGGGCTTGTAAATCTGCCCCCCATATATTTAGGGTGCGAATTTAATTGCTCAGTATCATAGAGGAGGATGAATTCGATATTAGCGGCTGTAACAGTGGTTTTCCACTCACTATCTGTATTTTTCTACATTTGACGCCTACGTTGTGCAAATGTTTTCTGCTAGGGTTAGTGCCAAATTGTTTACTTTCTTGATGCTTGGTTGCACTGACGTTTCTCAACAGATTATAGTGTCGCTTTCTTAGGAGTAGTACATGATGGGGTGTGCCTCAAACAGAGTACATATGAACCTCAAGGCCTCAACCTGGCGCCATTCAACACGTCTGCATTGCATTTTCCATTTAGAAACGTCATAACAGTTGTGTTCAACACTTGCAAAAGAATGTGGTGTCCGAAAGTGACGTTCAACATTTTAATTCCCCTTGGACGCTATGTTCCCGGAAACCGAAAATTGGCGGCTCAGAGTGACACCAAAATTGGCAAGAAATAGAAATGTGTTTGTTTGTTTGTTTGGCATTCAATTCGTGAATTATCTGCACTGTTCACCTGCAGAACCTCCACATCTTATAATGAATCATTACGGAGGCATCCATGCTTGTATCACAAAGACAAATATGTAAATCTGTCACCGCTAACATGCCCATGAGAATGGCTGTAACCAATGGCATCGCTCTTTGTTGGTGTGTATGATTTATGCCTTGTGACTACCATTCTGATAACTTCTTGTAGTTTCTTTTTTTCCCACTGTACTTGTGGTTACACGTCAATATAATTAAAACTTTACTCTGCTCTTCTACAGTGTTCATCATAAGCAATAAATATAACTGAGCTTTGAATCTGTAATGACAAAGGTGTCTGCTTGAACTGACGGGCACTAATTTAGGCTGAAAGGTCCAGGGAAAAATTAGCAACAGCAATCGAGCATCTCAGACTGAGTTCAAACAGCCGAATGCACAGTAATGTAATAAAGTTCCAACATCTAAACTTATGAAGAAAAATATATGGCTTTACTGGTAAATCATCAGTAATTCAAAGGTTTTGCCAAGTTTCGTAATTTAAAAGCGAATACATTTTGGGACAGTTTGATTCCGTTTTTGTAGTTTAGGGCCCATTGAGTTCATGATGCTTTTTTAGCTTCTTAAAAGTACCATAACCTACATAACTATACATTTAAAAAGCGAGCGGATCCTCGTAGCTTCCTATGGATTAATGAACAGACTAATTAGCGGTACTCCTCATCACTCCAATTCCCTCTTCTTCCACATTGGGCTACTTATATTTTGAGGTGGCATCCACCTCATGTAGACACCCACCATAAACAAATAAAATAAAAAATAAAAAACACTACTTTGTTTCTATGTTCCTCCCTGATAGACCTGCCATTCCCACCCCTCACCCTAAGAACCAACACAAGACAAAGAAGATTAGCATCAAAGACTACATGGTGGGACAGTGAGATATAAAATCTGAGACATGGAAGGGGGCTCAAAGTTTGGATTACATAGGATAAATACCCCCCCCCCCCGCCTAGTCCTTTGGTCCTTGTTTAGTTTATGATAATGTGAGGCATGTTGCCTATTTGACAGATGTTTAAAGCCCCTGTTTTATTTCTAATGAGGCCTACTTTTTTCCTGAACCTTCTCGGGCTCCACACTCTCCCATCTCGGTATATTCTACCTCATATGTAAGGCACTTCCTGTAATTTGAAAGAAAAGCATGTCACAACCATGCAGGGGGGAGGGGGAGAGATCAGTTAGGAACTAGACAAGGATAAAAGGAAAAGGAGTAATGAGGTAATGAGAATTACCCTTATCCAAACACTACCCTCTCTTTTCTTTCCTTGTTTCATAACAGTGTGAGAATAAATTCAATAAACCATTCTGGTCGTCCTATTGTAATAGACCTAAATACACACCCTCCATTTTTTTCGGCAACACCCGTGGAGCGTTTTTAAATGACACAAATTAAATTCAAGATCCTAAGAAGATAACACCGGATGGCCAACCGCTGCCCTCTCCAGATTTTACAGTTGATAATGATCAATAAATGTAGAAGAGGCCCATGTGGCTGCTCGAGAGAACACCGGATACTGAAGCAAAGATGGCGCAGGGCTCCAGTGGATCTAACCTGCACCGAAGGGGGTAATTGCACTGCCACAACGTCATAAGATTTTGAAATGAGGTGAGGCCTACAACGGACAGGAGACGGCCCTGTGGCGCTGGTGAAGCAGTCTCCGGCAGCCAGAGACAAGAAAGCCGAGAGCGGGTAATGGCAAGCGGAAGCTGTACCTGAGCTCGTGCATTGAAAGATCCAGACTGCAGGCATCCTGTGAGCGGCGATCCACGGTAGGGCCGAGAGAAGTGCCCGATGCCGATGGGGCAGAACGAGGCCTGAGTCACAGCCTTAATCCGATCGCAGAAGAGACAACTTCCCCTGAGCCCCGGAGGCCAGATCAGATATAAGGCACAAAGGGGCAGATTTACAAGAAAGTGACTCAGTGCGTGCTGCAAGCCATGTGGCTGCGCCGCACTGAGTCACTTTCAAAGCATAGGGATGCGACATATTTACAACAATATGTCGCAAGTCTGTGCTTCCCCCTGCGCAGGCGCACAAACTGCTGCCATGCGCCGGCGCAGGCACCCTTGCACCATGGTGCAAGGATGCCTGCTTCGTCGCGGGGAGATTGTTTTTGTGCAGGAAGGGAACCCTGAAATGCCGTTTTTAAATTTCTATGTGTGCTGCATTAGCACGCATAGAAGTTGAAAACGTCATTGTTTCAATGATTGTTTATGTGCAGGTAAGGAACACCTTCCTGTACATAAACAATCATTAGAGGTGATTTCCTCTTTCTATGTGTGCTGCATAATGCAGGGGAAAAAAACGAGGAGAAATGAATACTTTTCTCCTCGTTGCGCTCTCCCTATGCCTCCCTGGGGAGGCATAGCATTCACACGCATTTCCTGATTTAGGATTCCTCGTAAATCTGGAAATGTGTCTGGTTCAATGGGTGTTGCGTGGGAACACCCACAGCAACACCCATGGAACACCCCTTTCACGCACAGTGCTGCATGCAAAGGGGCCATATTTACAAGGACAGGAAAAGTCACGCAGGGTGACTTTTCCTGTCCTTGTAAATATGGAGCAGTGAAATGCGCCACCGGTACGTCACAAAACGTGACGCACCGGTGGCGCAAAGGGCTTGTTAATCTGCCCCAAAGAATCTTGAACCCACCAGCATGACAGGGGAGAGGCCCAGCGAACAATGCAATGGCTAACGCATAGCTGAGGAGAGACGTGGCGCTGGATCACGAAGGTGGCAGCAAGACACACAAAGATGCATGAGGTGAGGAGTAGGGAGGGAATCCATTCACTCCGCTAAAGCAGGAGGTACCCAGAAGAAGTCCAGGGGCCGGTCCGGGTCTAGGCCTCGGGTTGCGATGTACTGGGGGAGCAAGCTGCGATAAAAATACGAACAGAGAGGAAGCGCCACTGTACCTAACTGTGGCACTTAGATATTTTAAGATTATTTCTCGCGGCAACTGAGAACGCACTCTCCTGGCACTGCGACACAAAACCACGGCTGAGGAGAGGAGATATACGCAAAGCAGCCTAGGCCCAAGAAATTCTGACACACTAAACAATGTCTCCGTCACTGGCCCTCACACTGAAGAAAGTGCCACAGGCAGCAGATGAAATATTCAAGACACTGAGAGAGGGCACGGTAGAAGCCCGCGGGGCAAGAAGCTATAGCCTTTGGTCCTATGACTGGAGCTGCCCTCGAAATACCACACAATATTAGACAGCTCACCTGAGGATAGTGATCAGGCACCTCTGAGACCTGGAGAGATCCCACCGGACCCACATAAGGGCAGGACTGTGATGCCAACCTTACCGCAGTGACCACAAAATTAACAGGAGGACCACTGGTAGCCAGCCAATATAACACAGACACGATTCAACCGCAACAGCGTTCCCATGCCTACAGCCCAGCAGCTAGCCATGGGTTGCCTGCGGTCAACCACGTCACAGAAAGTATCCCGACCTGGTGCGGATGGGCTGCCCCACACTGAAGCTTCTGTGGGCCCGAGTCCTTACACTTAACACTGGCTGCCAAAAAGGACACAGTGCTGAGCGCAGTTGAAAAACTTGGTGTGACTCTTGATCAAACACGCACGTCCCTGGAAGCTAAAATCGCCAACGTCACAACGGATTTCACACTCTTACATGCAGATCATCGTAAGTTAGCTGAGAAAATACAAACTAATGAACTTACGCTGGCAGAGCTTTGCCCAGCCACACGCTACAGAGCTTACTGGACAAGGTGGGCATCCTAGAAGAAAGGCTGGAGGACGAAGAGGGCCAAGATGCAGTGACATACACGGAGAACTGGCTAAAGGAGCTGTTGCCCGAAAACACGATGTCCCCCCAGTTTGTAGTAGAATGTGCACACAGAGTACCGGCTCGCAGACCGCCTCCGGACGCGAACCCCAGACCACTGCTGATCCTGCTACTGAACAACAGAGATATAGACGCTGTCCTAAGGCAAACCCGCAAACTGCCAGACATAACAATACAAAATGCGCACGTTATGCTGTTCCCTGACTACATGACAAGATCAGTTGTTTAGCACAAATTTCTCCTCTCAACTGCGAGGAACGCTGATATGGGTCAAAGCAGGAACCCCCTTTGGAGTGGAGGAGGTGAAAGTGGATGAGGGAGGCAGATACGTATTCGCACGAGGCTGGTTAAATGGTCAAACCATTTTGATAGTGTTCATATATGCCCCCAACACCGAGCAGGCAGCATTCCTTCACCAGCTCACAAGTGCCATAGCTGCCAGGAACGGGATCCCTTGGATACTGGGCGGAGATTTTAATTCAGTTCTCTATGTCACTCTAGACCGCTCATTTCCCCCTCTGACACGTAGTACTGCTTTATCGAATGCTCAAGCACTGAACGCCTGGCTCACCTACTGTCCCTAACAGATGTGTGGTGTGCTCGTAGCCCTGACTCATGCATATATTCTTTCTATTCGCACACGCACGACCTCCATGTTAGACTAGACCGTATTGTAAGTTCACCATTACTGTTACCCCTTATCAGGCAGATCGATTACCTGGGATGCACACATTCTGATTACAACCCCCAGTATGTGCAACTTAGCTGGGACGTAGGCCCGCCACCGGTTCCTACTTGCGCCTCCAGCCAGCAGCTCTGCAGGACCAGGCATTCCAAGCCTCCCTGGGAAATGCCACAGTGGAGTACTTTGAAGTTAATGCGGGCTCTGTAAACAACACACTCCTTGAGTGGGAGGCGTTTATGGTAACCATTAGGGGACATAGTATGGGACTAGCGTTGAACATGCACAAACAACTGACAGCAAACGTAGGTAAGGTAGAACGTGAGCTATTGCAATATGAAACCCAGGTGCCGTTGGGCGCAGACAGCGATTAGATGAGGTGCGAGGAGAACATGTGGAACTGCTAGAACAACTGAGGTGTCTAAACTATGCTGTTTACTCAGCACTCACACACGCAACTTCAGATAGGCCAGGAAGACTGCTGGCATGGCTACTCCACCAGGAACAACCTAGACACCCCATACACTCGATACACACAGCAGCAGGCCACACAGTGTATACGCAACATGAGATGCACACAGAAATGGCAAGACATTATTCCACACTCTACAAATTGATTACCCAGCACTATCAAGCGTGGGTGGACATCTTTCTAGACACAGTGCACCTGCCTGAACACCAGAACAACATGAAACACTGGACATCCCACCCCCGACGAGATTCGAGAAGCCATCACAGCCTTGGCGAGGAGCAAGACTCCTGCTGAATACTATAAAGCCTATGCGGGATCCCTGACTCTGCACCTGCACGCCCTCTACACCACTGTTCTAGAGAAACTCGCTCTCCCTAAGTCACTAAACGAGGCTCGCTTGGTTTCACTCCCTAAGCCTGACAGGGACTCACTAGAGCTGGGCTCATATCGCCCCCTAGCCCTACTAAACACAGATTACAAAATATTAGCAAAATTGCTAGCTGACTGGTTAGCACTTCTGGTCCCATCCCTAGTACACGCTGACCAAAACGGATTCGTGCCGGCCCGCAGCACTTCGTTAAACCTGCGACGCTTCTTCCGGGTGGCAAAATACTCAGTAGATCAATGGCCCTACTCCGGCTGTCTAGCTTTAGACCTAGAAAAGGACTTTGACACCTTGGAGTGGAAATACTTGTTTGCTGTACTACTGCATTATGGACTTGGGGATACCTTTCTCAACATGATAAAACTGTTATATAGCGAACCGATTGTAAGAGTACAGACAGGGCCTTATATCTCAGCCCCAATCAGAGTAAAGCGAGGGACCAGACAGGGATGCCCATTATCCTCGCTGCTGTTCTCATTGTCTATCGAGCCCTTGGCAGCGGCCATTCGCGAGCAAGGGGTGGAATGGGGAATCCCGCTGGGAGATGACATGCATGCAATCTCGCTGTACGCAGATGACCTCCTCATATACATTAGAAACATACAATCCATTCCACCATCATTGGCACACACTTTGCAGGAATATACAGCTCTGTCAGGGTTAAAAGTGAACGCATCCAAGTCGTGTCTGAATCCGTTTGACAGAACGTGACCGAACCCAAGATACACGCTCAACAGTGTCTACACGGACTGGCAGACAGACACATTCCGCTACCTTGGGGTCAGAGTCTTCCATGATTAAGAAGACCTATTCAACGGCAATTTGGGCAGAGCAGTGACATCCATATGCTCACAGATGCTGTTCTAGGGCTCACTCAACAGTGATGGTTACAGGCAGAGTAGCACTGATTAAAATGGTAGTGTTACCACGACTTCTATACTACTTCCCTGATCTACCCTTGTATATACCTCCACCATTCTTCCGAACCCTTGAAGGAGCAATGAGAGGTTTCATCTGGGGAAACTCTCGTAATAGAGTGGCTCTTTGGAAGCTTTAATTGCCAACAAACCAAGGAGGATTGGCGCTACCCAACCTAGAACAGTACTATCTTGCTGTGCAACTGCAATGGGTAGCCCGGTGGCTCTCCGGGCGTCATCTGCCCGACACAGCCACCATCTCCCTGCCCTGGTTCCTCAACGCCCTCCTCACTCTGTTCCACCCATGAAATAAAGAAAGAGCGCCAACCCCACTAGTGCTCAATATAGCATACCGCTGCTACCGCAAATGCTTATATATCACAAGAAACACAAAACCGTATGCCTCAGCTCTGCCACTACTGGGCACCCCCAGAGGACGCACAGTTGTCACACCATTATAGTTATGCCACTGGGAAGAGGGGGGAATCCAAGATGTAGGAGACTTATAGCGTGGAGGTGCCCTGATATTGTTTGCCTCACTAGTTGAAGAGGATAGAATCCAACGGGCCAATTCCTATTACATCGAGCAGTCCTAGCATCACTGAGCAAATACAGGGGAGACATGACTCAAGAGGCTCCGATGCATTTAACGATACAATACCTACATGATATGGGACAAGGCCGACAACTCACTAAATGGTTTGCCTCATCCCTTAGACATCACACAGCGACAGCACTGTCGTCTTTGAGACAGAGTTGGGAGGGGGATCGTCAGCCTCCCTTCACAGACGCTGAGTGGGCCAACACACTAGAAGGTCCTATTAGAATACCACGGAACATGCACTTCTGATTAATACAATACTACATAAGGCAAAAAGTGTATCCTACCCCGGCCAAAATAAATAAATACTTCAACTGCACAGACGCTGGATGCCCGCTGTGCCACACCATAGACGTAGATTTACTGCACATGCTGTGGAGCTGTCCACGACTTGGTGGATACTGGATAGCAGTAACTGACACCCTCACCTGCTGCACAAAATGTGCGGTTCCCCCAGAGTGGGCAACGTGGATCCTACACACCTATCACAGGGTAAAAAGTCAAAAAGTGATCGATCGCTTCATTGCACTAGGGCTAATAGTGGCGAAACAGCTAATCACAAAAAGGTGGAAGTCCTCTGAACCCCCAAAGGCACTGGCCTGGCAGCACTTACTACAGGTATGGGCCAAGGCGGAAAGTGTTGCGTTGTACAGGGAAGACATAATAGGCCTACGTAAAACCCTGATTGCAACACACTGGGACACAATTTTATGTGACTTACAAAGACAGATGCTGACAATGCTGACACTCTGGCACTCACAGCCTACACATACCGAGAAGCAGATGACACGGATTCATCTCCGAGGTAAGAGTTTGAGACCCACAGTCAGATAACATCAGACATGGACCTGGCACTGCGCGCTTGCAGACTGTAATAGGGAGGCGACTATGCACTCATTGAAATAGGGAATGGAAATAACTACTCCAGTTCAAGTTAAAAAATGTATTATTGTCCTAGTTTTGTTTAAGTTGTCCCGAACGTTATTACACAACTCCCGAGTTAGCAGACCACCCCATAGCACAGGCACTAGCACAATACTGATGAGGCACCCCCACAGCTGATACTCACCTGACAACAAGGACGGGGCCTCAAAGAACCACACAGGCTGAACCAAAATTACATAGCTCTCGATATGAATAATGTAAACATTATGTGCAATTTGAATTCATGTAAGACCTGAATTTATTTGTAACAAGAATGGGTGTACCCGAAACAGCTGGAAAATTGTACTACGAGTGTCTGCTTTGTTCACCTGTAAAACCAATAAAACAGATAGTTGAAGGTTTAGAGCTTCATTTAGGGAAACGAAAATAAACAAATAATTCTTAACAATTACAAACTGCTACTGTCTCCTCCAAGTACGGTAAGACAGGTCTTTTTAAACAAATGCCAATTAAAAGAGACACCTGATATTCTGTAATCAAAGCTGGTAGAACCATCTCCTGTTCTAAGTAAAATGAAGAGAACACCTTTGAAAGAAAGAACGACCAGACCACAAACCCAGAAAGCTCCGTAGAAGTACACTCTAGACGGCCCAAATCCCCCAGTCGCATCAAAGAAGAAATGGCTACAAAGAAAAAAAACATATGTCATAATGTCTATTGGTATATGACTAAGAGGTTCAAATGGTGCATTTTGCAGAACTTCCAATGTGAACGGTAAATCCCACGAGTAAACCAAAGCTTTTCTTTGTGGATTAGGATTTACAAATCCCTTCAGCAGTCTAGGGACTGAGTCCAGGAGCTCAAAACCTCCACAAGGGGTATAAAAGGCTTAATAGCTGTCAATTGTATCTTACCTTTAAGGCTGCTACAGCCAATCCCATTCTAAAAACCCTATGAACAGTGGTGGCTGACATCTACGGAGGGAGAAGGGGCCCTTGCGGGGGTGGTGGGCACAGGCAAATAAGTAAAAAAGAAACACCTTGCACGTCCTGTGGCGCTACTGACCTCTTCTTTCTGGAGTGCGGGGCTGCGGGCACGAGCAAAATCCCCTGCCCAATCCTGGTGCTGCTCAGATGCAGCATGTGAGCAGCTCTCTGATTGGAGGGAGCTACCTCACTCGGCTCTCCACCGTGCACTAGAGGCCTGCACTTACTCTCAGCCCAGCTGTCTTAAGACTGCTGGGCTGAGAGGTTTAAATTGCACATGTCTGGCTGGCCGGCCGGCCAAAGATACATGCACACTTTAAACAGTGCAAAGAGCCCTCTACCCATCACTCCTCCCTGCTGTCACTCAGCCCCGTCCTGACGCTCGGTTCAGGACAAGACGATGAACTCTGGGGGGAATTTAGGTGGGGTGACGCTCCTCTGCTTCAACGGATGAGCCGCCCCTGCCTCTGAAATACATATTTCATAATCATAATGACAACCACAAACCAATTTGCAGAGCTTAAACATTGCCTGGGCTACTAGGATTGTGCGACAGGGAGGGCCAAATTATGTGGCAGGGTTTTCTTATGCAGCAAATTATGTGGCACATTTTCTGCCAGTATTACATTAACTCATTTTAACTAGAAACATTTTTTGTCAAACCTGCAAATTTTGCAAAATATGGAGCAAATATGAACAAATTAGTTAAATCCATAATAATATGGTGATTGCTGAGGCCACAGAATCACATAAATCCTCTGACCTTTCCCATTGTCCATTGTTTATCACTAATTTATGCTCAAAAGGTAAACCGAAATATTCTAATTGTTATTTGTGCCTATTATTAACTATAATTTAAAGAAAACAGCTTTTTCAAGATAACTTCTCCAAAATAATCCTGTAATATAAAAAATACACAATGGGTAACATGTAATATGGTCTTATACTGCCATTTCTGAATTTTGTTGACATTTACAAACCCCTCAGGCTTTGGCCTTGTGGTTTATGATGTTACCAAAACCCTTCAATGGCAATATTGGACTATATTCAGGGCCAGTGGAATAATGCAATTTTGTGGCTGTGGTGTTTTACGTATAATTATGGATTTGCTGCATTTTACACATAATCCATCATCTGCTGCAAAATCTGCACACTTCAGCAAAAAAAGTGTTTCTTGCTCAAACAGATTAAAGGTTACTAAAAATGTGGCAACACATGTCGCACAGTGGAAGGCCTTTTGCACAGGTTGACTGGTCACCTTCCTGTTGCTTATTTCTGTATTTGGGTGACCAAGTGATACTAATGAGGTGAGACCTTTGCCCAGGAAGTGTTAACATGTGCAAAAAGCAGAAATAATGAGGTAATACAAACACAAAATGTACTGCATATATTGTACAGTTAGTCGTTTCTTGCCGCATAATTTAGTCACCCGTTCCACTTAATTTAGCCCTCCTCTGCTGCATAATTCCAGTGGCTCTGACTAAATTACTTGGTTGTATACTCTATGTATATAAATAAAACTGGAGGTAAAGCATGAATAGTTTAGGTTAGGTCTGGTTTTACATTGGAAAGGGATTTTGTTTAAATTGCTAGTACATTTGGCACCATTAAAAAATCTGCATTCCATTATCCATTTAAAAACTTCATAAACTTTGTGTTCAGCATTGCAAAAGGGGTTTTGCAAAACTGACGTTTACATTTTAACTCCCTTTGGATGCTTTGTACTTCGAAACTGAAAAGATGGCTGCCCAGAATTTCACCAAACTTAGCATGAAATAGAAATATGTTTGTTTGACATTCAATTTTAGAAATATCTGGATTGTTAACCTGAAAATCCTCCACCGATTCACAAATCCATGGAGAATTAATAAATCAAATTAAAAAAAAATTAAAGGTCAGGCAACTTATTTTCCCATCAACAATTAGACTAGGTAGCTTAATCTCCTGTCGTCAATTGCAGATTCGCAAATAGAGCTGCAGTTTTTCTAATCTGCCACATTCTGATAGGCTGGACATCAGAAAAAAGTTCTGTTGCAGCTTCCATTACCCTAAACTGTGTACTGAGCACTTTCTTGGGATAGATAAAAACTAAAAGAGCATAACGAGGCAGTAGGCACCTATCCTGACCGCCCCAAGCCTAAGGAGTTTGGGGGGAGGTGCGGGGGGCACATTAAAATTATTATACCAAATGCTTTTCTTTCATTTGAGTCATGAATCCCACAAAAAGTATTATTTCAAAAACCAGAATGTGGTGCACTATAGCAGCACTTGGCCAACCTCTGGGCATGTGGCCCCCCTCCCTGAACCTCGAACCTCCAGGGACCCCATCCTTCAAGGCTGATATTGATTAAAAGGGGAGCGGGCTGTGTCTAGTTTTCCTATGGAAAAATGAATTGGGAAAACATATTTTGGGACCCCCACTTTTTCTCAGTCCCCACTCGATGGCTCACACCAAAACTTTCCACGAAGGAGATGAGAAAGAAGAACATTTTTGGGGGAATGTTTCATGCAGATTCATCAAACCTATGGAAATGTGGTCCTAACTATAACTATCAAGTGGCGACTGCCACTGGGTGATATCTATCTATCTGTCTATAGATTCATTGAAAAAAACAAAGGTTGCAGGGACGTTATAGTTCAATACAGATTTTACACGCACAAAACCATAGAAATTCTGCAATTATAGTTACTTGAGCTAACTATACCTTACGCCCCCACAATGCACTACTTTTAATGTCACTTATTACATCACTCATGACATGGTCAGTGACATCACTCATGACATCTCAAATACCATCAATGATGACATCAGTGTTTTGTAAAGGTTTTTCACACTGAAAAATATATACAGAGGTACTGCATACTTAAATTCATTTTGTTTGTGTAGTACTAATGAGTTTTAGTATTTTTTACATATACTATCAGAAGTATTATTCTCCTTTTAAAGTGGCTTTACTATTTATCAGTGAACTAGCCTCTACACCGACTCGTCCCCTGCCGATGTATGTGTATGGTAGTGCTTTGCAACAGTCTAAACTGTTGATTAATTTATTTATTCAGTGTTTTGTATAGCGCGAACTTGACCCCATAGGGTATCAGATCGCTTTACAGATCATGATATGTTACCTTTTACGTTTACAGTACAAAGTTCTGTATAATAATTGATATAATAAAGTCCAGTACCATGTTGTTTCTTTTGAAAACTACTTTAGCACATTCGCAGAATGTAAGACTAGAGGAACTCAGTCTTCCCGGGAAGCAAGAACCTATAAATAACAAAGACATCAAAGACATCACTCTTTAGCAAAAATCGCTTCTGCCTTTAAGCGAGAGTATTTAGGCGAGACATGTGTGGGTGCTCTGCAATGACTACGGTAGGAATTTGCTCATTAGGAAAATCTTGGTTTCTTTCTTGAATCTTGCGTGGTTGGGTATCCTTTTGATGTCTGGGGGTAGCGAGTTCCATATTCTCGGTGCAGCACCTGAGAACGCTCTGTTGTATGTTTTTTTTTTGCGGAAAATCGGCGGCTTCAACACTAGGTCTTTGAGTGCCTGCTTCCCCCCGAAATCACCAATTTCTGCGC
This sequence comes from Calotriton arnoldi, assembly GCA_963921515.1. Lineage (NCBI taxonomy): Eukaryota > Metazoa > Chordata > Amphibia > Caudata > Salamandridae > Calotriton > Calotriton arnoldi. The sequence goes on along the minus strand of CAWUFW010010810.1, from coordinate 19,811 downwards.
TAGATATCTTGGAGACTTGAAGTGTAGAGCCTTGTGTGTTATACATGCCAGTTTGAGCTGAATTCTGGCTTCCTAAGGTAGCCAGTTCAGGGCTTTCAGGTGAGGAGAGATGTGGTCGAATTTTTTTGATCCTGTTATGAGCCTTGTTGCTGCGTTGAGGCAGGTTTTTAGAGGTGCTGTTACAATTTTGGGGAGCCCAGAAAGAGTTGTGCATCCGTATTCGATCCTCGAGATTACTGGTGCCTGAACTGCCATTTTGAGGTCTGCCGTTTCGATGAAAGGTTTCAATTTCTTAATGTAGCTCAGGTGAAATCTTGCACTTTTGGCTAGCGTGTTGATGTGAGCTTGCATGTTTAGGCTTTGGTCTAGAATGATTCCTAGAGATTTGGTTGAATCTACGATGCTCGGGCTGCAATTGAGTGCGGTAATCATATTGGTCCATTCTTTCATATTGGGCGTGCTTTTGGAGGGGGAAATTAGGAGGAATTCTGTTTTTTTTTCGTTTAGTTTGAGCTGATTGCTTGTTAGCCATTGCATCGTCGCCCTCAGAGCCTTGTTCATTGTTCTGATCTCTTCCAAGGAGGAAATGTTAATGTAAATCTGCATGTCATCAGCGTACATTTGGAAAAGGATGTTGGCACGATGGAGTATATCCGTTAGTGGTTCCACATATAAGTTGAATAGTGATGGTGAGAGGGTTGATCCTTGTGGAACTCCTATCTGAATGGGGGAGGATGTTGACAGGTTCTTATTCACCAGAAATCTTTGTGATCTGTTCCTCAAGTATGACTTGAACCATTCTAGAACGTTCCTGGAAAAGCCCATCCTGTTCTCCAGTCGTTCTAGCAACATTTCGTGGTTAACTGTGTCGAACGCGGATGATAAATCAGGAAGGATTAACAGACATGCTTTGTTTTGGTCCAGAGCAAGTAAAGCGTCGTCTACTACGTGCAGAATTGCTGTTTCCGTGCTGTGGTTTGGTCTAAATCCTGATTGGCAATCGTCTAGTAGTTGGAATTTAGATATGTGCTGACTTAGTTGTTGCTGTACACATTTTTCTATCACTTTAGCTAGTAGGGGAATGTTGGAAACTGGCCGAAAGTTGCTAGGTTCCGCGGGGTTCTCCGTCGGTTTTTTTATGATGGGAATGACCTGTCCCATTTTCAGACAGTCGGGGAAAGATCCCTGAGACAGGGAAGCATTGACTATCGCTGTCGCTGGGGATGATCTCCTGGTCTATGTACGGTACAAATTTTGTAGGGAGTGGATCGCTGAAGTGATTGTTGGGCTTAATGGCCGATAAGGTTTTCTGGATGTCGTTCTGGTCATATAGTTCAAAAGAGGACCACTGAGCTTTGTTTTTGGGTATTGGGTCATTGGGTATTGATAACTTACTTGGTTGTGCGGCCTCCTGTGATGCTGCTGCTATCTTAAGCTTGCATTCCAAGGACGTGGCCTTGGATGTAAAGAAATTAGCGAATTCCTAACAACTTATTTGAGATTTTGCTGATTCTAGTGCGGACTTGTATGTTTTGTTTGATTGCTGTTTAACCAATTCAAAGAGTTTACGAGGTCTGTTTTTCGCATTCTCCAATTCCGTTCTGAAGAATTCTTTTTTCGACTTCAGAATATTTTTATTGTAGGCGCTTCTGGTTTTTCTTAGCAGTTTTAGATGAGGGGATGATGGTAGCTGCCTCCATTTCCGTTCTGCTAGTCTCAGTTTACGTCTTTCTTGATTTAGTGTTCCGCTGAACCAGGGATTAAGACTTCCCTCCACAGTGATGGCTGAGTATAGTTCTGTTTTATGAAATACTGACCAAGTTCCTTAGATCTCCCTCCTTTGTGATGAATGACTCTAGTAATAGATTAAGTAATCAGGGGAGAATGGATCACTTGTCCTGTTTTTACCAGGGTCTTAGTTTCTTGCCGTCTAAAAAACCTTCATTCACGTATTTCTCGTAACAGCTGTATATCTTGGTTATCCGCTTTTATTTATTACGTGAAAAGCATCATCATTGGGTCTTCTCTGTGCTTTCCTCCACCAGGAGAGAGACCAACTGGTTATTCGCAGTAGTGATAAGGGATGGTGATCAGGAGTGGTGAGGGTAAGGGTGAAGTGACCTTTTTAACCGCTTTTACGAGAAATAAGTGAATGAGGGTTTTTTAGACGGCAAGAACCTAAGACCCTGGTAAAAACCTGATTACTTGATACTTGAATGGAAGCTGAATGGATCCTAGCTTCTCTCTCCCCTATTTGATTAGAAGATTCTAGTAATAGATTGCAATAAATTCATTTATTCAATAAGATCTTACTGTAGTTTGATGGCACAGTGTAGTACACATTTGCAACAGACTGACCTCTCTGCTCAAACCATTCTCTAGGATCAAAAATGATTTTACCAGTGGTTTTTGACACAGTGCCTTGTTCACTAAGACCGCTGTACTGGGTGTGTGTTGTAGTGGTATGTGTAAAACTGACATATGCACTAAAATCTCTTTCCATGTTGAGAAATGGTGGTGTTGTGGTTTGTGTTAGAGTAACTTACAGGGATAGATTACCCCCAGGTCCCTCCTGTCCTCGTCCCATTCCTTTACTAAGTGGAGATGACCATCTCCGCGACAGAAAAAAAGAACAGGAGCATGCTGGGATACCCAACCCACTCCCTCCCACTGGGAGTACATAAGCGGTACCAGCCCAGCATGCAGCCTGTTCTTTTTTTCTGTCTTCCGACAGAATGGGACGTGTTTGGACTTACCTGATGGATTCTTCGCTGGACGTCTCGTCGGGGCTGCTGGCCTGTCCTCGCTGTCCTCTTTCCGCGTTCTCCTGGCCTGCCGGGCTTGCCAGGAGCCACGTTGATTGCCGACCGGCCCTTTGCGGCTGGGGCGCCGTTCCTCCTGGTCTCTTCCGGGTTGCAGTGCGCGTCTCCCTGTGACTTGGCCCGTCTGGGGAACGCGCTGCTGCGGCTGTTTGGCGGGTCCTGGGGCTCTGCTGGGTGATGCTCCTGGACCCCCTGCTTGGCGTTTGATGTCCTGCCGGCCTCCTCTTCTTCCTGGCACCCCTGATGCTCGGTTGGGTCGATGCAGGGGCGGGCCTTGCTGTGGCCTCGGAGGCAATTTTCGGCGGGCTTATCCACACGGCGCTGGTTTCCTGGTGCGTGCCTGTGCTGGCTCTTGGGGGACGGTGGGCTTGTGGTGCGCCCTTCCTGCCCTCTTGGTGAGTACCGCGTAGCGGCCCCTTTTTTTCTCCTTACTGTTTTGGCCTCCGGCCATACCTACCTGTGTGCACCTGTTCTTGTCAGTGGTTTGGCAGGTTCGGGTCTGGTTCTTGGCTGGATGGGAGGTCGCCTGGGTATTCCAGGTTCGGTGGGCTTATGAGCTTTCCGTGGGGTTCGCTTGCGGCACTGGATGGTTTGTCTTCCCTTTGCCCTCCTCGGGTGTTTGGGTTGCTGCCTGTATGGCCTTCTGGTCACTGGGCCGCTAGGAGATGCTGGGGTTTGGGCCCAGGGCCTCCTGCTTGCGCTGCTTGCACCCTACGTCATTGCGCTGGGCTCGGCTGGTCTCCCTGTGGCCTTGCCGTGTGGGTTCCTTGCTTTCTTTCAGGTGCTGTTGGATCCCGTCGTCCTCCGGTCTCTCCCGGTGCTGGTGGATTCCTGTTGGAGCTTCTCTTTGCTGGTGCCTGTTCCTGCGTGCTGGTCCTCTGTGCTTTGCTGGTTGCGTGAGGCGTGGGTCCGATTGCTGTCTCGGTCCTGGGACCTTGGTGTCTCCGGCCTGGTTCTCTGCCTCCGCTGCCCCCTGATCCCGGGGTCCTAGCGGCCCTTCGGAGTCTTCGGCAGCCTGCGATGTAGGCTCCCCTGCCTTCACTGTCCTGTCATGGGCCGTGGTTTCCCCTGTGTCGCTGCCCTTTTTTGGGGAGTTCGGCCTGGGGCGGGTCCTTTGGGGCTTCCTCCTTGGGTGGTGTGTTCCCAGGCCTTCTGGCTTTTCGCTTGCTTGGCGCTTGTTGCTGGTTGGCGGCTGGGCTGGGGGTCGGTCCCTGTGGGACTGCTGTTGGCCTGTCCTCTTGGTGCATGCTGCCTGGTGGTTTCTTGCTTGCTGTGCTCTCCTGCTGTGCTGGCCTGCGGCCTTGGCTTCTGTTCCTCCTGCTACCCGCCCTGTGGTTTGGCCGGGTCGGCCCTGGTTCATCCCTGGTGTGGTGTCTGCTTGCTGGGCCGTGGCTCGCTTTGGTGCAGTCTCTCCAGGGGCTTGTTGGCTTCTTCTTGTGGCCTCTTTGCTCTGTCCTCTGGGCCTCCGGTCGTCCTGCCCTACGGGCTTCTGTTCTCCCTGGTCGGCCCTAGTTGATGCCTGGTTTGGGGTCCGCCTGGGTTTGCCTGTTGCTGTGGCCCGTTCTGGTCGTCCCTGACTGCTTGTCGGGCGTTTGTGCCCTTGTTCGGGTCCTGGTGCCTTGTGGTTCTTGGGCTTCCTTTGGCTGCCTGCTGCCCTTCCGCCCATTGGTTCCTGCCCTTTCTGTGGGTTCGGGCCTGGTGCGTGCCTGTCTGGGTGCCTGCCTGCGGTTTCGCTGTTGGGTGCTTATTGCTTCCTTCCGGGTGCTTCTGCTTGCCCCCTGCTCAGGATGTCTGGTTTCTTCTTGCCCTTCCGTGGTTTTGCTGGGTCCTCCCCCTTGTTTCTGTGGGGGGGGCTGTTGTGCCCTCCCTCTGTCCTGGTGGGCCCTTGGCCCTGTTGGGCTGTTGGCTCCGGGGCGGTGCTGGTTGTGCCCCTGGTGGGTTCTGGCTGGAGTTGGGTTTGCTTCTCGCCTGCTGCCGGGTTGTGTTGCCTGCTGGGGTTTGGTTTCTGGTTGTGGTTTCCTTCTCCCCTCTTGTATTTCCCTTGGTGGCTTGCTGCGCTTTGGGCTTTGCATCTCGCCTGCTGCTCCCTTTGCCTCCTGTGGGTGCTGGGTGTCGTTGGTCTTCCTTGGCCTCTGCCTTGGGTGGCCTCTTGTTCTTCGGGTGCCCGGCTCCTGTGCCCTGCCCTGTCTGCTGTGCCCTTTCCCTGCTTGTGGGTGTTGGGTGTTGGCCTCCCCTGGTGTGTGGGCCGCTTTGCTGATTCCCGCTCCTCTCGTTCCGCTTTGGGGTTGCGGTTGGCTTTGCCTCTGTTCTGGGGCTCTGTTTTTTCCCCTTTGGGGGCCTGTCGTTGGGCCTGTGCTCCCGCGCGGGCTGTTTTCGGCCTGTGGTGTCTGTGGCCCTTGCTCTCTTGTTGGCTCTGGGGTGTTCATTCTCCCCTTGTTTGAGTCTGTTCCCGCACCCCGGTGAGTGGTGCGCCTTTGGCTTCTCCGGGCTCCTCTCCTTTGGTTTCTGGTGCCTGGGTTGTTCCGGTGTGCTGTTGGGGCCTGGGCTCTGCCTCTGTTGGGTTTTCCCTTGCGGTCCCTGTGTTTGGCCTCCCGTTTGCTTGTGCGTGTGGGTCGCTGGTGCACCTCTCGGCTTTGATGTGTCGGGCTTTGTGCTGTGGGGCCCTTGTTGGCTTGGGGTCCTCTTTTGGTCCCTGCTTGGGTCCTTTCCTGGCCGCTCGTTCTCTTGGGCTTTGGTGTTCTTTCTGCCTCTTGGTGCCTGGTGGTTCTGGCCCTGGTGTTCTCGGTCCTGGGCTGGTCTTCTGTCCTTTCCTGTGTCGCTCCTTTGCGGCTGGCTGTGGCCTTCCGGGTCCTGGTGGCACCGTGTTGGGGGCCTCCTGGCTGGCTGGCCTGCCGGTTTCTCCGGCTGGCTTCTTGGGCATTTGGAGATCTCCTGCGGGGTTGGGCTGTTGGCCTCCTTGTTGGTCTTTCCTGTTTTGCCCTTCTGCTGCTCCTTTTGGGGTTCGCCTGCGGTGGTTCCTTGGTGTCCTCCCTTCTCCTCCTGGTGGGAGGGTCGGCTCTTGGTTGGTGGTGTTTCCTCTTTCCCGGTTCTGGGGTTTGGTTTCCCAGGTTCCGTGTTCGGCCTCTGTTGTTGTCTTTCTTGGTTGTGTCCGGGTTTTGGCCGGGTCTGCTTGGGGTTGTGCTTCTTTGCTCTCCCTGGCCTCCATTGGGTGGGTTGCTGGGCTTCGTGTACCAGTGTCTCCTGCTTTGGGGTTGTGCCTCGGGCCTGGCCGCTTGGCCGGTCCCTGTGCCCCAGGTTCTTCTCCTGGTGTGGCGGCCTTTTTGTTCCAGCGGCTCTTCGGTGTCTCGGCTGGGGTTGGCCGTTGGTTGTTCCTGCCCTGTGACCTGGGCCTTCTGTGTGTTTCTGGCCTCCGGGTTCCCTGTTGCTGCTGTTGTCGGCTGGGGGGGGGCCTTGCTTGGGTTCCCTGCCCCCTTTTCTTCCTAGCTGTTGCTCTGGGTCGGTGCCTGTTTTCTTGTCCGGTTCTGCCCTCTTTGGTCTTTGCGGCTCTGCTGGTGGCTTCCCCTGGTGTGTTGGGGTGGTCCTGTGGTTGGTCGTCTCTTTCCTTGCTCTCTTGCTTTGGCGTGCCTCTTCGGTTTTGTCTTCCTTCCCCTCGCTTTTTGGTGTGGTCCTTTGTGGGGTCCTAAGCCTGCGGTTCCCCTTCTAGCCTGTTTTGGGGGGGTTGTTTGCTGTGGTCCTTCCTGGGCCTTCGGCCCTGCAGCCCTGTGCGGCCTGTTATCCTCTGCTCTTGGCCTTTGGGCTGTGTTGGCCTGTTTTGTCCCTGGTTGGGTGGCTGCATGGTGGTGCCTGGGGCCGTGGGCTTCGCCCTTGGGGGTTTCTCCCTGGTCGGTGGCCCTTTCTGGCTCTGTTGCTCCGTTGGGGTGATTCCGCTTCTCCTGGCCTTCCTTTGGTCGGGTTCGGGGGGGGGGGGCTTTGTTTTGGCCCCTCTGGTTGTTCCCTTGGGGCTTGGCTCTGCGTGTGGGGCCCCCTTCTGGTTTGCCTGGGGAGTTCTTGTGCTTTTTTCTGGTCGTCCCCTGCTGGTTTTGGGGTCTCGGCTCTGTCCGCTTGGTTGGGGGCATGGTTGGTTGTGTGCTCCTGCCTGCGTTTTTCTCCTTTCTTGTGAGCTCCTTTTGCTCCTGTGGGGTGCCGTTTTTTGGTCTGGTGCCCCTGGTGTTGGTGGGGGTCTGGAAGGCCGGGTTCTCTGCTTTGGTATTCTCCACTTAGTAAAGGAATGGGACGAGGACGTAGGGACCTGGGGGTAATGTCCTATTACTTACCGGTAATCTTCATTACTCCTGGTCCCGTTGTCCTCGTCCCATTCCTTACGCCCCTCCCTCCCTCCCTGGTGGCCGGCCTTCCGGTTGTTGGCTTGGTATTTTCAGGCTGCATGCTGGGCTGGTACCGCTTATGTACTCCCAGTGGGAGGGAGTGGGTTGGGTATCCCAGCATGCTCCTGTTCTTTTTTTCTGTCGCGGAGATGGTCATCTCCACTTAGTAAAGGAATGGGACGAGGACAACGGGACCAGGAGTAATGAAGATTACTGGTAAGTAATAGGACATTTCTTACTTTGGTGATAAGTGATTAGAGCAGCAATTTACAAGAGGCAGAACTGACCGCTGAGAACTCTCTCATAGGTAATAACTGAGTGTAGTAGTTGATAAGGTTACAGCGAACTGCATGTTTATCACCCATCTTCAATTATTATTTTTAAAAAATGTTAATGCTATTTTATTAAATATATTGAAGTTTACTTTGCTCGATGATACCATCAGTGATGTCACTGAGCATGTCATGAGTGAAATAGTATGTAAGGTCATAAGCAGTGCATTGCGGGGGCACAAGTTATGGTTAGCTGTATGTTTGTCACTCATCTTTTATTATTATTTTTTTTTTATGTTATTTTATTAAATATATTGAAGTTTACTTTGCTGGATGATGCCATCAGTGATGTCATCTGTAGTGTCACTGAGCATGTCATGAGTGAAATAGTATGTGAGGTCATAAGCAGTGCATTGCGGGGCGCAAGTTATGGTTATCTCAGGTAACTATAACTGCTGAATTTCCATGATTTTGTGCATGTAAAATCTGTACCTAACTATAACGTCCCTGTAACTTTTGTTTTTTCAAGTGAATTTCTATGTTTTTTTAATGGTATTTCCTTACTATAATGTCCCTGTAACCTTCCGCTGCTGACCCACGCAACGAGGCTGTAAATTCAAATCTGGAGAGGCCAAATCAGCTTTGCATCCTCTGGAATGTCAGAACATTGATATCACGTTGTTTACATTGTTGAAAAATGGCAAAGCAGTGGCACAAAGAGCTATATAAAAACAAGATGTCGATTTCTAAAACTAGACCTGGTATAACTGTTCAGCAGCTGAGGAGCTGACCCGTAAACTAGAATTAAGACATTTTTCCTTGCGGTATCATTGAAAATTCTTAAATGTCAAGCAGAGAAACCTAGACTAGAAGAAGTAATAGACAGTAAATTACGTATTTCAAACAGTCAGACTCACAGCGAACCGTCAAAGTTGGGGGAAACATGCCATGAATGCAGCGCTCCTGGACATACATTTGGCGCATATGACAAAAAAAAACTAAATGTTTCCCTTTTGCCAACATATATATTTATGATCATTATATGTTTGTCCTTTTGGGAGGTCAAGACCTAGCTCTTGTCTCTTACGCAGGGCATAAGTCAAGGGTACACATGGGTAGGCAACACTTACCCACTATTTTTACAGGGTGGATGCTGTCTACCCTGCCAAGAGGTTGGGCCCCACAGAAATATGCTGATCTTGTCCCGGTGTAATTTTCAGACACCAGGACACATTCAACAGTGCCTGCACATTGTCTACTTTCGTTTTGAGCAGCAAAGGGCAGGTGGGAGGGAGCTTATTCGATTCTAACTGGGCCCATAACAAAGGCCAAAGTTATGCTGTTATCAGGCCTCCTTTTGTTGGAGTATCCTGGCTGGAAGCTATCGGGAACCTCACACCTAGATGCAATGGAGGGGAAACAAAGGCTCACAGCTTATTGCTTCACAGATACTTAAGAGAGGCATGCTTTTGACTTCGTTGCATCCCTGTATATAAAAGATATGCATGTACTGTAAGAATGTCAGATGTGTTGGTCTGTCCCAGTATTTACACAACTAACAATAGGAGAAATTGTCACAATCATGAAAGGGAAACAGAGGAAACGCTGTGCTTTTAGCACAAGCCAGATTATGGAAATCACTCTTTGAGGCACCCTCTTGCATTCATAGGCACTGACCTTGTTCCTTGTAGTGCCTTATACCAGCTGTATTGCAAGCTACTACTCAATGTTTTTAGACACCCTCAATCGCCTTCCATGACTGGACTGTATTAACAACACTCATCTGCGAGGGGCTAAGTCCCACCAATCGGAAAACACAGCAGCTGGGCACAACTTCCCATTTACTCAGCTTGGCCTGGTGGCCTAGCGCTGGGAAGCAACTGTATGATGACTGACACCAAGCACTCTACAAAACCAAAAAAATAAATAAGTGTACTGGGGACCCAATGCAACTGACATAGGCTAGGAAACAGGCCCGCCCTGCAGCCACCTCTTCTCTGTAAGTGCTGCTCCCTCACCCAGGAGTTGTCACCCATGAGTTGCCCATTTCCCTCATCTTAAGTCAGTTCCTGCTCCCTTCCTCCCCATTTCATACATTATAATATACTCTCTCCCTGACAGCATCCTCTGATCCCAACCCTTTGAGTAGTTCCTGCCTCTACCTGTTCTAAAGCTGTCTGCAGCCTTGCACCCTTCACACCATATGCCTTCTCCCCTTCAACCTCCCCTTTGTAGTTACTGCCCACTTGTACAACCTCTCACCCCTCACCCTTCATTTCCTTGCTTTGCTGATTGCCATCTTTAATCTTGCTATCTCATTCTTTGCAGTACAAAGGCCACAAGTGTCAGAAAAGAGGCTGGGCTTGTACAGAGGCCCACAGACCCCGGAGCCCCACATCTGGAGAAGTCTACCATCTTCACTATACCCTAGATCAAGGGACAAGACCTCCAGAGGTTGCATCCGGGGGCTACTGTGCCCAGGTCTGAAGACCTACGCTCCAGTACTGTGCCCACTTATGGAGACCACAAATGGTGCATTGTCAACAGCACTGCTGCAAGGCCCGGAGCATTGTACTGAGTTCTAGAGGCCACATCTGAAGCACTGTAACTACTCTCTGGCGGCCACATAATGTCAGGAGTGCTGTGCTTAGTTCTAGACGCAAGGTCTGGAGGCCACATCTGGATCATGGTGAACTACATGGCTGTAAAGCTACCTTTTAGAAAGCAGTAAAAGCCCGGGGCAGCGGCAAAGAAAAGCAAGTGCGGGACCCACACTTGTTTTTTTATTTTTTATTTTCCCATGTATTTGCAGATTCACTGAGTAAATGTGACAATATTTGTCCCAGTTGGCTCCCTGCCTCCTGCGGGAGTCGGAATTGCTGTTGCTCATGGGGAGATGCTGGAAATACAGCTACCTGGTTGCAGGAGCAAAACTTTAATCTCTTTCCATGCACGCATGTCCACTGGCAGGGAAAGAGATAAAAACTCCTCTCCCAGCAAGCGAGAGCACTTTGACAGCTCCCGCTTGCTGGAAGCTGACTGTTTTCTTTTGCTTGGAGGAAGCTGTCAGCTCCCATCAATCAAAAACAAACAGCTATGCCCCGTGGCAGCTCCCTGGGTCCCAAAGCAATGTCTGTTTCCCTGCTCAATTCACAGCAAGCAGGGAAACAGACACTGCTCTGCTTTCAACAAGCGAGAGCATTTTCTGCTCTCGCTTGTTGAAAGCAGAGCAATTGTTTGCTATGGCATGGTGGGAGCAGTACAAAAATAGGCAAGAGAAGTGATAATAGAAGCAAGATAGGTGCAAAAAGAAGCAAGAGGGGTGCAGAAAGAAGCAAGAGAAGTGCAGAAAGAAGCAAGAGAGGTACAGAAAGAGGCAAGAGGGTGCAGAAGAAGCAAGAGAGGTACAAAAAGGGGCAAGAGAAGCACAGAAAGAGGCAAGAGAGGTGCAGAAAGAGGCAAGAGGGGTGCCCAAAGAAGCAAGAGAGGTGCAGAAGCAAGAGAAGTGTAGAAAGAAGCAAGAGATGTGCAGAAAGAGGAAGACATGTGCAGAAACAGGCAAAAGAGGTGCAGAAAGTGGCAAGAGAAGTGCAGAAAGAGGCAGGAGAGGTGCAGAAAGAAGCAAGAGAGGTACAGAAAGAAGCAAGAGAGGTGCAGAAAGAGGCAAGAGAGATACAGAAAAAGGCAAGAGAGGTGCTGAAAGAGGTAAGAGAGGGGCAGAAAGAAGCAAGAGAGGTGCAGAAAGAAGCAGGAGAGGTACAGAAATAAGCAAGAGAGGTGCAGAAAGAGGCAAGAGAGGTACAAAGAGAAGCAAGAGAGGTACAGACAGAAGCAAGAGAGGTGCAGAAAGATGAAGAGAGGTACAGAAAGAGGCAAGAGCGGTACAAAGAGAGGCAGGAGAAGTAATAAAAGAAGCAAGATAGGTGCAGAAAGAAGCAAGAGAGGTACAGAAAGAAGCAAGAGACGTGCAGAAAGAGGCAAGAGAGGAGCAGAAAGAGGCAAGAGAAGTGCAGAAAGAGGCTAGAGAGGTACAGAAAGAGGCAAGAGACATGCAGAAAGAGGCAATAGGTGGAAAGAAAGGGGGAAAGAAAGAGGCAAGAGACGTGCAGCAAGAGGTAAGTGAGGTGCACAATGAAGCAAGAGAACTGCAGAAAGAAGCAAGAGAAGTGCAGAAAGAAGCAAGAGAAGTGCAGAAAGAAGCGAGAGAGGTGCATAAAGAACAGAGTGAGGTGCAGCAAGAGGCAAGAGAGGTTCAGAAAAAGGCAAGAGACGTGCAGCAAGAGGTAAGTGAGGTGCAGAAAGAAGCAAGAGAGGTGCAGAAAGAGAAAGAGAGGTGCAGAAAGAGGAAAGAGAAGTGCAGAAAGATGAAAAAAGGTGCAGAAAGAAGCAAGAGAAATGCAGAAAGAGGCAAGAGAAGTACAGAAAGAGGATGAAAGGTACAGAAAGAAGCAAGAGAAATACAGAAAGAAGCAAGAGAGGTGCAGAAAGAAGGAAGAGACGTGCAGCAAGAGGTAAGGGAGGTGCAGAAAAAAGCAAGGGAGGTGGAGAAAGAAGCAAGAGAGGTGCAGAAAGAAGCAAGAGAGGTGCAAATAGAGGCAGTGGGGTGCAGAAAGATGTAAGAGAAGTGCAGAAAGAGGCAGGAGAAGTGCAGAAAGAAGCAAGAGAGGTGCAGAAAGAAGAGAGTGAGGTACAGAAAGAGGCATTTGAGGTGCAGAAAAAGCAAGAGAGGTGCAGAAAGAAGCAAGAGAGGTGCAGAAAGACCAAGAGAGGTGCAGAAAGAAGCAAGAGAGGTACAGAACGAAACAAGAGAAGTGCAGAAAGAAGCAAGAGAGGTTGAGAAAGAAGCACAAGAGGTACAGAAAGAAGAAGGAGAAGTGCAGAAAGAGGAAAAAGAACTGCAGAAAGGGGTGAGAGAAGTGCACAAAGAAGCAAGATAGGTGCAGACAGAAGCTAGAGAGGTACCAAAAGAAGGAAGAGAAGTGCAGAAAGAGGTAAGCATAGAGCAAAAAGAGGCAAGAAAAGTGCAGAAAGGGGCAAAAGAGGTACAGAAAGAGGCAACAGAAGTGCAGAAAGAGGCAAGAGGGGTACAGAAAGAGGCAAGAGGGGTACAGAAAGAGGCAAGAGACGTGCAGAAAGAGGCTTGAGAGGTGCAGAAAGAAGAAAAAAATGTGCTGAAAGAGAAAGAAAGGTGCAGAAAGAGGAAGAAAGGCACAGAAAGAAGCAAGAGAAGTGCAGAAATAAGTAAGAGAAGTGCAGAAAGAAGCAACAGAGGTGCGGAAAGAAGCAAGAAAGGTGCAGAAAGAGGCAAGAGAGGGGCATAAAGAGGCAAGAGAAGTGCAGAAAGAAGCAAGAGAGGTGCAGAAAGAAGCAAGTGAGGTGCAGAAAGAAGTAAGAAAAGTACAGAAACAGGGAAGAGAGGTGCAAAAAGAGGCAAGAGAAGTGATGAAAGAAGCAAGAGAGGTGCAGAAAGAAGCAAGGGAAGTGCAGAAAGAGGCAAGAGAAGTGCAGAAAGGGGAAGTAAGGTGCAGAAAGTAGCAAGAGAAATGCAGAAAGAGGCACGAGAGGTACAGAAAGAGGAAGAAAGGTGCAGAGAGAAGCACAAGAAGTATAGAAAGAAGCAAGAGAGGTGCAGAAAGAAGGAGGAGAAGTGATGAAAGATGCAACAGAGGTGTACAAAGAAGCACGAGAGGTGAAGAAAGAAGCAAGAGAGGTACAGAAATAAGTAAGAGAGGTGCAGAAAGAGGCAGAGAGTTGCAGAAAGAGGTAAGAGAAGTACAGAAAGAGACAAGATAAGTGCAGAAAGAAGCAAGAGAGGTGCAGAAAGAAGTGAGTGAGGTGCAGAAAGAGGAAAGTAGGGTGCAGAAAGAAGCAAGAGAGGTGCAGAAAGAAGCAAGATATGTGCAGAAAGAGGAAGAGAAGTGCAGAAAGAAGCAAGAGAGGTGTAGAAAGAAGCTAGAGAGGTGCAGAAAGAAGCACGAGAGATACAGAAAGAAGCAGGAGAAGTGAAGAAAGAGGTGACAGAAGGGCAGAAAGAAGCAAGAGAAGTGCATAAAGAGATAGAAAAATACAGAAAGAGGCAAGAGAGGTGCAGAAAGAGGCAAGAGAAGTACAGAAAGAGGCAAGAGAAGTACAGAAACAGGTAAGAGAAGTGAACAAAGAAGCAAGAGAGGTCCAGAAAGCAGCAAGAGACGTACAGAAAGAAGCAAGAGATGTGCAGAAAGAGGCGAGAGAAGTGCAGAAAGAAGTAAGAGAGGTGCATAAAGTGGTAGAAATGTGCAGAAAGAAGCAAGAGATGTACAGAAAGAAGTAAGAGAAGTGCACAAAGAAGCAAGAGAGGTACAGAAAGAAGCAAGAGATATGCAGAAAGAAGTAAGAGAGGTGCAAAAAGAAGAAGGTGCAGAAAGAGGCAAAAACGTTCAGAAAGACGAGGAAAGGTACAGAAAGAAGCAAGAGAAGTGCAGAAAGAGGAAAGAGAAGTGCAGAAAGAGGAAGAAAGGTACAGAAAGAACCATGAGAAGTAGAGAAAGAAGCAAGAGAGTTGCAGAAAGAAGGAGGAGAAGTGATTAAAGATGCAAGGAAGGTACATAAGGAAGCAAAGAGGTGGAGAAAGATACAAAAGAGGTGCAGAAAGAAGCAAGAAAGGTACAGAAAGTGGAAGACAGGGGCAGAAAAAAGCAAGAGAAGTACAGAAAGAAGAAAGAGAAGTGCAGGAAGAGGCAAGAGAAGTGCAGAAAGAAGCAAGAGAGTTGCAGAAAGAAGAGAGTGAGGTACAGAAAGAGGCAAATGAGGTGCAGAAAGAATCAAGAGAGGTGCAGAAAGAAGCAAGAAGGGTGCAGAAAGAGGCAGGAGAATTTCAGAAAGATGCAAGAGGTGCAGAACGAAGCAATAGAGGTCCAGAAAGAAGCAAGAGAGGTGCATAGAGAGGAAGTGTCCAGAAAGATGCAAGAGAGGTGCAGAAAGAGGCAAGAGAAGTGAAGAAAGAAGCAAGAGAAGTGCAGAAAGAAGCAAGAGAGGTACAGAGAGAAGCAGGAAAAGTGCAGAAAAAGGCAAAAGAACTGCAGAAAGGGTCAAGAGAAGTGCACAAAGAGGCAAGAGAGGTTCAGAAAGAAGCAAGGGCGGTGCAGAAAGAAGCAAGGGAGGTACAGAAAGAAGCAAGAGAGGTGCAGAAAGAGGCGAGGGAAGTTCAGAAAGAAGCAAGAGAGGTGCAGAAAGAGGCAAAAGTACTGCAGAAAGAAGCAAGAGAGGTGCATAAAGAGAAGAAGTGTCCAGAAAGAGCAAGAGTGGTGAAGAATGTGCAGAGAAGTGCAAAAAGTGGAAGGAAGGAGAAGAAATAATGGTGCAGAGAGAGGCAGAGAGGTGCAGAAAGAGGAATTAGAAGTGCAGAAAGAGGCAAGAGAAGTGCACAAAGAAGCAAGAGAGGTGCAGAAAGAAGCAAGAGCGGTGCAGAAAGAAGCAAGAGTGGTCCAGAAAGATGCAAGAGTGGTGCAGAAAGAGGCCAGGGGAAGTGTAGAAAGAAGCAAGAGAGGTGCAGAAAGAGGCAAGAGAAGTGCAGAAAGAGGAAAAAGTACTGTAGAAAGAGGTGAGAGACGAGCACAAAGAAGCAAGAGAGGTGCAGAAAGAAGCAAGAGACATGCAGAAAGATGGAAGAGAAGTGCAGAAAGAAGCAAGAAAAGTGCACAAAGAGGCAAAAGAACTGCATAAAGATGGTAGAGATGTGCAGAAAAAGGCAAGAGAGGTGAAGAAAGAAGCAAGAGAAGTGCAGAAAGAAGCAAGAGAGGTACAGAAAGAAGCAGGAAAAGTGCAGAAAGAGGCAAAAGAACTGCAGAAAGAGTCGAGAGAAGTGCACAAAGAGGCAAGAGAGGTGCAGAAAGAAACAAGGGCGGTGCAGAAAGAAGAAAGGGAGGTGTAGGAGAGTAGGATCTGCTTCACATGGGTACCCCCACTTTTTGCTGATGCTTCACTGTTTTTCGACATTAGTCTGGCTGGGGCCCTGCTAATCAGAACCCCAGCCTAGCTGCTTCCTCTCTAAAATGGTTTCCATGTGCCTTAGGCACATCACTGATTGGAATCTGGAGTGCCCTTATAAGTCCCTAGTATATGGTATACTATGTACCAAGGGCATAGGTACCTCAGAGGCCTGCCAGGGGCTGCAGCATGTATTATGCCACCCCTGGAAGGCCATCCAAACTGACACCACAGGTCTGCTACTGCAGCCTGGGTAAGGTGGTGCATGCACCTCTTACTGTGATATAGGTTACCTATATCACTAAATACATACACACATATAAACCTATAAGTCACTCCTAAGGCAGGCCTTATCAATCCTAAAGGCAGAGTGCATGGTTCCTATGTGAGAGGGTGCCCCTGCATGAGCAGGGCCCCTCTGCAGCGTTCGGAGACCATCTCTGATGCTGTTTGTAGTGCAGCCTGACCATATACTCTTAAGCGCATTATATCCTCGCGGTAAAATGCTAACTTTGGAATGGCTGCACCTAAACATGTCGTGTTTGGTGTCAAACATCTTGGAATACTACCCCCCCGCCAATGCTGGCAGTGGGGGTAGCATTCCACCCTTCTAGAGGGAAAGACATGTTAACTCTGACTAGTCCGGTAACTTCTTTCCAGAGCCCTGGCATCACAAAATGGATGCTGCTGCCACATACACGAGTCTGGCCTCCTGCTGCTGGACGAAACTCCGGCAGGGGAGGCCTGGACAATAGGTTTCCTGTCCCAGGGAGGTGTGACCACCTCCCCAGACAGGATAATGTGTATTGGGGCTGGGCGGGAGCACTTTCGGGTGCTTTGAAGTCCTGCACTGGGGGCACATTTGGTGTCCCTGTGCATACCCCAGTTCAAACCGGATCAGGGGCTTGCAGCCCCTGCTTTGGCGTGAACTGCACAAAGGGAAAGGGGTGTAGCCACCCCTCTGCCCTGACCCACCCATAGGTGGGGCCACAGAGTAGTCCAACCCCTATCTTTAGTATAAAGGTAGGAACCCAGTCCTTAGGACTTTAGATTATCCCTGGACGAAACTCTGAAACTGAATCCTGGACCTTCGACACTCTACTCACGATTAGAGGACAGAAGAATCTCCCTTGGGGTCAAGGAGTGACTCCCCTGCTTGGCAGGCACCAAAGAAGCATCTGTCCAGTTCGCATTTCTGAAGCTCCGTCGGACACCGAAGTCATCGCATCACCAGAGGTGGATTCTCAGACTTCCCCGAGGCTACCCTGAGTCCCCAGCAAAGCTGAGGCCCGTGGCTATCGTGGGTGACTTGAGACCGTGACCCCTGGACACCGAGCACATTTGCAAGTGCATCCTCTTCTGGGTCTCCCAAGAAGTCGTGCTTTGGGCTCCGAGTAGCCCTAGCCTCCAGCACCAACTGCACCGAAGATCACTGGCCCCCACTCCACGAGTGTCCTGTAAGCCAGATCCACGTGCGGTGTCATGAGGCTCCTTCGCGGTCGCTAGCCCGTTGGCTAGTAGCCCTTAACGAAGGCCAATCCTTTTCTTACTTGGCATCCTAGTTGCTCCAGGCCTGCCCTCACTTACCCTTGCTGGGTGAGTTCCACAGACCTTGCTGGTCTGCACCATCGACGATCTACATCTTCACCAAGACTTGCCGTTGCCAAGGCTTGTTGGGTCCAATCCGGTCGCCGACACCTCAGCACTCGACAGACATCATGTACCAGCCCGAATCCTGCTCCTGGTCACCGACAACGCCTCCTGGACCTCGTGGCTGAAGAGTCAAGACAACCGTCAATGCACCTGAAGCACTCGACATCGGTGGGCATCTGTCCATTGCCTTCCTGGTCACTGGCTAGTGACCCAGACTCTGTCCCCTCTGCTTTCAGGTTCTTCAGAACTCCGATCCACTCTTGGATCCACCCGGACACTTTTCTCTTGGCCGCCAGCAGCACTTTGCAGCAGATCGCCATTCGAATCGACGACGAAACCCGACCCCGAAAGGCACCTATGCACCCGGCTTCCCTGGGTGAGGTAACACGAGTACTCCGGTGCTCCCATGGGTAGAGACTCTTCAAAGTCCTAGATCTCAAAGGGTTTTGTCCTAGTCCTCTTTTAAGTGTCCCTTTTCTCTAATTTCCCGATCCCGACTTTCTCCATAGAAGTCAACGGCGTATCGCGGTTGTGTATTTACACTGCACGCGTCTCCCGTGGGTCCCCTGTGTCACTACCTTGGGTGGTTCCTTGTGGTCCAAGCACTTCTAGAGGCTCTAGGCCTAGTGTCTAGTTCAGTCGTGGTTCGCATACCACTTTATTGGTATATGGTTTGGTACGCCCCTAGGGCCCAAACGTGTATTTGTGCTATTACTGTGATTTAATAACTTCTAACTTATGTACTTCGAACTCTAGCCTCATAAAGAGACTAGAGGGGTGTGTTTAGCAATAAATACATATATTTTGAATATATACCTGGTGTGGTGCTCTTTCATTTGGTCACTCAAGAGATTATAGACTGGTAAAACAAGCTGCTTTACATTCCTTCAAGACTTAGCCTGAAGGCTGCTCTCCATAGCTACCACTAGGATAGCTTTCAATAAGGTTGTCTTTAACCTATCTCCAATAAGGGGTTGTTTGGACTGGTGCAAGGTGCCCACTATAATTAGTGGACAGCATATGCCAGGCCAACTTCTCACATTGGTGTGCAGCGTGTGGGATTCCAGCTTGCTATTGTTTTACCAGATAATCTCAATTGAATTGATCAACTGAAAACCACTAAAGGTACCTAAGGTACATATAATTTAAGCTTAGAATACAGTAAGTTCTACTGAACTTAGAGTTGTGTGTTAAGGGATAGCACAACCCTTTCTACAACTCAAGAGAGTTTAGTAGGCCACACTAGAGTAGGTAGTGCATACACCACACCACACTAGTAATGTCTTTAAGGGTAGGATCTAAAGAATCCTTGCAGGAAGCCATTGAGCTTCCACCCTCCAAGTATGATACACTCCCATTCTTGGAATTGAGAGCTTTATGTAACTTGAGAAAACTAAGGACAGGCCAAAGCCCCACCACCCAACACCTCAAGGAGTTGTTGGTGGCTTATGACCTTAGTAAGCCCTTGGGGACTGAAGGGGTAGGAGCTGAGGGTGGGGCAGAGGAAGAGGAGGAGGCCAGGGGTACCAATACCCCCAGCCCCCCTCTGAGACTGGCCAGGAGGGTGACAATGACCCTGACCTGGATAACCCAATCCCTCCTGTGGAAGATGATGAGGATGATCAGGATGATGCCCTCTTTGTCCCCCCAGGAAGGATTAAGAGTGTGCCCAGGAAGTCTAGATCTCCTTCTCAGGAGTCTAACCACTCTGGCACCTCCATAGGGAGCTCTATCTCCTCTCACAGGAGGGAATCCTCTCATGAGAGAAGAGACAGACTGGTCCAGTATGAGGAAACTCAGCTGGAAATCAGAAAAAGCAATTGGCTTTAGATAGGGAATCCCTAGATCTCCTTAGAGAGAGAAGAAAGTTGGGACTAGAGTCCCATGGTGGCAGCCATGTCCCTAGAGACAGGGAAAGGTCCTATGACCATAGGAACCTGAGCAAGATTGTCCCTCCATACCAGAGTGGGGATGATATCCACAAATGGATAACTGCATTAGAGAGGGCCTGTAAGGTACAGAAGGTCCCTCAGGAGCAGTGGGCAGCAATCTTGTGGCTCTCCTTTGCTGACAAAGGTAGAGATAAGCTCCTCACTGTTAGAGAGGAGGATGCTGATAATTACAAGGTCTTGAAGAGTGCTCTTATTGATGGGTTTGGCCTAACCACTGAACAGTACAGGTTGAAGTTCAGAGACACCCAAACAGCACAGACTCAAGACTGGGTAGACTATGTGGATTGTTCTGCCAAGGCTCTGGAAGGCTGGTTGATGGGCAGTAAGGTGTGTGACTTCTCAGGATTGTACAATCTGATAATGAGGGAGCAGATTCTTAATAACTGTCAAAATCAGCTGTTGCATCAATACCTGGTAGACTCTGATCTGACCTCTCCCCAAGAATTGGGAAAGAAGGCAGACAAATGGGTCAGGACCAGGGTGAAGCCGAAGGTACAGAACCAAGGTGGGGAAACCAAGAAGCAAGATGCTAAGAACTCTGACAAGGGTGGGGAGAAGGGTAAAGATCAAAAGTCTTCATCAGGCCCCCAAAAATCTTCTTCTGGTGGGGATTCACAGTCTACCAAAGGGAAAGGCCAAAGAAAACCATGGTGCAAGGTCTGTAAGCAAAAGACCCACTGGACCAGTGATTGCACCAAGTCCAAAGACTCCAGTCCAGCACCCACCAATGCCCCTAAGGCACCTGTTCCCCCTAGTACAGTTGGTGGAAGTGCTCCAGCCAAG